>CAWUFW010000509.1:1982500-3182500 GCA_963921515.1 Calotriton arnoldi
GCGACAGAAAGTCTCCACAGTATATGATGCACTTTTTAATGTTCTGTACTTTTTATGAGGTCCCCGGAAAGTCTTTTATCACTCCTTTTCTTTAAAAAACTAGCTTTAGTCAGGTTAGACCTGCTTTTATTTTTTTGCAACTGCTTTCTAGCCATTCAGTCCTGCATGTTCTTAGCTTTTTAAGGGCTGCCATTAGCCTTAGGTCCAGCTGTGATTAACCCTCAGGGCCAATTACCTGACACTGTGACAATAGGGATTTGGTTTTAATATGGTTCACATCCACAATTTTGTATCTTTTGAGGTTGTGACGGACGTTTTTACTGCATCTGACATAGTTCCCACAATTAATTCTGTATTTTACGGTGCCACAACAAGGTCCTTTCCGCAACTTGGACTCTCCTGTTCTTGATATAGTGTTTGTTTTCTTTTTAACCCTGTATTTATGGACCCATGATGGTTATTCAGTACTGCTTAATTATGCATCAGATGGAGTTTTTTTAATGTGTGTTTGTTTGACCTTTATGGTTTTCCTTGTAAAAACCAAATAAAGTGTTATGACTGACTGACTGACACTACACACTATAAAAAATACACTCTACAACGCTATACTAAATTCTAATACTATGATCCACTCTACAACACTGTACTCTCTCCACAACACTTAACAACAGATTAACCTACTTCATAACACTACTCTTCACTCCTATCCACACCACTAAACTTCACTATAGGGCAAAACCTATTTGCATTGCCAATGCTTGTTATTTTATTGCGTATATCACAGTAAAGTAAGAATAAGGAGAGAGCATGTCAATAAAAGAGAATAAAAAATCAACCAACAGAAAATTGATACGTTGATACAAAAGCAAAATAATGAACATTGGCTACAGACATCGGAGAACAGAGTCCCCTTTATTTAATGTAATTCTTAAATCAATAGCACAGAACCAGTGGCGGCTGGTAGGGAACAGTGGCGGGGGTGGGGAATGGTAGGGGGGTTAGGAAATAAAGAAAGAAGAAAAGCAAACTTACCTGAAGGTCGCCGTCGCAGCCGCCGCTTCTCCTCCAGCAGAAAGTACCCAGCCTCCCAGAATCCCCTGACCAATCACAACACTGCCTTAAACAGCCTTGTGATTGGTCTGAGATTTGTGGTTCGGTGCTCAGACAGGGGCTTGGAGACTGGGCATGTTCTCCACTAGGGCTGTATAATACAGCCAGTGGAGAACATGCAAAGTGCGCATGACGGTTTGGTCGGCCTGAGCCGGCCAGCCAAAAGCGTCATGCGCACTTTAAGTGCAGCCACCACTCCTCCTGCGGCCTCGACGTCAGGGGAGGCTGGCTCCGCCCCACTCTATCAACAGGGTTGCACTGTAGTGCAACTGAACTGCAATAGTAAAAATAAAATGATAGCAACGGACGTTCCGTTATTATCATTTTATTTTTTACTTTGCACTGCTTTAAATCAGTGGGGCGATGCTCCTCCACCTTAACGAAGGAGCCGCCCCTTCACAGAACATGGCCAGGGAATTATTTACCTCAGCCCACCGTTGTCCACTGTACGCTTCATATGACTGGAGAAACCGACAACTATGTGCAGACTTATTTGCCTTTTTATGTTTCTAGTGTTACTTTGCAGTGCTCTTCTAATAGCTCATGATATGTATCTTTCTTTATAAGCACACCATGCATTTAAAAGCCTGTTGGTATTGTTCAGACTGGGACAAACTGAAAGTGCCACACCTGTTACTATGTAAAAAGACAGTCTTCAAAGGCTTTGCTAGTTTCTAGAGGATTTGATCTGGGGCATAGCTAGATAGAATACGAGCCCCCAAGCATAAGTTCTGGCCAACAGAAAAATCTACTGCTCATTTACAAATCTCTGATAACATAACATAGCATAGCCCAGCACACCACCACACCACAGCACAGCACAGCACAACACAACACAAAATGTCATATACGACCCCTTTGAGTAGAGGAAGCATACATTGTTGTTAGGGCAGAATAAAGAAACTGGTGGCCATGTGACTTATATACAAATGAGCCATAGCAAGCTTGAAACAGGGAACCATGAAAAGGGTTTTGAACCTTTTCACCTTGCCACAGGACGTTAGAGCCTGGAAGTCAGGGTAGGTGAGACAAGAGTGAGTTGGTTGAGTTCTATTTGCATCCTTGCAGCATTATGCACTTGCTGAAGGAGGGCATTGGCGTTCTGAAGAATAAGGACAATGGTACTTCCCAAAGTCAAGTCATTTTGGAACAATGTCTTAATCAGAAACGGTACCCTGATGTCAAATAGAAAGATTATGCACGACTCATTTTAGAGCTTTACGCCTATAAATGCAATAACTAGCAATCACAAACAGCTGGATTTCTAACTAGTATTTGGAAACAGTGAAACAGATATACTATCTCCCTAAGTTAGCGCCAAGTGCTATGTTTGCTCATTACCCACACTGCGACCCAAGCAGGTATTTGCACAATACTTTTGTTAAAGATTTTTGTGCAGGATGTATTTTACACTTGATTACACATGTACGCAGTGATATAGAACCAATATTTCTGGAATGATTTTCTCACTTTGTGTAGAAGTGCTTTTTTCTGACCCTTGCTAATTAGGACTCAATTTTGGACTAGCTGCCATGATTTTCAAAATGGATGACACCCTTGTCTTTCCCTTCCACATCTCACTGCCTGTTATTTTTGCAGAACAAGTAAAATATTATTTGTTTATTTCCATTGTCATTGTTCATGCTGTTTTCAGTTAACTTTCCCCGGCTTAGTCAGAAAACTGTATCTATTTCTTCAAGATCTTTCAGCTAAATCACTGTGCCTTATTCATTCATATAACATGCTGTTGTTAATGTAGCTAGTTCTTTATAGCATCTCTGGATGACATTAACATAGAGGGGGCAGAATAATCATTCATGTAGTGGGATAGTGCTTAGGTACTAAGGCAATATGACGTTTTATGAGACTCTGCTCTGTTTGCTAATGAAATGATACATTTGCTCATACCACAATGATTCTGCAGTTCTGTTAATTTCATATGCGAAAATGAGTGAAAACCCCAAACTTTGGTGATGAGCCACAGACTTTTCACTTCTTCTAGGGATGCTGTTGACTAAATTTTGATTTTGCGTTCCTCTGAATTGCCCTATTTACTGAGAACCTTCATGGCAATGACTCTGTATCGCCTAACTTTACAATTTTGTGATAAAACTCTTCAACCACGCCGCTAATCTAGAACTCAGTTAGGTGGCTGCTCCCGATGCGACTAGGTAGGGCGGCAAAGGGGGGTGGAGGGGACATAAATACATTAAATAAATATATATTAAAAAAAATATATATATATATGAGTTACCTGATGCTGCGTCCACTCCGTCTTCCTCCTCTTCCGATCCTCGACCGGCCCCCACTCCATAGATGCCCAGATGCCAATTCCAGCGCTGCTCTCATGCTGGGAATGCTATTCCCAGCATGAGAGCAGTGCTAGGATTGGTCTAAGCGGCCTGCTTTGCCACTCAAACAGTGTCTGGAAGCCTGACGCTCTTCTCCACCCGGCTGAGTTGTACAGCTGGGTGAAGAAATACAAAATGCGCATGACGGTTTGGTAGGCCTAAGACGGCCAGCCAAACCATCATGCCCACTTAGTAGTGCTCACAACTCCTTCTCCTGAAGCTCAGGAGGATGGCCCAGCCCCACCCCACAACTCTGCTATCCATCAGGTGTAACAGTGTAAAAGAAAATAATAATGGAATTATTTTATTATCATTTTCTTTTTCACTGTTGCCTCTTCTGGGTAGCAGCAGTGGAGCGAGGCTCCTCTGCCATAGCGGAGGAGTCGCCCCTGTGAGTCCACCCTTTTATTTTATTGGTTGTATTTCTGATACTTCTGATGGGCTGAGAGGTACCTTACCTCGAGGAAACATTGCCTCATGAAACAGACATTTACCACCATCTCCCATTTATCTAAATTGTGGGCATTCAGTTGAGGTACATTTTGGGGTGTCAAATTTGTAGGGTCCCCGCGCCCACATTAGATATAATCCGGCACAGTGCAACAATATGGAGGATTTCAAAGGAGAACAGGGAGACATCTCTGCCTTCACTTTTGCACTCCTAAAAACATTGCATGTTATTAAAGGGACATTGTGTAGACATTGTATCAGTTCAGTCTGATCTTTCTGATGCTGGTAGCTGTCAATCATGACAAGGCTTATGATGATTAGTTGTATTACAGGTTCATTGCTGTCAATTACGCTTTCAATGTGTTGCAAGGTCTGCCACTGGGTTTGGATTACTGATGTACAGTGTTCTGCTGGAGAGCTGTAGGCTGGGATTTTAGTCCCAAGCTCTCAATGGAGCATTGTGTATCAGTGTTCTAAATAATACAGATTGAGCATGTCTGATGCGCTGAGCTGGGAGCACTGGTCCATAAAAGATGTAGTTTTTTTCTGCTTCTCACGCTAGGCTCCAGATTTATGAATGCTTTGTGCTGTATTTGAGTCACTTTTATGATGCAAACCTGGTGTGAAGTGCTAGTTTGGGATTTGCTATGCAACAAAAATTAGGATTTGCTTTACATAGTATGCCAAAATAACGCAAAGCTACACTATTCACTGCTTTTGGTTAATTTGTGTAAAGTGGTAAAAGGGTGGTGCATGTGCGTGCGTTCTCATGCAAACACACACGAGTTTTGATGCAATTCCCATGTACAAACATTGGTAGTCAGGTATTTACACCAAAATCCGTTTTTTTTCCAACTTTGCGTTTGCTGCCTTGTACAGCGCAGAAACTAAGTGGTAAAAACCTTAAAGCATACCTAGTTTTTGTAGTGGATGGAACCCCTTCCAGTACAAACATACACTTCAGAAAAGGCACACACCCTTGCACTTTAGTGCAAAGGTAGGTGTTTTGGCACTTGGCCTCCAAAAATGCACCAGTGGTGAGGGAGAGAAAAAAAGCACCATATCTTAGTAGATATGGCACACTTTTTCTCTTGCCTTTTTGATGCAATTCAGGACAACATCTTTGGTCAACACTGCCTTGCGCCAAAGAATTGTAAGCCTGGGCCTAAGTTCCTAGGACTGTGTAGGAGAGGCAACGGCGAACACTTTCCGATGCTTTGAGCGACATGCAAAAACTGATTTGGCACTGACCGAATACGTGAATTACAACCACACTCCGTACATTTACACCATCACTTCCTGACATGGTTATCATTAATTTGCAACTCCCACTTTAAATAAATATGTGCAAGCTTTCAATGTGCTTTCCCTTAAGCAGAATTGTATCTATCTATAATCTTACTTATACAGTGCCACTTTGACTCCAGGAAGAGATCTTTTGGCACTGTCAGAAAGCAGAGAACTTGGACTCATAATTTGATCGGACCATAAAATGTTACTGACCAAACAACCAAGTTTTAACTTGTATCTGAAAGTGCAGGTAGCTAAGGTATTCCTGAAAAACCATCCTCCGAATCAGCCATTTGCTAGGTTGTAAAAAAGAGAAAATCATACATACCAGAGGTGGATATTTGTAGAACACGGCATTGTTGGGTTCGATGGAGTTAATGCTCTGAACTTCTGCATCTCTTGCATTAACAATGCGAATGTACAGCTCTGTATTATCCAGCTGCAGAGTGAAATCAGGCAAAATGAACAGCTATAAATTGACCCAACAAATCACGACAAAAAAGTGCAAATTGTGCAAAATCTATGCACAAAAATAAAGGCAACGGGTGGATTATGGGACTCTTTTAACTACATGCACATAATTGTTTTGAATATTATTTGATGATGTTCATAAAATGCCTTGTTGGCATTTGAAATGTTGGCAAACCTTGACAAGGAGAATGAACACTGAGAACATTGACCATTTGTCATGGCAGTGGTTACAGATCACAGGCTTAACTGAACCCGTGGAATTTCAGCCGTTGACCTTACTACATAAAACAGGATCCATTTTTTAGGAATGAAGAGTATAACAAAATCAACTTGACAATTGCATTACTAATAAACTACACTACATGCTCTGAGGAAGATCAACATTATTTAACAAATATTAGAAGCAAAGCAACTTGGTAGTATGAAGAATCAATAGATGAACAAATCAAGGAAAACACCTCAATAATTCGATTTTTGAAGATAGTTCCAAAACGTGAACACAATTCCTGAAATATAGCTGATTTGATCCTCATTGAGCTACCATTTTAGTAAGTCAATACTGAATGGCTTTGCGAAGTAAATGCGAGTTCTCAAAAAAGCATCCTCCTGTTCATCAGTAGAGGAGATGAAACTGGGACATGTTCTAGGCTAGAAGCAGTTGCGCTACATTTGGAGCATGGTATGTGAGTATTTAGCCAGTCCAAAATAGAAGTATTTCCTTTGTCCTTGAGCCTTCAAATAGCCCCAGGGAAGACTTTCATAAATAGGTGGAACAAATGGTGGCTTTTTATTCTCTGTATCAATTTGGATTCTGTCTCCCTGAAGAAAATATTATTATCATTGAACCTTAACTACTTATGGGTTCTCCTTTAGATTTACAGATCATCGGGAACCCAATGATGAAGCATGCCACCAACTAATTGGTGGGTGGGGGTTCTTCTAAAAAACTTAATAGTTTTCTAATTACGAGTGCTTTTGGATGTAATAGACTATGTTAGGACCCGTCCTTTTTGTTGTAAACTGATTATCCAAGGGGATAAGAACTTCTTCCAATCAATCCTCTCTCTCTTTTTTGTTGATATTATCCCAATAAAACATCACATAGCAATGACGTGGAAGTCAGCTATGCCCCCCTCTCTGTGGCTTAGAGACCTACTTAAATGGGCAAATGCTGAGACGACCAGCTGGTGCTCACTTACAGCACATCGAGGGGAAGCACTGCAATGGGACAAATTGGACACGTACATAGATAACCTCGTTGCAAACACAGATTTACAACCAGAAAAAGAGTATACACACCAACGGTGGACCTTTGAACCGCACCTAACACACAGTTCCAGTTGGTATAATTTGGTGCACTTCAATTCCAATATCAGCCGTTATGTGATATTGATGCAGAGCAGGGTAATACTTAAAACAAAAATGGAATGGTGCACCTGCAGAGAAAAAAAAATCAACAAATTTTCAAGTCAATTTTTTAGAAAACGTCTTCCTTTATTTAATTCCAATTTAAAAATGCAAGATCCAAAAACCAAGCATCCAGTCTACACCCAATCTGGCAGGCTCTTAAGTTAAATTCCAATAGAAGTGGGGGTACCAGTATCCCCCAACCGATACCAGGATCAGTAAACAAAAAGCACCGTCCGTGTCCAACCATCCCCACTTCTAACGTTAGAGCCTGCCAAATTGGGTGTAGTATGCTACAATAGACTGAATTATCAAATGCCATACACGACCAACTAAACATGGATATTACTAACTGATGCAGAACAAGTTTTTATTAAAAAAGCCCTGATGAAGTTCAATTTATTTTGAACGAAACACGTTGGCTGGATGCTTTGGTTTTTGTATCTTACATTTTAAAATTGGAATTAAATAAAGGAAGACGTTTTCTAAAAAATGGACTTGAAAATGTGTTGATTTTTTTCTCTGCGGTGCACCATTCCATTTTTGTTTTACAGATTTACAACCACCTTGAGCCCCGCTATACCCAGACTGATATGGCCTGGAGGATTTTGTAGGGGTGCAGGGAAGATTCGTTTACATGGCAGGCAACACACCTGCAGAGCGCCGGGGCTGCACCCTGCAGACCTGGCCCCTCTGGCACCCCAAAGCAAACGCAAAGAGATGATGGACGGAGTGCTAAAACTTTTCAGGCACTCACCCCCAGTCACAGAACTGGGTTGAATCAATCATTGTTCTTTAGCTCACTTCACCACCCCAGTTCAGACCCAGCCATATGCAAATCAGTCTTGACCCTATTCCTTATGGGAACAGTGCAGCCGAACTGCCAAGCCAGGTCTTCCCTGGACCGGAAACAAGCATCCTGGGACCGGTTTCGGGGTCTTACCCCTCATCAGCCAGGCTAACTTGAATCCAGTGGCAAAGTGAGCAAGGGACCCACGTCTGGGCATACCCTGCCAACTTAGGGCGGACAAAGCAAACACAAGGAGATGATGGACGGATCGCTAAAACTTTTCAGACACTCACCCCCAGTCACAGATCTGGGTTGAATCCATCATCGTTCTTTTGCTCACTTCGCCACCCCAGTTCAGACGCAGCCATATGCAAATCAGTCTTGACCCTGTTCTTTATGGGAACAGTCCAGCCCGAACTGCCAAGCGGTCATCCCTGGACCAGAAACAAGCATCCTGGGACCGGTTTCGGGGTAACACCCCTCATCAGCCAGGCTAGCTTGAATCCAGTGGCAAAGTGAGCAAGGGACCCGTCTGGGCATACCCTGCCAACTTAGGGCGAACAAAGCAAACACAAGGAGATGATGGACGGAGCGCTGAAACTTTTCAGACACTCACCCCCAGTCACAGATCTGGGTTGAATCCATCATCGTTCTTTAGCTCACTTCGACACCCGAGTTCAGACCCATCACCCCACACAGTACCTAAAATTATCCTTACCTCTAGATGTGCTATGGGCACAACACAGCCACCCCCTAAATAGACACAGAGATCAATAAGGAGACGGTGCTCCCATACAGAGCTCGCACAAATGAGTACCGCATCACAGATGTTAATGGTTAAGCCCAACCCGGGCAATGTTTACCCGTTCTATTTTCCTGCCTGTTATGAAAAGCTGGAGTAGACTTTATGCACAGGACACATGAGTACCCTCAACCCACATGCCTGCAGAACACACAGGCCTTGGACACTGGAATGTATGGGTGTTTATACCCGAGATTCTGCAAACCATGGTAACACAGGGCGAACTTGGGGAGTGCAATACACGTTGTATACCTTTCTTGGAATGCTTGGTGATTCCAAATATGTCACTGCATGTACCTGAATATACTTTGTAAAACTCAATAAAAATATGCATTTTCACTTTCACACATCTAATGATTTTTGTTTGATTCCTATTGCCTAAATAAATATCCCAATGCTTTTGATGGTGATAGTCACGAGGAAAGTCTGAGTGCATTCCCTGTATATTATGTTAAGAATTCACCCTAATATTCATAGGTAGGACCAGTCACTTGTATTTACAAGCAACCTATACACTCCCTTAAATACCAGTGCGTTAGCTGTATCCTAGTATGGATAATACTGTAGCAACTATTGTAAAGAGAAAGGGGTAGAGAGATGTTGGATGAAGATGGTTGAAGTAGGGCAAAGATGATGAGGATGAGTGAGGTGGCAGCAACATGGAGATGGGAAGATGATTGTGATGACAACACCTGTTAACGGAGGAAGTGGGAATGAACATGAAAGTGAAAATAGCAGGTGCAGTGACATGGAGTGAGAGTGAGTGAGTATGTGGCATGGGAATGAACTGAAAAAGAAAGTCAGCAGCGTGGGAGATATAGGGAGTGAGGACTACTTGAAGGACAGTATCACCCAAACCTAATGGGAACAGTAATGGGACAATGGGGCGAACCAGTAAATGCTATGAAACCGTGAAAAACCCTTGAGAGCAAATGGATGAAGAGGCCTGACCACACTCCACTCTCTGAACTACTTTTTACATACTATATACATATACATATATACTGTTTAAAACCGTCTTAACATGACATCTCCCAGACAAAGCTGTCGATAGTGATACCTAAAAACAAAGGTCAGGCCGAGTGCTCCATTATATAACTGATGGAGCACTACTATATCTTGTCTATTCGCCTTCTTTCAAATTCATTGATTTCAATTGCAAAGCAGCAAGTTAAGGAAACAGCTAGTTATTTCACAAAGCACATACAGTGAAGATGGTAGAAGATTATTTTTGATTACATTCATGCATGGGTGGAGGAAAAAAGGCCGGCGGTGGAATCCATCAATCAGGGTTTGTAAAGCGCGGCTACTCACCCATGAGGGTCTCAAGGCGCTGGAATCAAGACTACCAAGGCTTAGGATTTAGCAACCCAGACTCCTATGAAAAACATTCCTCTTCTGCACTTATTTCTACTTTTACAAATTAAGCACTGGATTTACCCTAAAGCATGTCACATACTATCATGCATGTGGTGACTAACAATAGGGTTGGTTTACCTTTAAAGCTGAGTTTTATTTATAGGAATAAAACCATGACATTGTCCTAAACTCATAAACGACCTGGTCAAGAGCTGAAAACGGTTGCTCTGTGCAGCCACAAACATCACAATTTCATCTGCACATACTGTCATCAAAGGTGTCATATGAGGACTGCTGACTGATGATAGGCAACGTATTGGAATTATTTCATTGGAGTGGTATAATTCCAGGGAGTTCTGGAGTATAAAGCTTTGTGTGGGCAGAGCTCCTCTGTAGTAATATGCATTTCACAGGGTGAGGGCGTATTTGATTTGATAGGCTGGTGGGGCACCCTACGTCACAGCCACGCACAGAGAAGTCACATTCAGACATTGCTTTTTCCATTGCTCTCTACGATTCACTCAACATAGTGAAGCAACTTCCTGAAACATAAATCTAAAGAGTGGCTTGGTTTGTGGGACTGAAGTATTGAATGATTTACCTGAGGCACCCCATTCATTTCTCCTGTTGTCAATGACGGCTTTACAGGAAGGGTACGAACTGGAACTCTCCACTGTCCACTGATGACGCGATTCTGGTAGTCAAAAATATCAATTTTTACCCATCCCCTTGCTACAAGGCGGTTGACTTCCTGTCCATACGGGTCATATCCTCCGGAAGCTTGCAACTCAATGACCAGAGCTATTGTTGGAGATGGGCGCACTCTGTAGGAGATCAGTTCACAGTTAGTCGTGCATAACATGGAGATTCAGACCTTATTTGAAACGTGCAGTGCCCGTCAGACCCTGGTAACACATGCAACTCGATGACCATTGAAAAAAGCCCTATTCATCAAGAAACATGCAAATGCAAGATTTTCAAAGCATCGCCATACATGTATACAAGCAAGCAAAAATATATATTCGGATTATAATCTTTGAAAACGTTTACATTTTATCTTTTCACTTAAAATGAAAAAACACCATGGGATCACACGAATGTGAACTAAAAAAAGCAGGTATGGTAGGTAAGGCAGGTAAACTGGTACGCCTAGTTTACATTTGTACATCAAATACACGCTGATTGTTATACAGCTAAAGATGTCATGGGCTCATTAAGTACCTTGCACACGGAGACTAATAAACCAAGACTTTTTTCATGCATATTTATTCAATAGAATTTATAATTTCCTTTTCGTGTTACCGGTTCACGAAAGCGTCAGACATTGTTTACTTCCATTTTTTAATTATCTTTTTAAGTACATTCATATCGTGGCTTGTCCTGCTGTTTTTATTCCTTTGTGAAACTGCTTTTGACCTTTTAAAACTCTTTTTCTTTTTATTATTTTAACTATACAATTTTAGTTAGCAGTATAATTTACGACTACTAGTGCCCTTTCTGTTGCTTTTCAGCTTTTTTCACAGTTTTTGCTTGGCTGAAGCGGCACTTACTTACCAGCCATTCTCA
This sequence comes from Calotriton arnoldi, assembly GCA_963921515.1. NCBI lineage: Eukaryota > Metazoa > Chordata > Amphibia > Caudata > Salamandridae > Calotriton > Calotriton arnoldi. The sequence goes on from CAWUFW010000509.1 coordinate 1,994,097, forward strand.
CCGTCCCCCTCTCCCCTCAGTTCCACCTCCGGCAACCCTCACACTGACTATTAATGCCAGCAATGGCACACGTGCACAATGAACGCACGCAGTAGATGTGGGCAGGCTGTGGTTCTGGGACATGAAGCAGGTTCATCTGTCTTTGATGTGCCTAAAATATCAGGTATGATCATGAAGCGCTTCGCTCACTGGCCCTTTCCCGTCTTACGGCTGCTACCACCAAACCCCATGAGGTACTTCTTGCAGAGAGTGTGGATTATGCTCTCGTTGTGAATGAGTGATGAAAACCCTCATTTTTATCACCCATTCACAAAGAAAGAATACTCAACACTCTCTGCAAGAAGTACCTCCTGGGGTTTGGTGTTAGAAGACGTAATTTGGAAAAAGGCGGTTTTTCATTAGGCATTTGACTCTGCTCATTGTCACAGCCCTGTTATTATTATCCGTCCAAAGCATCATTGTGGACATAGAGTTGAAGTTCTCATTATCATGGATGGCAGGTTGAAGAAATCTGAAAGAGATTTGACCATGATTAAATGTTTGATTTAATATCAACATTAACATGTAACACACAAATGAAATGGGATCAGAGCGTATCTTTAACGTTCAGCTTGACCACACCTAATCAATCAATCAGGCGTTTGTTAAAGCGCGACTACTCACCCGTAAGGGTCTCAAGGCGCTAGGGATAGGGGGGGTGCAGGTTCCAGTCCATCAAGGAGTGGTTCTGTCGAAGACCCAGGTTTTGAGGTTTCTTGCGAAGATGGGGAGCGATGTTGTCTGTCTGAGGTGAAGCGGAAGGTCGTTCCAGGCTTTGGCCGCGAGGAAGGAGAAGGAGCGGCCTCCCAATCTGGTCTTTCTGGTGTGGGGGACCACGGCGTAGGAGAGCTGGGCTGATCATAGGGTCCTTTGGGGTGCGTGGAATTTGAGTCGGCTGTTCAGGTATGCTGGTCCGGTGTCGTGGAGGGCCCTGTGTTCGTGTCTGAGTATTTTGAAGGTGATTCTAGCCTCGACGGGGAGCCAGTGGAGTGTGCGCAGGTGCTGCGAGATGTGGCAGTGTTTTGGCAGGTTGAGGACCAGTCTTGCAGCGGCTTTCTGGATGCTCTGTAGCTTGCGGGTGAGGTTTTTGTTTATTCCGGCATAGAGTGCGTTGCCGTAGTCGAGTCTGCTGGTGACTAGGGCGTGAGTGACGGTCTTTCTGTGTTCGAGGGGGATCCATTTGAAGGTCTTACGAAGGAGGCGGAGGGTGTGGAAGCAGGAAGATGAGACGGAGTTGATCTGGCGGTCCATTTTGAGCTCGGAGTCCAGGATGATTCCCAGGTTGCGTGCGTGGGGGTTGGCGGGTTTCCGAGGGCGGGGGGCCACCAGGTGTCGCTCCAGGCGTCGGGGTTTGGGCCCATGATGAGTACTTCTGTCTTGTTGGTGTTTAGTTGTAGGCAGCTGTTTTTCATCCATTTGGCGACGGCTTCCATGCCTTCTCGAAAGTTGTGTCTGGCGGTGTTGGGTTCATTGGATAGGGAGAGAATGTGTTGGGTGTCGTATGCGTATGACACAATGTTGAGTCCATAGGTTTTGACGATGGGGGCGAGTGGAGCCATGTAGACGTTGAAGAGCATCGGGCTGAGGGAGGAGCCCTGTGGGACTCCGCAGGTGGTAGGTGTAGGGTCCGAGAGGAAAGGGGGGAGTCTGACCCGCTGCGTTCTGCCGGAGAGGAAGGAGCGGTTCCAGTCGAGGGCCTTGTCCTGGATTCCTGCGTCGTGGAGTCTGCGTATTAGGGTGTGGTGAGAGACTGTGTCGAACGCCGCTGAGTGGTCGAGGAGGATGAGGGCTACTGTTTCTCCTTTGTCCAGTAGGGTGTGGATGTCGTCTGTTGCGGCGAGGAGGGCGGTTTCCGTACTGTGGTTTTTTCTGAAGCCGGATTGGGAGGAGTCGAGGATGTTGTGCTCTTCGATGAATGTGGCGAGTTGGCTGTTGATGGCTTTCTCGATGACTTTCGCTGGGAGCATGGAGATGGGTCTGTAGTTTTTGAGGTCGGTGGGGTCCGCCGAGGGTTTCCTCAGGAGGGGGTTGACCTCGGCGTGTTTCCAGTTGTCAGGGAACTCGGCGGTCGCCAGGGAGCGGTTGATGGTGTGGCGGAGCATGGGTGCGATGGTGTCGGCAGCTCTGTTGAAGATGTGGTGGGGGCAGGGGTCCGTGGGGGCCCCTGAGTGGATTGACTTCATTGTCTTCAGTGTGTCTTCGGTGGTGAGGGCTGTCCAGTTGTCAATCGCTGGTGTCGGGGCGGTTGGTGAGGGTTCAGTGTGTTGGTTGTCTTCGTCGAAGTTGTCGTAGATGCTCTTGATTTTGTGGTGGAAAAAGGTGCTGAGTTTTTCGCAGAGGTCTTGTGAGGGAGGGATGTCAGTAGACTTGCTGGTGGGTTGGGCGAAGTTCTTGATGATGTTGAAGAGTTCTTTGCTGTTGTGCGCGTGGGTGGAGATTCTGTCTTCAATCGCTTTTTTCCTTGTTTCTCTGATGAGTTGGTGGTGGGCGTTGGTGGCGGCTCTGAAGTTGTTGTGGGCTTCTGTGGATTTGGTGTTCCTCCAGGCCTTTTCGAGGCGGCGGCAAGTGCGTCTGGACTCTCGAAGTTCAGTGGTAAACCATCTGGCTTTCTTGGCGCTGGTATTGTTGTTTTTCTTGAGGGGGGCTATGGTGTTGGCGCTGTCCGAGATCCATCTATGCAAGGTTCGGGCTGCGGTGTTGGGGTCGTCGTTTTCCGCAATGGTTGGGGTGGAATTGTTGAGTGAGGAGGTGAGCTGGTCGTCGGTGATTTTGGTCCAGTTTCTTCGTGGGTGCAGGTGCTGGTGTCTATGGATGGTGGGTGTCCTGAAGGTGAAGTGGACGCAACGATGGTCAGTCCATGGGAGTTCGGTGGTGTGGCTGAAGGTGATGGAGTTTCCTGTAGTGAAGAGGGGGTCGAGGGTGTGTCCTGCTGAGTGCGTGGGCTCGGTCATGATCTGACAGAGTCCAATGTTGTGGAGGTTGTCCAGGAGGGATGTGGTGTTGGGGTCCAGTTGGTTGTCGAGGTGGAAGTTGAGGTCTCCCAGCAGGGTGTAGTTGGTGGATGCGATGGCCTGCGGGGAGATGATGTCCGTGATGGAGTTGGCAAAGGGTCCGCGGGGTCCAGGGGGTAGGTAGATGAGGGTTCCTCGGAGGGTGGCGGTGGGGCTGGCCAGTATCTTGAAGTGAAGGTGTTCCATCAGGTCTGTGGGCTCGTCGGGGAGTGTGCTCAGGTGGAGGGTGGATTTGTGGACGATGGCGATTCCTCCTACCGGGCGGGTGGGGTGGTCCTTCCTGGAGATCTTGCCTCCTTGGGGGATGGCGATGGCGATGTCCGGTCCCGAGGTGGTGTTGGTCCAGGTTTTGGTGAAGAATGCTACGTCCGGGGTGGTGCTGTCGAGGAGGTCCCAGATTTCGGTGGCGTGTTTGTGGAGGGATCGGACGTTGAGGAGGATGCATTGCAGGGTCTTTGGTTCGGTTGTGTTCTTGTGGGCGGGTTGTGCTGGATCCGTGTTCTTGGCGGTGCTGCAGGTGTGCCAGCAGTGGTGACAGCTGAAGGGTCCGTGGGTGTCGGCTGGTGATGCTAGCTTGCAGTTGTTGTTGCGGCCTGGGTTGAATGCGTGGAGTGCTGCTGGGTCGTATCGTTGGCGGGGCGGAGGTCCAGGGTTCCTGGCGCTGGTCGCGGTCGGGTCGCGGACTGGTCGCGGACGGGCGCAGACGGGCTTGCCTTTGGCGCGGCGTGGCAGCACAGCAGCTGCCATTAAGTAGGGGTCGGGGAGTGCTGGACAGCTGGGAGGCGGGAGCGGGGAGGGGAGCTGGATTGGTTGCGCTGGTCGTGCTGGGGGGGAGGGGCCGCAGGGGCAGCAGCGGTGGGGGAAAACAGGCGGGAAAGGAGGGAAAGGAGGAATAAAGGGGAAAACAGAGAAACAAGCAGAAACGCAGGAAAGTGCAGAAAGCAGAAAAAGTGCAGAAAAATAGATTGAGGAAAGAGGGTGAAAACGAGTGAAAAACGGAGCGGAAAGTGGAGCGAGAAAAGGGTGACAGAGGTCCGCTGGACCACCAGGGATGAGGCGCAGGTGAACCTGCGGGTGGAGGAGGGCCTCGAACACCCACACAAGAGAGTGCAGGGGCTGGGGGAGGCCTCACTCAATGGTGGAGCTGCGAGGGTGGGAGAGCAATTTCACTGACAAAGAGTCAGTGGTCTTGCTCGCCTGTCCCCGCAGCGGCCGCCATTAAGTAGGGGTCAGGGAGGGCTGGACAGCTGGGAGGCGGGGAGGGGAGCTGGATTGGTCGCGCTGGTCGTGCTGGGGGGGAGGGGCCGCGGGGGCAGCAGCAGCGGGGGAAAACGGGCGGGAAAGGAGGGAGAGGAGGAATAAAGGGGAAAACAGAGAAATAAGCAGAAACGCAGGAAAGTGTAGTAGCTTGAGAGAAATCATGAATTTACCTTATCTGCTTGTGCCTCAACCTGATTGGCCCTTCATCTGGAAATCATGTGTAGGTGTAGTGAAGCGTTAGAATTGTGTGATGTAAGCTAATGCAATTTAGACGAGCGTTCACATGCTTTTTCTGATGCCCTCTAGAAGCTTCTTTGTCTGACCCTTAGGCTGATGCTCTTTTCAATTGCCTTTATAGCAGGACCCTTTTTTCCTGACTTCTCAGCAGAACTTTTCCCTGAATTAGCAGAGTAGGGTGCTTTCTTCATGTCAAAACTTAACTTGCTTACCTTTCTTTTTGAGACAACTATATAATAGTTTGTCTTTGTTCATGATCGTTGATTTTTTTTTAATATCGACTAATACATTCACGTACTGATATTGATTTAGAACTAATCTGATGTTTGAATTTGCAATTTTGCTAATCCTTTAATAAAACTAAATGGTTTGAAACTTAATCTCTCTCTGCCATTGTGAAGCCAAATGTGCTTCACGTTATTGACTGAATTGAATTTTGATGTCCGCCTCAGTTGGAAGTAAAGATTAATCAGACGGCACTTCCTGAACCTGAATTTGCATGTTGCAAATCGCCCTATCACCTGTGGTGGAAGACGTCAGCTCTCCGGCTTACATTTCCAATAAGGATCACTCCCTGCTGAGATATGGGGTTATGATTGCCACATCCACTAAAGACTGCTTTGCTCTTACTACTGTCACATTATGTTGATTTGAAGGGGACTATGCATTTTTGGTAGCAGTGTTCAGAGTCTCACTCATGCATACTTTGAATTTTTCAATAGTTTTTTGCTGTCTGGCCTACCATAGTCCCTTCCTTCCCTAGTTGTCAGAATTAGCATCCTTGATAATCTGCGTATTACTGCTTCCTCGTTGCTTTAATACACCCAGCATGCCTTAAGCTTCATTAGAACATTGGAATGTTGGGAGCTCCATTGTAGACAATGGAGTGCTCCATGCTTATACGGGCCGGTAAAGGCCCGCAGAGCAACATTCCAATGTTTTACAAAGGCCTCTCGGAGCTCGAGGGGATTTATATCCCCTCGAGCTTCGAGAGGCCTTTGTTTTATTTGTTAGAACATTCTGCCCTCTAGTGGAAGAATGTTCTAATAGCCTTATAGCCCTTCGTAGCAGGGCTATACCGGCTATTAAAGTCCCGGTCCCTTGTTAAAGTCCCTCGCCTTCGGCTCGGGCCTTTAACGCGGGAGCGAGCCTTTAATAGCCGGTATAGCCCGCTACGGCGGGCTATAAGGCTATATTATTCCAAAACACAAGGATACATTATTTATATCTAGACTATTCCATAAGATAGAGCGATCATAAAATCACCTCTGTGTATTTTGCTTTCAATGAGATACTATCTATTAAGTTTCATTCAAACAGAAACATGTAATTTGTGCATCAGAACATTAAAAGTACATTTAATTAATCTGGGTAGTCTGGAATTTTTATGCACTAAGTTTCATGATTTCTTATTACGTGACTACTGGGCTGGAAGAATGGAAGACAATTGTACGATCGCAATTTTTAATTACGTCTGTGAGTGCACTGTACACAAGTGGAGTTTTTCTTTCTTCGTGAAATGATAATGACAAATAAAGAAATTATTTACATTAGGAATTCGAAGATAAAAATGTGGAACGATATCAAATATAGCTAAATTGACATAGATGTAATTTCAGGCTACCTCTACGGTTAAAGAGGTTGCTCTATTACAACATTTACAGGAACTGAAAATTTTACAGATACTAAAAACATTTAATAAAGTGTGTAAACACAATGCTGGTTAACTGGAGGGTGCTCTTTATTGAGATATTTGTATGAAAAACATGTGTAGTTACATTACAAGCATATTGCAATTGCTGTATATTTTATACATTAATTCTATCTGGCTAGAATAGGCATATTACTTTTAAACATGTTTGTTATATAGTTTGAAAGAGATACCTGGGTACAGCCTGCTTGGTAGCAAAGATGGCTATGTTTCGTCGCTTGTTCTCAGGGAAAGTAGACATATTGCCTAACTCACAGTAAGCGGGTGGAAGAGATGAGGGATTTCCAATCTCCAGTCCTCCACTGTACAGCCCCACCACTAGACGGCACACCCTGTAGGAGGGGTCAAGGCCCAGAAGGAAATCATAGAACACCACAAAACCAGCACTGAAATAAAAGTACAAGTCAAATTATTAAGGAACACATAATGCTCTGTGTCTTTTTCTGAAAAAAAGCTCAGCCATTAGATCAACATTGGAATGCTTCATGCGTAACAATGGTTCACTATGCCAAAACTTTAGCCAGAAGGTGACAGGAGACTTACATCAGTTAACCTCACACTTTGCAGCATTTAGTGTATTCATTTAACAATATAAGTTTACAAGTTTTCTTCTTACAAGGGTCTTTTTGTATATAGACTCTTATGTAGTTACCTTCTGAAGCTTGAATCACCTTATCAACACCAATTTGGTGGACTTACTATCTTGGTATCTCTCCTTCCTCAATGCCAAATCTCTGGAAACAGTGTGATGTATTACACCTCTGCAGTTTATTTCTGCTAGGCCATGTGTGAGTTTGTCATTGTGATTATCACTAATTTGCTCCCATCACGGTGGGCCCATTAATCCCATTTTGGAACTAACTCTCACACCGGCTACATTTCTTATTCATTTCCTGTGTTCATCAATACAACATTTTTTCTATGTTAATGAAAATACTACTTTGCTTACATTGGGTCATATGGTGCTGGTCCCAGCCCTTCACTGACATCCAAGAAATGTTTGCCTTGTGTTGGAGTCAAAGGCCTGATTTCTTCCTAAGGAAAGGGAGCATATCACAGTCATGGCACAGTTCATACAACCAACAGGGCCATTTGTCTTTGAACAACAGCAGTTTAGGTACAATTCTCTAGGCATAGCCATCGTACGGATTTTTGAGAACGTAAGCACATCTTTTGGAGGCCATCTTTTGAAACTTTCTGAGGTATTTAGTGTTTGAAGTGACATAACTTCAGGAACTTGATATCTTCCACAATATGTCCTGATCACAAATTCCTTTGCATCCACTACCATTAACTGTATATTACTATTCACCAGTTTCCTACCATTTCCAGCCTCTCAGACCACCACCTTTCATCTCACCAGCTGATCTGATCCCAGCAAGTTCTCCAGCGAGGAAATCACAGAACTAATCAGTGCCTCAATTTTCATCAGATCCAACATTATCTTGCTCTTGCATTGCATTTCAAACTCCTAGCCGATTCTTCCAGTAACACTTTGATAGAAACACTATTGACTTTTTCCATTTCAAACAACACACTGAATGAATCAAGACCAAAGTCAGCATTGGCAGACTGGTCATCACAATGATGCAGTCTTCCAAATGACATTGGATTAGTCAGAACGTCACCCCAATCATCATTTTCATGACACAACCATCTACTACTATCAATCAAAAATTACAAAACCAGATATTGATCCTTCATGATCTTGCACTTGAAAACTCTCTTGCAACAATTCATCACACTGGCAATCACAATAAACTTAATAGCTGATGTCAACTCCCTTCAGTGTTTATTCAATCTTATGCTGAAAGCCCCACTGAAGGTGTGCGCTGTAAAACCAAAGCGCTCCACATCATGGTGCCCCCAAAACACACTGACAGTTAATGAGCTATCAGCAAGCAAAAGGAAAACCATATCCGAGACTGAAATCTCCCCACTCCTCAAACAGAAACCTAACCTCCACTACCCATAACAAGTCAGCAGTTATGCTGCACTTTCAAAACATTGAGAGCATGATCAAAGCGATCAAGTATTGGATCAAACGTATCTCAGATGCCCATAATACTACACTCAACTGCCAACTGCAATGCCATCAATCAATTACTCACATAAAACAAGCAAGATCTAGCATCACCTCAAAAGCGCAAAGCAGCTATTGCCATTGTTCACAAGTGATTCTTATTAAATCTACCTTCTAATACAGAATCTGCTGACAACCTTACTACCCTCTCTAATCCACCTCATAGGAGGGAAACATTCTCTCATTCTTCGTCACTAAGCCCCACTCCAGAGAAAAAACCACACCCCAGACATAGTAAATGGCGCCTTTGCACAAGGCATCTTTACTAATGAAATTAAAACTGGAACAATCCCTCACTAGTGAAAATACAAACCTAAATCCATAGGTAAAGAAAGAAAGAAACGGCAAAGTAAGAGAGGATTTTAGAGGAGGAATAAAGAAAAGTAAAAGCCAATGGATCTGGTATAATAGATGCAGATTGATTGAACTGATGAAGGAATAGGAGAATGGGCGATGGAGTTGGATAAATTAAATATAAGAGAAAAAAGAATGGAAGAATGAACAAAAGGGGAAGTGAAGAGAGAGAATGAAGGAAAGATTAGGAAGAAGAAGAAAAAAGCATCTGAAGGAAAGAGAGCAAGAAAGAAGTGATAAAAAAGTGGGCAAGTGATAAAAAAGTAGGCAAGACTGGAAACTATATCAATGTAGACATAAATGCTGACAGAGGGTTGAGAAGAGTAGTTTGAGACATGAAATTGGGGTAGGGCTAGATAAGGAAGAAACAGGTGAGAAGGAGACCGGTGTAAATAAAAATAAGATGAAAAGAGAAATGGAAAAGGAAGAGACAGGAGTGCAATTAGAAACAAAGAACAATGGCAGTATTTTGGAGGGATAAGAAGGATAGGAGTAAGACAGAGACAAGTAGTGATTCAGGTGAGAGTCAAATGAGGGAGTCAAATGTGGAAAATGGTGGAGGGTGAAACTGAGAAATGGAGGTGTTCAAAATACAGAGAGTTGGTGATTAAGATAGAGTAGTCACTCGTAGAGCAGAGGTGGATTCCAGGAATTATGCTGGTCCTCCTCGGAATTCTGTGGACATTCTAGACGTTATAGTGGCCCTGGCATAAACTAGCCCTCCATGACACTAGTTCCTATGGGGGCCACAGGACAAAGTAACCCTTCTTGTCATATTGTTGGTATTAAGGGAACACGGTCATTATGATGTCCCTTTTAGACCTAATGTGAGCATCCTAGGCATCATGGAGGCCATATCTAGTAAAATGTTGGTCTTGGCAAGAGGTGTCCATCCTTAGCATATTGTCAGCATCCTTGGCATTATTAAGAACATTTGAGGCATAATCTTGCACACCTTTGGCAAACATAACCACCTATGATTTCTACAGGTCATCCTGTCATAAAGTAGGCACCTATGACATTTAGATGCTACCAATAACATGTAATGGAAATCCCTGATGTGTGATAGTGACACATGGGCATGTGAATCCTCGAGGGGACATAAATATTTAATGTAAATGACAAACCAATATTTTCAGATCAAACACGATTTACTGAAAAAAGAAAATCTGGAGTTTGCAGGGGGGGTGTTGCTTTTAAAAACCTTCCTTTCGGAGATCTGAATAGGTTTAACTAAAATGAAAAGCTTTCATATGGGAAGAAATTGTGTTTTTTTAAAACGCAAGCTAATGTTTATGGACAAAATCATTACATTTCCACTATGTATTTATAACTGATATTTGGATAAACACTTGTGCCAGAAGGAACTAGCTGCTATGTTTGTCTCTTTTAATGATTCATGTGGAAGCTCTTCATCTTCTATATTGATAAACGTTTTTATGGCATTATCTTCAGTAGTTTTGTGTGAGGCCAGAGCCTGCAAGATTAGTGTAACCTTAAGGATATGGCTGCGCTCTGAGTCTGTAAAGTCTCAGTAATCTTACCAGTAGCTCCTGTTTCCGAACCTTTGATATCTTTCTAACCTGAGGGATAGCAAAGCTTTCTACTGATCCAGCAGCATATATATTAATTTTGCCACCCTTCAACATGCAAGTACATTATAAGTGGTAATAAATAACTGCACACCTACTTTGAAGGGACAGTGTGGGAAAATGAAAGGCCATCGGTGACAGAAGTTAAGAAAAAATGTATATGTCTAATTTTGAAAATGGTAGGCCAATGCGCCCATCTCCATTTCCACAACTCTGGATGTGACTAGCATGCACTACTATGCTCAGCTGCCACCTTAGAGACATGTCCCGGACATTCTCTTCGCTGTAAGGGAGGAGTCCCTCACCTACCTTCCAATAACAGGAAAAACATAACAAGCATTGGCAAAGCCAATAGGTCTCGCCTATGCAAGAGCTATTGGCTTTGCCAATAGGTTTTAGCAATGTTGTACACCAGAGTGGATGCTGTTCACCATGGCTAAAGGTTACTGGGGTAAAGGAGAGTGGCGTGGAGTGTTATGGAGTGGCATACAGTAGAGTGGAGTGTCATGGAGTAGTGTACAGTGTAGTTGAGTGTCATTGAGGCAAGACAGTGTTGTACAGTGGATGGCTGTAAAGTGGAGTACAGTGTCAGAGTGAAGTAAAGTGTCATAGAGCAGAGTGGAGTGGTGTAGAACAAAGTGGAGTGGCGTAGAGGGTGTTGCAAAGAGTGGAGTAGAGTGTCACAGAATAAAGTGGAGTAAAGTGGCATAGAGGGAGTTGCGTAGCGCCATGGAGTTGTGTTGTAGAATGGCATATAGTAGAGCGGAGTGGCATAGGGTGAAGTAGAGGGTCAGTGGAGCAGAGTGTAATAGAGTGGAGCATCGTAGAGTGGAACAAAGTGGCCTAGAGTGAAGTGGCGTAAAGTACAGTGGTGCAGAGTAGCTGGGAGTAGAGTGCATTGGCTTTGAGAATAGTGGGGTAGAGTGCAATGGCGTAGAGTGGTGCAGGGTAGAGTGGCGTAGACTGCAGGGGCATAAAGTAGTGCAGAGAGCAGTGACAAAGTACAGTGTTGCAGAGTAGAACAGAGTGCAGTGACAGAGAACAATGGTGTAGATTGATGTAGCGTGCAGTGGCAGAGTAGAATGATGTAGAGTATAGCGGCGTAAAGCAGCTGGCCTAGATGCAGTGGCATAGGGTGCATTGGTTTTGAGTAAAGTGGTGCAGAGTGAATTGGCGTAGAGTGCAGTGGTTTAGAGTAGAGTGGCATAGATTGTTTTAGAGTGGAGTGGATAGTCATGCAGGGTAGAATGCAGTGGCAGAGTAGAATGGCGCAGCATTGATTGCAGTGGCACATAGTGGAGTAGAGTAGCGTAGAGTAGAGTAGCGTAGAGTGCAGTGGCATAGAGTAGATTGCTTCAGAGTAGAGTGCAGTGGCATAGAGTATTGGCGTAGATTGCAGTGTTGCAGAGTGGCGTAAAGTGCATTGGTATAGAGGGCAGTGGCTTAGAGTATATTGTTTCAGAGTAGAGTGGTGCAGGGAAGAGTGAAGTGGTACAGAGTGCAGTGTTGCAGAGTGGAGTGGCCTAGACTGGAGTGGTGTAGAGTGCAGTAGTGCATAGTAGAATAGGGTAGAGTGCAGAGTGCACTGGCATAGCTATCTACTCTGAGAGGCATAGTGTGTAGTGCCGTAGAGTGCATTGGCTTTGAGTGCAGTAGAATGACGTAGCATGGCGCAGAGTAGAGTGCAGTAGAATGGCGTAGTATAGTGCAGAGTAGAGTGCAGTAGAATGGCAGAGTGGTGCAGAGAAGGGTGACAGAAAGTAGAGTAGCAGAGTGGTGCAGAGTAAAGTGAGAGTGTAATAGTGTGGAGTAGAGTAGAGCGTAGTGGCATACAGTGCAGTAGTGCAGAGTAGATTGGCATAGAGTGCAGTGGCATAGAGTGTATTGTTGTGAGTAAAGTGATTTAGAGAGCATTGGTGTAGAATGGAGTGGCACAGAGTGGAATAGAGTGGCGTAGACTGCAGGGGCATAGAGAAGGTTGTTTCAGAGTAGAGTGAAGTGGTGTAAAGTGCAGTGGTATAGAGAAAAGTGTTGTAGAGTGCAATGTAGATTAGAGTGGCTTAGCGTGGACTGGCATAGAGTAGAGCGGCGTAGAGTGGAGCGATGCAGAGTGAAGTGGTGTAGATTTCAGTGGTGGAGCGAGCAGTGTTGCAGAGTAGAGTGATATAAAGTGAAGTGGTGCAGAGTGGTGCATTGTAGAGTGCAGTTGCGTGGAGTGATGCAGAGTAAAGTGGCGTAGCGTGGTGCAGAGTACAGTGCAGTGGCTTAGAGTGCAATAGATTTTCAAAGTTGAGTGGTGTAGAGTAGAGTGCAGTAGCATAGTAGAGTGCAGTAGCATAGAGTGCAGTCATGAAGACTACAGTGTCAGAGTGCAGAGGCGTAGAGTGGTGTGGAAAGCATGACGTAGAGTACAGTGGTGCAGAGTAGAATAGAGAGGAGTAGAGTGGAGTGACGTAGAGCGTAATGGTGTACAGTGACTTAGCATGCAGTGGCATAGAGTAGAAATTTGTAGAGTATAGTGGCGTAAAGTACAATCATGCAAAGTAGTTGGTGTAGGGTGCACTGGTTTTGAGTAAAGCGTAGAGTGAATTGGCGTACAATGCAGCGGTTTAGAGCAGAGTGCTGTAGCGGAGAATGCAGTGGCATAGAGTAGAGCAGAGTGAAGTGGCCTAGAGTGGAGTGGTGCAGATTAAAGTGGAGCAGAGTGGAATGGCCTAGACTGGAGTGGCGAAGAGTGCAGTGGTGGATAGTAGGGTAGGGTGCACTGGCATAGAGTGGTGCAGAGTCGAGTAGAAAGGCTTAGAGTGAAGTGGCGTAGAGTGCAGTGATGAGTAGAATAGGGTGACAAAGAGTGCAGTGACAGAGTACAATGGCGTAGAGTGCAATGGAGCATAGTAGATTGGCGTAGAGTGCATTGGCTTTCAGTAAAGTAGTGTAGAGTGCTTTGGCATAGAGTGGTGCAGAGTAAGTCGGAGTGGCGCAAGTGAAGTGGTGTAGATTAGATTGTTTCGGAGTAGAATGCAATGGTGCAGAGTAGATTAGAGTGGTATAGAGGGGATTGGCATAGAGGGCACTGGCGTGTAGTAGAGTGCAGTGGCATAGAGTGCAGTGTTGCAGAGTAGGGTGGCATAGAGTGCAGTGGTGCATAGAGTAGTGTGGGGTAGAGTGCATTGGCTTGGAGTGGTGTAGAGTAGAGAGGCACAGAGTGGAGTGGTACAGATAAGAGTGCAGTGACTCAATGTGGAGTGGTGCAAGGTAGAGTGCAGTGGAGTGGTGCAGAGTGGGGTAACGTGGACTATTCATGGTATGGTAGCATACTGCCATTACAGACACCACATCTTCAATTGAAATGGTCATTACATTTGCACTCACATACAGTTTTATTGATCAAAGTATACAGCGCACAAAAGATAATGTGTTGAAATGAAATCACCCAATGTATTGATTTGTTAGTCAGCACAGTTCATTTACATTTTGTCACGTGCCAGAAACAAAAATATAACATCGAACAGCCTTCCTTAAGGAGACCCCTAGTAGCCAGCATGATTGGCACATAAATCCTCTCACTTTGAAGTCAGAAAGAAAAATAAAAGCCAAGCTTCCTGGAAGACACAGCCCGAGATTTAACCTCAGTCTTTGAATGCATAGCAAATGTGACAAGATAAGAGCAAGATTTAAAAGCCTGTTTACAGAAAGCAAGTTCTCGAAAGAATCCAGTAAACCTGGTTTGAGCAATCGGAGGGACGAACTCGCGCTTGACAGTCTAAAGCAAATAAAGCCAGAAAATACGAGTTACAAAGCCAGTGGTTAGGAACTAGAGGAATGCATTCCTAGGTCAACTTTAGGAATGTCCCCAAGATGTCTTTAGCAGCTGTCTGGTAGGCTGCGACCTAAAATGGACACCAGAAGACAAACTTTGAAATACTGGCATGCATTTGTCGTCCTTACGTGGTATATATTGCGTACGGACCTGCATGACGTGTGTATGATAGTCCAAGGTACATATGCTTCCCATGTCTCTTATCAATGGGTGTAAGTATAGGGACGGTGCAGGAATACAGGCATCCCCTGTAACAAGAGGTGAAAGACCTCGCCATGCAAGGAAATCTGAACCACCCAACAGTTGCACTTTTTTGGTTTAGCCTGTGATTTATTTTCCTCTAGTGCATTTTAAATATTGAGCCATTGGTGGGAACTTCATGTTTACGCTGATGTTCCCCAGTAGAGCACTGCCTTCCGCTGTCTCGTGGTATGCTTCCTAGGAGTAGCCTTATCAAGGCATCAGAAGATAGGTGGTCTGGGGCGAGAGAGAGGGCGAGTGTGTGTGTAGAGAGCTCGTGTTTGATGGCAGAAGCGTCCCAAAAAAGTGTGATTTTATTTCCTCTTCATAGACACAGGTGGGTATGTGGAGTCACTTTTCAGAATGTGGGACATAATAGTTATTTACCTTCTGTGATTTTCGCACCTCATAGTGGGTTGTCAGCATTCAATAAGTGTACAATCTGACTTTGAAACTGGACACCATATGAATGGCTACCATGATGTTGCAGCAAATTATATGAGAGCGTAGCGACCAGTTTCTTCCCACTTCCTTCTATCAATATACTACTAGTTCAGAGTTAGACTAGTTTCAGACCAGTGATTAAATAAATTGAAATTAGGAGCACAGTAAATCCAGTTTTAGGAGCACATCTAAAAGGCGGCATGGACAAGAGTCATTAACATGAAAGTCTTGCATCCGATAGCAGGAGTGTCAATCACCCACACACATCTAACTCTGGCATAGCACTGCAAGATGAAAAGTAAGTATACAATAGCTTTGACAGATTAACATGCCCCAAAACACGCATTTTATTCCTACTTTAAGTAAACAGGGTTGATCCAATATCCTGTAGGTTGAGTAACTTTATTACATTACTTGATGCGTGTCTGTTGGTAGTTTGTTAATTTGTCATGCCCCATCTATGACTGGGGGGAAATGTAAAAACAACCCTCAACTCAATCCCCTTGTGTCCTTCGCCCATCTGGTGTGCCCGTTGGCCCATCCAGCAAATGCTGACCCGATCCATTATCTGAACAATGGGCAATGCGGACCAATTCCCCCATGCCAACAGAGTCCCCTTTTGTGGATTGAAAATCTTGGTGTGGATGGTTTTGGGCTCAAACACTTGTAGACCCATCCTGACCGCTCCCTGATGCGCTCGCGGCTGCTAAAAAAAACTAGGACAAAAGTCAGACATATCACAAGACACTTCATACTTCTTAAAGTCCCATCTAGCTCCCAGCTACATTGAAGAGTCCACATTTACAGGACCAAGACCCGAGGCTTTCCAGAGGCTGACAAAGTTGTGCGGTCTCTGGCCCACGGGACTACACTGCCAAGCGACTTGAGTTATCGCAATTATAGCACATTTCCGCATAATCACTAACATTGGTCGGAGTCACATCTCACCCACAGAAGGTGGTAGGGCTTGCGATTTTTATACATTTTTAACGACTTTTGTTTTTAAATATCTAGTTCTTACTGGACTCAGTGTTTGTTACTATGAATGGGATACTGCATCTCATTTCCAAACTCTCATCATGTGTTAAAGTGAGCCTCGATTGTTTGACCAAAGTACCCCAAGGTCAGCACAAACCCACATGAAATTAACTGGTATCCAATGCCAGGGTAGGAACAGGAAGCCAGAGGGTGTCACGTATTACAGATTATGATTATGAATGAAGCAAATCTACAAGAAATTTCCATCAGTGGCAGAAAGCTTACTTAGAGATGTTGTGAAAGTCATAGATGATGAAAGGGACTGTACACGATGAAACAATGAATATATCAACATTGCGCATGTTTACAATTTAAGACAAAGGGAGGCAGTGATTTCTTGGATTCGCACGATTGTCGGTAAAGTGTAGAAACCATGATTAGAGCCCATGTGCCTAGGTGTCAATGCTAATAACTTCACCAGTAGACTGCATCTTGTTAAGCAAAAGGATCTGCAGAGATGTGCCATGGCTCGCTTCACGTATTGGTGAACCCGCCACGTGTTAGTGTAAAAAGGAAGGCAACTACACTCGCCCCTTTCTCCTGGGTTAGTCAATCATAGAGAGAGGGAAAAAAAAAAAAGGGATTGTGAGCCTTTTTATTTTGAATAATAAAAAAAACCCTACTAAAATGTTTTTTTTTTTAGGTAGGCAAAGGTGTTCAAGTAAAAGCCTGTCTTCACCAGGGATAACCACAAAACTAGGACAATTAAGCAATACCTTAACTGTTGTTTCTTGGATGTTATGTTAAACACTTCACCATCAATATATTCTCAGCGTGGCTCTTATGAAAAACTTTTCTGATCGAAATGTTATTGTTGCTAAACAAATAAATATAAACACATGCACTGTGGTTCTATAATAGATTACATTTCCAATCAGCAAAGCCACTGAAATGAGAAGGAGAATCTACCTATTTTTGGGAGGGAGGGAGTAAGAGGGCCACAATGCTGCTATAATGCAAAACAAGCATTTGCAATGCATTATGTCTCGCATTTTTGAGAGTTTGAGCTATTGGCGTTGTAAATGACAATGTCTTTTACCCATGTGTTTTAGTTTGGAGTGGAGTGGATGTATGTGGTGTGGTGTGATGTGGAATTATGTGGGTTGGATTGGAACTGTTAGTTGTGGAATTGTGTGGTGGAATTATTTCAACTGCACACCATGCCACATATGTGAATAAAAGAAAAGCAAAGGCAAGCAATGGGTGGAGTTGGAAATCTACAAAGCAATAACAACAGGTCACTAAGTACTGTCTAGGCTTGACCTAAAAATGTAACAGATTTAACGATGTGGTGTAATTCCCCCCCCCGCATCACAGCCACACGTGGACAAGTTTATTCCTCCTCTCTACGGAAGAGGCGCTTGGGCACCAAAGCAGCCATAGACAATGACGTCTTCACCACGCCCATTTCCCACTCAGCACAGATGGGGATATCTATTAGGTTTGCTGAGCTCAGAACTAGTGCGATAGAGGGGCTGAGTGCTTGTAAGTGACATTGGCGTGGCTGATGCCCTTTTAGCAAAACTGATTGCTGAGGGGCGCCTGGTTGACACAGCCACCCTGGCATTCTTCTTTGTTTTTCTGGACCAAACCCCCAGGGATTTGTTTCTGGAAACCAAACAACGGAACAGCCTCCACGTGCAGGGTGTTTCTCTGCAAGTGTTGACAAATGCTGATTTTTCCTGTCTGGCACGGCGACAGCTGACCGTTGTCTGCATCGAGTAACCAACCTTACAAAGAGCAAACCTCACAATGTACGGACTGAAGGTGCTCGGTGGTGGATAGACCACCGGGGACAACGGTCTGCCGGTGGACAAGGTTCCCACTTGAAGTACCCATGACCTCCACCATCTGGAGCTACTGGTACCTGCTGGTGTCAGTAACTCCGGGAGGAGGAGTTAACGATCGCTACACCAGGGCACTCCGAATGATGCCTTAAATGGTAAGGGGGAAACTGCCCGTTTGCAGAATGGAAGTTCCACCAATTTATGGTAGATCAACTAGACCTGGCAATCCATAAATGACCCTCTTAGTCTTCACCCTTTGGTGGATAGATTTAATTTGCACCTTCACTTTCCTTACAAATGCACTCCCTGATTTAAGCATCAGTGAGGGGCACATACAGTCAACGCCTAAAGTTCAACTGCTTAAATAAAAATTATTTTTATTGCAACAACCATGGACACAACTCGTGCTTCAAGGTCCCTGTATGTACAAGAGGTTGACCTCGCATGGATCCCTGTTTTCTCTATAATGCTAAACATATCACAGAAACTCTTGCTGATGCCGTGTGGTTGCGGGTGGCAGAGGTGAAGTACTACTACAGCAGTGGTCTTCAAACTTTTTAATGCTCCCCCCCCCTGTGGGGGGGAGGGGAGGGGAAGAAAAAAAAATAGTGCCCCCCCACTCAGAATTTTTCACAATTATTCTATTAAATTGGCAATGTTTAAATATGTCTAGTCTTATTTAAACATTGCAGTTACAGTCGGTTACCGTTTTAAAAATGAAATCAAATACATGATTGCCAAACATACTATTCTGGTCAGGCAGGCCTTACTAACTTGCAGAAGTATCCACAGTGTGATGATTAGAAATGGGGTTGTACACTGGGGTTCAACAGCCTTGTTTGCTTCTGTTGTTTCCACTCACCCCAACCCTCAGCAGCCGATAGCAGCAGCTATATGCAGGGAAACTGGTCAGAAGGGATGAAAAGGTGAATGTCTCACTTTTACCAGCTCAGACATTAAGAAACTGACGTCTATATATTTCCCACAGGTCATGCCGCCCCGAGTAATTAAAAGCAAAAGAAACAATTGATGGACGGAATGCTGGACAATGCAAACATTCACCCCCAGTCACAAGGATCTGGGTTAAATCCATCATTCTTTTGCTCACCACACCACCCCAGTTTGGACCCAGCCATATGCAAATCAGTCTTGACCCTGTTCCTTGTGGGAACAGTCCAGCCCGAACTGCCAAGCCAGGTCCTCCCTGGACCGGAAACAAGCATCCTGGGACCGGTTTCAGGGCATCACCCTTCTTCAGCCAGGCTAGCTTGAATCCAGTGGTGTAGTGAGCACGGGACCCACGTCTGGGCATACCCTTCCCACTTAGGGCGACAAATGCAAAAGAAACAATTGATGGACGGAATGCTGGACAATGCAAACATTCACCCCCAGTCACAAGGATCTGGGTTAAATCCATCATTCTTTTGCTCACCACACCACCCCAGTTTGGACCCAGCCATATGCAAATCAGTCTTGACCCTGTTCCTTGTGGGAACAGTCCAAGCTATCCTGGCTGAAGAGGGGTGAAACCCCGAAACCGGTCCTAGGATGCTTGTTTCCAGTCCAGGGAGGACCTGGCTTGGCAGTTCGGGCTGGACTGTTCCCATGAGGCACAGGGTCAAGACTGATTTGCATATGGCTGGGTTCAAACTGGAATGGCATGGTGAGCAAAAAAACGGAGGATTTAGGCCCAGATCTCTGTACTGGGGTGAATGTATGACATTGTTCTGCATTCTGTCCATCAACTGCTGTTTTTGCATTTGTCACCCCGAGTGGGACGGGTATGCCCAGACGTGGGTCCCGTGCTCTCCATGCCACTGGAATCAAGCTATCCTGGCTGAAGAGGGGTGACACCCTGAAACCGGTCCTAGGATGCTTGTTTCCAGTCCAGGGAGGACCTGGCTTGGCAGTTCGGGCTGGACTGTTCCCATGAGGCACAGGGTCAAGACTGATTTGCATATGGCTGGGTTCAAACTGGAATGGCATGGTGAGCAAAAACGATGGATTTAGGCCCAGATCTCTGTACTGGGGTGAATGTATGACATTGTTCTGCATTCTGTCCATCAACTGTTGTTTTTGCATTTGTCACCCCAAGTGGGACGGGTATGCCCAGACGTGGGTCCCGTGCTCTCCATGCCACTGGAATCAAGCTATCCTGGCTGAAGAGGGGTGAAACCCTGAAACCGGTCCTAGGATGCTTGTTTCCAGTCCAGGGAGGACCTGGCTTGGCAGTTCGGGCTGGACTGTTCCCATGAGGCACAGGGTCAAGACTGATTTGCATATGGCTGGGTTCAAACTGGAATGGCATGGTGAGCAAAAAACGATGGATTTAGGCCCAGATCTCTGTACTGGGGTGAATGTATGACATTGTTCTGCATTCTGTCCATCAACTGTTGTTTTTGCATTTGTCACCCCGAGTGGGACGGGTATGCCCAGACGTGGGTCCCGTGCTCTCCATGCCACTGGAATCAAGCTATCCTGGCTGAAGAGGGTGAAACCCCGAAACCGGTCCTAGGATGCTTGTTTCCAGTCCAGGGAGGACCTGGCTTGGCAGTTCGGGCTGGACTGTTCCCATGAGGCACAGGGTCAAGACTGATTTGCATATGGCTGGGTTCAAACTGGAATGGCATGGTGAGCAAAAAAACGATGGATTTAGGCCCAGATCTCTGTACTGAAGAGAAGTGTGGCTCAATGGTTAGAGCGGCAGACCCTGATGCAGAGATCTGGCCCGGGACCAGGGTTCAATTCCCGCCTCGGCGGGTCTTGGGCTCAATTTCCTCGGACCTGATAATTCTCGCCTCGGTGCCTATTCTAATTATGGGTCCCACTCTGCAACTCTGGGCAATAGCTTGCTTAATCTCCACAACGGCCCCAACAGCGCTGGGATGCCTGGCTTCACCCTGGGGGTGCCCAGGAGTGGACATTTCACAGGGAAAAGCCAGGAAGGGTTCCACAGCGGTATGCGTACAGCGCCAGGACACCTCTTTGGGGGTATAAGTGCGCTTTACAAGTACAAATTTCATTTCATTCATTTCCTAGCCCTGGAGTTTTGCTTTCGCTTTAGAAGTGCGCCCCTCGGCATGCAGAGGGGCTGGGCCAAGAAACAGGTTTGACTGAAAGCATCAAACACGACATAGGACAGTTTAGTATCTATTTGATTATGTACAAAGGAAATACTGCAGAGCACACAGGGACGGGACTCATTCTAAAATGCAATTCAAGTGGTGATGCCAAACCTGCCAGGTCGGTTCTAATTTGCATATAAAAATTCCACAGGAAGTGAACGGAAGCGAGAAATAGGAGTGCATCGAATAATTAAAATGTTGCTATTTTGGGGGTCGTCAGGTTGGGGGGAGCCCTCGAGGGGCTGAAGAGGAGGAGGAGAAATTAATATTAAATAAAAGGTTTCATAGAAATTGTGAAAGAAGTTGGGGTTCCTCATTCACGTATTTAGGGGTAAGGAAGAGGAATCAGGCAAATAATCGAAACAATCTACTTCCGGTATGAGGCACGTATACATTGTGAAAGTTGAACTCGAAATACAGCAGACGGGAGTTGCCTTCGCAAAACATATTTAAACAGGAATAAAAATAATGTACACGCCGGGAAGAAAATGTGAAATCGTGAATATAAAAACCATTAACAGGGATGCACAGCATTAAAGACAAGCGCGTAATAGACACCAAAAGGCCATGGGAAGAGCATTGCTCCTCCCATGGCCTATTAGTGTCTATTACGCGCACCAAGCGCATAATAGACACCAATAGGCCATGGGCGGAGCAATGCGCCCGCCTTTGGCCAATTGCGTGCAGTCTTTCATACAAAGGCGCACGAAAAGGCCAATGGGGTAGCACAAAAGGAATTGCACACGCACGAGCGTGTGCGATTCCTAGGTCAGTGTGAATCCCCGTTTTTCAACTACAAAATGTCTCGCGCTGCGCGAGCACTGCCGCACAGTGCAACGCTAGGCGCGAGACCTAAAAAGCTGCCAATTTTTCAGTATGCATAAATGTGACATTTTTATGTTTACAGTGAGCCGTGATGTTCATATGCCTCAAGTGTAATACTTTAAGTGCCACCTTATCGCAAGCAGTTTCAAATGAAAGTTAATGCAATGCAGAAATATTGGGAATAACGGGATTAGATTAACTAAGTATTCCTGACATGGGTTAGCTTGAAATGCCTTGCGTAAGGTATCCGTTTACATTTTTATGGCTTAGGTCAGGGTACTCAAGCTTCAAATTTCCTAGGCATGAGTAATAATTTATAAAGACCATGGCATCAGAGGGATATACATCACACAACCCTTCTACTCCAATTATACCGCAGAAAATAACATCAGAGAAAGCTGTAATTGTTTAAAAATAACACTATTAACTCACTAAAATACACACATTACCAAAGATTACACTATGAGGATTATCTCAGAAAGAGGCGAGCAGCCCCACTACTCCAAGAAATAGGGGGGCATATTATCAAGCGGCAGCGATAATTATCGCTGGCCGTGCTTAGCGTGAGATTTTTTATCGCCGGCTATCGCTGGAAATTATCGCCATGCTAGCGCTGTATTAACAACGCATAGCGCAATGGCGATAATTATACCAGCGATAGCGGTGTTTTCCATGGAACATCGCTGGTTTTCCAGCGATGTTCCATGGAAAATGGCGATAACCTTGCTGATACGACCCTGTGGTCGTATCAGCATAATCCACCCCAATGTAAAGTATAGGTAAGTCAGCATTTTAGCAGACGTTAGTTTTTGGCGAAAACCGCGGTTTTCGCCAAAAACTAACGTCTGCTAAAATGCGTGGGCCTCCTTGTAAATATCGCGATGTGCACATCAGCAATAATTTACAAGCAGTACTGCCCAGTGACTCCCACTTTGCATCTCATTAGAGATGCAAAGCGAGGCGTCGGGAAAACGGGTGCTAACATGCGGTAATGCATGTTAGCACCCACTTGTAAATAGGGCGATAGTTTTATCTCCGCTTTTTTGGCTTTTAAAGCCAAAAAAGCGGAGATAAGGCCCTTGTTGATATGCCCCAGGGTTCCTTAAACAGACAATCTATAAACAGCAGGGGATCTCTTGGATAAGTCACATACCATTATCAACGCAATCATAGACTACTCACTGCCAGTCTTAAAGGGACCCAAGAGGCAATTTTATAAAATCTATTTAATGAAACATATGATAATAAAGGAATTGTACAATTATATAAAATTCATATAGTTAAAAACAATGTAAGCTATTTAATGGGAAATATATTGCAATGACATTTTTTTTGATAATCAACTTTATTGATTTTGAAGAGACAAAGAAAAATTGGCACTTACAGCACAATAAGCAAGTTTGCACGCATGACATTATAAAGCAGCACTTGTGAATTAATCCAGTGAGCACAGTGCTCAAGCATTTAACCTGGCGAACAGGGGGGGTACTGTGATGAAAAAAAAAAACAACAAGAGTCCCTCCTCTCGACCCATTAACCCCATTGGTCTGTCCACTTACCCAACACTCTTTGGTATTTGGTTGGGCAGCCCCTGGCCTCAAATAAGGGTTTCTCCTGCACGGCGCACCAGTCCACCCCTCAGCGCCATTTAGCAATCGTGTGGGGGGGGGGCAGGTTGCAACCAGGCCATGGCAATATCTCATATAGCCACCATGATGGCTGTCCCCAAGAATAGTTTGCGCGGGACCCATCCAGACCATCCATAACGCCCAGGAGAAGACGCATAGGATCATGAGGTACCTGCCAGCCAAGATGTGTGTGAGTTCAGATTCTATTTTGTCCCAATATTTTGCGAGGCGGGGCAAGACCAGACCACATGGTAGAAGTCCGCTGGGTGGTGTCTGCATCGTGTGCATTCAGGTGAGGCATGCAGCCCTGCTCTATGCAGTCGCTCTGGGGTAAGATATGGAGTATGGAGGTAGTAGATCTGGACGAGGCGGAGTCTGGCTGAGGCAGTGATCGTTTTGGGGGCCATAAGTGTATCCCGCCAGTCTTCATCCTCAAGGGGACCCAGCCAACCCTCCCAACGAACTCTAAGTGGGTCCAGAGATGTGGGGCTGTTGTTCATAAGGGTGCGATATATGCATGATATGCCTCCCTTCCTGAGATGCCCCATCATGACTTGTGCTTCTGGTGGGTTGAATTCAGGGAGCGTGGTGCCCGTTGAGATATGTGTAGTTAGGGCATGTCGAATCTGTAAATATCTATAGAATTGTGAGGCATGTAGGGAAAAGCGACCCTGTAGGTCCTGAAAGGTCCATATATGGTCTCCTGTCCATATGTCGCCCAGTTGGGAGATTCCAATGTGGTCCCAATGTGTAAACCCTTGCAGCGCCGCCACTTCGCCGAGCCTCGTGCCTTGACAGAGCGGTGTTTGTTGGGTCAGTTTGGCTTCCCATTGTGTATGACGTAAGGCCGAGTGCGAGGCCAGGAAAACCGTGCGAGTCACCGTTGGGAGCGTCTTGGGGATGGGGGAACCGTACAAGAGGGCTTGGATGCGAGGGAAGTCCATGTCTCGGAGTTCAGTTTGGTAGGCTGGGTCGGACCATCCCCCCGTCAACCAATCATGGAGGACAAGCAGCCTTGTGGCCAGGTAGTACAGATACAGGTCCGTCATGCCCATGCCTCCATCGAAGGACGGAATGCGGCAGCGGTCAAGAGACGTCCGCGGTCTTCCCGTTCCCCACAAGAATCGCACTGTCATTGTATCGATCTCTCGGAACCAGCTTCGGGGATAGTGAAAGGGAGTATTTTGAATAATATATAAGAATCGAGGGAGGACCATCATTTTAAATAGTGCCACCCTGCCGAGTGGGTTGAGTGGTAAGGATTGCCAGCGAGTGAGATCCCTCCTGGTCCTTTTGATAAGTGGGGTGGCATTCAATACCCATTCTAATTCAGGGCGTAGAGCAATCCATATGCCTAGATACTTAAACGACTGCCGCCTGATAGGTATATTAGTTTGCCAGTCGAAACATTCCCTAGAGGGGTGGAGAGGCACGAGAGTCGATTTGGCCGGGATCAGCCGCAGGCCAGAGACCTTCTCAAAGCCTTGACGGGATTGAAGACATCTGGGGCCAGAGCGAGCTGGATCAGCGAGGAAAAGCAAGACATCAGCCGCATATAAAGTGATTTTATCCACATGGTGCCTTCCCCCATGCCCAGCCTTGAATCAAGTCATTAGCGCGGATGAGGCACGCCAGGGGTTCTATCACCAGGGCGAAGAGGAGCGGGGAGAGGGGGCAGCCCTGCCTCGTGCCGTTCTGGATTGGGAATATCTCGGAGAGAGTTCCGTTAATCAATACTCTGGCTCGAGGGTT
The DNA here is from genome assembly GCA_963921515.1 of Calotriton arnoldi. Lineage (NCBI taxonomy): Eukaryota > Metazoa > Chordata > Amphibia > Caudata > Salamandridae > Calotriton > Calotriton arnoldi. The sequence goes on from CAWUFW010000509.1 coordinate 2,019,043, forward strand.
AGAGTAGAGGACTCGGACGACGCTTCAAAACTGTTGACCCATGCCCATCATTATAGGTACTTCGTCGAGGTAATGCCAGCCCACCGTATCAAAGGCCTTCTCGAAATCTACGAGAAGTTCTAGATAGGAGGTGAGGGCCTGGCGGTTAGCGAGTGCCAAATGGAGGCGCCGAAGGCAGTGTCTGGTGGCTCAAGCTGGCATGAAGCCGCACTGATCCGGGTGGATCAGTTTGGTAAGGAGCGGGCGCAGGCGTTGAGCCAAAATCGTGGCATAAACTTTGATTTCGGTGTTGATCAGGGAGATCGGTCAATAATCCGCACAAGAGGACGAAGGTGGCTGGGTTTTAGGGATGACCACAATGGTGGCCGTATCTGTCTCTGGGGGAAAAGCCCTGACTTCCGCCAGATGGTGGAATAAAGCCAAGAGGTGGGGGACCAACTGCTCACGATACGAGGCATAGTACTCTTGGGGAAATCCATCAGGACCTGGAGCCTTCCGAGACGCCAGCTGGGAGATTGCCGCACCTATCTCCTCTGGGGAGAAGGGAAGGTCCAGACTAGCAGCTTCTGACTGTGCTAAGCAGGGGATGCGGATTTGCAGAGGGCTAAGGTAATCCGCGAGCTTGTCTTCCAGCTCGCACGCCGAGTATAGGTCAGATTAATATCTTGCAAAAGCCTGCGCAATCTCAGGTGAGGTGCAACAGATGGTTCCTGAGTATTCTCGGTTCTCGGGTATTATCCGAGATGCCAAGGGAAATGAGGCCAGTCTGTGGAGAAGTCTCCCGTTTTTGTCCCCCCAGCCATATACACGGGCGACAGATGAGCGCCACAACAGTTTAGCTGATTACAGCGAAGTCTGTTTAATCTCTTCACGCACGGCCGCTAGTTGCCTTTCATGGGCCCCGTGCGGGGATCTGGCCGGGTCAGTCTCCAGCCGGAGCGCTTGTGCTTCGAGGAGGGCGAGGCGACTGTCCTGGTCCTGCTGTTGCGCCCGAAGGTGGCTCTTGGCCACTCCACGGATGGTAGCCTTACCAGCCTCCCAGAGGATGTCTGGCGAGGTCACCGAACCCAGATTTGCGAGGAAATATTGTCGAAGTTCCTCCCCTACGGCCTTGCAGAATTCTTTGTTCTGGAGGAACCAGGCGTTCAAATGCTACATAGGTCGTATCCCACCAGGGACGCCGCATAGGTGCATGAGTGTTGCTGAATGATCCGAGATTCCCCAAGGGAGGATGGAGATAGTGGTCACACGTTGACAGTCCGGGGCTGGCATGAAAATCATGTCAATACGTGCATGGGAATGGTGCGCCGCCGAAGTGTGGGTATATTGGGTGGCTCGAGGGTTCCAGACCCTCCATATGTCACAGAGGCCCAAGGCGGTCGCCCAATCAGACAATTTCTTGGCATGGATCAACCTGGTAGGGGAGGCAGTACCTGTAGTGTCGAGGGTGGGTTGCATAACCGCGTTAAAGTCTCCTCCCAGGATCATCTGACCATCGGGCAGTGTGGAGATAGTGTCTGAGAGATGACGCAGTGTTGGGGCAAGTGTCGCGGGAGGGATATATATAGATAAGAGATTAAGGACATTCCCACCCAGCGTCCCCGAGAGAGCCACAAATCGCCCCTGCGGATCTTCAGTAACGTAAGAGAGGACAAATGGGAAGGTCTTTCTAAGTAAAATGGCTACACCTCGGAGCCCCTGCTGAAGCCCGAATGCCACACTCTATCGAAGCTGTAGCGTGCTAGAAAGGCACAGTGGGATCCCATGAGATGGGTCTCCTGGAGCAGGAGGACATCGGGGGAGTGTCGTTGGGCGTTTTATGCGGTCAAGCTGGCCGTTTACATTCCAGGACATGACCCGGAGGGAGTTATACTCTTGGGTTGTGTGTGTCATGTGGGGGGAATGGTGCTGGGGATATGCCAGGTCGGGCTTTATGATGACCCCGGGGTGGGATATAAGTGCAGCGTTTCAAAGCCGTGCTCACTGTGCAAGGTCGCCATATGTGGGTGACGTAGTCGCATGAAAGTGCAATGTGCTGTCTGAGATGGAAGATGTAGTGCAAAAACTAAAACGAAACATCGGAAAACGGTCCTAAACCCTCTCCCCCACCCTATACTTCCGGAACTGAAGCATCTGTCACCCTACAACTTAATGGAAACTAGCTAAACAGTATTGTTTAGTGCAGGAGATGCATTGGTGGACCCCTCCGCTCATGTCGGATGTAAATGCAGCAATGGCAGTGTCAAGTTCTACAATACGACATTGCAGGGTAAGCAGCCCTAAGTCTTCAGATAACGATGATTCTCCGTGTTTTTCATGTTGGTCCTTGGAGGAATTTTCAGATCACTGGACTGCGGGAAAGGTCTGAATCCGTGGCCGCCCGGTCTAGGATACCCTGGGGCGTTCGTTCTCTGGAGGAGTCCTCTGCTGATCTGTTTCTTTGCCTGGGTTGGGAGCCAGAGGGGGAGGCCCCGGCCTCGGGCCCACGGGTGGTCGGGCTCAACGATCTAGGGGCACCTGCTCGACCCTCACGTCTTCTGCGGGGTTGTGTGCGCCTCCTGCGCGGTTTAGGAGACAAGGGTCATGAGGCCTTTGGACCAGAATGGGAAAGTGAGGAGGATTGTCGGCTCACTAGAGGGCGCTCTTCGGTCAGCCAAGTACAGGCGGCTTGAGGGGAGTCAAAGTATTGGGTCTTGCCTTTGAATATAATACGGAGGCGAGCAGGGAAGAGGAGCCTGAACTGGAGACCAAGATTCCGCATTTTCTGTTTGACTTCTGTGTAGGAGCACCTCTGGGTCTGCACTTCCCTGGTATAGTCCGGGAACACCATGATGGTGTGATTCTGGAACTTCAGTGAGCCCAGGGTCCATGCCTCGCGCAGATTGCATCACGGTCTTTAAAGTTGAGGATCCGGGCGATTATAGGACGATGTGGGGCCCCAGGTGGTGGTCTGGGCGCAAGGGAGTGGTGGGTACGCTCGATCGTGAACCAGGGAGCAAGTGTGTCCTTAGGCATCCAGGATGATATACATTTTTCAATGAAGCTGGCCATCTGCCCTTGTTCACTGCCCTCCGGAAAGCCCACCAGGCGCAAGTTGTTACGACGCGATTGGTTTTCAGCATCCTCGGCTCTCTCGTGTAGCTCCGCCGTGTGGGATTGTAAGTGGGCCACTTGGTCTTGCAGTTGGTGGACGATGTCCTCCACCGTGGAGAGATGAGATTCAGCCTCCGAGATGCGGGCTGTGGTGTTGCGTAGGTCTTGCCGGATGAGGGACATGTCAACTCAAACCTCTCCGATCTTCTCTTCCACCGATGTTCGGGATGCAACAATGGCTTGCAGGATTGCGGTCAAGTCATTACTCGGAAGGGAGAGGCCACTTGCGGCCCTCTCCGGGGGCTCTTGTTCCACTGTGGTGAACTGGTCCATTCTTGCTTGTGTGTGGGAGGAGGAGGATTTAGGACCGCGGTCTCTCCTCATGGTTGATGAAGGAAGGGCTCGTAAGGCCGGAGCCAACGTGCCTCCGAGTCAGATTCCCGCCGTCGAGGGTCATCAGGGCGTTCGATCACGTTGTGTTGTGTCAGGACAAGGGTATTCCAAGATTCAGGTGTAAAGATGCACCAGTGGCGGGGCTCCGAGGTTTGGAGTAGGCAGCTACCACTGAGGGGCAGGTGAGTGGATCTCACTGTAGGGGCGACTCTCATGGGGAAGGGCAAGTGTGACCGGAGGTCCGGGGGAAATGGGATACCACCGCCCCAAGGTCTTCTAGGCTATGGGCCCGCGCCGGGGCTGGATGAAGCCCTGGCACAAGAAGAGCAGGAGCCGTCGGGCCGGGTCTTCTCGGGCCGAGAGATGATACAGTCAAGACGTCTTGATGACGGACCCTAGGCCCAGCGGGTCTCTTTCGTGTGGAATGTTGATCCGGGGGAACCTCCGGAGGAGAAAAAGTACCCTGGAGTGTGTAGGTTGCACTCTATTGGATATTGTACACCCGGATAGTGGCTCCGGTGCGGCAGGACAGTGGCCCCTCAGGGCGAGCGTTTGTTTCACCCAATGAGCGGTGGGCGTGCATATTGCCGTAGGTGGGGCCGGGCCCCTTCCAGGAGTCCACTGCAGCGTGATGTCACAGCCAAGTTCACTTGTGTAAGTATTGGGCGATACCCCTCCGGAGGGTCTCAATGGCGGTAGGGCAGGACCCAACTCCCTCCAGAAGGCCCCTCAAGCACCACAGCCCTCTCGACCAGTGGGACCCCGGGAGGCTCTATCCGGGGGAATCTGCGTGATTCCAGCGTGCATTCGTGTGTCCTCATGCGGGCCTCCGCAAGAGTCCAAGGGCCCGACAGGGGCTATGGGGCGTTGCGGGTGCCGACGGGCCAGGAGGGAGGATCCAGAGGTCAAGCCCGGTAAGGGATCGGCATCATGCTGTGTACGGGCGCCTCCTGGGTTCGTGTCAGGACTCCCCGGGGCTCGGTTATCAGGACACCCGGGAATGCAGGTTCAGGACTCGGGTGTCGCCCGGGCTGCGGTGGGTAGCGTGGATACAACACCGGGCCCGGTCGAGTGTCAAGGCCGCCAAAGTCTAGATGCGCTAATGTGAGAGCGGGGGAGGGGGAATGGTGGGGGGCCTCCTCCCCGAACCCCTCGCTGCCCGGTCAGTGCAGCCGGACCCACCACCACAATCCTGCTGCTATGCTGCTCCGGGACTACAGTTACGTTATGAAGTTTGGCAATGCAGGGAATTAAGTGGCGACTAGTCACTGCACACGATTTGCGGTGGTCTTCACCACGGACAATTGGCACAGGTGATGGCGAGGTGCTGGCTGCAGAGTAGAGGGATGGATAGCTGCCCATGCTGGTGGATCTTGGTGCGGATGACGGAGGGGTCCGGAGCACTCTTAGAGTGCGACCGCCATCTTGACCGGGAGCATCCTTCATATTGCAATTACATTATTAAAACATTACATCAAAAGAGACACAACAATCAAGACATACATATTTGTCATTTAGAAACTTGTTAATTTGAAGGAATCAAACAAGTAAGAACATCTAAATACTATTTTACTAAAGGTTCATTATTCCTCAAATTTAATAAAAACAGGGGGGCGTTGACGCGTTTGGGTGGAAAAGCAGTGTAGGACCACCTTCTTCAGGACAACAACAATAATTATCTCTCTAACCGAAAATGCAGTGTTCACCTAATATTGTATTATTATAAAGGTGAGGCACATTGTAGACCGTCACAAATGTGGTCGTTGCTATGTGAAACTCTTTTCTATTTTGTTGCTCCAGTGGGCGCTGGAGGCCTGACCTTCTAGAAGCCCGTATTGATGGATTTCATTTGATTATTACAGGATTATTTGTTGGTTGGGCTTCAATGACTCCAGGATATAATTGCTAATGCCCCAGGAAGATATATGTATCATCAGCTCTAAGTTGTGCTGAGCATTAATTGTACCAGTGGACCCATCCAGTAACACGTTAATGGCTCAATGAAACGAGGCCTTGCCATGGCCTCACTCATTCTCCCCTGTCCACCCCCCTCATATCAGCTTGTGAGGCTTGGTGCCACCAGACATACACAAAGAGAAGTAGTTAACATTGGCCACGGGCAGGCCGTGGGGAGTTGTCTCACGTGCTTTCTAAAGGTAACCAACCACTGCTTTCTATGAATGGCGTACTTTGTGATGCCCTGTTGTCAGTACTGAACTGATCCAGTGTGGGTGGACTACCACCAGTGGCTTACCACAGGTGTTTCTTCAGAAGGAAATTCTGCCAGCAGACCATGGTAAAAATAAAAAATGTGTTGGCCCATGTCCCTTGGCATTTGATTGATTGCTGTAAGGGGATTAGTTCTCTCTTCTAGCAGCAAACATGCCTTCAACCAGGCCCACTCAACCTAACAGCACTGGGGCCTGATATAACCAGGGCATGAGCAGGAAGAACAATGTGGAAAGGCAATGGTGCTTAAGTGTCTCATCTGTACATGGTGGCCAGGGCTTAAACATGATCTGAAAAAAGTGTGATGTATACCTGATTAGCTAAGCTCTTTCATTTTGGCAATGAACTTCATGGACTCGCAAGGGCTGCCTATGAGGCCTGGCTGCTATAAACCATAAACTCTCCTCCTATTGGAGACTTTGTGAAGCTAGGGGACGGAGCACTAAACTGCACAGAGTGTTTCATTTAGAACATAACTGCTGAGCTCAGCTGGACTTGGGGCCTTGGCGTGAAGAGTGGAATTAAAAAAAATATTTTACTCTAATATTTTATGTGTGATTCTTAGCAGGACCATGTTTATGGAATCTGCAATCTTTTCAATCTGTCTAAATGCCTTTCAAACTTCCAACTTTCTTATTTTCAACATGATTCCATGACAGGGTATTTTAAATCAAGATACCAAATTGTGTCTTAAACGGGATCATACAGGTTTAAATCATTGGACTACAAAAAAGTGAAGACAGGAAACATCATCACAAACATGGCAGATGTACCGTCTGCCTTATTGAAGTTCATTATAGCCTACGGCACCTGTAATACGGCGAATGGATATCCGCCACATTTTGACGCAGTAGCCATCCACAAAACTCAAAATAAGGCCCTTGCTTAGCCTCTGTAGGATTTGTTTCAGATGTTGCTGCAGAGGAAAGAGAACAAACTAGGAGGCATCTAATGTTGTGCTTGGAAAAAACAGCTTTTTGCCGAATGTGATATTAGGGTGGAATTTTAATGCAGGATGTTTTGGTTGAAGGGTCTCTTCAGGGCCACTTGGCAAGTCAGAAATCCCTATTCAAACATAGCACAGGGGGCTGAAGATATGTCCTCCCTGTATCATAATATTTACGTGTTTGCTGTGATATTAATGATGGCACATATTGTGTTCTCATCATAATACCAGGTGCTTGAAAGTAAGTAACAGGGAATTGTTCTCATCTACTCTTGCCCCTGGGAAATCATTTTGTCCCCAACGATAATCGGGAATTCACATCTCTGAATTTTGATAGTGTGACATCTGGACCCAATTTCCTGGAAACATTCAGGGGCAGAACAACTAATGGATGATGTTGCCAATTTTTAAATCCCTGTGTCAAACTTTGTTTGCAGGAAACTTGGGCCTTTGACAAAGTAACTCAGTCCAGCTTTATTGAATATTCTGTCCCAGCAATAATACTGCACAGCTATGGCTGCCCCTCTGGTGATCACTCAATATAACTATCAGCCACACTTAAGTTTAAGATCACTATTCTTCCTCAATCACTGACACTGCCTAAGGCACTTATACTAGAGGGGCTTACTTTTGCAACTGCCATGATCATTTAACTCTTCACTAACCTTTATGTGTTTCTTCATCATCAAGACAGAAAGATACAGGTAGAGCATTTCTTTTCTAATAAAAATGTGCTCGCTAATGATTGTAATGCTGATGTTCTAGTGACAGATGATTTTGACACAATTTAATAACTGCTGCCATGGATCTCTTGATACAGTGGCTGCTTGAAGCAGTGAGGGCAATATCAGCCTGCATACCTCTTCCAGAAAAGCTGGGTTCATAGCTGATTAGTTCACTGCACTCCTTGCACATGCAGCATCAAGAATGTCACTTTATTTTGGACTTGCCATGTAGTAACATCCATGTGTCTTTTAATAGGATGACGGTGCTGGGCTACATCATGGCCTCTCTGTCATTATTTTTAGTTGCTGAGCTTTGAAAATTAGTGCCAAGTCTGATCACTTTCTGTAGGTGACCTCAGAAACGTTTTCTGTGCTTTATGAGAAATTTTAAAAGACCACAATTGGAACCATCATCGTAATATATGCCTTGAAAAAGCCCTTGGCAAGACAGGCATTTGGGCGAAACACGTGTCCGGCTGTTCCTTTGCTTTTGTCACTTGGCTTGAAATGAAGATAGAACAATACATATGACCTTTGGATATTGAGACATTTATTCCAAGAATTTAATCATATTTGGCACAACCTGTGTTTTCTACAATCACTTTCTGAAGATGGCCAGCGTGGCATGCCCAGTAGGTGCTCTCAGTGAATCATTAAGTAAGCAAGTACAATTTTTTCCATTAATCAAAAATGACTACAAAAAATATGCGTAAGAAATACATTTGATCATGGTAAAAACTGAAAAACCATCAAAAGAGATTTCTTTCTAAATTAACAATTAACAATTGGATATTAAAAGACCATAAGTCAAATCTAAAAATCTAATTTATGCATTTATAAATGAAGGAACTTGAGTAATCAAACAGAGTTCGACTGCATCTTTGAAAGTTCTGACATTTGCCTCAACTAAATGTTTCCGTAGATAGAACGTATGCAGCTTTAACAGATTTTGGCAGATACATAAGAGGTGATCTAATGTTTCTAGCTTGTGACCGCACAAACGACAGGAGCTGTTACTCCTGGGGGTTGAATTCGACGATTTCTCAAATTGAGCCAAAGCAATATAAAGGAGTCTGAATCTCAGAAATTGCCTTTTAGTTACAGCTTCTAGGATGGAATCCAGATACAGTTGCTTGATTTTCAAGTCAAGTCAACAAAAACTTTATTCGATTCACAGAATCATTAAAGCATAATTAAAACACGCTAGAAAACATTAGTAAATCAAACACCTAAAATGCGTTGATCCTGATAATATTTACAATTAGCAGCAGCAAAACCATGTATCAATGTACTTCATATATTTGGGAATCTTTAGTTATTTTAGTCACAAGGATTTTTGTTCAATTCATTATATATAGTATTTAGTAAAAATTCTTTAAAGTGTCAAGTGCAAATTTGTTCGACCTTATTAAAAACAGCTATTAAACATATTTCATCATATTATTTACATTATATACACTCTATCAAGATACGATTATATAACATACAGCCTATACGCGATTAGGAAACTTTGGTTAACCTTTAAGATGTTTCGCTATATATCATGTGCAAACTTGCGTATGCTGCTTATTAATAAGTACGAAACTAAAAATATAAGCAATACTTCAGTAATGCTGAGTAATTAATTATAATTAAAACTCAACAAAATATACATTCAACAAACCACAATTTAAAATACACATCATGATACCAAAGTCATAGTACCCAAGGAAACCCCTATTTAAAAAGAATAATATAAAATGTCTTTAAAATTTTAGACCTTCTTTCCTTCTTATAAAATTTGTAGTCAGTAAAAATCTGCTAACCGCAAAGACAAAAAGTTTTGAGGAATCAGTTTTTAGTATGCGCAGCATATCATCAAATTTTCTAACATTCAAGCTTCTGCCTATGGGTTTTATCCATTTTCTTCTAGGGTTTGTGTATTTAGGACAGAAGAATAAAACATGGGCAGTATCCTCTCTGGCGCCCAAATGGCACAACGTACATTTAGAATCTTCATCTCTATTCTGATCATGCCCCCATTTTGATGTAAAAGCTTTTATCTGCAACGTACCATACCTGAATTTCAGGTATAAAATTTTTGCTAGTTGGGGTTCGATGTCATCCAAAAATGGTTCAAAGTGAGGATTTGTTTTAAACATCAGGAATTGAGTTGTAAGTGTTCCTGATGTACCATTTAAAGTGACACTGTGCCAAATGAAGTTCCAATAAATAATTTTAATTTCCCGCTTTGAATCAGGTCTCAGCAGGCCTGGGCTTTCCCAAAATCTGCTCAGGCCTAAATTAGAGAGCCACTTGCGAATGTGTATCAGCCATGGAAAAGTAGTATGAGTGTCAAGTGCCAATAGCTCACTCAATGCTTGTCTGTATGTCACTAGTTCATCAGTAGTCCAGATTCTAATCCAGTATGACAAAGTCATCCAAATTGCCTTATGTTCAAGCCGTTTAATACCCAGATCATATATTAATGGAATCAGAGGGGTATTTTGGGAAAGTGCCACAAATCTTCTTAAAACCTTATTTTCTCCCACAATTAAAGCGGAAAGATTTTCCCCACCCCACAACTCTGAACCATATAGGGCTGCGGTTTGTGCTCTGGACTTGTAAACTTCCAGGGCTGGTGATATTGCCTTTGTCATGGTTGCATGCTGTTTCTTTATAATTGGTGCAGAATTTTGCAATAAAATTGATTTTGATTTCATTATCTGGGGTTCCATGAAAGTTTTGAATCGATAGTTACCCCAAGATAAATGAAATTAGAGACACGCTCTATGACCACTCCGTTCAATACTATATTATTTTTAAAACATTTGTGGGGTTTTATAGCCATATATTTTGTTTTAACGGGGTTAATTTCCAAACCTTTTAATGAACAATATTCATTTAGTGAGTTTAAAAGGTTTTGCAGGCCCTTTGGGGTTTGGGATAGAAGAATAGTATCATCCGCAAAGGTGAGAGCGCAGATGTGGGCCCTTCCCAATTTTGGGGAATCATGTTGTGATTTTGGAGGAACTGAACCATGTCATTAACGTATAAAAGAAACAAGGTTGGCGCCAGGACACATCCTTGGCGCACCCCTCTCTTGACAGGTATCTCCTTCGTAAGTTCCCCCTTTTACCCCAACGGACTTTTGCAAAATTACCCTCGTGGAGCCTAATCAATTGGATCAGAATCTCCTTGGGTACTCCCTGCTGCAGCAAATTTGACCATAATAGGTCCCTAGGGATTGAATCAAAAGCGGCCTTTAGGTCGACAAAGGCGACATATAGATGACCAGGTCTCAACTTTGTGTATTTCCAGGCTATAGTTACAAATCTAAACACTTGATCTATCGTGCTAGTTTTCTTTCTAAAGCCCGCCTGGCAAGGTGAAAGAACCTCATTATCATTCATCCAATCGTTCAGTTTATCCAAAATTTGCTTGGCATAGACTTTTTGTAATATGTCTATCAGACTTATGGGTCTATAATTAGCGGGATCATCTCTGCTGCCCTTCTTAAAAATCGGAACGATTTCCGCACCCTTCCAGGAGTCTGGGATTGGTTGACCCCTAGCAATTGCATTACATAGATGATTTATGTATGGCGCCCACACCTCAGGTTCATGTTTAAAGAGATCCCCTGGTATCTTGTCGGGTTCTGGAGCTTTAGATGGCTTGATAGCCGCTATCGCTAGTGTGGTATCTTCTATACTAAAGTGTAAATGCCCAGCTTCCTTTAGGGTCAGCAATCCCTCGGCGCTTGCTACTAATGCTCTATTTACCAATTTTGGAAGTGCATACAAATTTGCAAAGTGACTTTCCCATGTGGAGGGATCTAAGTAATGGTCATGGGCCGGAGTGTTTATTTTGCTACCATGCGCTATAATCCGCCAAAACATGGCCTGATCACCAGCCTTTGCTGCTACTATCAAGTCCTCCCAGCTAGCATCTTCCCAATTTCTTCGGGCTATCTTCAATGTTTTATTATATGCATTTCTTTCCTGTCTGATCACAGCTATCTCTTTAGATTGGATCGCCTTAATGAGGCGTTGTTTAGCCACTACACATTCTTTATTAAACCAATAATTAGATGATCTAATTTCAGCCTTGCAATTGGTTTGCCCTGATTGTGGTTTAGTTAAATAAGGTCTTATATCTTCTATCAGCTTTTGATGAATCTGTGTTATAGTAAGATCTTTAGTACCTAAATTTAAAAAAGAAGCCAAAAGGTCGCTAAAGACATTATATATTTTAGTTAGGGGTTCAACTTGGTCAACTAGGGATGGCCATTTTACTGTCCTTCTGTTATTGCTTACTAAGGGCGCTATGACCTCATCACACATTTCGAATTGTGGCGACGAGTGTGTCAAAAACCATTTTCCCGCCAGGTCTAGGCACAGTGGGAAATGGTCACTTTCTCTTCTATCATCGACTTTAAAGTCCTTTACATAAGCCCAATGAGCTACACTTATCATGATGTAATCTATTCGAGACACCGAGTTACCTCTTGAGAAAGTATTTGCACATTCAAGATCCGAAGAAGATCTGCCATTACAAGATCTTAGGCCTTTCTCTATGGTGAAGTGAAATATCTGCATAGCAGAAACAGAACACCCTGCCATTTTTTCCACTCGAAGTGGCGGGATCCCCATAGTAAGGTCTTCTTCTTCGAGGATGGTATCTAATCCTAATAACGGTTCATAGCAACAATTAAAATCTCCCCCAACTATAATGGGCCCATTTAGTGCAATAGAATCGAGAATTTCATCCAATTGTTGGATTATTGACGATTCCTTCGAACGCTCCCTTGGTCTTATATATATATTAAAAATAAGCATCTGCGACCTATTTGGAAAACTCAATTTTAGGCCCAGGATATCATTCGAATTAGTTGGTACCAATTCTATAGCTGCATTTATATGATTTCTTACCCAAATTAGTAGCCCGCCTGATGGTCTGCCTTTGCCTAGCTGACATGCTTCAATGCTAAAAGTTCTATAGCCCACTTTATATAATGGCTCCCTCGCCCATGTCTCCTGGAAAAGACAGAAATCAAAATTATCAATATAATCCTGCCAATCAGGTTCAAAAAGTTTTTTAGGGAGTCCCGCTATATTCCATGATACCATCTTCACACCTCCTGGTATTAATGTACTTGAGATGTGAGGCGGGGAATTAGTAGTAGTAATGTGCTCCAACCCTTGTGACCCCGGGATGTTGATTACTTTGCTTACCACATGATCCTTTATTTCTTGATGTGAATCCCGGATAGATTGTACTTCCGGGTTTGTTAAATGTCGGTCCCCATATGTCAAGCTAGAAGTCCCCTCCTTTTTAGAGTTCGATCTTACCAGCAAATTCAGTCAATCTACCGCTTCAAGATTTTTTGAGCCCTCCCTTGCTTTTATAGCAAAGTTACAACTGCCTGGGCTGGCTCTATTCCGCCTAATACTCATATTAGAAGCAAATAAAGAATGGGTACGAAGATTCATGGTAATTAAATTTTCGGCAATAATTTTTGAATACAGCGTTAGTTTTATGTCGTCCAAATCCCCCTCCTCCTGGTGCAATCGCTCTGCCTTGAATATGTCAGATCTTATAACAGAGAGACACTGCCGATCATTTCTGATCCAGTGAGTTGCCTTATTTATAAGGGAGTCATTGTCTTCCCTAACACCCTGTTTTAATCTTGGAGCATTAGTTAAAAAAACATTATAGCCGGTCATCTCCCCCCCATTTACACAGTGATTTATTGGATAAGGTTCCTGATTCCATTGGGGGTCCCCATTCTTCTGCCCATAGTTTAGACACAACTTTAAATTACCTTGCGTGGCTTGTGACTGCCTCTTATCTGGTTGGGCTTCCAGGTATTCGATTTTGTGTTGTGCATGTTGGTGCAATGAGGGTAATCCATGATGATTATATGTATTTGACATTTGAGGCCTTGGTCTAAGTAAGGGGTATGGTATACAAGTCGTGTTTTTAATCTGGTTTGGTAAAAATTTCAAACCACCACAAGGTGGGATTCTATCTGGATTATTGTCAATCTGAGTGTTTTGGAGATTTCTCCTTGTATGTTCTTCTACCTCCGGTGCACTAACCTCAACTACTCGATTTTTTAATAAATTCGTTGTTAGCACCTCTATCATACTTTTAATTGTCTTGACCTCTTCCTGGACTGCTTTTAATTTTGCACCAAGATCCAACACAAGCATATGTGTATCTAGATGTTGCATGCGTGTTACAACTACGCTCTCATTACCTATGTGGTTTCCATGGCCCTCTATTTCTGTTTGTTTTACTTGTAATTCCTCCATGTTATGTGCTAATGGTGAATATCTATTAGAGCACTCTATACTTGGGATCTCCCTACAAATAGGGCTTCCCTGCAGGCTGTTTAAATTATCCAGTTCAGACAAAATTGGCTCAGGGCAACTAGATATTATCTTCACTACAGATGTAGATGTAGATGATAATTGTGGTGGTGTTATATTGTGAGCTCTATTAACAGTAATAGAAGGAATACTTGTCATTAAATCAGTCCCTTTTCCCTTTTTACTAAAAAAGATTAAATTTTGCTTTTACCCTTGGTACTAAGCTCCTTCCCACTGGCCAACATAGTTTCCACTTCTTCTATTAAGTCATCTATAGCTGCCAAGGTGCAGTTGTCCGCTGCAGATTTAGCAGGTTTGTGAACCCTAGCTATCTTTTTTCTCCCCGACATCACCTCTGCTGCTTTCCTCTTCCCCATAATTACCCCCACAGTTTCTAATAGACCAAATAGCTTGGGTATTATATCTATCCCCAATGGGAATTTAAAAAATAAATGCTTTTAAGCTTACAAACTTAAATAAACCAATAATAAAGAGTAAAAACAATATTCAAACAAGAAACAACTTATCTTAAATACTATAAATAAATACTAAAAGAGTACACTTTACAACAAGGGTCAAAGCTCCTAATGAGCGCCAAATACGCAATTTATGTAATAATCCCAGGCGTTTTATTAATGCATAGAAATTGACCCTTAGCATTAAGGCTTACAACAATCCTTAATCCACAATACCAGCAAATGTGCAATTATGCAACAGGTCCAAGTCCAGGTTCCTTAATAATCGACTTACTGGATGAGGAGGTTACTAATGTTTATAGAGTCAGGTCAATCAAGTCAGAGAGCACTTGGCAATTATATAGTAATAATATAGGCCAAACAGAGTCACTACAAGTTATTTACAAGTCTTACTGCAACATCCCACTTTCAGCTGGGGGAACTCAAAGAAGGTGGCCCTGCCCGGCCTCTTCCGGTCACTGACGGGCAAGGACGGGCCCGCCCTTGGCCCGGGCTTGGCCCGGGCGCGTCCCGCGCCGCAGCGGGGGAGGCTGCGCTTTGAGCGCGATGGAAGCTCACGCGCCTCCCCCCTCACTCGCCGCACCTGTAGATGACACGTTGTACCCTGGGAGATGTAGTCTCCAACCAGCGTACAGCGACAACAGCGATGATTCCTGCGGACCCTGGGACTCCTGTCCCATCAGGGTAGGTCTAACGGACTGGCAGCAAGTGGCAAGTGACAGGCAGGAATGCAGGCAACAGACTCGGGCTTGATTTTCAGATATGAGTTGTAAAGTAATTCACTGTGCTTGTGATACAGTAGGGACTTCAGGCCTTCGGTATGGTAATTCGGTTTCATTGTTTTTTACCCAGATTCTTCCGTTCTTTTCTAGACGTGGATGTCAGTATTTCCAAGTCTGAAAAAATATGGTGTTTAATTACTTTATTAATATCCTCCAGATTGAGTGGAACATTTTTATACTTATTTTGTTTCAATTCCCTCAAGATCAATCCTTTTAACGTGAGTCAGTTAGCATTAGCACAATAAAATGTGATTCACTATTGAGGCGCTATGAAGGCTGAGCAAGGGTTTTATATTTAGCTCTAGCCTTATTTTGCAATGGACTTCGCATGTTAAGGAGCTGTCGGATATTTTGCATGAGATTCGTTCCAGTTGCATTAATATTGTCTGATTTAATACGTTGGATGCATATAGTAGGGGGGAGTGAGTTTTGCTGTCAGAGCTACCAAGGATTGATAAATTGCTCTTCCTCCGTAGAGCATTGAGAATCTTCTCAAAGCTTTTAGAGTTTCTTTTTTTAAATATTTTTATTAAGTCAAAATTAATCAGATCACATACCCCATTGGCGATCCAATGCGCACAAATAATTTCAAACAATCATTATTATCATCCAACAAAGGTAGTGTAACAGATGAGCAGGTGGAAGGAAAAAAAAAGTCCAAAAACTCAATCAATGACGGACTCATAATAACAATACGCAAGGGAAAAAAAAGGAATACAGCATCCAAAGAAAAGATGAGTACATTCCATCCGTGCAAAATCACAAGCATTAATAAACATCAGTCTACAGATCCCAATTAAACAGTGCCCTTATTCTGGCAAACCTCCTAAGGGACCGAGCACTCCTTACTCTGGCCAAAGCCTGTTCTGAATCATGTATTTGCCGGATAGTTACCCATCACTCTGTAGCCCGCGAGGGGACAACTGAGACCCAAGATCTCGCAGTACATAGTCTTTCAGAAACTACAAGTATAGACAGCAGCTTTCTTAGCCCGATGTCAAACTCCATTCTGTATCCCAACATTATTTCCGTAGGAGTTAAATGGAGTTCATATCCTAAACTTGAAGTAGCTAATTGAAACACCTCTTCCCAGAATACCTTAAGGGCGGGGCATGAATATAACGTGTGAAGAATGTCTGCTGCTTGACATCTACTCTTGGGACAGTTAGTTTTGTCAGTGTAAAGGTTTTCACCCCATATCATGAGTTCTTCTGGTGTGTAGTATAACATGCAAGCATTCGTAAATTGCTGTAATTTTAACTTAACAGAATGCACAGCGCCCTCAACCGTCTCTAAAGCCCGATATATTTCCGATGGTAACACCTCCTGAGAGAGCACTTTGCTCCATTTAGCTGCTAGGCGAAGACTGTCATCACTCCTAGGATCACAAAACCCTTGGTAAGTAATAATAATCAATGATTTCCGACTAGTTTTAAGGATGTTAGATAAAATAATTGGGGCTTTCAAATCAATTGTCACCTTGCCTTCAGTGTAAAAGTAGTCCCTCAGCTGTAAATATTTTCAAAAGTGATAGTGTGTGAGGTAAAACTCAGTTTGTAACTCAGAAAAAGTGCAAAA
The DNA here is from genome assembly GCA_963921515.1 of Calotriton arnoldi. NCBI lineage: Eukaryota > Metazoa > Chordata > Amphibia > Caudata > Salamandridae > Calotriton > Calotriton arnoldi. The sequence goes on from CAWUFW010000509.1 coordinate 2,035,618, forward strand.
ACCACTTACATCAAATAGCTGCCCTACTGTCAGTAGGCTAGATTTGTGCCATACTTTACACACAGAATCATGAAACACCCCAAGAAACGCCGGGGTGACCAATTGCAGTGTATTCCCATGAATGAACCTTATTCTGTATTTGGCACAAATTTCTTGCCAAATAGTTGCTGTGTCCCTGACAAACTTAAACCTACCCTATAGTCATAATTGGGGTCAGTTATTCTGTAGAAAAAGAGCCTACTCTGGGACCCTAATGCCAAACAGTAGCCAAATGCAGATGAGTCTGGTTCTACTGGAGCAAGCAAACTGGGCAGACAGCCAGGAAAAGCTGCCCAAAAATATAACTTAAAATCTTGAAACTGCAGCCTCCCCTGCCGATACGGTAATTTGAATAAACATACAGAATGCGTTGCCCACCCATACCCCCAAATAAAGCTACTCAAAGCCCCTTTTAACTTCTTAAAAAAACACATTTAGAACCCTTAAGCCCGAAAAAAATACAAAAATCGTGGAAGAATATTCATTTTTATAACATTGCAGCAACCTATATTGCTTATCCAGAACTGCTATTTTGAAATAACAGACTGAAGCAGGGGCTCATAGTTTTTTATCGATCTTAGCACTCAATTTTACTCCCAGATAAGTAGCTGTAGTTACTACTCCCGGTATTGGTGTGACTGGCTAATGGTTCACCAACAGCTGAGTTTTAGCTATGTTCAATTTATAACCAGAGACCGACCCAAATTTCTCTGCCTCCTCTACTATATAGTTCATAGCAGATCGGGATTCATCAGAAAATATTGCCACATCATCGGCATATGCACTGACTTTCAATTCGCATCCATTGAAGACCATAGGCCTAATCCCAGCATTCTTTTGCAGTGATTGCAGGAAAGACTCTAAATACAGTGGAAATAAAAGAGGGTAGAGCGGGCACCCCTGCTGAGTCTCTCACTGAATCTTAAAAGGCGGTGAAGATATGCCCCATATACCAGCTTAGCAGAGGGGGACTTGTACAAGGCCTGTACCCATTTGCAAAATCATTCGCCAAACCCAAAAGCCCCATTATATTCCATAGACATTCCCAAGCTACTTGATCAAAAGTCTCCTCAGCATCTATTAAAATCATAGTGAGATTTTTACCCGTTCTCTCCACTAGATCGAAAGCAGCGAATGCAGTGTTAATATGACTTGTAGTATCCCTGCCTGGAATAAGGCCATCCTGCTTTGGATACTAAATCTGGTAAAAGAGGGGCAAGCTGCATAGCTAATACTTTGGCAAAGATCTTAGCACCAGCATTGATAAGAGAGATGTATCTATATGAACCCATCTCCTCTGGTGGTTTGCCCTTCTTAACAAATATTGTTATATTGGTCATATTCCAGGTGTCCGGAACTTTTCATCGATGTACTGCATTACCCTTAGAAGTGGTGGAAATATGATATCCTTAAATGTTTTATAAAATTCCATTGGGATTGAGTGATGGCCTGCCGCTTTGCTCAAGGGCAGAGCTGTAATGGCAGCCTCCAGTTCCCCAGCAGTAATATCCATCCCTAACAATGCTTCCTGCAATTCCTCTACCTTTGGCAACCTGCTACCTTCGATTTAAGTTGTTACTTCCAATATACAAAAAATGTGAGGTTGTCTATATATTTCTTGATAAAATAGAGAGAACTGTTCAGCAATGGTTTTAGGGAGGGTAAAACCATCACTTCCTTTGATGCCCTGGATCAGGCACCTGGCCACTCTATCCGAGATCTGATGCGCCAGTACTCAACTGACCTGATCCCCACATTCATAATACTGAAGAGCTTTATTTTTAGTGTAAGTAGCCGCAATTTTCTCCCTAACATTTTGACCTAATTGAGATCGCCTATTAATAAGCTGGATATGTAGAGCTCGCTCATCAGGACGCCCTGGCCTAATAGCTGCATGGGATACTTCCAGTTGTAAAGTTGCCTCAGCAGGCTGATTAGCACTATTTTGTATATCCCTATTTTGTGTATAAATAAAGTGTGCCGTAATACCCCTTATGTAGGCTTTCAACGTATCCCACACCACCAAAGGTGAAGCTGTCCACAGGTTATCCTCCAGAAATCCTATGAGAGAACTTGCCACATCCTTACAGTATTCTAAATTAGAGAGAAAATGTCTAGGAAACTAAAACTGATGCTGTCTACCCCCAATCCCTGACAACTTTATACATAATATAATAGGGTTATGGTCCGATGAAACCTTAGGGCGTACTTCCATCTCGACTTCCCAAAGCATCCCCTATTTAATAAATGTCATATCAATCCGAGTATAGTGCTTGTATGGAGATGAATAATATGTGTACCCTGGTAGAGTTAGATACAGTGCCCTCAAGGCATCCTAAAGTCTGTGTAACCGAGTGAGTTAAAAAATGGAAGCCCTTGTCTTAACCACTCGAAGAGAGTCAAGATAATTGGTTGAGCCTATAGTATAATCAATCATACAGTTAAAGTCTCCCATTTTACACATTTCACTGGGCCAATTCAATAATTCCAAACAGAGCACATTCAACGTCAGGATCGTCAATGTTTGCCTCATAAATTGCGCAAATTACAATTTCTGACCATGTACCATAAGTTGAGCAGTCGCCTATCTTTCCCTTACATCAGATGCAGCCCTGAGATTCCTACACTCCAAACTCTTCACTACCAATATAACAACCCCTCGAATAGGAGAAGTCTGTGATGTCTGTATCACCAGATTATAGCCAAGCTATTTATATAGATGTCTATCTTTATAAGCCAAATGTGTCTGGGTGGCGCAATAATATGTGGGTTATATATTTTAAACTCCTCCCGTACCAATTCTCATTTATTGGAGGAATTCAGGCCAGATACATTCCAACACATGCACTTTAGTCTAATCGTCATTGTATTGGCTCTATCCTAAACCATCCCACCCTGCCCTGAGAAACAGTGCCCTTGTATACCTCCATCACTTTGTGATACATCTTCTGATTAATCTGACTGATTTTCTACCCCTTGAACCTCCCCACCGTCCAAGTGCCAAAGCATTTATCCACATATCTTGGCAATAAACACCACTCCCACCCAGAACCAATCCCTGCCTTTTGCATGAGTCCCCCCATTTCTGGCTAGGGAACCCTTCCCCACCTTTGGGCTGTAGATGGTTTAAAACTGCCCCAAGAGATCCCCCAAGCACCCGCTGACCACCCAGTTTACCCTGTGAAACATAGATAGGAAAAAGGAATTGAGAGATTAAGCAACCCAGTAAGCAGTGTGCGAACAGCCAGTCCCTTAATAAAGAAAACATTATTACAAATAACCAGAAACCATTATCAACACTTCAGCTATCCAAGTCTCAATCACTTGATTATCCCTTTGATATTGCTAAGGGCTGTCGTAGCATACTGTTCCATGAAACACATCTGAATCGTCCATTATGAATTATTTTGAACCTTGCCTTATCCTGCAGAAAGATTGTGCCCCAACTGCCTTCAGAGGATTGATCAATCAATTGGCATAGATACTATCGCTTGTCCATTGTGGATTTACTGAGATCTGAATGGACAAAGATTGACATTGTATCCACTGCCACCGCAGATGAGGACGGGCTTCATCCAGATCGCTGTTTCAGCAAAAAGTTGCCTATGTAGACAAGGATTGGGCAAGGATGCACAGAAAGAAAATTAGAAAGAGACTTATTGCTATCCCGATGTATGGGTAGCCAATGTGTCCATTGAATCTGAGAGTCCATGTCCCAGTCCATGAGGTCAGGAAAGACTTTCCCGAACAGCTGCACCATATACTGTCAAGGGTCATCCCCCTCTTTCCCTTCCGGCATGCCAAATGAGTGCAGATTGTTCCTTCTCTGATCATTTTCAAGATCTTCAACTTTAGACTGCAGCAAAGTCAGTCGGTGATTATGATGTTCAATGGATATAGCAGTGGCTGATCCAACTTACTCTGCATCCACAACTCGTTGCTGTAGTAATACCACTTCTGTGGACAGACCAGTTACTTTACTAGTGACCTCTGCCTATGACTGCTGAATTACCACATTGTCAGCTCTAACTTGTGCAGAGAGCTGATGCGCCTCTGCCCAGTGGGCCTGCAAAAGCTGCAGGATTGGCCGAAGAGATGGTTCCATAGCTTCATTACCAGCTGGAGAGTCTTCTAGCACCCCAGAGGTGGAGAAACTGGAGGAATGACTACTGACACAGCTGAGGCGAGTATCCTGGGAAGGGCCAGCATCTGAACCAAACATATCAACTGATGCTACCTTCACATCTTGCAGCCTTCCCTCCTTGGCTGGCAGCTGAGCCTCTATGCTGGTGGTAGACAAGAGAGGTACTATTGCTACCCTTAAAGTTACCACTGACAGTGCGATTCTTAGCCTGAACTGCCTTATTTTTGCCAGATTGCGACCCCTTCAATTCTTCATTCTGCTTTTTGGGATTGCCCCGGCTGGTTGAAGGCTGTCGCCTGGGTGATAGTGCATTATCCGCCTCCTCGATAACTCCCAGACTTGTGTCTGCCATCAGATCTACCTCCTCCCCCAGAAAGCAGTCGGGGTTAGCTGTTACCGATAATACTACTGCCGGCAATGAAGAAGTGTTACTTATTACATTGTTATTAAGTATGTGTGGTATCATGGAAAAGCCAACAGTTTCTATCTCTATTACATCAGGGTCTCCTCGCCGCAGCGCAGCATGTAAACCGGGGGTATTGACAGTCTTGTCCATCGCATCCACTGGAGCTAAAGCCTCTGCAGTTCCCCGAGACTTTGAAGGAGTCGACTGTGCTCCAGCCTCCTGACACTTGTAAGAAGTGAGCTATAAAACCCTGCTACAATGTTGCATCACAGAGGCTACCGAGGCACCCGCTCCTGTTACAATATTGCTTTCAATGTACTGAGCTGCAGCAGATATTGTAGGTGAAGCAATCTTTCCAGCCCGGACCACTGCCATTCGAACATCTATCAGTGAAGTCTCTTCCTCAGCAGCCAGGGACTCTCTAGTACATGCTTGCAGCAGGTTGGTTGCTGTGCCTCCCCCAGTAGCTTCAGCATTGGCCGTCCAACTTGAGAGGCCCTGCATTCCATAGTATCGGGCAATGGAGTGCACTGCCAGCAGCCTCCAGCTAGCTCATTTCTGAACGCGTCCGTGCCGATTCATGAGCTCCACGCCCCCCATGGAGCACACTGGATCGCAGCGGCGCTATTCTCTTGCCAGGAAACCAGAGCCAGTGCGGGGAGCCTCCGCTTACAATCTGTGAAAGGCAGTGGGTAAGTGCTGCATAATAACAGAGGCTCCAGAAACAAAGCTGCCACATAAGTGAGTCACCTATCAGTAGTCTCTGAACCTTGATGCTAGGCGACCGTGTTACAGCTGGGCAACTTCTCGCTCTGTGATCAGCTCATGCTCATGAAGACAGGTAGGAGGAGCTAGTCTCTTGTTGAGGGATCAGCCCGCCATCTTTCTCTCGCCGCTTTTAGAGTTTAAATCACTTTTTGCTTCTTGGCTTTCAGATGGATTGACCAGGAGAGTGAAGAGTTGATAGTCGCGCCCAGAGGTACATAACGAGCTTCTTGCCCAACTCCCAAATGAGAAACGTCCTTTAGAATGAAGCCGGAATCACGCTGCGCCTTCACAGTGCCGGCAACAGAACAAATGCATCTTTAGCACGCAATCGTTCTGCACGCAAGTCGTAACAACGCAAGTCCAACACCTTCTCTACTGTTGTGCAGGCTGGAGTTGGAATAGTAAATTAAATTATTCCAATAACCAGCACCCCCCTAAGGCAAGTTGTTAAAACGACTTACATGCAGGACAAATGCGTGTTAAAGACGCTTTCATTCATAAAGACATAAAAAACGCATGCAGAATTCTGTCATACATTCCTCCCAAACCAATGGTTTTACATTTTTCCCAAGAGATACAACTTTTGTTTTTGCAAAGTTGACATGCAGGTCATTTTCTAAACTATAGGCATTAACCTTTGACAGCTGGTTCTTTTGCAGTTTGTGAGAGCAGGACAATATCAATGAAGGCCAGATGAGTGATTCTTTAGATACTGAGGAGCAGATTTACAAGCCCCTTGCGCCACTTTTGCGCCACTTTTAACATGGGAAAAGTGACGCAAAAGTGGCGCAAGGGGCTTGTAAATCTGCCCCTGAGTTTTAGGGGGAGAACCTTCGAGCCATCCGAATACCGTGGAAGATCAGATATTTATACAGCGAAAATAATAACAGCTAAAATGTCATGGTTTGTGTAGTATTTTCCATAATAGAATCATGTAAAGTTGCTCTGTGATTTTACATTTTTAACAGTAGCAGTTGGAAAAAATCGATAATATCATTGATGCAGAGTACAGAAGAAAGTTTTGATTCCAGTTTAGAAAATTCTTTCTCGACTTTGAATAAGCATTTAGATTCATTGCACAATAACATCCTGATTAATATTTTTTCAAATGGATTCTTGCACCGCAATAAGTTGGGATTGGGGTAAAGAATATCAGACGTTCGAGATAACGTGGAACTAATAGCGCCCATTGCAATGGGCACTGGGTAGGTGGGGAGAGTAAGTTCCAAGACTGAATTAAATGATGATTTCTGCTCGAGCTGTCCGGGGGACCCTAGCTCCAGAACAGCAACTGGCCGCATTTGGGGTAAGTCTGTCAGTACACCAAGTTCCAACAGCAATGATAAATTATCCAGAGAGCTGGTCAATTCTTGAGAAGTCTCCTTTGGATCATTGGATTTCAGATTCTCATCTATTCTGTATGTGGAATCTGATCCACTGAGATCAGCTAAAGTATTGCCCCTGTTTCTGGTGACTAGTAATGTTGAGTTAATTTCAGCTACTGTAGTTCCATAATGGGCATTTGCCAAAATGGGACTTAAATTAGTTGATCCCATGTTTAATACATTGGTAGTTGAAGATGGAATAAAATCCGGATAATCCATGGTTGTTTTAGCTGCTAAAACAGTTGAAGTGGCGACTGCCACATTTGAGAAATAGTGTTAAAACATTCTGTTATAGTTTGCTGGGTAAAGCTTGTTAATTCTGAGGTACCGGCTTCCACGGGTGTATTTGATCCTGATGTTAATCTTGACTGATCGATGGTTAAGGCCATGGTGACTTGGTTGTCATTGAGTTTCACTTTGTAGATTTAGAGCAAAGAGTAATTGAATTATCAGGGCCCTCACTATAAACACATGTATTTGGGTGGGACTGAGACGCGAGAGGCTTTGAGGGCTGCTGGCCAGGCACCATATTCATACTTTCCATACATTTTGTAAACTTTGGCAAACATAAAGAGTTGTGGGATCTTGTTCTCATGTTGTTAATTGCTGTTCAATAGAAGTGAAGAATTTGATTATTGAAGGACCCACTAATAATGACGTTAATGAACAGGCCGGCCAGTTGCTTAAAAAAATTAAGTAAAGTCAAGAATCAGCAAGCATTGTGGAGACATGGACACAGCAGAAACAAATTGCAGATTTATTGATCAAATATTTCAAAGGGGGTAATCAAATAAAGCTAACATCCATGAAACAGCCATGCTCCCAAGCACCTTGTGCACTACACCTGGTGTGAAACACCGAGCAGCATGCAGTTACCTGCAATCCAAAGGATACCCAGCTGATGGTAAACTACGCTTGAGCAGTCCCACGTGCACCTGTCACTGGCCCCGTACTAGCAAGAGCCGGTGACTGGACAACTCCATCTGCTAGGCCGTCACGTCCACGTCAGGCTATACAACTCAGAGTGCAGCCCAGGGGTGCTAAATTCTGGGACACCAAGGTCTATATTATGGAAGTGCCCCGGGGCTGGAACAGGCATTTTCACCTGCTTTGCGCGCCCCTGGGGCACTTTGGTATTACAGAAGGGGCCGCAGACCCTTGTGCATCCCCTTCTGTAATACTGATAGCGCTGGCACACAGAAATCGTCAGCGCTATCATCAGAGGGTGTTCCCTCATATGCATGGGGGCGTGGCTCCATGCAAATGAGGGAATCCTTTTACCTCTGCACCCGTGCCGTATTATAGATGCGGGCGCAGAGGCAAAGAAGTTGTCAGGAGGTGCACTGACAGTGCGCCACCTAAAAAGTGGACCCCATGGACCCCCCCATCCTCCCCAGAAATCCCTTGCAGGCCACCCTGAAAGGGGATCTCTAATCCATCCCCTTTCAAAGTGCAGACGGTTTCCCACCTGCACTGTGAAACACAGAGTGGCTTCAAAGCAGCTGCTCTGTTTTTAACATGAATGCTTTGTCCCCAAGGCAGTGCAAGATTGCGGCTGCCCTGGGGGAAGCACATTCATTCTAATACAGTGCATTTTCCTTGTTTGCGCCCGGGGCACATTTTAAAAGGTGCACCTGGCGCAAACAAGGAAAATGCGCTGTATCTGTGATATGGCCCCTGGATGCCTAAGCACCAAAATGCTCTGCGCTCGGGACCTGTGCTGGACTAGTTTCCAGGGCCAAGACTGAGACTAGCCCAAATCCAACCAGCCGGGTCCTGGCCTAGGGGCACAGTAGGATATAGCGGAGATACAGCAGAGATTTTCCAAGCCTGCCACGTCCCATGAGGCTGGAGGCGTGGGCATGGTCCGTGAGGCAGCAAGCTGGGAACGGCGAGCCATGAGCAACTGAACAGAGATCCGGAACCAGTAGTGAATCTTTGGAGGATGGCTATCTTAAGTGGGTAAAGTTGGGTGCAGACTTTAGTGATACAGTGCGCTCAAAGTTCCTCGCTCATACCATGGAGCTTCTACATACTTCTACTACATGCATTTTTAAAAATATTTCTTTATTTGTTTTGAACGTTGCGTCAAAAAATTGTGATAATTGATTCTCTCATTTTGACTTAACAATATGTACAAACTACAACTTTCACATTTTCCCTCAAACATATTGTCACCAATATAGTTAAGTAAACGAAGTGATTACAAATGTTTGGTTAATTGTTCTCAGAAAAGCTGTAGAATAACACTTGCTGTCCACATTTCTACTGGTTCTCTTTGTCAGAGTAAGGTTTTCCACAGACATGGGTCGGTTAAATATGTTGAGATGCATATAAACTACATGCTTACAGTTGTGGCATTCATTCGGTCAACTTTATTACCGTCCACTATAGTAAAACGTTTTGTCCAAGAGGTCTTGACCCTGTTAAGGACGAACCTTGCAGTAGTCACTATACTAGTTGATGATAGAGCGTATGCTAGAACTTACATCTATTGATAAGTGTCCCCAAAAACAAATGATATGAACTGGAGGAATAAGCTGCAGATATAAAAAAAATCTGCAAAAGCTGACTGGATAAGAATAACCAATCACCCATGAGCACAAGTGCGCCCAACAGGAGTAATACTGAAGAAAGGATTATCAAAGACTAATGAAAGCAAAAAATGAGTAGAAAAATAATCACAGAAAGAAATCTGATGGCAGAAAGCTACAGGAAGCATTGCAATGCAAACTGTCTCTGCGAGCGTACCCCTTTTATGCAAAAATATAACCTGAAAGTAGAACATTGTAAGTAGGAAGTATTTGCCTGCATGTTGGGTCTGGCTACTGCCACTGAAAGAATGGAAAAGGTGCCATTTTGGATTGGGCCAAAGAGTAAAATCTATTCTCCAGAAGGTGCCTATTAAATGCCAGAATGTTCTCCCAACTTGTGCCACACGCCTCAATAAGGCTCCCTTCTAGTTTGTCCCCTTTTGCCTTCCCTTTTACTTTGCATACAAGGAAACATCTAATTGTCAGTCCAACACCCCTATTTATGTGTGACCAGCCAGACAATGTCTCACTTGTCCTCCCCCTACCGCAGGTGAGTGTCCACTGTGTGTCAACAAACAACTTGCATTCCAGTCAGAGAATACTGAATGCAGGTTCTAGCGCAGACCGTGAATTCCCAACAACTACAGCAATTGCCAAAGCTATTAGCCACAATACCATTTGTCCAAAGCGTATCCCTTAGAAAGCTTGTGTCTACAATTGGCTATCTTATTTTGAGGCCAATGGCCCTAAATGCTTCTCTATATCAAGGAGGTTGTTCATCTAATTTTTCTGCTAATTTCAAAAGTATGGTGTCCCAATCTGTGATCGATGGCTGTTTTCCTAGACGTCACCTTTGGGTTTCCATTACTGCTGCCTCAGACCATTTCCTCTTCTTTATTGACCAAGTCATCATTAGTGGTGATATCCTGGAAATCTACCTGATTGTTAATAACCTTTTTGCCAGCAACAAGGTGAGGTAGGCAAATCTATTATTCAACCAATAGGCAGTGTCCCCATTAAACATAACTTTGGTCTACTGAGATCCAATTTGTCTGTCATGAAGTTCACAAAAGGCTTTATTTGTAGTTTGCTGAATACAGAACATCCACCAAAATGTGGTGGATGCCCATCCACTGTATTAAGAGTACATTGATGTGAATTGCACTCTAAAGAAGGCAAAAGTACATCTGCACTAAATAATACAGATCATCATTTTGGGACCACCAGGACATCTTGCTTTATCGCTAAGTGGAGCTTTTGCAATGCCACCTACTTCTCCTTATCATTGTCAGAAATATAATATGGCATTAATACTGTGTACTAAATGTTGTTTGCTGAAATATTGTCCCATTGTGTGTGGATTTTCTATTATTAACTCCCATGGGGCGATATTTTGGTAGACAAAATTTAGGACACAATATTTTTGTTACGCAATATTCTGACAACAAGATTCTGGAATCATGCCATTTATGGTTTTGACAGCGTCACAATCACTGCCACCTTTTCCACTAGAGGTAGACAGTCCTGATGGTTTGACACATTTCCAATAAACGAAGGGGAAAGTCCTTGCCACCTTTTTGTAAAATTCAGTGGTTAGGCCATCGGAGCCATGTGTTTTGCCTGTCGCCAGGTTCTTTTTGCTCTCTGAAACTCCACCAAGGTGAAAGGAGTATTCAACACCTCGCTTTGCTCTGTCTCAAACATGCTTGCCTCTGTGTCCATATGAAGTTAATTAACTGGGCTGTGTCTGATTACTGCAGTACCATGTACAGTCCACGAAATATGTAGTAAACACAGAGTGGATTTCTATCTGGAAGTCGATTGGGGGGTGGTCCCCGCTATTCTAAGACATCATAGGTTGCCTCTGAGTATCTGCCCTCATTAGCAGTGCCAACAGCCTCCCTATTTTGTGTCACTACATAGGTTGCCTAGAGACATATTCTCTCAAGTGTAAACCATGTAATCTCTGAACTGCAGCCAAGTACTATTTGCATTAAGTCAATTTGTCATTATTTTCAACAGTGGCAGACTCCACTATCTAGTTTTCTGTTACCCTGATTCTGTCTTCTAACTGTCTTGCCTCCTTATGTGGCATCGCATTTGCTCTGCTTGAGGTCTGAATGCACATACCCCAAATTGCTACAATTAACACCTCCAATTCCGTACAGGTATCACCAAGTAAACCAACATTGTTTCTAAAACAAATAATATACTATTAAAATAGTCCACTACTGTGTTTTTGTATGCATCATTCTGCAAAGCTGTTATGGTAGGCCTCAAGTGGTGTGCAGACGAGTGCTTTGCCCTGTTCCACAGTGGACCACAATGGGTTATGCTCAGAGAGTGTTCTTCACAAGTATTCTACTATGTGCATCTTTTCAGCTATCTGTCTTGTGCTAAAAATAAGTCCAGTTTGGTGTGCAAGTTATGGTCATTTATGTAGGGGGAGTAGAATGAAAAGTCTGTCTCATAGGTGTGCCTTACTTCAGACATCAAACAGTGATCAGAGCTGCGTTCAGGTCTTAACTTCTGTATTATCTTAATACATAGCTTTCTATACAGGGGAGGGTGAGCTCTATCAGCCATGCAATTGAAATCACCTCCACATACAAATGTTGTGTGCACCAAGTTGGTGATTTGAGTTGATAGACTGACTAGACTAGAAGGTTTGCCTTTGATGTGTTTGAGGTATATGAACAGATCAACATCGGAGGTTATCCAGCCAGTTGGCCTTCCACCACTATATAAAGTCCTTTTTTTCAAGTGGGACTATGAAATGCAGTGTTACCCTTTACCAAACCTTAACAGAAATCCTCCATGGGCCAGGAAAAAGAATCCTGCTTGCTCAAAAACTGAACTGTTGGCTCAACTTGTAGGTATGAAGCTGTAACAGAGAGGGTGACACTGAGTGTGAGCCCCATCACCAGCTGACCCCATTCATGTGTTAACATTATTAAAATGCCACACAATTATATATATATATATATATATTCACTGAAAAAACCATAGGTTTTAGGGACAGTTATAGTTACTTGGACATTGCACTCGTACAAAACCCGTGAAATTCCCCGTTATAGTTAGTTCAGCTAACTATAACTCGCGCCCCGCAATGCACTGCTGATGACGTCACATATTACATCACTCATGACATGGTCAGTGACATCACTGATGACATCACTGATGACATCTCAAATGACATCACTGATGACATCATCCAGTGACTGTGTGTTTCTGTAAAGTTTAAATATTTTTAATATATATAGGAAAAGACGTATTGAAGAATGAGTGGGTGTGTAAGTGTCTGTATGGATGATTTAGTAGGTGCGTGACTGACTCTATAAGTGAGTGATTTAACGTATCTTACTGAATGCATGGGTTAGTGACTAAACTGGGTGAATGTCTGTATCCGTCTGTCTGTTGCTGTGTAAGTGGCTGCATTTGTTTGTGAATAGCTAAATGAGTGTCTATATGAGTTATTGAATGCTTGTCTGAGTATCTGTATGGGTGCCTGAGTGTTTGTGTGGGAGGGGTGTGTGCAACTCTGTGCATAGATGTGTGAGTGGGTGATTCACTGGGTGGATGGTTTCAAGAGTGCATCTGTGATAGACTGTATGGGTGGGTAAGTGTGTGTAAGAGTGTGTTAGTGAGTGAATGTATGTCCCAGTGGTACATGTGTGAGTAACTACATATGTGAAAGGCAGTATATATGTGTGTTGGAGTATATAAATAGCTATAAGCAAGAGTGAGTGATTGTGATAGTGGCTGTATGGATGAGTGTGTGCTTGTATCAGTGATTGTATAAGAGCGTAACAATGTGCTACTATTTGTATGAGTAAGTGAGCTGGTGTGTGTATAACTGTATAGGTGAGTAAATGGCAGTGTGTTTAATTATTTGCATGACTGACTAGGTGTCTGAGTATCTCTATGGATGAGTGGCGTTGTTTGAGTGTCTATATAGGAGTAAGAGTGCATATGATAGTCCTGTACTGAGTGACCGTAAGTATGAGTGACTGTACGGGTGAGTGAGTGGATGTGTGTGTGTAGACCTAAGAATCAGTCAGTGGGTATGTGGTTATTGGTGTTGGAGTGTCTATGGTTTTGCGAATGGCAGTCTGTAATTTAGAGTGGGTGTATCAAAGATTATATTAGGGTGTGAGGAGGTGCATCAGATTATCACGTGGATGATGTCATCAGTGATGTCATTTGAGATGTCATCAGTGATGTCATCAGTGATGTCACTGACCATGTCATGAGTGATGTAATATGTGACGTCATCAGCAGTGCATTGCGGGGCGCGAGTTATAGTTAGCTGAACTAACTATAACGGGGGAATTTCACGGGTTTTGTACGAGTGCAATGTCCAAGTAACTATAACTGTCCCTAAAACCTATGGTTTTTTCAGTGAATTTCAAAGGTTTTTTAAATGCTAATTTGTAACTATAACGTGTCTGAAACCTATGGTTTTTTCAGTGAATTTCAAAGGTTTTTAAATGCTAATTTGTAACTATAACGTGTCTGAAACCTATGGTTTTTTCAGTGAATTTCAAAGGTTTTTTAAATGCTAATTTCTAACTATAACGTGCCTGATACCTACGGTTTTTTCAGTGAATTTCAAAGGTTTTGTAAATGACAATTTTAAAATGTATTAATTTTTATATTAATTTTTTTCATACTGATTTACTACATTTTTAGAAACAATTTTTTTTTACATATTTTATTTTTTAAATTACATTGTAATTACATTATACATTACATTACAAAAAATACTTTCTCAGAATGAATTACTTTAGTTTAAATACTTTGCACATAGGCAATAGACTTTTAAGTACAATAGTTACAGTTGTTGCAATGGGCAACACATTTTCAAACACAATGCAACATTCAGCTCAATGTGAATTTCTAGTTAAATGCAATTAGTTACTTTATGGATTACTTTTCTAACCACAGGACTGGATCCTAGATTCAGTCCTGGTACATCTCCTGTAAACAGTTGAGTAAAAGCGTTTTGGTTACAGTCGTGATTTTTAAGGAATATTATTGTATTTTAAAAGTTGACACTTAGAAACTTTTTCTCATAGAATCACCAATGTTATCCTATGGAAGGAAATTCACTTAGCAGGTAAAAACTGTTATCGTTACTTTTTCTTACTCAGTGTTGGATCCTGGATCCAGCACTGGTGCATCTCCTGTAAACAGTTGAAAGAATGCGTTTAAGTCATACAGGTGATTTTTAAGGAATATTTGTAGTTTGTAAAAATCAACACTTTGAAACTTTTTGCTGAAAACCAGACAATGGATTCCTATGGAAGAAAATATAAGTTACTGGTAAGTACGGTTAAAATTACTTTTCAGGGTCAGTGCTGGGCTAAAAGATGCAGCACTGGATTCTCTCCTGATAACAGGTGAGTAAATTGGTATTCGTACTTTGGTTGATTTTAGAGGAATATTATAAAGTTCAAAAACTCCACACTTAGAAGAATTTCCAAGTGAAACCAGTCAATGTTAGCCTATGAAGGTAATTCAAGTTACCGGTAAGTACGGTTAAAATTACTTTTCAGGACCAGTACTGGGCTGAAAGATGCAGCACTGAGGTCTCTCCTGATAACAGGTGAGTAAATCGGAATTCGTATTTCGGCTGATTTTAGAGGAATATTTTAAAGTTCCAAAACTCCACACTTAGAAGAATTTCCAAATGAAACCAGTCAATGTTAGCCTATGAAGGAAATTCAAGTTACCGGTAAGTACGGTTAAAATTACTTTTCAGGACCAGTACTGGGCTGAAAGATGCAGCACTGAGGTCTCTCCTGATAACAGGTGAGTAAATCGGAATTCGTATTTCGGCTGATTTTAGAGGAATATTTGTATGTTTCAAAAATCAACACTTAGAAACTTTTTCAGCAAAAAGCAGGCAATGATATCCTATGGAAGGAAATTCAAGTTACTGGTAAGTACGGTTAAAATTACTTTTGAGGATCAGTACTGGGCTGAAAGATGCAGCACTGAGGTCTCTCCTGATAACAGGTGAGTAAATCGGAATTCGTATTTCGGCTGATTTTAGAGGAATATTTTAAAGTTCCAAAACTCCACACTTAGAAGAATTTCCAAGTGAAACCAGTCAATGTTAGCCTATGGAAGGAAATTCAAGTTACTGGTAAGTACGGTTAAAATTACTTTTCAGGACCAGTACTGGGCTGAAAGATACAGCACTGAGGTCTCTCCTGATAACAGGTGAGTAAATCGGAATTCGTATTTCGGATGATTTTAGAAGAATATTTGCACAATGGTGAAGGGAGGGGCGGGGCCTGAGGTGACATCTGTGCAAACGCGCCCCGTGGCGCGTTTTAAGTTGGGGCATTAAGTCCCCTTGAATCCTGAGGGTCCCTAGGGGCCAACTAGCCCACCAGGAACCTCCAATATGCGCCAGGGGCTGCGTTGCAGAGACGTGTAGAGAGGCCACACCCCTTTTACACCTCTCTGCAACGCAGCTCTGTGGCGCTTTCTGGATGTACCTGTTGGGCTAGTTGGCCCCCAGGGACCCTCAGGATTGAAGGGGATTTAATTCCCCATCTTAAAACGCGCCACGGGGCCTGTTTACACACATGTCACCTGAAGCCCCGCCCCTCCCTTCACCACTGTGCAAACGCGCCCGTGGCGCGTTTTAAGTTGGGGGATTAAGTCCCTTGAATCCTGAGGGTCCCCGGAGTCCAACTAGCCCACCATATACCTCCAAAAAGCGCCACAGAGCTGCGTTGCAGAGAGGTGTAAAAGGGGTGTGGCCTCTCTACACGTCTCTGCAACGCAGCCCCTGGCGCATATTGGAGGTTCCTGGTGGGCTAGTTGGCCCCCAGGGACCCCCAGTATTCAAGGGGAATTCGTTCCCCCTCTGCAAACGCGCCAGGGGCGCGTTTGCAGAGTGGTGAAGGAAGGGGCGGGGCCTGCGGGCCCGATCGTTTAAAAAAAAAAAAAAAAAAGTGTCCCCTGAAGGGGGGCTGTGTAGCCCCCTTCCTTTTTCCTGTTTTTGGGCCCTGGGGACCCCATCCCCCAGGGCCTTACCCCTTTTTTAAATTTAATTTAAAAAAAAAAAAACGGGAAGGGGGCCGCGTGGCCCCCCTTCCCTGGGCCTGTATTGGCCCCGGGGACCCCATCCCCCGGGGCATGGCCTTTTTTTTATTTTCTTGGGAGGGGGGCTGCGTGGCCCCCCTCCTCAGGCCATTTAAGGCCCCGGGGACCCCATCCCCGGGGCCGGCCTTTCCATTTTTTTTTTGTTTTTTGGGGAGGGGGCCGCGTGGCCCCCTCCTGGGCCACTACTTGCCCCGGGGACCCCATCCCCGGGGCTGGCCCTCTCCGTTGGGGACTGTGGGGGTCCCCAATTCCCCCACAGTCCCGCCGGCTCCCCACGTCCCTTGGGAGCCGGCATTGCTGTTCCACATGGGGAGCAGCTGACATGCTGCTCCCCATGTGGAAAAGCAATCGGCTTTGGATATTGGAAGAGAGAGCAGGTTTCCCTGCTCTCTCTTCCAATATCCAAAGCAGTTTGCAATGACAGGACGGGAGCCGCGAGGCTCCCGTCCTGTCATTGCAAACAGCAGTGTCCCGGGGTAGGCACCCCGGGACACTGCAGGAGCCGGCCCTGGGGGTGGCGGTCCCCAGGGCCATCAAGGGCTCCAGGAGGGGGCCGCGCGGCCCCCTCCCTACATCAGCACAGCCCCGGGGAGGTGGTGGTCCCCGGGGCTTCGGGGGTCCAAAACGGACCCCCATTTTAATTTGTTAGTGCCCGGGGAGGTGGCGGTCCCCGGGCGTGTGGGGGGCTGGAGCCCCCACACAGGTTGTTTAATTTTTTTAAAAAAGCCCCGGGGAGGTGGTGGTCCCCGGGGCTGCGGGAGGGCTCAGAGCCCTCCCGCACCATTTTTAAAAGAAAGCCCCGGGGGTGGCGGTCCCCGGGGCTTGGGGGCCCTTGAGGCCCCCACACATAAAATTAAACCCCCACCATGCCCCCGGGACTTGGGCCACCCGGGGCAAAATACAATCGAGCGCGGGAGACCGCGCTTCGATTTTTTTTTTTCCGGCAGGATTCGCGCACCCTGAGCGCATCCTGCCGATTTTTTTAAATTTTTTTTTATTTTTTTTTTGCCCAGGGGGTCCTTGTGGGACCCCCTGAGCAAACCTAGGGGGTCAGGGTGTTTCTACCCTGCCCCCTTTGTGCGCTTTGCGCACTTGTTTCTGTCCCTCGGTTCTACCGAGGGACAAAATGGCTGCCAACATTTCCTGAATCGGAATGTTGACAGCCAGCTGACAGCCAATTAACATGCAGCTCGTGATCGGGACGGTGCGCGCAGGGTGCGCTCAGGGTGCGCGAATCCCCCGTGCCCATAGATATATATGTACTTTTACTTTTGATTTTCTCAGCAACTACTGAATGGATTTACACCATTTAACAAAAAGGGTTCTTTCTGAACCAAGAACTACCTCTTTGCCAAATTTGGTGTAATTCCGTTCAGCAGTTCGGGCTGTAGCCGTGTCTAAAGTTTCCTATGGAAAAATGCATGGGGAAAACGCGTTTTGGGACCCCCCTTTTTTCTCGGCCCCCGCTTGACGTATCACCCCGAGACTTTCAGGGTAGGAGCGGACCGGAGCGCCCCACAAAGTTTGAAAATTTTGCGAAGATACGTCAACCGGCAAGAGAGTTATTTCAAATAGAATGTCGCGGATTTCCTATGGATAATAGGTTGTAACTATAACTATCTACTGGCGACCGCCAGTAGATAATATATATATATATATATATATATCCAAGCTCCAAGTACCCAACGTACAAGGAGCACTCGAGCAGCAAATGCTCCTAAAGAGCCTTTATGGTATACAATCCACTCGTACAACGATAACTTTAATCAGTTCAATGTGCCATGGATGCCTGACGCGTTTCGAAGTGTCCCCACTTCTCTTCAGAGGCTTTGGCAATTGAAGGCGCATAGGACACCGCCCTCATTATTTAAATGCTCCAATGCATGCCCTGAATGGGACGCTCTGCCGCGACTAGCAGAGCATTATGGGCCTTGTAGTGTCCTTTATCTCCAGATGGAGCGCGCAATGTTGCTGCTGTAACATTGAATGCCCCCACATGGGTCTCGGTGTAACGGTGGGTATGCTAAATCCATTGCTACCCTGCCGCGGAGGAGCACCACCCTGAGATTGAAGGGGGCCACGTGGTTTGGTATTTACCGAGCCATATGATTCGAACAGCAACTAAGGATTTAGCGCGCACTAGCATTTCGAGGCCCATTGAGGGCTTGCTTCTTTTGCCAGCAGTAATCAATAGTGCTAACCATCTGTGGAATTATTATGGACACTACAAATCCCAGACTGCCCATCCAGGGCGTACTATTTAGTATTCTAATGACGTGGTGGTGTCCCGCGCTTTTTCGAACTGCCGAAGCCTCTGAGGAGGAGTTGAGATACTCCAGAAACGCGTCAGGCATTAACGGCGGTTGAGCTGCTCATGGAATCGGGGTGCTGGATGTGCACATACCATTAAAGGCTTGATGCTTGTGGCAGCTGTTCGAGAGCTCCTTGTACGTTGGGTACTCTTGGAGCTTTTTATTAAACGCGGCTACCCTGCCGTGGAGGAGCACCACCCTGAGATTGAAGGGGGCCACGTGGTTTGGTATTTACCGAGCCATAAGAGTGGAACAGCAACTAAGGATTTTGCGCGCACTAGCATTCCGAGGCCCATTGAGGGCTTGCTACTTTTTCCAGCAGTAATCAATAGCGCTAACCATCTGTGGAATTATTATGGACACTACAAATCCCAGACTGCCCATCCAGGGCGTACTATTTAGTATTCTAATGACGGGGTGGTGTCCCGTGCTTTTTCGAACTGCCGAAGCCTCTGAGGAGGGGTTGAGATGCTCCAGAAACGCGTCAGGCATTAACGGCGGTCGATCTGCTCATGGAATCGGGGTGCTGGATGTGCGCATACCATTAAAGGCTTGATGCTTGTGGCTGCTGTTCGAGTGCTCCTTGTACGTTGGGTACTCTTGGAGCTTTTTATTAAACGCGGCAACCCTGCCGCAGAGGAGCACCACCCTGAGATTGAAGGGGGCCACGTGGTTTGGTATTTACCGAGCCATAAGAGTGGAACAGCAACTAAGGATTTAGCGCGCACTAGCATTCCGAGGCCCATTGAGGGCTTGCTACTTTTGCCAGCAGTAATCAATAGCGCTAACCATCTTTGGAATTATTATGGACACTACAAATCCCAGACTGGCCCTCCAGGGCATACTATTTAGTATTCTAATGACGGGGTGGTGTGCCGCGCTTTTTTGAACTGCCAAAGCCTTTGAGGAGGAGTTGAGATACTCCAGAAACGCGTCAGGCATTAATGGCGGTCGAGCTGCTCATGGAATCGGGGTGCTGGATGTGCGCATACCATTAAAGGCTTGATGCTTGTGGCTGCTGTTTGAGTGCTCCTTGTACGTTGGGTACTCTTGGAGCTTTTTATTAAACGCGGCTACCCTGCCGCGGAGGAGCACCACCCTGAGATTGAAGGGAGCCACGTGGTTTGGTATTTACCGAGCCATAAGAGTGGAACAGCAACTAAGGATTTAGCGCGCACTAGCATTCCGAGGCCCATTGAGGGCTTGCTACTTTTGCCAGCAGTAATCAATAGCGCTAACCATCTGTCGAATTATTATGGACACTACAAATCCCAGACTGCCCATCCAGGGCGTACTATTTAGTTCTAATGACGGGGTGGTGTCCCGCACTTTTTCGAACTGCCGAAGCCTCTGAGGAGGAGTTGAGATACTCCAGAAACGCGTCAGGCATTAACGGCGGTCGAGCTGCTCATGGAATCGGGGTGCTGGATGTGCGCATACCATTAAAGGCTTGATGCTTGTGGCTGCTGTTTGAGTGCTCCTTGTACGTTGGGTACTCTTGGAGCTATATCTATCTATCTATCTATCTATCTATCTATCTATATATTCACTGAAAAAACCATAGGTTTCAGGCACGTTATAGTTAGAAATTAGCATTTAAAAAACCTTAGAAATTCATTGAAAAAACCATAGGTTTCAGGGGCGTTATAGTTAGTTGGACATTTCACTCGTACAAA
The DNA here is from genome assembly GCA_963921515.1 of Calotriton arnoldi. Taxonomy (NCBI): domain Eukaryota; kingdom Metazoa; phylum Chordata; class Amphibia; order Caudata; family Salamandridae; genus Calotriton; species Calotriton arnoldi. Next base: position 2,056,004 of record CAWUFW010000509.1, read on the forward strand.
ACCATAGAAATTCCCCGTTATAGTTAGTTCAGATAACTATAACTCGCGCGCCCGCAATGCACTGCTGATGACGTCACATATTACATCACTCATGACATGGTCAGTGACATCACTCATGACATCACTGATGACATCATCCTTGTGATAGAGTGGCAGACCTCCTCTCACCCTAATATAACCTTTGATACACACACTCAAAAATACAAACTAACATTTTCAAAACAATGGACATACCAATACCAGTTACAACACACCTATTCAGTAATTCCAAGATCTACACACACATCCACTCATTCACCAACAGTCCCTATACAGTCACTCATACATGTACTCACTCATCATATGTACTCATACACCTATACATCCTGTTACACACCGCCACTCATCCATAGAGTTACTCACACACATAGTCACACATGCAAACAAAGTATCAAACATCCATTTACTTGCATATACAGTTATACACACACTACCACACTTACTTCTACAGAAACTTACACATACTTACTCTCTTAAACAATCACTTATAGAAACACCTACTTATTTGTACAGGAACTCTTCCAATCTCTCACTCTCACATATACTCACTTATATACACCAATACTCACATATACTAGTTTAAAACATATGTAGTTACTCATAAAGACACTATTGAGACAGTCATTCACTCACTAACACACCCATACACATACTCATCCACCTATACAGTCCTGCACACATGCTGCCTTCAACACATACAAACAGTGAGTCACTCATTCATGCATCTATGCACTAAGTAATACCCCCACCGAACCATACAGACACTCAGACACTCATACTGATACTCAAAAAACCAACTAATAACCCATATAGACACTCATGTAGCTACTCACCAACCCATGCAGCCACTTATACACAAAGTGAGAGACTGATACAGATATTTTCATATTTAAACATTACTCACTAACCCATGTATTCACTAAGATACACTTAGTCAGTTATACAATCAATTTTACAAAAAAAAATCATCCATTTAGACACTTATATACCCATTTATTCTTCCATCGACCTTGAGATATACATATATAAAACATATTTAATTTTCAGAAAAACACACATTCACTGGATGATGTCATCAGTGATGTCATTTGAGATGTCATCAGTGATGTCATAAGTGATGTCACTGACCATGTCATGAGTGATGTAATATGTGACGTCATCAGCAGTGCATTGCGGGTGCGCGAGTTATAGTTAGCTGAACTAACTATAACGGGGGAATTTCTATGGTTTTGTACGAGTGAAATGTCCAACTAACTATAACGCCCCTGAAACCTATGGTTTTTTCAGTGAATTTCTAAGGTTTTTTAAATGCTAATTTCTAACTATAACGTGCCTGAAACCTATGGTTTTTCAGTGAATTTCTAAGGTTTTTTAAATGCTAATTTCTAACTATAACGTGCCTGAAACCTATGGTTTTTTCAGTGAATATATATATATTTATTATACTATGTATACATGTGAAAATGTCTCGGTCCCCTGTTTGCCTCGGTGGCATGGAAAAAATGGGTGGAACTGACGTCAGCACGCCGACGAGGTCCTCTTATGGCTCCGATGACGTCATACGGTGTCGCGAGCGGAGCCGTGCTCGTTGACGTGGGAGAGCTAGGAAAGAATTTCCGTGGAATGCTGGTGCAGGGGATATTCACCTAAGTGTTCAGGCTAGTCCTTTGGGAGCAACTGTTTATGTTGCCACTCCAGAAACCGAAACCAGTGATCCGAGGGCAGAGTGCCCTGCAGATGGCACACGAGGTGGGGTGCCCAGTCGTGTGCACCGGTGGGGCAGCGAAGTGACAAGCACCACAACCCACAAAAAAGGTAACGAGGGCACTGTATAACACAGGATCTTCTCTTTGTATCTGGCAGGAACAACGAAGTTAAAATGCCCTAGTACCAAAATGTAGAATTAGTGCTACAACGGTCTTCAAGAGGACCTGCGATGCCGCTTCTGCCTCCCGTACCCTGGAGGCGGCACATGGGTCACGCGGTGCGGTCATACTGCGGTGGGACGCACACTCGTTGACCTCTCATGGCACTGCTCCACACTTCAGGGAGGACTCTTTCCATTAGCTATGTTTTCTGATGACATGTCGCGCCGGCCCCGTCCAACAACAGAACTCCTTTAGATCCAAACAGACTCTTCCACTCTCTCACCAGAAGTGAAACCAGGCCACGCGGACACTTTCACAATACAACAGCCGGGAATGCACTTTTCGGTAAAAAAAACACATTCCTTCCTCCTAATTAATCAAATAAACGTCTCACTGAAGAACAGGGGCCAGCTTCGATCGGTAAACAGCCGTTACAACGACTTTTTACTTTGCGATACCATTACAACGCATGCATTACCACGCATGCGTTGTACATCACGAAGTCATTACTACGCATTTTTTAGAACGCATGGTCATTTACCACGCATGCCTTTACAACCAATTTTGTTGTAAAGGTATGTATGGTAAATGACCATGCATTCTAAAAAACATGTAGACGATCCATGTCGTTGTAAGGAAACAGAAGCTGTTCCGTTTCCTCACAATGACGTGTACCGCCCCTCAGAGATGACGTGAAGCAGGAACCACGAGGAGAGAGGAACCATGAGGAGTGAGAGGTAAGGGGGATTGGGCATGGGGTGGGGGTTTCTTTTCTAGGGTTTAGGGTAGTGCAGTGGTGTTTGGGTGGTGTAGGGGGTCGTGCTCGGGGTAGTGTTTTAGGGTTTAGGGTCGTGCAGTGGTGTTTGGGTAGTGTAGGGGGTCGTGCTGGGGTAGTGTTTTAGGGTTTAGGGTAGTGCAGTGGTGTATGGGTAGTGTAGGGGGTCGTGCTGGGGTAGTGTTTTAGGGTTTAGGGTAGTGCAGTGGTGTTTGAGTAGTGTAGGGGGTCATGCTGGTGGTAGTGTTTTAGGGTTTAGGGTAGTGCAGTGGTGTTTGTGTAGTGTAGGGGGTCATGCTGGGGGTAGTGTTTTATGGTTTAGGGTAGTGCAGTGGTGTTTGGGTAGTGTAGGGGGTCATGCTGGGGGTAGATTTAGGGTTTAGGGTAGTGCAGTGGTGTTTGGGTAGTGTAGGGAGTCGTGCTGGGGGTAGTGTTTTAGGGTTTAGGGTAGTGCAGTGGTGTTTGTGTAGTGTAGGGGGTTGTGCTGGGGGTAGTGTTTTAGGGTTTATGTTAGTGCAGTGGTGTTTGGGTAGTGCTGGGGTAGTGGTTTAGGGCAGTGCAGTGGTGTTTGTGTAGTGAAGGGGGTCATGCTGTGGGTAGTGTTTTAGGGTTTAGGGTAGTGCAGTCGTGTTTGTGTAGTGTAGGGGGTCGTGTTTTAGGGTATAGGGTATTGCAGTGGTGTTTGGGTAGTGTAGGGGGTCATGCTGGGGTTAGTGTTTTAGGGTTTAGGGTAGTGCAGTGGTGTTTGGGTAGTGTAGGGGGTCGTGCTGGGGGTAGTGTTTTAGGGTTTAGGGTAGTGCAGTGGTGTTTGTGTAGTGTGGGAGGTCATGCTGGGGGTATATTTAGGGTTTAGTGTAGTGCAGTGGTGTTTGTGTAGTGTAGGGAGTCGTGCTGGGGTAGTGTTTTAGGGTTTAGGGTAGTGCAGTGGTGTTTGGGTAGTGTAGGGAGTCGTACTGGTGGTAGTGTTTTAGGGTTTAGGGTAGTGCAGTTATGTTTGGGTAGTGTAGGGTGTCGTGCTGGGGGTAGTGTTTTAGGGTTTAGGGTAGTGCAGTGGTGTTTGGGTAGTGGAGGGGTAGTGTTTTAGGGTTTAGGGTAGTGCGCCCAACCAGCCACAATATCCATGGACAAAGGGGATCCTGACTCTTTGGAACGCTCCGTCAATTGAATAATTTGGGTCAAGGGCCCTACCACGTCCAAGACCTATCAATTCCTTTCTTGGGATCCCTCATATACTTGGAGAAAAAGGTACATAGTGTCTCATCAATTTCAGGCGTGTGTGCCACCTTCCCCTTCAGTGAGGGCCTGGGGCATTCTCCCCTCATCCTATTCCTGACCTCCCTTTCAAGGGGTTGATGGATTTTCCCCACCACATACTCTGCCACTTTGGCGTCAGGTGTCCACTCTGCCGACCTAGGATGGTAAATTTGGGTAGGCTCGAACATGTCCGAGTGGACCCCGTCCCCAACCGGGGACTGAGAGGAGTGGGACTCTGGACGCCAGGGACGCCCGAGTCCTTATCCTCATCGGAGGAGAAATCGTCCTCCGATACACCCTCGCCCTCTAAGGGAAACCCGCCGTCGGGGTCTACAATAGTGGTGACAGTGTCGCAATTTTCTCCGGGCCCCTCCTCCTCCCGGCAGGGTGCATGTTTTAGCGTTCGCTCACTCTTGAGGAAGGTCTCCGTAAGTTTATCAAATCCTTCCAAGTGCCCCGCGTTATGCTTAACGGCCCTTTTATTCCCCATCTGGGAGCTACTTGGACCCGCCACCACCAGATCTGGGTCACTGAACACCCCAGGGATGCTTTTCGCCAGCTTATCAACCTTGATCCCTAAGATGAGCCAGCGCCCTAGAAATAGCCAGAGAGAGGGCTTGGTCCACTGCTGGAGGGAGAAGTTGGGGGGCCATTCCTCCTCCACTTCCTGGTAGGAGGAGTAAAAATGGTCTTCTGGAGAAGACATGATAGCAGAGGGTGTGAGCACAGAACAAATGCCCTTAAAATCCTTAAAACAGCCCCCTCGCCGGTGCTCCAACAGCTGGGCTTTCCCCGAAGCTGTTATAAGAATAGACTGAGGCGCAATACCAATTACCACCACCAGGTGGCGCTGGTCACTAACGTGGCCGTGTGGGGAAATCACCGCGTAGCGGTGTCAAAATTAGGCGAGGGTTGGTCGGGAATCAAGCGGACACTAAAGGAGTGACCGGATTCCAAAACGCGCGTAAAGACCAGCGGGAGTGCTCGACGGAGCTGCCTCGTTCGGACCAGACCCGCCTGACAGGATCTCACCGCGCGCAGAGCACACAGCGGGAGAAACTGCGAGGGGGAGAACGCGCTCGGGCAAGAGCCTGCTGCGCAGGGAATATGAAACAATACCAAGGCAATAATGCTAATAACGTGCACAAGAAACCGCTTTACAAACAGCAACAACGTCAGATTAAGCCAAGAATGTAAGGAATGCACTTAACTGACGAGCAGTGAAGAAAGAGGAAGCGGAAGGGACGTCACGATATTATATACGATGGACTGTGATATGGATTGGACTATAGTTGCCTTGGAGACTACCCCCCTAATGGTTCATGGGTTGTGTAGTCTTTTGTTTAATGATTGTTGTGGTACGTTTTCTTTGAACTGCTATGCAAATAAAGTGAGGAAAGATATGCATAATCCTCGCCTCCGTCCTGCCATAGAATTCATTAAACTTTATTTGATCTGATTTAGAAACATAGATCATAAAAGTGTACATAAAAACAGTAAATCCTCTTTCCTAATACAATACAGTGAGAATTAATTAAAACCAGTAGGTAAAAACGGGTGTTACAAAGCCCGGTTCAGAGCAACTTCAGGTTAACAGAATCATAAAGTTCAATGTTTCGCAAGATCAATCTCATGTACTTTGTGCAAAATACGCAATATGGGGTCCAAGTAAGATGTAACGCTCCAATACCTGACCAGTTTGCACTATATAAAACTGCAGAAAAAATAAAAATAAAAAGTGTTTTGCACACTTCTGTCATTGGGCTATACGTGGGCTACATCTGGGTGATATTTGTGCTACATTTGGGCTCTTTTTTCTCTGGTGGCCATCTTGGGAGACTTATTTGTTATGAAGTTTCCTAATTTCGTCATTTACTGCAGTCTCCTCAGTAGGAAATGCTTTCAATTTTTACTTTAATTCCATCAAGAAGGCATTCAGATGTGTCACACATTTGCCATAAATTCAGAATGTTAGCACTCTAGTTGTTCATTAGATCACTGTAGTAAAGCTACTGCTCACCAGGGAGTTAACTGGAAGTCTGCTGCTGGTATTGAAAGTGATTGTTTCAGTCTGCATGTCAGAATTTTCTAATGAAATAGAAGAGGATTTGAGATCTCACTTAAAACATGCCCTAAATTTTCTTTCTGCAGCACTAACCATAATTTCTATGGCAAAATGAACCCCCTCATTTTGTTCCTTTTTAAATTAAATGTTTTAAGTGTTACCAGTTTATTCCAATCAAGATGGCTTCAGGTGTGCCATACTTTTGTCATAAGTAAGGCTGTTAGCACTCTAGTTGTTCTTTAGAACACTCTGGGAAGCTGCAGTAGAACACAAAGGCATCAACTGACAGGCTGCTCCTGTTGAAATATAACAGGAAGATATTTGAGATCTCACTTAAAACATATCCTAATTTTTCTTTCTACAGCACTAACCATAATTTCTATGACAAAATGAACCCCCTCATTTTGTTCCTTTTTAAATTAAATGTTTTAAGAGTTACCAGTTTATTCCAATCAAGATGGCTTCAGGTGTGCCATAATTTTGTCATAAGTAAGACTGTTAGCGCTCTAGTTGTTCTTTAGAACACTCTGGGAAGCTGCAGTAGAACACAAAGGCATCAACTGACAGGCTGCTCCTGTTGAAATATAACAGGAAGATATTTGAGATCACACTTGAAACATGTCCTAATTTTTCTTTCTACAGCACTAACCATAATTTCTATGACAAAATGAACCCCCTCATTTTGTTCCTTTTTAAATTAAATGTTTTAAGTGTTACCAGTTTATTCCAATCAAGATGGCTTCAGGTGTGCCATACTTTTGTCATAAGTAAGACTGTTAGCGCTCTAGTTGTTCTTTAGAACACTCTGGGAAGCTGCAGTAGAACACAAAGGAATCAACTGACAGTCTCTGCCCTTGTTGGATGTACATGTTTTACTGAGAATGTCAGACTTCATTCTCACATGACTGAGAAAGATAATGTGAATTTACAGAAAATATGCTCTCATTTTAGCTTCTGGAGCACCTTCCAAAACTGTATGGGACAAGCATGTGAAAATAGTTTTCTCTCAAACATGATTCATGATATCCCAGCAGAAGGTTTTTCACAGGGTAAAATCACCTTAGAACACACCACAATTCCTGAAATTAGTATGGTACCATCAACAAATGAATTCTAATGTAACTAAAGTCTGTTATCACCCTTTATAGTTCTCCTTTTGGTAACCCTCAAAATCTTCGATTCACTACAATGCATTTCAATGGGGTACTATCATTTATATTGGTCCCAAGATGGCTGCCAGCAATTCCAGGATGAAGTGCTGACAGCCAATCAGATCTCACGATGACATGTGTGGTTAGGCTCCGCCCAGATATATATGTGTTTTCTTTTTCAAATTTCTCAGGAACTACTGAACGGATTTACACCATTTAACCAAAAGGCACGACTCTGAACCAAGGGCTACCTTTTTGGCAAATTTGGTGTAATTCCGTTCAGCAGTTCGAGCTGTAGCTGCGACTAAAGGTTCCTATGGAAAATTGCATGGGGAAAACACGTTTTGGGACCCCCCTTTTTTCTCGGCCCCCACTTGATGAATCACCCCGAGACTTTCAGGATAGGACCGGAGCGCCCCACGAGTTTTGAAAATTTCACGAAGATTCGTCAACCGGCGCCAAAGTTATTGGAAATAGAATGTTGTGAATTTCCTATGGAAAATAGATCCTAACTATAACTATCTACTGGCGACCGCCAGTAGATTATATATATATATATATATATATATATATATATATATATCAATTAGCCAGGATATCAGGAGGACCCTTCAATGGTTTTCAATCCTCATTTCAGCCAATTTGTCTGCTTTCATGTGGGTGACACGCAGGAGTGGCTGATTATCCACATTTCATTCTATGGCCTCTTCCCCAAAATTCCAAGGTAGTCATATTCAGATTAAATGAGCTCCTTAAGGACCATACATGCCTTGGACACAGGCTGCTGCTATCAATGCCATCTTGCCCTCACTGACCTGGCTCCTGATTGATCACCCAATCTTCTGTGTCTACTCCATCAACTAAGCCTTTGCTGTAGAAACTCTTATTTACCAATGATGCTGTTGGAGTCTGTCCATTTCTCGGCCCATTTCCAGGCTGCCTCAGCTTCAGTAAGAAGGTGGGAGCACTCACAGTATATTACTTTCCACTTGGTTGGAAACTGCAAAATGTGCTCAAGGTTTAGGTCCAGTATTTTCTCTTTACTTCCAGAAATGGGTTCTGCTTATTCTGAACAGTGATTGTGAGGTCCGAAAATAAGGACCTTACTGTTCTTCACAATCAGAGGGTCAAGTTACCGAGCCCTAATGAGTATCAGGTGTCTGTCACAGTAATTAAGAGGACAGTCTACTATTGGTACTAGCAAAAAGACAGGAGACCATACCACCTTCATAACAGAACGCAACTAGTACCATCGCTTCCTGAGAGAAACAAAGAAGAACACTCTAGCAGACTGCATAGAAGCCAGAACAAACCACAGCAAGGAGCTCATCGCCATCGTGAAGGGGTTCTCGTACCCCACAGCCACTGGGAACAACATCACACCCCCCGCCAAGAGCTGTGCGACACCCTGGCAGACTTCTTCCACAACAAGATCTCAGCCATCTATTAGAATTTTAAACCCCAACCCCCTCAGCTGACAGCATCAGCCTACTCACACCCACAAACACAAACTCCAAACACCTGCTTACCCATTGGGACCCTCTCACAACTCAAGCCACAATCTCCACCATGAACTCCGTGCACTCAGGAGCACCCACGGATCCATGTCCCCACCACAACTTCAACCTTGGGAGCAAGACGATTGGTGACCAGCTCAAGAAAGTCCTGAATGCCTCCATCACCATGGCCTCCTTACCTTAGGACTGGAAATGCACTGAAGTGAGGCCCCTCCTGAAGACACCATCCGCTGACCCAGCAGAACCGAGAAACTACTGGGCCAACTCCCTGCTCCCCTTTGCAGCGAAGGTTCTTGAAAAGGCAATCAACCAGCAACTCACAGAATACCTGGGACACTACAACCTCCTTGACCACTTTTAATCTGGATTCAGAGCCAACCACAGCACCGACACAGCCCTAATCACAGCCACCGACAACATCAGGGCCCTCCTGGACTGCAGCAAAACTGCAGCCCTCATCCTCCTGGACCTGACAGCCGCCTCCAAAACCGTCTCCCACCACATCTTGATCATTAGACTACACCAAATTGGATCCAGGAAGATGCCCTTAAATGGATTGCATCATACCTCACCGGAAGAAACCAGAAAATCTGTCTTCCACCATTCACCTCGGATTTCAAGAAGATCATCTGCGGTGCCCAACAAGGATCGTGCCTCAGCCCCACCCTCTTCAACATGTCCATGACTCCCCCTCATCCTCTGGCTGTCAGAAGACCCCTCCACCACCAGGGCCAACTTCCACAGATGTATAATGAACGTCGCTGACTGGATGAAGGACAACTGTCTGAAGCTAAACACGGAAAAGAAAGAAGTCCTCACCTTGGAACAATACTTGGTGACCTGCTGAACTCGGCTGTTGGAACTGGCACTTTCTGGTTGACTGAGGCATTGCCCTAGCCAGACAGAACCTACCACTCCCATCAGGGGTAGGTGATTACACTCACTGTATAACCTGCGCTCACCCTTGGGTAGCTTCGTACTGAGCAGTCAGGTTAATCATTGAGGCAATGTGTAAAGTATTGGAACAGCAGTCTCGCACAATAAAAACACCCAAGATCAAAAAAGAGACTTCACACATGGCGTATATAAATAAAGTTTGTAATCAACACACACATTAATTAACCCAACCTCGAATTCTGGTATTTCTCGGCATAAAACACATTTGGAAATATCAATAGTTTACTAGGCCCAACTGTGTTAAAAAGACATCAGTATGCACACCCCAGCACCCTTACGCGGTGCGAAACTCTGTCAGAACTAGGCCCACCCTGGCAATTATCACAATTCAATACCACAAAGGTGGGTGCACCCCGGATCACAACGATATAAAAAATGTGTACACACAGATAATTGCGACACTTTTAAACAGCACCGTGGGACAAGGCCGCATGGGTAAAAACAAATGTCAAATATAGTATTCTTTCGCCAAGGAATCAACGTGTAAAGTAACACCAATGGGCGGTGCGATTAAAAACAGGCGGTCCTCATGCAGTCAGGGCCGTACTGGGAACTGAAAACAGCCCTGGCAAATTTTGCCACAGCAGCCCCCATCTGGCGCGTAGTGAGCAAGCGCAACAAGCGAGCCTGACCACTACTAGGGGGGTTTGGGGGGGTTCTCCCCCCCCCAAGAAAAGTTTGGAAAAAGACAGACCAAAATAGTGCATTTTAAAGCACATTTTTCATTACAAATTTAATTGTATTAACTTTTAAAGCACAGTAAATAGTACATGATGACCTTAAAGAGCACCAGGTTATCCAGTCATTATGCCTACAATTAAGGCAGGTCAGGTGCCTCAGTGCCTGCCTGGTCACAAGGGGTGGTGGTGGTAGACAGTGGGTGTGGCGCCGAAAGTAAGTGTACGAGGGCCGCAGCCTGCACTCACAGGCCGCACGGCACCCTGTCCCTGCGCACGCACAGTGCAGTAGCTGGGTGGACTGGTATGGTAACTTGGGTTGAATTTAGTAGTGTGTGTGTAAGGCACACGCACTACTAAATTCAACCCAACTACTGCACCGCAGCACCTCTGTCTGTCTGTGCGGGTAAAAAGCACCACCGCCATTCGTGAGTGAGAGGTCACCTCACCAATGGCAGTTGTGCTTTTCTCCGCAGAGCAGAGGCAGGAGTGCACACTGCACTGTGCATAGCTGCCAAGGTTTCAGATTGCTGTGTGTGACATTTTCATAAATTCAGTGTAATTATGAGTGATATTCAATGACTATGAGTGACACTTTCTCGCAAGCAAAAATCAAGCAATGAACATGAGGGAAACATATAAATATCAGAAATTACAGTACCCCTCGATGAACACAGTTTTCAAAGTCACTGTCAGTACCTGTCCTCAATACCCCTCAGTGAACACAGACTTCAATGCTCACTCGGTCAGTACCTGCCCTCAGTACCCCTTAGTGAACACAGTCTTCAGGGCTCACTCGGTCAGTACCTGCCCTCAGTACTCCACAGTGAACACAGTCTTCAGGGTCACTTGGTAAGTACCTGTCCTCTGTACCACTCACTCAACACAGTCTTCAATGCTCAATTGGTTCGTATCAGTCCTGAGAGACCCTCGATGAGTACCAATTCTCAGTGCCAGTCCTCAATACCCCTCCCTATTGTGCCAGTCCTCAGTGGTCCTCGCTCAATGCCAGTCTCAGTTCCCCTCAGTGCCAGTCCTCAATGACCTTCACAAATACTAGTCCTCGGACCCCCTACCCCCTCCCCTTGTTAATAGTAGTCTTCAGTATTTCTTGTTCAAGGTCATGTTGTATTCCGCTTTAGATGTCCGTATATAGGTTTTCCTGAGACATGTCCTTATATAGGCACAATTCGCATTGCCCTTATATAGGCATAGAATCCCAGTCCTTATTTAGGCATTAGCCGTGCACTCCAAATACAGGCATGGTCACCGACATCCGTCCACCCTAACGTCACAACAAGTTCTTAGAAACCAGACCCTTAAGCTTCGGGAGTTCCCCTAGCACAGGACTATTGATTTCTCCAAAAACTCATCTATTATGTATGAACCGTTATACCTTAAGGGTTCATTCCTGACGTCTTCCTCTGTCCGACTTCACGTCAATGCTAACATTCCGAGGCACCTATCAGGTATAAATATACCTTCCCTCGCCCAAGCACGTTAGAGGAGACCTCGACTTCAGAGGAGCCCGTATCCCGGCCTGACACACTGAAAAGACGCTGTCATTCCTGCACGCAGAAGAATCCAACTTCCAGTGTTCTGACTCCCTTCGCGGGGTGTTAGAGTTCCAGATCCGGCAAGAGATTCCCACCTCTCTCATTCTAAAGGTATGGAGCTGACAAGAACCTAGAGGGACTCTTGGCATACTAGACTTAACATACTCTTAGTATACCATACTAGAGAATACTCCACCTACTTCTACCTTTCCCTACACCTAGACTAGGTTAGGTACATTGGGGTAGAACTCACTTAGAGACGCATTGTATGAGTACTCGCATTTTTAGCTCATGTTATTTATGTACGTGAATATATGCTAAAAGATAATGCTAGCGCAGTATTATTTATTTCTACTGCTTATGCTGTACATTATTTATCTTGCATACTGTCTTGTGATCATAACAGCACATATCTCTTACACGAGAAACAAGACTGTTCAATAAAACCCTTTTATTGAAACGCCCGTCTTTCCTTTCTGTGTAACTCTGTAGAAACTAAGCATGCCCGATTGACTGAGTGAAACTGTTATCTATTGTTTCCACGATTCTGAGACGTGTTCCGATTCTAAAGGGAAACAAAGTGGTCATGTTTATGCGGTTGCCAGAAACTACTCCCTTCTTGTTCTCAAGGAGTTTCTAGTGGCCTCTGAGCTAGCTGGCACAAGTAATTAAGTTTAATATACTCGATAGGGACATACCGACTTTAGTCCTATGTCAAGCCTATAGGTTATATTATTCCAATGCGCAGAGCCTATTAGGGAAATAGGAACTACACTACATGGCGCCCAAACGTTTGGTAAGGCAGTAATTTAACGCTAGATACTGAGTAACTCAGTCGTGCTTTTCTCTCAGAGACCCCTACTCACATACTCCATAAGACGTCTGGAGTGGGTAGGGTTAAATATCCGCCATAACTAAATAGGACAAAAACCCTATATATTAGTTGTTTGGTTTGTTCAACGTTGAAGGATACAGTGTTCCAAAATATTGTGCACCTTATCTTTTTGTTTCCTTGAAACTTGTTCTACATTTTTCAAAAAACAAATGTCCACACTGGACAATGCCACCGAAACCGGTGGAGCTGCGGCTGACCCAGTCGTAACAGCTTTTAACTTTACAGGTTTAAATGAAACCGAGGAGGGTGTTGTAGACATCCATCCAAACTTAAGAAGAGCCATCACTCTAAAACTTATAAAACATGGCCTACCACCAAGAGGCGGTAGAGCAGTTTTCGTGATAGAGGCACACGAATCATTTCAGACAGAGGTATTCTATTCATGGATAATATTCCCTGAATCAAATTCAGTAACAAAACTGTTTCACTTCTACAAAGAAGATGAACCACCAGAGGAATATATTCCTTTCGAGGATATTGAAATTCCACTAACATACCAGGAGCATCAGCTCTGGTTTAAAGGCGCCCTAAAACATCACAGAAACATTACCAGGCTCGGTCCACTAGGTAGACCAGGAGCAACATGGCCGATTCTAGCCGGCTACACACCTCATCCTGACATCGATATAATGTCAGACGAGGAATTACTTACTCAACTTACAGAGTTAATAAAAATTTACAGACAATTAGTCCAATATGTCATGCGGACTTTCACAGCCCAACCACCATTAACCATTCCAAATCAAACTCCTCAACAGGGGAATACACTAAAAATTACTCCACAGACTTTATACGCAGTCATGGGAAAAATGCCCACAAAACATGAGCAAATTGGATTCTGGATAGCTCAAAAAATTACTCAAATAGAAGTAGTATTTCCAAATACTAGCCCTTATGAGAACCACAGAATCCTAACAATCTGTTTACCAATGGGGATCACACCACAACTGGAAGACTGCACCACTTGGGGCTCAGTCTTTGCTGCCATCTATACTAAAACACATGGTGTTCCGTCAATCGCAGTAATACCAGATGTCCTGAAACAAATTCAAAACGAATACGGGGCAGAGCCTGCTCTGAGTTTAGGTATGAAACTACTGAAAAATTTCGACCAGGTCTCAACAATAATATTATCTAATATTAAAGGGGAGGCAGCAGCAGTGGCGATCCGCCAACGATTAAGGGAATTCGATGTTACAGAACATCAAACAGAACTACCCAGAATAATAGAACAATCTTATGCAGAATTAGGCAGAGATAGTTTGGGTGGAAGACCATTGAAGCCACAACTATCTGAAAGTCCTGAGAAGGACTCTATTAAACAAACTCCTACATCTTCTAAAAAAAAGTGGGAAACTACTAAACAAAATTCAAACGAGAAACGTTCTCAATCCCGAGGTAGGTCTCCTCAAAAGGAGCCCTCTGAAAGGAGGTATATCCTTAGGAATAGGGATAATTTAAACAAACCTGACGGGTATCAAGATACTGATACACGTTCCTCTCGTACCTTTCAGATATCGTCACAGACATCGGAAAGAAGAGGACGGTCAGAACATAGAGAAGAACGCGTGAAATCGAAAGACGACAAACACGTTCCGAAAAATAAATCTAATCCTCAATTCTCAAAAAAGAAGGTAGCAGGTCTGAAAATCAGACATGCCGAGGATACTGAGAACACAACTCAAGAACGGAGAATGGGCTCAGACAATGCTGGACAGTGCAGCAGAAGTCACAATAGCTCGCCAGAACCTGAAGGAACATCTGGAGATAGTGGACTTGAATGAGTACATCACAGTTGAGACTGTAGACACCAGGGTTAGTACTCCACAAAAGTTATATGAAGTAACACTCCTAATGGAGGGAGACATACCAAGAAAGGTGAAAACACTCTTTTGGGAAAAACTTTCAAGGGGTTATGACATACTTCTAGCAGAAAAAGACTGGCCACCACAATTTGTCAGGGAGTGCCCACATGGCGAGGACATTATTATGCCTGCCTTCTCCAACCATATTCCAATTCACATAAAATATACTTATGCCAGGAAATGGGCAGTTGCCCAGGCCCCAGCATTATATAAAAATCATGTAGGATGGGATGAGGACTCACCTCACCATAAAATACACCTAAAACATGAACCTACTGCACAAAGGCAGTACCCAATAAAGCAAGAAGCTAAAAAACAGGTCAGGGAGATCTTAGATCAACTTGAATACCAAGGGGTGATTGAAACATGCACCTCCTCAATGAACAATCCTTTGTTTCCTGTCTCCAAACCAGACAATACATATCGTCTAGTTTTGGATTACAGACACTTAAACACTTGTTCAAAAACATTTGCAGTGCAAAATGCACATAGTACAGCATTAATGAATAACATTGTGCGTAAAAAATATAAAACCACATTGGACATCTCAAATGGTTTCTTTTGTCAAAACATAGCACCTGAAAGCAGGTACTTGACAGCTTTCTCAATAATGGGGACCCAGCGTCAATTTTGTCGACTCCCACAAGAGTTCAAGAACAGCCCGGGGTTATTCTCAGCGAGGGTAACGGAGTTACTACAAATTTATGATAATGAGGCATTGTCATATGTCGATGACATCTATCTGACAGACGATGACCTGGATAGGCACTTGAACAGGGTGAGCACCATTATACTGGGCTTCGCCTCTGAGGGCCATAAGTTCAACTTAAAAAAATCCAGAATTGCCCATCTCAATGTCCTTTTTCTAGGATATGAGCTTTCAAGTGAAGGCAAGAGCTTGGCAGCCAACTTTTTAGAAAGGTGTGCGCTGCTCCAACCTCCTAAAACGCTGAAAAACCTACAATCCATCTTGGGTTTCCTAAATTTTGGAAGAACTTACATTCTAAATTACGCAGAAAGGGTTATACCTCTCTACGCATTAATCAAACCTGATTTTTCAATCAAACATTGGACACATGAACACACAGAAATCTTGCGTTCACTCCAAGCTAACATGTTAGCAACAAATCACTTACAAACATGCGTAAGTCAACGCAATTTGGTGATCCGAATAATTTCGGGTCAAATCCGATTCACCTACTTAACATTTCATGAGGGTGAAAAAGTACCAATAGCATACAAATCACATTTGTATACACAAGCAGAAATGCGCTTCACTTCAACTGAAAAAATACTGACAGCAGTTCAAACTGCTGTAGCAAAAGAAAGAGCTCTAGCCCAAGGGAAACGCATTATTGTCGTAACCCCAGTACCGGCTTTAGAGGCGGTAACTAAAGCGAGCATTCCAAATGCTAAAGCATTACATCCTAGATGGATACAATGGGTTAATTCTCTTGCTGCAACAGATGTTGAATATGTTTTTGATCCTGATTTAAAAACACAAGCGTTCCTGCAATATGAACATGAATGTCCTCTACCCACTGAAATTCTGCCTCTCGATCAGTACGAATTCATAATTTACACTGACGGATCCGCACAACCCGCTACAGGGAGTAAGCAAGCTTACAGTGCAGCGTGCGCAATCGTTAAAGGTCGCATGCGCGATGGTAACTTCAGACCTATGGTCACTAAAACTCAATCTCTAGGAGATTGTACAGCTCAGCGAGCTGAACTACAAGCATTCAAACTGGCACTTGAAAGTACAGATCACGAAATCCCCACACTAATAGTGTGCGATTCTTTCTACTGTGTGCAGTCGTATAATAAATATATACAAAATTGGCTTGAAAATGGGTTCAAAGATGCAAAAGGTGGCACAATAAAGCATAAAACGCTTTGGGAACAAGTAGTTCAGTTAAAAAACGAACTACCAAAGGCTCACGTGATACACACGCTGAGTCATCAACGTGATGGCGTTCACGTTGCAGGGAATTCATTGGCTGACGAAGCCGCGAAGGGGGCTGTTCAGACGGCTTCCATAGCTGCGATCACTCATTCAAAAACGAGAATAGACAGTGAGATAATGTTGGCTGTCAATGCTACGAGCAAAGGCAGTGGTGCAGTGTTACCAAAAAAGTTTCCACTCAAGTGCTCTTATGTAATTGATGCGAACAACGTTCCTTTTGCTCGAATCCCTGGAGTGGGGGATAGGGTAATTCCAAACATGGAACGTAGAGCAGCTTTGATTTATGAAGCACATCTGGGGGAGGGTCTGTCACATCAAGGGATCTCTAAAACAATATTGACGTTAAAAGAGATGTACTGGTGGCCTGGAATGAATACACAGATTCACATCTTCATCAATGACTGCATAGACTGTAAGGTACAGCATGATGCAGAACGCCACCAGACACCATGCTACGAAGTAGCCTGCCCAGTACAGACACCATTGTTAGACAGCATTAGACTATCTACGCGCAGGCGTCCTTTTGGACAAATGCAATCCCACAAATACTAAGTCAAGGTTCCTATGGATATGGCCTCAGCGCTCGGCTGACGCTCGAACTGTTATAAAAGATTTGCGAGTCTTTATCGGCACATACGCAATAGGCACGCTACATTCTGACCAGGGCCCTGCGTTTAGCTCTCGAGCTTACAAAGAAGCCATGGCCAGTCTGGGCGTTGCATTGCGGTACTCCTCTCCGTTTCATCCTGAGGGAAATTCTGTTGTGGAAAGGAAAAACCGGGACATAAAGCAGTCTATAACAGCTACGGTATTAGGTTCCGGTGATGGGTGGGTCAAACATCTTTATGGGGTCCAACGCTCATTAAATAATATGCCAAGAAGTTCTCTAGGGGGGGTCACTCCATAAGAGGTCCTATTTGGGACAAGAATGTGGGTACCTGATCTCGAATGTAAAGGCACAGTGGTGGAAAATAAACCCTTTGATATCAAAGATCGTTTGGCTGTTTTACAGGATCTAAATGAACTAAGATCGAAACAAAGCAACGTGTTCCTGCAGCCAACCACCACTGGAGAAAACCGGCAGTCCCAGCAAGGCCTGTCTGGATTCCAAAAGTTGGGGATCTAGTCAGAGAGAAGATTGCGGACAAGAAGGAATTTGGACCTTCTTACAGACAACCAGTACCTGTCCTATCCATACACGGAACAAGAACAGTACTTCTGCCGCCCCTTGCTGGAAAAAAGGAGAAAAGATTTGTGTCCATTGACCTCATCAAACCACAGTATGTGGCCAATACTAAATAGTAGGCCTCGTGGACTCCGACCTAGTAGCAGACGCACTCCTCTCGCTACTATCCAAGAGGTTCAGACTGAAAGACTGATAACCATCGAGAATTCAGCAGTAACAGATGAAGGACTGAGCAACAATGCTATTGAACTCATCCCTCTTGAAAGTCAAGTAACAGTTCGTCCAAATACACCTGTCTACACCAATGTAACAAGTGATCAACTGGTTCCAGCGATTTCTACAAATCCTGAAGCAATTCCAACAATTGACAGAACTGCTTCTGGCTATTTCATCGACTTTGATACGTTTTCTGAGGATCTGAGTGAGCCTGAGACGTCGCCAGCATCGAAGACTTTTAAACAGCAAGTACAAGACTTTTTTCATTTTCTGAGAAAGACTTATCTGGTTTCACCATGGATTGAACTGAGGATTATTTCTGGAATATTTTTCTTTCTGCTGTGGCTAGCTTTGGTTATGACTATGAGCGTGCTTATAAATGGCAGATACATCCATTTGGACATTGAAAGTAAAGATGTGAACTTACTTTTAAAACCACACAAATCATCCCATTGTGAAGCAAGAGACTTGTTAGCAGTGAACATCACAGCCGTTCCTATACAGGATGGTATAGTGTAGGACAAAACAGATTTCGATATCTTTGGCCCTTCGGAACATTTGAACATTCCACATTTATTTAAGATTTCACTAAGTGATTTTGTTTCAACCAGTACCTATTCTGATGATTCGGACTTTGAGACTGTAAATGATATGATGTTTGACCTAGAAAAGTCTGCTTCATTTTCTAATAATGAATATTTAGAGGGTTCATCAGACTATGAACAGCTGTATTGCTATAACCACTATGGTCATCATTTTTTGCATAAATCTGCAACACCTAGAAATGTGTTTATGTTTAACCAATGGGAGCATTGTCCTACACCACCAAAAGGTAGTTCAAAAACATTTGCTAAAAAGTTTCCATATTTTTCAGGATACAATACATCTGACCCAGAAACATTTTACTATAAAAATGTAAACAAAACAGGACTGAAAATTATGTTAACTAATACAAAACAGATTTACTCTGCAGCATTTATTGCCCAATTGTCTAGACATGGTTTTGACTTGTGGAAAGACACAATAGACACAAAATCTGTCTGGGGTACTAACGATTGGCAAGTGCAGGGGATAGAAGCTTTGTTTAGAGCCTGTATCATCCCTCAGCAAATAATGTTTTTGAATGACACTGTGCAACAAACGTCTTGCCTTGGTTTAGCCAAGATCAAAGACATGAAAACACCTTCTGTACCAACACCTGCCAGTAATAACAATACACAGGCAGCGGTTACAGTTGACACAATACTACAAATCAACAGAACAAATCCTGATTGGAGAAAATGGTTGATCTGGCCCACAGACACACACATCTGTCAAGAAAGATTCCTGAATAAAACACAGGGGTTTACTATTCATAGGCCAGCCCCACGATGCGTCCAAAGACAGCATCCGGGGGTAGTAACAACATACAGTGTAGGAAAATTATGCCTCGATTGGCTGCAAAAATCTACACTTAAGGATGTGAAACAACACTTATCTTTACTTAAAGAAGACGCAGACCTTAGGGAATTCTTGCTTGGACCAAGAAAACCGCGTCAAAAACGTTTCATATATGCCGGCATCTATGCTGCTTATAATGAAGCATGGAAAGTGACACATGTAGAGGCCGCAGAACGAATACGTGAACTTGATCGTATTAATTTAGAGAAAACTCTCTCTGTGGTCGACAACGGGTTAACAACTTTATCATCCAGAATTTATTCATTGGACAACATTGTATCCTCTGCTATTGACATACTGGAACAAGATTTAGCCATGTTACAGCAAGGCCAATCTCAGTTACGTTCTATTGTGTTATTAAGCTGGATGCTGCAATCTTTGCGTGCGGGCTATGTGCCTTGGCGTTTTATCAACACATCGGCTCTGTTTGCAGAATACAATCTAACTGATAAACAGATCGAACTGGCACCAAGAGGAGCAAAGTATACAGTGCTGAGCATTGAAAAACTGGAAAAATTACCATTCACGGTGGCAGAAAAACCAGCTACAGAATGGCTTATTCATGGCAAAATCACTCTGCCTGTGACTACTTTTCAGTTTCAGTATTGCCTCAAACAAATGCAAGCAGGCAAATATGAAAGGTTGGGTAAAGAATACATTAAGACATCCTGGAATTTACCTTACACATATAGATGTTGGAGTGGGGATCGTGAAGTGTTTCTGAGCGGTACACACTGTGATAGTGCACTAAACGGTTCACTGATTTGTCAGGACATTTCTTTACACGGGGCTTGTAATGGTTCTGTGGCAAATTTGTCCTGCCACCAGCAGGGTACACCGGCTACTGTGATTAATCCAACATTGGGCCAACTTTCTAATGGGAGTTACCTCATGTTGAATGATCAGAGTTGCTGGGGCATGTTGCCAGGCATCCCATATCTAGTAACGGTCGACTCCAGGGTCACTTGCTGTATGCAAGTATTGTTTGCCCCAATAGAAACAGTCAGGGAGTCGCCTCTATGGCCTTCGTTGAATGTCTCTTTTATACGATTTGATACTTTAAGCAGAATGAAAGCCATGCTTATACAACAAAGAGTGCCTCTGACCTCGGCCAAAGAAATCTAAGATTTACAAGTTGCAAGGACTTCGGCTGAGATACAGGCTTTAATTCGTACAAACTGCCCTATACATTTCGTAGAAATGATGGGACGTATCTTTAACATGTCTGATACGAGCGGAATTGTACATGTATTTAAGATCATCTGTTCCCGACTATTAGCACCTTTCCAGGCAGTCCTCGGAATCATCCCAAACTTCACACATTCGGTGTTTGGTGGTGTGCCATTAATTCTAGCACTTGTTGCAGGAATTCTATTTCTATTCCTCCTACTACGCTATGGCAAGCCTATTCGCCAACATCACTCCGAGCGATGTGGAGAAAGCTCTCCTTGAACGGAAATGCCGTGAGCGAATAGTACAGCTTTTGGGCATACCTCGTCTACGGGAACTTAATACAACGTGGTTCCTGTCATTCAGACCAATCTGGCAAGATTGCATCTTACCTGTTCTACGCTGCCTGTTTTGCGGTGAAGAATGCGTGCTAGACACCTGTCTAACACTCCCATCAGTCATGCCAACGGATGTCGATACTCTGCTGGACCCGATAACGGCCCATGCTCTGTGTTGTCCCCAGAGGCTACCAATCCTGATGACGGCATTCATTGAGATCTCACAGACGCTTCCGGCAGCTGCTGAGGTACGAGATGGATCGACAGGCACACAGGTAACAATGGACGCGAACATTGCATCTTCTGCTGAAGGCGATGTTTCTCATCTCTGTGCAATTAACCTTCTGAACGAGGTGTTCCAAATGTCACCAACTTCGGTAGACGATATTTTGGCTACGGAAATAGATGATCTCATGTTTACGCCAGACCCATACACTGACTTTGATTCGGTTCACAGTGTACCAGGGAAGCAATGAAATTTGGCCTTCATATTTTCAAAACTTGGAACTTTTCCCAGAATTGAACTTTTTTCTTTTTACATCTTTGAAAACACATGGCAAAAAACAATCTGCTTACAGTAGAACTAGTCTTATAAAACGGACTTCTTTGAATACTTCCAGGGACAGATTGTCGCCTTACTTGTCTAACATTTCATCTAATACCATGATATGCAATGGCTTTGATTTTTGAAAACTTATCAACCATTTCATCATATGTATATATTTCTGTTTATTCATTCATGTTGCATTTATTTCGGTAATATGCTTAGAATGAAAATGATGCTTTAAATGTACAGTACCTATTGCATTTCAACAGTTTATTTTAAACTTCTTTTAATATGCTCTTAGAAATGTTTTTAGCAACATGTGGTACTCAATTTAATGTTTAGCATTTAATGTTTAGCATTTAGTATTATCGTTCATTCGAAAGTGGAGTGGGTGTTGTATTCCGCTTTAGATGTCCGTATATAGGTTTTCCTGAGACATGTCCTTATATAGGCACAATTCGCATTGCCCTTATATAGACATAGAATTCCAGTCCTTATTTAGGCATTAGCCGTGCACTCCAAATACAGGCATGGTCACCGACATCCGTCCACCCAAACGTCACAACCAGTTCTTAGAAACCAGACCCTTAAGCTTCGGGAGTTCCCCTAGCACAGGACTATTGATTTCTCCAAGAACTCATCTATTATATATGAACCGTTATACCTTAAGGGTTCATGCCTGACGTCTTCCTCTGTCCGACTTCACGTCAATGCTAACAATCCAAGGCATCTACCAGGTATAAATATACCTTCCCTCGCCCAAGCAAGTTAGAGGAGACCTCGACTTCAGAGGAGCCCTTATCCCGGCCTGACGCACTGAGAAGACGCTGTCATTCCTGCACGCAGAAGAATCCAGCTTCCAGTGTTCTGACTCCCTTCGCGGGGTGTTAGAGTTCCAGATCCGGCAAGAGATTCCCACCTCTCTCATTCTAAAGGTATGGAGCTGACTAGAACCTAGAGGGACTCTTGGCATACTAGACTTAACATACTCTTAGTATACCATACTAGAGAATACTCCACCTACTTCTACCTTTCCCTACACCTAGACTAGGTTAGGTACATTGGTTAGAACTAGCTTAGAGACGCATTGTATGAGTACTCGCATTTTTAGCTCATGTTATTTATGTACGTGAATATATGCTAAAAGATAATGCTAGCGCAGTATTATTTATTTCTACTGCTTACGCTGTACATTATTTATCTTGCATACTGTCTTGTGATCATAACAGCACATATCTCTTACACGAGAAACAAGGCTGTTCAATAAAACCCTTTTATTGAAAGGCCCGTCTTTCCTTTCTGTGTAACTCTGTAGAAACTAAACATGCACGATTGACTGGGGTGAAACTGTTATCTATTGTTTCCACGATTCTGAGACGTGTTCCGATTCTAAAGGGAAACAAAGTGGTCATGTTTATGCGGTTGCCAGAAACTACTCCCTTCTTGTTCTCAAGGAGTTTCTAGTGGCCTCTGAGCTAGCTGGCACAAGTAATTAAGTTTAATATACTCGATAGGGACAAACCGACCTTAGTCCTATGTCAAGCTTATAGGTTATATTATTCCAATGCGCAGAGCCTATTAGGGAAATAGGAACTACACTACATGGCGCCCAAACGTTTGGTAAGGCAGTAATTTAACGCTAGATACTGAGTAACTCAGTCGTGCTTTTCTCTCAGAGACCCCTACTCACATACTCCATAAGACGTCTGGAGTGGGTAGGGTTAAATATCCGCCATAACTAAATAGGACAAAAAACCCTATATATTAGTTGTTTGGTTTGTTCAACGTTGAAGGATACAGTGTTCCAAAATATTGTGCACCTTATCTTTTTGTTTCCTTGAAACTTGTTCTACATTTTTCAAAAAACAAATGTCCACATGGGACAATGCCACCGAAACCGGTGGAGCTGCGGCTGACCCAGTCGTAACAGCTTTTAACTTTACAGGTTTAAATGAAACCGAGGAGGGTGTTGTAGACATCCATCCAAACTTAAGAAGAGCCATCACTCTAAAACTTATAAAACACGGCCTACCACCAAGAGGCGGTAGAGCAGTTTTCGTGATAGAGGCACACAAATCATTTCAGACAGAGGTATTCTATTCATGGATAATATTCCCTGAATCAAATTCAGTAACACAGCTGTTTCACTTCTACAAAGAAGCTGAACCACCAGAGGAATATATTCTTTTCAAGGATATTGAAATTCCACTAACATACCAGGAGCATCAGCTCTGGTTTAAAGGTGCCCTAAAACATCACAGAAACATTACCAGGCTCGGTCCACTAGGTAGACCAGGAGCAACATGGCCGATTCTAGCCGGCTACACACCTCATCCTGACATCGATATAATGTCAGACGAGGAATTACTTACTCAATCTACAGAGTTAATAAAAATTTACAGACAATTAGTCCAATATGGCATGCGGACTTTCACAGTCCAACCACCATTAACCATTCCAAATCAAACTCCTCAACAGGGGAATACACTAAAAATTACACCACAGACTTTATACGCAGTCATGGGAAAAATGCCCACAAAACATGAGCAAATTGGATTCTGGATAGCTCAAAAAATTACTCAAATAGAAGCAGTATTTCCAAATACTAGCCCTTATGAGAAACACAGAATCCTAACAATCTGTTTACCAATGGGGATCACACCACAACTGGAAGACTGCACCACTTGGGGCTCAGTCTTTGCTGCCATCTATACTAAAACACATGGTGTTCCGTCAATCGCAGTAATACCAGATGTCCTGAAACAAATTCAAAACGAATACGGGGCAGAGCCTGCTCTGAATTTAGGTATGAAATTACTGAAAAATTTCGACCAGGTCTCAACAATAATATTATCTAATATTAAAGGGGAGGCAGCAGCAGTGGCGATCCACCAACGATTAAGGGAATTCGATGTTACAGAACATCAAACAGAACTACCCAGAATAATAGAACAATCTTATGCAGAATCAGGCAGAGATAGTTTGGGTGGAAGACCATTGAAGCCACAACTATCTGAAAGTCCTGAGAAGGACTCTATTAAACAAACTCCTACATCTACTAAAAAGAAGTGGGAAACTAATAAACAAAATTCAAACGAGAAACGTTCTCAATCCCGAGGTAGGTCTCCTCAAAAGGAGCCCTCTGAAAGGAGGTATAACCTCAGGAATAGGGATAATTTAAAAAAACCTGACGGGTATCAAGATACTGATACACGTTCCTCTCGTACCTTTCAGATATCGTCACAGACATCGGAAAGAAGAGGACGGTCAGAACATAGAGAAGAATGCGTGAAATCAAAAGACGACAAACACGTTCCGAAAAATAAATCTAAACCTCAATTCTCAAAAAAGAAGGTAGCAGGTCTGAAAATCAGACATGCCGAGGATACTGAGAACACACCTCAAGAACGGAGAATGGGCTCAGACAATGCTGGACAGTGCAGCAGAAGTCACAATAGCTCGCCAGAACCTGAAGGAACTTCTGGAGATAGAGGACTTGAATGAGTACATCACAGTTGAGACTGTAGACACCAGGGTTAGTACTCCACAAAAGTTAAATGAAGTAACACTTCTAATGGAGGGAGACATACCAAGAAAGGTGAAAACACTCTTTTGGGAAAAACTTTCAAGGGGTTATGACATACTTCTAGCAGAAAAAGACTGGCCACCACAATTTGTCAGGGAGTGCCCACATGGTGAGGACATTATTATGCCTGCCTTCTCCAACCATATTCCAATTCACATAAAATATACTTATGCCAGGAAATGGGCAGTTGCCCAGGCCCCAGCATTATATAAAAATCATGTAGGATGGGATGAGGACTCACCTCACCATAAAATACACCTAAAAAATGAACCTACTGCACAAAGGCAGTACCCAATAAAGCAAGAAGCTAAAAAACAGGTCAGGGAGATCTTAGATCAATTGAATACCAAGGGGTGATTGAAACATGCACCTCCTCAATGAACAATCCTTTGTTTCCTGTCTCCAAACCAGACAATACATATCGTCTAGTTTTGGATTACAGACACTTAAACACTTGTTCAAAAACATTTGCAGTGCAAAATGCACATAGTACAGCATTAATGAATAACATTGTGCGTAAAAAATATAAAACCACATTGGACATCTCAAATGGTTTCTTTTGTCAAACATAGCACCTGAAAGCAGGTACTTGACAGCTTTCTCAATAATGGGGACCCAGCGTCAATTTTGTCGACTCCCACAAGGGTTCAAGAACAGCCCGGGGTTATTCCCAGCGAGGGTAACGGAGTTAATACAAATTTATGATAATGAGGCATTGTCATATGTTGATGACATCTATCTGACAGACGATGACCTGGATAGGCACTTGAACAGGGTGAGCACCATTATACTGGGCTTCGCCTCTGAGGGCCATAAGTTCAACTTAAAAAAATCCAGAATTGCCCATCTTAATGTCCTTTTTCTAGGATATGAGCTTTCAAGTGAAGGCAAGAGCTTGGCAGCCAACTTTTTAGAAAGGTGTGCGCTGCTCCAACCTCCTAAAACGCTGAAAAACCTACAATCCATCTTGGGTTTCCTAAATTTTGGAAGAACTTACATTCTAAATTACGCAGAAAGGGTTAAACCTCTCTACGCATTAATCAAACCTGATTTTTCAATCAAACATTGGACACATGAACACACAGAAATCTTGCGTTCACTCCAAGCTAACATGTTAGCAACAAATCACTTACAAACATGCATAAATCAACGCAATTTGGTGATCCGAATAATTTCGGGTCAATGCCGATTCACCTACTTAACATTTCATGAGGGTGAAAAAGTACCAATAGCATACAAATCACATTTGTATACACAAGCAGAAATGCGCTTCACTTCAACTGAAAAAATACTGACAGCAGTTCAAACTGCTGTAGCAAAAGAAAGAGCTCTAGCCCAAGGGAAACGCATTATTGTCGTAACCCCAGTACCGGCTTTAGAGGCGGTAACTAAAGCGAGCATTCCAAATGCTAAAGCATTACATCCTAGATGGATACAATGGGTTAATTCTCTTGCTGCAACAGATGTTGAATATGTTTTTGATCCTGATTTAAAAACACAAGCGTTCCTGCAATATGAACATGAATGTCCTCTGCCCACTGAAATTCTGCCTCTCGATCAGTACGAATTCATAATTTACACTGACGGATCCGCACAACCCGCTACAGGGAGTAAGCAAGGTTACAGTGCAGCGTGCGCAATCGTTAAAGGTTGCATGCGCGATGGTAACTTCAGACCTATGGTCACTAAAACTCAATCTCTAGGAGATTGTACAGCTCAGCGAGCTGAACTACAAGCATTCAAACTGGCACTTGAAAGTACAGATCGCGAATTCCCCACACTAATAGTGTGCGATTCTTTCTACTGTGTGCAGTCGTATAATGAATATATACAAAATTGGCTTGAAAATGGGTTCAAAGATGCAAAAGGTGGCACAATAAAGCATAAAACGCTTTGGGAACAAGTAGTTCAGTTAAAAAACGAACTACCAAAGGCTCACGTGATACACACGCTGAGTCATCAACGTGATGGCGTTCACGTTGCAGGGAATTCATTGGCTGACGAAGCCGCGAAGGGGGCTGTTCAGACGGCTTCCGTAGCTGCGATCACTCGTTCAAAAACGAGAATAGACAGTGAGATAATGTTGGCTGTCAATGCTACGAGCAAAGGCAGTGGTGCAGCATTACCAAAAAAGTTTCCACTCAAGTGCTCTTATGTAATTGATGCGAACATCGTTCCTTTTGCTTGAATCCCTGGAGTGGGGGATAGGGTAATTCCAAACATGGAACGTGGAGCAGCTTTGATTTATGAAGCACATCTGGGGGAGGGTCTGTCACATCAAGGGATCTCTAAAACAATATTGACGTTAAAAGAGATGTACTGGTGGCCTGGAATGAATACACAGATTCACATCTTCATCAATGACTGCATAGACTGTAAGGTACAGCGTGATGCAGAACGCCACTAGACACCATGCTACGAAGTAGCCTGCCCAGTACAGACACCACTGTTAGACAGCATTAGACTATCTACGCGCAGGCGTCCCTCTGGACAAATGCAATCCCACAAATACTAAGTCAAGGTTCTTATGGATATGGCCTCAGTGCTCGGCTGACGCTCGAACTGTTATAAAAGATTTGCGAGTCTTTATCGGCACATACGCAATAGGCACGCTACATTCTGACCAGGGCCCTGCGTTTAGCTCTCGAGCTTACAAAGAAGCCATGGCCAGTCTGGGCGTTGCATTGCGGTACTCCTCTCCGTTTCATCCTGAGGGAAATTGTGTTGTGGAAAGGAAAAACCGGGACATAAATGAGTCTATAACAGCTAGGGTATTAGGATCCGGTGATGGGTGGGTCAAACATCTTTATGGGGTCCAACGCTCATTAAATAATTTGCCAAGAAGTTCTCTAGGGGGGGTCACTCCATATGAGGTCCTATTTGGGACAAGAATGTGGGTACCTGATCTCGAATGTAAAGGCACAGTGGTGGAAAATAAACCCTTTGATATCAAAGATCGTTTGGCTGTTTTACAGGATCAAAATGAACTAAGATCGAAACAAAGCAACGTGTTCCTGCAGCCAACCACCACTGGAGAAAAACCGGCAGTCCCAGCAAGGCCTGTCTGGATTCCAAAAGTTGGGGATCTAGTCAGAGAGAAGATTGCGGACAAGAAGGAATTTGGACCTTCTTACAGACAACCAGTACCTGTCCTATCCATACACAGAACAAGAACAGTACTTCTGCCGCCCCTTGCTGGAAAAAAGGAGAAAAGATTTGTGTCCATCGACCTCATCAAACCACAGTATGTGGCCAATACTAAATAGTAGGCCTCGTGGACTCCGACCTAATAGCAGACGCACTCCTCTCGCTACTATCCAAGAGGTTCAGACTGAAAGACTGATAACCATCGAGAATTCAGCAGTAACAGATGAAGGACTGAGCAACAATGCTATGGAACTCATCCCTCTTGAAAGTCAAGTAACAGTTCATCCAAATACACCTGTCTACACCAATGTAACAAGTGATCAACTGGTTCCAGCGATTTCTACAAATCCTGATGCAATTCCAAAAATTGACAGAACTGCTTCTGGCTATTTCATCAACTTTGATACGTTTTCTGAGGATCTGAGTGAGCCTGAGACGTCGCCAGCATCGAAGACTTTTAAACAGCAAGTACAAGACTTTTTTCATTTTCTGAGAAAGACTTATCTGGTTTCACCATGGATTGAACTGAGGATTATTTCTGGAATATTTTTCTTTCTGCTGTGGCTAGCTTTGGTTATGACTATGAGCGTGCTTATAAATGGCAGATACATCCATTTGGACATTGAAAGTAAAGATGTGAACTTACACAAATCATCCCATCGTGAAGCAAGAGACTTGTCAGCAGTGAACATCACAGCCGTTCCTATACAGGATGGTATAGTGTGGGACAAAACAGATTTCGATATCTTTGGCCCTACGGAACATTTGAACATTCCACATTTATTTAAGATTTCACTAAGTGATTTTGTTTCATCCAGTACCTATTCTGATGATTCGGACTTTGAGACTGTAAATGATATGATGTTTGACCTAGAAAAGTCTGCTGCATTTTCTAATAATGAATATTTAGAGGGTTCATCAGACTATGAACAGCTGTATTGCTATAACCACTATGGTCATCATTTTTTGCATAAATCTGCAACACCTAGAAATGTGTTTATGTTTAACCAATGGGAGCATTGTCCTACACCACCAAAAGGTAGTTCAAAAACATTTGCTAAAAAGTTTCCATATTTTTCAGGATACAATACATCTGACCCAGAAACATTTTACTATAAAAATGTAAACAAAACAGGACTGAAAATTATGTTAACTAATACAAAACAGATTTACTCTGCAGCATTTATTGCCCAATTGTCTAGACATGGTTTCGACTTGTGGAAAGACACAATAGACACAAAATCTGTCTGGGGTACAAAAGATTGGCAAGTGCAGGGGATAGAAGCTTTGTTTAGAGCCTGTATCATCCCTCAGCAAATAATGTTTTTGAATGACACTGTGCAACAAACGTCTTGCCTTGGTTTAGCCAAGATGAAAGACATGAAAACACCTTCTGTACCAACACCTGCCAGTAATAACAATACACAGGCAGCGGTTACAGTTGACACAATACTACAAATCAACAGAACAAATCCTGATTGGAGAAAATGGTTGATCTGGCCCACAGACACAAACATCTGTCAAGAAAGATTCCTGAATAAAACACAGGGGTTTACTATTCATAGGCCAGACCCACGATACTTCCAAAGACAGCATCCGGGGTAGTAACAACATACAGTGTAGGAAAATTATGCCTCGATTGGCTGCAAAAATCTACACTTAAGGATGTGAAACAACACTTATCTTTACTTAAAGAAGACGCAGACCTTAGGGAATTCTTGCTTGGACCAAGAAAACCGCGTCAAAAACGTTTCATATATGCCGGCATCTATGCTGCTTATAATGAAGCATGGAAAGTGACACAGGTAGAGGCCGCAGAACGAATACGTGAACTTGATCGTATTAATTTAGAGAAAACTCTCTCTGTGGTCGACAACGGGTTAACAACTTTGTCATCCAGAATTTATTCATTGGACAACATTGTATCCTCTGCTATTGACATACTGGAACAAGATTTAGCCATGTTACAGCAAGGCCAATCTCAGTTACGTTCTATTGTGTTATTAAGCTGGACGCTGCAATCTTTGCGTGCGGGCTATGTGCCTTGGCGTTTTATCAACACGTCGGCTCTGTTTGCAGAATACAATCTAACTGATAAACAGATCGAACTGGCACAAAGAGGAGCAAAGTATACAGTGCTGAGCATTGAAAAACTGGAAAAATTACCATTCACGGTGGCAGAAAAACCAGCTACAGAATGGCTTATTCATGGCAAAATCACTCTGCCTGTGACTACTTTTCAGTTTCAGTATTGCCTCAAACAAATGCAAGCAGGCAAACATGAAAGGCTGGGTAAAGAATACATTAAGACATCCTGGAATTTACCTTACACATATAGATATTGGAGTGGGGATCGTGAAGTGTTTCTGAGCGGTACACACTGTGATAGTGCACTAAGCGGTTCACTGATTTGTCAGGACATTTCTTTACACGGGGCTTGTAATGGTTCTGTGGCAAATTTGTCCTGCCACCAGCAGGGTACACCGGCTACTGTGATTAATCCAACGTTTGGCCAACTTTCTAATGGGAGTTACCTCATGTTGAATGATCAGAGTTGCTGTGGCATTTTGCCAGGCATCCCATATCTAGTAACAGTCGACTCCAGGGTCACTTGCTGTATGCAAGTATTGTTTGCCCCAATAGAAACAGTCAGGGAGTCGCCTCTATGGTCTTCGTTGAATGTCTCTTTTATACGATTTGATACTTTAAGCAGAATGAAAGCCATGCTTATACAACAAACAGTGCCTCTGACCTCGGCCAAAGAAATCTATGATTTACAAGTTGCAAGGCATTCGGCTGAGATACAGGCTTTAATTCGTACAAACTGCCCTATACATTTCGTAGAAATGATGGGACGTATCCATGTCTGATACGAGCCGAATTGTACATGTATTTAAGACCATCTGTTCCGGACTATTAGCACCTTTCCAGGCAGTCCTCGGAATCATCCCAAACTTCACACATTCGGTGTTTGGTGGTGTGCCATTAATTCTAGCACTTGTTGCAGGAATTCTATTTCTATTCCTCCTACTACGCTATGGCAAGCCTATTCGCCAACATCACTCCGAGCGATGTGGAGAAAGCTCTCCTTGAACGGAAATGCCGTGAGCGAATAGTACAGCTTTTGGGCATACCTCGTCTACGGGAACTTAATACAACGTGGTTCCTGTCATTCAGACCAATCTGGCAAGATTGCATCTTACCTGTTCTACGCTGCCTGTTTTGCGGTGAAGAATGCGTGCTAGACACCTGTCTAACACTCCCATCAGTCATGCCAACGGATGTCGATACTCTGCTGGACCCGATAACGGCCCATGCTCTGTGTTGTCCCCAGAGGCTACCAATCCTGATGACGGCATTCATTGAGATCTCACAGACGCTTCCGGCAGCTGCTGAGGTACGAGATGGATCGACAGGCACACAGGTAACAATGGACGCGAACATTGCATCTTCTGCTGAAGGCGATGTTTCTCATCTCTGTGCAATTAACCTTCTGAACGAGGTGTTCCAAATGTCACCAACTTCGGTAGACGATATTTTGGCTACGGAAATAGATGATCTCATGTTTACGCCAGACCCATACACTGACTTTGATTCGGCTCACAGTGTACCAGGGAAGCAATGAAATTTGGCCTTCATATTTTCAAAACTTGGAACTTTTCCCAGAATTGAACTTTTTTCTTTTTAAATTTTTGAAAACACATGGCAAAAAACAATCTGCTTACAGTAGAACTAGTCTTATAAAACGGACTTCTTTGAATACTTCCAGGGACAGATTGTCGCCTTACTTGTCTAACATTTCATCTAATACCATGATATGCAATGGCTTTGATTTTTTGAAAACTTATCAACCATTTCATCATATGTATATATTTCTGTTTATTCATTCATGTTGCATTTATTTCGGTAATATGCTTAGAATGAAAATGATGCTTTAAATGTACAGTACCTATTGCATTTCAACAGTTTATTTTAAACTTCTTTTAATATGCTCTTAGAAATGTTTTTAGCAACATGTGGTACTCAATTTAATGTTTAGCATTTAATGTTTAGCATTTAGTATTATCGTTCATTCGAAAGTGGAGTGGGTGTTGTATTCCGCTTTAGATGTCCGTATATAGGTTTTCCTGAGACATGTCCTTATATAGGCACAATTCGCATTGCCCTTATATAGACATAGAATCCCAGTCGCTTATTTAGGCATTAGCCGTGCACTCCAAATACAGGCATGGTCACCGACATCCGTCCACCCTAACGTCACAACGAGTTCTTAGAAACCAGACCCTTAAGCTTCGGGAGTTCCCCTAGCACAGGACTATTGATTTCTCCAAGAACTCATCTATTATGTATGAACCGTTATACCTTAAGGGTTCATTCCTGACGTCTTCCTCTGTCCGACTTCACGTCAATGCTAACATTCCGAGGCACCTATCAGGTATAAATATACCTTCCCTCGCCCAAGCAAGTTAGAGGAGACCTCGACTTCAGAGGAGCCCGTATCCCGGCCTGACGCACTGAGAAGACGCTGTCATTCCTGCACGCAGAAGAATCCAGCTTCCAGTGTTCTGACTCCCTTCGCGGGGTGTTTGAGTTCCAGATCCGGCAAGAGATTTCCACCTCTCTCATTCTAAAGGTATGGAGCTGACTAGAACCTAGAGGGACTCTTGGCATACTAGACTTAACATACTCTTAGTATACCATACTGGAGAATACTCCACCTACGTCTACCTTTCCTTACACCTAGACTAGGTTACGTACATTGGGGTTGAACTAGCTTAGAGACGCATCGTATGAGTACTCGCATTTTTAGCTCATGTTATTTATGTACGTGAATATATGCTAAAAGATAATGCTAGCGCAGTATTATTTATTTCTACTGCTTACGCTGTATATTATTTATCTTGCATACTGTCTTGTGATCATAACAGCACATTTCTCTTACACGAGAAACAAGACTGTTCAATAAAACCCTTTTATTGAAACGCCCGTCTTTCCTTTCTGTGTGACTCTGTAGAAACTAAGCATGCACGATTGACTGGGGTGAAACTGTTATCTATTGTTTCCACGATTCTGAGACGTGTTCCGATTCTAAAGGGAAACAAAGTGGTCATGTTTATGCGGTTGCCAGAAACTACTCCCTTCTTGTTCTCAAGGAGTTTCTAGTGGCCTCTGAGCTAGCTGGCACAAGTAATTAAGTTTAATATACTCGATAGGGACATACCGACCGTAGTCCTATGTCAAGCCTATAGGTTATATTATTCCAATGCGCAGAGCCTATTAGGGAAATAGGAACTACACTACAGTCAGTCCTCTTTAAGCACCAGTCCTCAGTACTGCTCGCTGACTAACAGTCCTCAGTGGCCCTGCGTGAGTACCAATCCTCAGTGCCCTTCGCTCAGTGCCAGTCCGCATAATCCCTCTCCAGTGACAGTCCTCAGTGTCCCTCTGTTAGTAGCAGTCCTCAGTGCCAGTCTTCGGTGCACCTCGCAAAGTACCAGTCCTCAGTGCCCCTCTGTGAGTACCAGTCCTCAGTGCCCCTCTGTGAGTACCAATCTTCAGTGCCAGTCCTCAGTGCTCTTCACTATCATTCAATCAGTGCCAGTCCTCAGTGCCTCTCCGTGGGTAGCACCCCTCAGCACCTCTCGCTCAGTGACAGTCCTCAGTACCGCTCGCTCAGTGACAGCCCTCAGTACCTGTCCCTCAGGGCCATTTCCTAGTCAGTGTGCCTGGGTCACTGCGCCCTATACTCACTGTTTCTCCGCCCAGGGCTTGCTCCTCAGTGGACTCCGCAGCGGCTCCCTAATCCTGCTCCCTGGTGCCCGTGCTCCTCTGTCAGTCTCCCGGCTCGAACCCCCAGATCTCCGGGCTCATGGTCCTTTATTTTGGGGCTCCCGGCTCTCCGGGTCTTTGCCTGTGCTCCTGGGCTGTGCCGGCTCGCGGGGTGTCCTTGCTCTCGTGTCACCGGCGGTGGGCGCCCCTTCCCTCTTGCATGGATCATTGAACTCTCTGTCCTCGTGCCCTTCTCATCCCACATGCCGGCACTCCTACCTTCACCCGGCAGCTCTCGCTTCTCCCACAGCACCTCCAGCTTACCCTGGAGCGCTCCCTGATTCCTCCTTCTACCTTTCACTTCTTCTCCTGCGCTCCCTTCTTATCCCCGCAGCCTCAGTGTTCGGCGCCTCTCTTCCAGGAGGCCTCCTTCCGGATCCCAAACTGCCCCTTGTGCATGGCTCCTCCCTCTGACCCTCACATGTCACCCCGTGCGCCTCTCCTCCCGGCAAGTACATATTATTTATACTGCGTGTGTATTTTTGCATTTGGACACTCCAGGGTCGAATTCCTGCTGAGAACCCATGCTGCCACAGGCCTGGAAGCAGGACGGTCTTCTGATTTTGTTGCTGGGGGCCGATTTTTCAAAAATCGGGGCCCCAGTAACAAAACCGGCCCCCTGTAAAGAAACCAGCCCCCACCCCTTCCGGCCTCCCGGGGGATTGCCCGGTGCCCGGTATTACCAGGCCGGTCCTGCATGCAGTCACTCCCACACACTTACTCAGCAACGATACGCCGTGCCACAGATATCAGGGTGGTCCGCATGGAGCGCACTTGCACACACACAGCACCATAATGCGGTGCAAGTGTTATCCAGCAGGTTAGTTGATAATAGACATGCGAACCCCGTGGCCCATTGGGCAGGAGATAAAAAACCCTCCCCCCGATACTAGGCAGATTGCGGCCAGTCACACTTAGTCAGGGTTCCAGGGAAAAGGGTGTGGGTAGGTAGAAGGGCTAATTAAGCGACAGTCGACAAATGGGGGGGTTTGGCCACAAGTCGGGAAGTTCCACCCCAGTATGCGGAGTAGAAGCAGGCTGAGGGCGATAGTCGTTCAATCAAAGGGTTCCACAATTGGCCTTCTGGCACCAGCCCAGTTCTGCGAAGCACAGGGGGTTCAGCAGTCTCTTGACCCGCTTCCAATCGCTCTCGGACGTGTTCATCAGCCCAGTCAATTATTCTCACCACCAAGGCCCAATCCAGGCAATACTACCTGGCAACATCAAGTCATTGGGGCCAATTGAGGAGAGGGCAGTTGATCCACTGCATTGAGGACACAAAAGGAACAATCAATGAATGAGGGGTGAAGCAGGGGAGCCTCTCAGAAGAAGGAGGCACCCCATCAGACACACATCGATCAAAGTAGCACCCAGGCAATCCGGGCACAAGGGAACACAAATCTGCTCCTCCCTACCTCCCTGGAAACGAGGCACAATATCTGGCGTGCATTGATAGGGGTCGCACCAGACAATTCCGGTCACACACACAGGCGCAAGTTTAGCAATGCCATATGAGGTAGAATGAGGCACTACTAGGGGTACGTCCTCCCTCCGAGGGTCAGAACCTATGAATTGGACACTGCAAGCAATGAGCATGCAGTCAATGTTTGGCACAAGCGATGCAGCACGATCAATGAAGCAGGCCATGCCGGATCCCGCAACCAGTGAATTCGCTCACCACTAACAAGACACTTATGCGCACTGAGGCCCACGATCTAAGGGGCAGGCAAGACTTCGGGGGCCCAGCATAAGGCAGTCCAGGGTCCAGGCGCATTTCTTAGTTCCACGCTCACGTCGTGCTACCTGTTGGGATCCAGCTGACAATGTGGGCACTTAAGAGGGCACAGCTCCCCAGGTGTCACAAACAGAAGATGTAGGACCCTCGCAGGAGGTCTTTGATGTCCCTGAGACCTCCACAAGAGAACAGGGGAGAAGCCAACATGCCCTTGTAGAGCACACTTCAGGGTGCCACACAGCAGCAGGTAGTCAGCCCAGGCCATCCCCTTTTCATGAAGGGCTTATGGTCTCTTCCAATGGCAGTAATCCTCACTGTGCACTGCAGATTCCTCTGGCAGTGTGCAGCACCCAGTTCCAGGATGTCTGGCCCCATATCTCCACAAGTGAATCTCTACCCTGCTGAATATGGCACCAGAAGTTATACTGTAGAGTGACTTTGAAGTTGGGGTGGTTCAGATAGTTTCCCTTTGAACCACAGATGTCTCCCCTAAATTTCAGTACTGTCTGCCATGAGGCCCTGGAATGCAGATCTTAATTTTTCATGGGACCATGATCTGGCTTCCCAGGGGCCAAGTGTCAAAACCTCTCCCTCCAATTTATCCAGCCAGGCCCTCAAATGGCAGAGGTCTGTTGTTCCAGCTGCATGCCCAATGTTTATTGCTGTCACTGGGGAAGGCACTGATGTGCTCCCCCAGCCTCCATTGTGGACTGGAGTCAATCTGAAAGGCACACAAAGTTGTGAGAAATGTTCACTTTCTAGAAGTGGCATTTCTAAGCTGTTAATGACAAATCCACATTCACCACAGGAGAGGGTTTGTCATTGTGAATCCATTGATAGAAAACATTATGAGGCTGCTCCACTGTAAGCCACTATTGCAGCTTGGAGTAAGTTCAACCATTCCCCCCTGTTAACCTATGAGAAGAGCAAATCTCATAGGTAGTGAAAACACACCTTGGTATTCTTCACTACCTGGGCAGGGAACACACATGTGTACCTGCCTTTCACCTACCACTTGCTTCACCCCTTAAGACTTATCCTAGAGGTTCTCAAGGGGTAGTGAAAGGTCCCCTCAGGATTGGCCAGTGGTTTAGAAAGGCCAACATGAGCATAAGTGCAACTGCGCACCCACTGGCCTGCAATGGCAGACTTGATACATGTTTGAAAGGCTATTTGGGTGGGTGGCACAATCAGTGCAGCACCCCACTATTAGCCAGTGCTGTATCTGCCCTTAGTATGTGGCATACCTTTTTACAGGGCATTCACAGGTACAACACCTAAACCAATCAAGTAAGCACAATTTCCTATCACGTGTGGGAAGGGAGCATGCGCTTTCACACTGTATTACAGTGGGGAAGTAGCCAGAGTCCTAGGGCCACAAAAAGAGAATCAGCAAACACCAGTAGGAAAAAAAGCTAAACGTTTTAGGCAAATCCCCTAAGAAAGGCCATGTCTAACATCAGCCCTTCCCCCGCCCCAACAGACCACGCCCACAAACTCAACATCATCTTGGACAGAAAGTTATCTATGCAGAAACAGGTACGCGCAGTCTCGTACGCCTGCTTCCTCTCCTTCCTCAAGCACCGTAAAATTTTCAGGTGGCTCCTAATCAACACCAGAAGGGCCGTCACTCAAGCCCTTGTCACCAGCAGGCTGGAATCCTGGAACACTCGCTACGTAGGAATCACTGCAAGCCTCCTGACGAGACTACAGACAATACAAAACTCAGTGGCAAGACACATCCTCGACCTCCCCAGATGGACTCACATTACCTCGTTCCTCAAGAAACTACACTGACTCCTGATCCAGAAGAGATGCCAGTTCAAGATGTTGATGAATGACCTTCCACTAACTGACCAAACACCTGCGATCTGCCTCCCTCTTCCTTGCAGACACCCCCAGATCTGCTGAGACAACAGCGGAGGACGCTCCTTCCCTCACCTGGTGGCCAAAGCCTAGAACGGCCTTACCTTGCACCCTATTTTATTATTTTTTTAAAAATTTTATTTGAGTTTTATATAGCGCTGGCTAGACCTGGAGGTATCAGAGCGCTTTACATAAGGTTCCACAAAATTACATCAGTTACAAGTTACGTCAGTTACAAAAAAACATTTCAAGAGCGTCGGAAGATTAAATAAATGGAGCTAAGGAGGGTAAGGGGGTGGGGTAAAGGTGTAGGAGGGAGAAAGGATGGAGATAGGATGGATGGAGAGACGAAGTAGAGTCTGCCAAAAGTCCGGCTGGGTAGGTGACGGCCGAGGGGGAAGTCCACAGCCCATCTCCTCTATAGCTATCAGGTAGCTCCACCGGGCATCAGTCAAGCTGCTAGGTCTCAATGAGAAAACAATTAGAGAGCAAAGAGGAGGGATAAATGGAGCATAAAGGAGAAAGTGGGTGGAGTAAAGGGGTAGGAGGGAGAGTACGACGGAGAGACGAAGTAAGATCTGCCCAATGTCCGGCTGGGTAGGTGACGGCCGAAGGGGTAGTCCACAGCCCATCTCCTCTATAGCTATCAAGTAGCTCCACCGGGCATCGGCCAAAAAGCTAGGTCTCCACGGTTAGAGGTAGGTTCACTGATTCGGTATCTTGAAGGGTAGGCCAGATGGGGGATGTGTTCGAGGTCTG
The DNA here is from genome assembly GCA_963921515.1 of Calotriton arnoldi. Taxonomy (NCBI): domain Eukaryota; kingdom Metazoa; phylum Chordata; class Amphibia; order Caudata; family Salamandridae; genus Calotriton; species Calotriton arnoldi. The sequence goes on from CAWUFW010000509.1 coordinate 2,094,408, forward strand.
GTCGAAGTCCGTTTTTTTCTCAGAGGAGTAGCACGACGTGGTAGGGAACACTGTGGCAGCCATCTTGGGGTCAGGCAAGGGATTCTGATCTTGGAGTTTGAAACAGCCGGTTCCCATTTTTGTCTTTCGCTTGAGGGGGTGGGGGGGTGGTGTTTGTTGTGCAATGGAGCAGCTTGAGGACGGAGTCAGTGTCAGCTTGCCTCCGCTTGCCTCCAGGTAGGCAGTAAAGGCCTTTTCGCTCTGGGAATTCAGGAAAGGACTCAAGACCTGGCTGTTCGAATTAACAGAGCACCGCAAAGCAGCTAGCACCTCCAGTGCCTTGAGACTCTCATGGGTGATTTGCTGCACTTTATAAATCCTGAATGATTGATTGGTTGGGTTTGAGTACTTTGCTATGTCTATAATGGGCTCGGAATTTGCTTTGAAATTGGATCAGGTAACACTCAGGTTTTGCTCATTTATCGCACTGGGTTTATGTTACAATATCATGGATGTAAATATCATGCTACAAAAATATCGTAGCCAAAACACTCACTACCAAAATATCGCCCGGTTAAGTAAACACAAGTACTGATTAATTATTCTTAATTCCCCATGTATGTACTAAATCCAAGATGGCTGACTGGTGAGGAGTCCGAGAAGGGAGCTCCGTTGGCTAGGGATCACAAACACAGCAATATCCCTTGTTAGCCCCAGCAACATCAACCAGGGAACATCGTTAATAAAAAAAAAAAGGAACTTACGTCCTTACAGCAACGTTGGACAAGAGGCTGGAGTAATCGTGGAATGAGGCTTGATCCGGATGAATTGTTCGGGGTAGGATCCCACAGTAGAGGTCTGCGCTGAGGGTCGGAGATACAGATTTCGCATCAGCCAAGGTTTGCATCACTAACGGTGGATTCCTGGTCCTGTGGAGACCCTAGCAACGGGGTTATGGTGGAGAAAGATGATGCCCGGTTTCACTGGATCTGGAACCGACCCCCCCTCCACCATCCGATCGTGGGGTCCTGATATGGCCACCCCCTCACCCATCGGGGAGTTTGGCTGCCACTAGATGCCTTATTCTCCGGTTTCGGCGATCCCGGCTCAGGTCGTCCCAACTCGGGAAGATCCTGCAGAGCCGACTGTTGAAGTGCTCCAACCTCCATGCCACATAGACGGGAGGATGAAGATGCCCCAGGCCTCCGCGGGGAGCAGGCGGAGACGGCGGATGAGCAACTGGGTGCTCCAGATGCCGAAGTGGACCGCCGCTGTATTCTGCACCAAACCTCGTCAGCGAACGAACTGAGACGGCTGATGAGCAATTAGATGCTCCAAACACCGAATTAGACTGGATTTCTCTCGCACTCTCACAGACAACCCCGATGTCTGGGGGCTCGACTGCTCGAGATCAGATAGGTGTGATCTTGTTTGCCTGGGAGGCTGCCCCCTCGCAGGATCATTCTTAACAGAGGCCTCCTCACATATAATACCGATGGCCTTATTACCTACCAAAGTAGGCATCGAAGAGACCCAATTTTAATTTTTTATGACCACCGCCATATTCCCTCCTTTATTTTTCAATCAAAATGGCAGTCAACACCACAAAAAAAGGAAAAAGGATCAATCGATCAATCTTTACTGTATATGGAAATAGACATAGGACTACGTCTCAGAGCTGATCTGTAGTCGGATAATAGGCGACCATCTTGGAATGGCTTCTATGGCCATAGACTAATCTCCAGTGGAACCAGATAACATCCAATGGTACCCTAGTCGACAAGTACGCAGGTGAGATTTCTATCGAGTCTCATCTCAACTACCCAGCTGTGTACTACTGTCACCTCTACGCCTGCTCAGGCTTAGCCCTAGTGTCTCCTCTCTCTCCCCTTCTTTTTCACGTCTCTCCAGCCTCACTCCCCCGTTCACTACCTCCCCCTCTACTACCTTCTACAGTAATCAACCCAATTCCATCCCTGCCTACATATGCCACGCCCCTTAGCTGGCCTCAAACTCACGGCCTCTCATAATTCCCCCCTCCCCTCCCCTCCCTTCCCCACCTAACCTCACCTCTTCTCCCACTTTCCTTACCGGATAAGATTTTCAAAATAAGCATGGACTCCACTATGGAGCTTGCAGGACAATATACCTATACCATTACGTACCCACCTAACCTTACAAAAAAAGCAGCCAAATGTTTTAAACATAAACTTCTCAAACCCTGATCTCAGACCCCTACTTCTCTACAAAGGAGCTATAACTAATGACATCATTTTTTACAAGAAGAGAAAAGCCCAATGGAGGAAAGCCTTCTTCGCTCTGTTCTCGGTCTCCACCTCTAGGAAAACATCACACGGTCTCAGGATCTCGATCGCCCCCTCACCAATTTACAAAGCAGCAGCAACAATCACCATATACCATAATGGGATCACCCTCATTCAGTCATTAGACCGTAACCTGGACTTACTTGACAATATTTTTCCTCTTATCAAGGAAAAAGTTATGAGACCCTATCCCCCCACACCAGGCTCTCTCAACTCCAGAACGCCCCCTAATACCCCTCCTGAATCCCCTACAATCACCTATTGCTCCCCAACTTATATACACACCCAGTCCAGCTCCAGCAGATACTCTAGGTTGCGAAAATCACCCCCCAACACCAACAGTACCCAGCCTACACCTAATACCCAAGTATGTAGTATATATTCCAATTTGACCCCACTAACCATGAACAACAACAGAGCCCTAGCCCCTCCTCACATCCACTCGGTACACGCCTCTCCTCCTCCCTCTATCCCTCCCCCCTCCTCTCCCCATAACTACCCCTACCGGCCTCCCTACTTAGGCCCAGGGTTTTGTAACTCCCCAAGCCCCACTCTTGGCCTACCCACCCCTCCCCTACCGCCAGACCAAATAATAAACACACAACCCTCACTAGATCCCAGACTAGATGAGATTCTACTCTCATTGCAACAAGTCAAAGCAGACCTCCAAAGTCTACGGGCCTGATCCTACATCCACCCAGGATCAGATAGCATGATAAGGATTCGATTACGAACTATCATAGTAGCCTCTCTCCAAACCCCCACCTGATGCAATCACCATCTCCGAAGCACTTGCTCCCAAGATGGAAAATTTTCCCTTACCCCAATGCCCGACCCGACCAGTCTGAAGGAAGGATCCTTTATCGACCAAAGATATCCTCTCCCTATTCCGCTCCAATGATCCCCCACATCCCATTCATAACACAGAGTGCTCTGACAACACAAATAAACATACTCTAATCCACACAGAGCTCCAAGACCCAACAATAGAGGAATAATTAAAGACAATCTTACGCGTGTCCCCCTCACACAGGAACCTCTAGCGCCCGTCAAGCCCCATCTCAAATGTATACTACTAAACTGTAGATCAGCTTCAAGACATGAGGCTGACATAGCAGATCTCATACTCGCTCATGAACCTGACCTCCTAATTCTGACCGAAACCTGGTTAAATGAATCATCTATGCCTATCCTCGATATTTTGGTCCCCCCAAACCATGACATCACCAGACTAGACAGAAGTGATAGACCAGGTGGCGCCATTGCCTGCATACATCGGAATAGTCTCTCAGTGAACCGATCTCATTCACCGGTATTATCCTCATGTGAATACCTATGTATCGATATCACAAGCAACAACAGACCAGTCTGCTCCTTGCACACATTCTACCACCCTCCAGGTGATAACCTCACCTTCATCGAACAATTCATGGATATCGTGACTACAAACACAGGACAACAAAGTACCCAAATCTTCCTCAGAGATCTCAATCTTCATTGGAACGACCCTAACAACTCTGCGGTAAATAGCCTCAAAGCATTCGTTACAGACCTCGACCTTACTCAAATCTGCAACAGCCCCATACATGACAAGGGTTCAATCCTAGACCTGGTCATTTCCAATGCAGATTCCATTCAACTTGAAACAATCCTCCCTTGTGATTGGTCAGACCACCACTCCATTATATTACTGTTAGAAGGTGGTTCTGACACTCTGGGCCGCCCGGATTTTTCGCTTTTTGAGCACCTATTTGTTGAGCTTTTACTGTGGGAGAGCCTCATAAGTTGGGACTCCCCCACAGTGAACTCATGATGAAAGAGACTGCATGTGGATTTTACTGGTGTCCCCCTAGCTTGACTAGGCCGCTGCGCAGCAGCTGGAGTAAGGGGCACCGGGCTAGTTACATGCAGACACCTGTGTACATGCGTGTGCACATGTGTAGGGGCTGCGCAGGGGAGATTCCTGGCGTGCGCAGTCCAGGAGCAGCTACAAAGTGAATGGTGTGGCTTATGCAGAAGTGGGTGGTGACACGGAATAGGCCTTATACACTGGGAAGGAACATGCCAGGGAAAGTCAGTGTGTTTTACTGTGTTTTTCACTTCATTATTCCCCTATGGGGATGTGGAGCCCATGTGCTAGTTTAACTTTCATAAGGCCTACAGATTCCAGACACGCACTAAAGTCCACTGTAGCGGATGTGAAAAGGAGTATTCTGCAGAGTCCAAAGTCATATTTGTACTGCTTTTGGGTCATCCAGAAATGTCACATTTCTCTGAGTCAGTCATAACCAGGGCCAGGCTGAGGGCTGACCTCAGCTGGATGGATTGATAACCTTTCTTCCACAAGCTAAGGCCTCCTCTCCACGAAGAGAAGATGGGTGGGGCTACAGGCTCATCCATCAGCAGCCATCACTGGGTGCCAGGCACCAGGCTGCACCAAGGAGGGGAGGCAGCGAGGAGGGAAGGGCTCGTGTTTCAGAGACCATGTGGCCAGAGACCATGGACGACGCCATTTTGAACAAACCCAGAGGCTGGACCAGGAGGAGGGAGCAGGGGCAGGGAAGTGATGTGTCGCTGTTTGATAGGACAAACAGAGACTTCCTGCCAGTCCCCTACTCAACTTTTAAAAAGTACTGGAAGAGGAAGAGAGCTCTCTCTGGGGTGTGGTCTGCTGAGGTGGAAGGTGCTGGAGCCTGGCCATGGGCAGTTGGAAGGAGGTACCCCCTGACTGCCCCCCAGGCCCCTAACAGCGCCAGAAGAAGAGCCCAGGACCGGTGCGCAGAAGCAGGGGCCTCTGCACAGGGAGAAGAGAGGCCCAGGAGGAGAGCCAGGCGAAAGGCTGGCGCAGGGAGTCAGTGAAGACCGCTCCCTGCAGAATGCACCCTCTTGGAGACCCGGAGGGTGAAGGAGAGTGCTCCCAGTGGCTGGGGGCCGCCGCCAGGAGCAAGAAGCCGCGAAAATGGGGCAGATCGGACCCCCAGGGGCTGAGATATGGCCCCCGGAAGGTGAGCGACCTTTGACCCCTGGGAAGAAGGGAAGCCGGGGAGCGCCGTCGCGCTCCCCATGAAAATGCCCTGCCTGGGGGCCAGGAGCCCACCCTGGCCCCCACCGAAGATGGAGGCGGGGGAGCACCGTCGCGCCCCCCCGCGAGGAGATCCCCAGGGGGCCCGGGACCCCATCCCCGGGCCCCGAAGTAAAGCCGGTGGACGCCGTCGCGCCCCCGTGAAGTGGAGGAAGATGGGGAGCCAGGAGCCCACCCTGACCCCGCGAGCAAATCCCGAAGCTCCCCAGGAAGAGTTGGAGGTGGGGGAGCGCCGTTGCGCCCCCCGCAGAGGGGTCTCTGGGGGCCCGGGACCCCATCCCCGGGCCCCGAAGCAAAGCTGGGGAGCGCCGTCACGCTCCCCGTGAAGATGCCCCCGCCGAAAACGAGGTCGGGGGGAGCACCGTCGCGCCCCCCCTGCGAGGAGGAGGAGGGGGCCCGGGACCCCATCCCCGGGCCCCGCAGAATGGGAGGAGGCCGGGGGAGTGCCGGTGCACTCCCCCGCGGTCCAGCAGGACCGGAGCAAGAAGACGCGTCTGCCCGCTGGAGCGGGCAGACCAGAACTGCCCGGCCGGCTCCCGCGGCAGCACACGAGGGTGCTGGCCACGCGGGGAGCCGGCGGGGGCAGCCGGTGGTGGGCTCCCCAGGCTGCCTTCCACCCAGAGAGGCCGTCGTGGGTCCCGGGTGGGACCGGGACCCGCCGAAACCGAGTTGGGGCATCGCGGGGCCCGGGTGGGACCGGGCCCCCGATAAATGAGCCAAGCGCCCGAGGGTGGGCTCCCCGAGCCGTTACCCTCACCTGGGGGTCCGGGTGGGACCGGGCCCCCCACCGGAGAAGGGAAGCGGCGCGAAGCGCCAGCGCGATCGCGGCTCTCCCCGGCACAGCGGGAGAGCCGCTCATCAAATATTCACGAGAGGGAGCCTGAAGCGCCCCATAATGCCTTGCAAGGCATGGGGAAATCATCGTTTTTGTGCCTGGTGGCCCCCAGAGGAGGGGGGTCACCCTCCTGTGTGAAAAGAGGTGCAGGGGGAGCTGTAGGAGCAACGCAGCCTCCCCCAGCACAAAGAAGAACAGTCCGCCCATAAGTTTCATGGGGCATCTAAAAGAATAACCCCTCAAGGGCTCTGTCAGCATTGAAACGCCCCTTGGGCTGGAACTTCTGTTCTACAGCTGGGGGTGTTGTGGAAAGTGCACCAAGGGATGAAGGTCTGAGTTGGGGATGTCTGGAGAAGGGCATCCCCTGGAGGTGAAGTGGTGTAATTGCACCCGTAGTGCATTTACTAATGGTTATTTCTTTTAGAGGGACTGAAGGTCACATGTGCAATGTGAAGTACCTGTGTAAGGTGATGTCATAAGCAAAGTGGGGTTATGTTGCCAGACATTCCTGCTAGGGGGTCTGGCTGTATATGCGTAATACTGTGATTTCATCTGTGATGCCCTTAGGGGCTTGAATTGCAATGCATTATAATGATCCACAAATGTGATGAGTACTGTCATTCTAAAGTAATGCTTAAACATGTATTCTTGCTGCTGCGCTTAAGTGAAGAACAACCCAGACTGTTAGCCCTGAAGATGTAGGGGTGCATACTGTATGGTCAATATAAGATGCTCAGTCAGGGTTATGTGTCACTAGGGCAGGTAAACCTATTTTTAATGCGTGTTGAGGTAATGGGGTGAGTCGCCACTGGGATGGTGCCAGTGCACAGGGCCCTCGCTCCAGGTTATGTTCAACTAACTGCATTGGGGGCAAGATGATGTGCATACATGGTAGTGGTGGTACTAGACCCCACCCCCCCTTTCGGGAGGGGTGGAGATGTTATGCAATGTCACAAAGTAATTCCAACAGCTTATGTATATTTGTAAATTGGTGCATAGTATTGAGTAGTGTGTGTGTTTAATAAATGTACTCTTACTTTTATAAAGCAAAGTACAGACTGGACAATCAATTATTGAGTGTTATTTCTGCGCACCTGCAAATGGCGATTACTAGCCTACACCACCTCCCTTGAGTAAGCCTCAGACTGCTCTGCAACGCTACCCTCTGAGAGTCAGGCGCTACAATTGGGTGTTTGGTTCCCAGTGAAGGACAAATGTAGTCATGTTATTTGTGCAGGCCTCACAGATACTGCCTCGTTTTCCAACAATTACTCATTAATGAATCGGTAAAGCTATATTCAGCCCAACCTACAAAACCTAAATTATGGAAAAGGATCCTAAAAAATGGTAACACAAATCTACTAACATCCTCCAGTGTCAACCTCTTGCTTCTCCCTGAAGACTTATCTGACGTTCAAGCTCTTACTAACCACTACTTTAAATCCATGACTACAGTAATAGACACAGTTGCTCCGCTACACCTGAAAAGGCTCTCCACACAAGATTCCAAACCATGGTATGACGACAGCCTCAATGCGGACAGACGTTCCTTAAGATTAATTGAACGTCGATGGAGAGCATCCCCGTCCCTTGACGCCCTTAAGCTTCTAAGAGCTACCAGAAACTCCTACTATAAAAATATCAGAAGGTCTAAAGCAAACTTTTTTAGGAACCAGTTAGACCAAGCTAAAAATCGACCCAAAAACTATTTGAATTAGTCAAAGTACAATCAAATGGCTTACCATACCCCCCTCAAGTTGGACCGAGCGCATTACACAGCTGCGAAGAATTTGCCTCTTTCTTCACTGAGAAGACAGAAAACTTGAAGATGGACCTAAATAAGGCCTTAGTACGTCATACTGACACCCCCAAAGACACCCCATCACCCTCTCTGGCAACCCTTAGCATATGCACACCAAAGTTCCCCCTCAAAAATAAGGCCGCATGGTCCTCCTTCAAAACTTTTAGTGAAGGCGCAATCCTAAAAGTGCTCACATCATTGAACCCTTCTAACCACTTCATCGATCCTCTTCCCGCCAACTATTTAAATGAGTTCAAACCTATGTTACTGCCACTATGGACCAAGATTATCAATGCCTCTCTGCTTCAAGGCATTATACCAGAAAACCTTAAATCAGGGCAGGTGTCCCCCATCCTAAAAAACCCAACGGCAGACCACACAGACTTAAATAATTACCGCCCAATCTCTAACATCCCAACTCTGGCTAAACTCCTAGAAAAATGTGTACACATCCAACTTGGCAACCACATCGACCAATTCAACCTGCTAAACTAATACCAATCCGGCTTTCGCGCAGGGCACAGTACTGAGTCGGCTATGACCTACATAATGGATGATGCACTAAAAATCCTAGACCAAAGCGAAGCCTGTCTTCTAATCCTGCTCGACCTATCTTCAGCATTCGACACCTTCAAACATGACAATCTTCTGGACCTCCTGAAATATAGAATGGGCCTATCAGGATCCGTACTAAATTGGTTCACCTCTTTCCTCCAAAATAGATCCCAAAGATTCAAGGTCAATCAATCCTTATCTATGTCCATCCCAGACACATTAAGAGTCCCGCAGGGCTCCTACCTCTCACCTACGCTTTTTAACCTATTCATGGAACCTCTCACCGAAATTCTCAGCTCCTCCAACATCCACTTTCACATGTACGCAGATGATACACAACTGTACCTAAAGGTCTCTTCTCTGGAGGACATCAGATCTCTCAATTTGACTCTACAAAAAACACAAATTTGGCTGGCTGAAAACCACTTGAAACTAAACACCCTCAAGACTGAATTCCTCCTAATCGCTCCCCCCAACCAAACAACCATCATAGAAGAATGGCTTAACCAACTTACAGCGCTCATCTGCCAGCCTCAAGTTATCGACTCAGCGAGATCGCTGGGATTAACACTTGACAGGAATCTAAACATGCAGAAACATATCAGTGTCGCAACAAAAGGAGCAAACATACAGATGAATATTTGGAGGAAATTAAAACCCTTCCTTCCCGCTAATGACTTTAAATTGGCAGTACAAACTCTAGTAATCCCCAGACTAGATTATGGGAGTGCAACTCTCTGCAGACTTCCCAGGTCTACAACGGCCCCTATAAGAGCCTCCCTCAATTCAGCGGCCAGGCTCATCATGGGTACTAAAAGAAGCTGCCATATTTCCCCCGACCTTGGAGCTCTCAATTGGCTACCATTTGAAGCAAGAATTCAATAACAATTCGCTTGCATGACTCACAAAGCCCTTCACCACAACACCCCGAGTTATCTGGCCCAGAAACCGGAGCTCTCATGTGGTAACAGATCCTTGAGAAGTTCCAGCACTCTTCTTCTGAAACCGCAACAATTTGCCATAAAGAAAACATACAACCGGGCCTTCTCTGGAATCGCTCCAAGGATCTGGAATGCACTGCCCCCAGAAACCAGACTCAATCCCTCTACTGCCTCTTTCAAGAAAGAAGTAAAGTCTCTACTCATGAGTAAACTCACATGAACAACGTATCTAACCCACATAATGGATGTTGTCCTACTTTTTGTCTTTGCGCATACACCTCTGTAACTTTCTATAGCAGGACATAATTATGACATACATTGTTCTTTTGTTCATTTGTCTCCCCCTGTAAAGCGCTTTGATACCCGCAAGGGTCATGTTCGCGCTACATAAAACCTTTAAAATAAATAAATAAATAAAATGTACATTAAAGATATATATTTTATTAAGTTGACTATTAGTGACGTTAGTATAGCAAATTTTTACTTATTTTTGAAGTCAATATTGTTCCTACAATATTATTGTATCACATAATTTCTTCCATGATATTATAGTACTCACGCCTTTCAGAAGGTACTAAGGGCCTGATTCACAGAACTAACTTACGTCAAAACGTAAAGTTAGTACTTTTTAGTATTCACAGAATACACTTACTCATTTGGTATTCACAGAATGAACTTACTCATTTCGGTATTCACAGAAGTTAGTAGTCCTAACTTTAGGACTCCTAAATGCCTTCTGTGAATACCAAAAGTCTTAAAGTTAGGATTTTTCTCAGTTTAGGAGTAGTAAAGTTAGGACTCCTAACTTTAGGACTCCTAAATACCTTCTGTGAATACCGAAAGTCTTAAAGTTAGGATTTTTCTCAGTTTAGGAGTAGTAAAGTTAGGACTCCTAACTTTAGGACTCCTAAATGCCTTCTGTGAATACCGAAAGTCTTAAAGTGAGGATTTTTCTCAGTTTAGGAGTCCTAAAGTTAGGAGTCCTAACTTTACTACTCCTAAACTGAGAAAATCCTAACTTTAAGACTTTTGGTATTCACAGAAGGCATTTAGAAGTCCTAAAGTTAGGACTACTAACTTCCGTGAATACCGAAATGAGTAAGTTCATTCTGTGAATACCAAAATGAGTAAGTGTATTCTGTGAATACCAAAAAGTACTAACTTTACGTTTTTGACATAAGTTAGTTCTGTGAATCAGGCCCTAAAACCACTATCACTATGAAATATTTGAAGTTTTTCAAGCAAAAATGGTTTACTTTTGACTTATTAGTGGAAAATAGATCTCAGTGCCAACAACTGAGGAAGCTGGCAGTAACCCCAAATGATCAAAGGCTAGGTGAACTGGTGGCTATTTTAAGGAATTTGCATAAAGTCTTAGGGCCTAAGGGGGGCGGAGCTTGCTCGCGACCAAGATGGCCGCTTGAGCCTTTAGCTCCGTGACGCCGTCCTACTATCCATTAACTATCCGGCAGCCTCACAGCGCAAATCTGTTAAATTACTGCGGCCTGCATGTAGGAGTGTGCCGGGGGACACAGCGGGCGAACTCCGGCTTGTCTACGACCGGGGAGAGGGAAGATACGTGCCCTGCTCGCTGCTTGCCTCGCTGGGCCGGAAGCCCCGGACTGGGGTTTGCTCGTGGAGGCGGGGGTCGGGCTCGGACGTCCAGCGGAGACGGGAGGAGCTGGTCCGTCGCACCTCTAAATCGGCTCGACTGGCAGCTCCGGTATGGCCGGACACGCTGCGGAATCGCCGAGCGAGGGCGGAAGGACAGAGACGTGTTGGTGACCGGAGCCTGCAGGGCGATCGCGGGCGGTCGGAGAGTTGCTGGCGCCCGTAATACTGGGCTGATTTTCCTCTATCGCGGGGCGTCCTGCCCCTCCCCCCCCTCGGGACTCGGAGCGGACCCGGGGTGGATGCGGCTCTGCTGGCAGCAACGAGTCTGAACGTCTGGAAGGCCCTGTGACCCCTGGGACATTTTGAGCTGAAAGCACTGCCCGGGAAGAACGGAGGTGTCAGAGTGGCGCAGACAACGGTACTGGCGGCAGTGGGGGTTGAAGTGGAGCAGCAGCCTTGGGATTGCGGCACCAACGGGCGTACCTGGCTCTACCGCTCTGGAGTGGTGTGGGTGGTACAGAGATCCACTCCATGGGCAAGAAGGCGTTCCTGGTTGTATCCTGATTAGTCCCTGACGGGACCCAGGGAGTGGTGCCTAAGATTTGGGACCTACAAGGGGAGACCACCTCAGCACTTGCAAAGAGGGACGAGGTTGACGGCTGCTGCATCGTGCTGAATAGAGGTGAGGAGGAGGAGGCATCTAAGAATTGCAGCCTGGATTCGCATCCCAGGTAATGGCGTATCGGTGGGTCTAACCTTGGCGCAAACGTGAAAGCCTGTTGGGGAGACACCGGTGTGGAGGAGTGTGCTGGTGGAGGAGAGCGGTGGGGACCCCAACTGCAGACCAGAACGCGGTATGGACTGATTTGACCTGAAACCCCCGACAATCACAACAGTCATCGGAAGTGCGGTGTGGCCGGTTGGGAGCATAGGGGGGCCCTACCTGGGTGGCACTGTAGAGAGTCAGCATGGGCAGAGTGGACAGGGCGCAGCCCAAGCTATCGTTTGACCAGAAGCGGTCGAAATCGCACGACGCGACCACAGCAGATGCAGACAGGATGCAGGCCCCCACGGCTGTGGAAACTGGCTCAGATATCCGGGAGATGTTGGTAGCCATGGAAAAAAAGCCTACAAAGTGGAATTACCTCCCTGGGCTCAAAGATGGATGCCCTCTCCTATCGGATGGACAGAATGGGGAGCGCTTAGACAAGCAGACTGAGCGCCTCGACATGTCGGAGCGGAGGCTCACGGAGGTGGAGGAAGCGCAAACTACGCTGGATACTGACCATAAGCAGCTTGGGAGGGTCCTACGCGTGCTCCAAGATAAAACAGAAGACCTGGAAGCACGTTCCCGTCGCTGCAACCTCAGAATCACAGGCCTTCCGGAAACTACCCAGACGGGTAACATGGAACACTTTATGGAGAAACTGTTGGTCACGCTCCTGGGAGAGGGGGCATTCTCCGCCATGTTCGTGGTGGAAAGAGCGCATCGTTCCTTGGGACCCCGCCCACAACCGGGGGCACCACCACGGCCAATCATCGCAAAACTGCTCAACTATCGAGACAGGGACGCAGCTTTGAGACTCGCACGGGAAAAACAGCCATTGTCCTATGAAGGTTCGGCGATCTCATTGTTTCCAGACTTCACTATACGGGTGCAGGAGGCACGTCGCCAGTTTGCTCCCATGAAAAAACAACTACGAGACATGGGTGTGGACTACGCCATGCTGTACCCGGCGAAGCTGCGAGTCAACAGACAAGGCCGCTCCCATATTTTTACTGACCCAAAGACCTTGCAGAAGGCCCTAAAAGACTGGTCCAAGGAAAGTCGTCGCAGTCCAGAGCGGCATCTGAGCGATGAGGCGGCAGGGGGGTCCCTGGAGGACCAAGACTGAATACGACTTTTTGCAGCTAAAATGATAAGTATGGTTGTGGGACGGGGGCGACTGGGGGCGGCTCTAAGTACGTAAAGTAAGATGTCGGGGGTAGCATGCGGTGGCCCACCCCAGTTGATGTGTGAGAAGTGTCTGTTGGTATGGTCGAGACCCCCAGTAGCGTCGCCGTTGCAGTCCCTGGCAATGTAGTTGGGAGAGAGCGTGACTTGCTGCCGATGTAGGGGGTGCCTCTGGGTCATGCGGCAATACTGACAAAGTGGCTGTGAACAGTTGGGGGGCCCAGTGGATTGCGGGGGCCTGGGGGGGGTTGGGCCGCTACACGGGCTCCTTGACGGTGCTAAGGCATATACACTCTCGGGCTGTGAGGTGGTATTAATATGCACGGACGGTGCACGGGGGCGAATTGCTACACACTCTGTTCTCTCTACTTGGACGAGCAACATCCGCCCACGAGTGCAACACACAAGGGGAGAATATTTGGATTTCGGGGGCGGCGGGAGGGTAATTGGGGGATCTAGGTAATGCATCACGACCAAGTTGGGGGAGGTCTGTTGTGGGTGGGGGTAGAGGGGGGTAGGGAAAAGTTGGTTTTTGCAAATGTTTAAAGTCACACGTCTTTGGTCTCACGGTGCGAGTAACTGGAAGTGGTCACATAGGTTGAAGCACATATTGAATTGCACTAAATGTGATGGCAGGATACGGCGCTGTTAACACGTTAGCGACCCCAGAATCCCTCAGAGCGCTCACGTGGAACGTTAGGGGGCTTAACGACCATCGTAAGTTACGCAAGGTGCTACACTACTTACATAGACAGAAGATCGACATAGCCTTGATACAGGAGACCCACCTGCCATTAAATAGCGCGCTGTTACACAGCAGAGGACTAGTGGACCATATCAAGGTCTCTGGCTTCACCACGCACGCCAGAGGGGTGATGACATGGGTTAACCCTAGGTCAGCTTTCAAGATGGCCCTATTGGACTCAGACAGGGATGGTCGGTTTGTGATATCCAAGTGTCAGGGGAAGGGCGCCGAGTTAATTATAGTCAATGTCTACGGTCCCAATTACGACTCCCCGGAGTTCTACACAACACTTGCACACACAGTTCAGAAGCACCCGGAGGCATTGTACCTGTGGGGTGGGGATTTCAATCTAGTCAGGAACCCTAGTTTGGATAGGTCAGGGGACCGGTGAGGCGGCCCACTGCAGCGGCCAGAGCATTAGAGAGTGCTATGATGGTTATGGATTTGGGAGATGTGTGGAGAATGAGAAGCCCGGCTGGAGGAGGATACACACATTATTCCGCTTATCATAACCTCCACACTCGTATAGACTACTGGCTGATCTCTACGTCTCTCTTAGAACAAGTGCGAGAATGCTCTGTGCTCCCTCGTACTCTGTCGGACCATTCGCCTCTTTTACTGGTGCTCACCATGCCAAAAAGTCTATCCCCCATTTACGTGGCGATTCCCCCTACTCATTGCTGGACCCAGTCTTCAAAGCAGACTTAGCGGACGCTATAGAAACCTTTTTCACAATTAATGTGGGATCGGTAGAGAGTTTCCAAGTTGTCTGGGAGACCTTTAAGGTTTACATTCGTGGTGTAGCGATGGCCAAACATTCGGGGTCCTCCGCTCCATCCGACAGAGACTGGCAGACTTGGAAAGGAAGCTGGGGGCCTTGGAAAAAGACAATTGTCGGGTGCTGATGAGGCAATCACGCGAGATATGAAGGAACTGCTGGTAGAATATCATGACGTTGCCGATAGTGAACTTAAACATCTAGGCAAATACGCCATGGCACGTACGTACGGGGAAGGTGACAGGCCGGGCTCCGTATTAGCGCAACTACTGAAGAATAAGCGTGGTAAGACATTGGTCACGGAACTCCGGTCGGCCGACGGGGGACGCTGACTGATGAGGCGGACATAGCTGATCGGTTCAGACAATTTTACGCGGGATTATATACTACCAGATCATCCGGTACGGAAGATGAAATACTTGAATATCTTGAACACCTCAAATTGCCATTTCTCAGTGATGCGCACCGGGAGCTCCTTATGCGACCTATTGCCCGAGACGAAATTGTATTAGCCCTGACCGGTATGAAGGCCACTAGCGCCCCAGGGGCAGATGGCCTTACCGTTGGCTTTTACAAAACCTTTCTGGATCTGCTGCTCCCCTATCTTGCAATGTTATTTGAAGACATGTGCGTGTCCGGCACTATGCCACCATCGATGAGGGAGGCGATAATTGTTGCCATCCCTAAACCAGACAAACCCCTGGATGAGTGCGGGTCCTACCGTCCACTCTCTCTGCTCAATGTAGATGCCAAAATTTTCGCTAAGATACTCGCTAACCGAATTGTGCCCCTGGCGCCAATAATGGTCGCCCGGAGCAGGCGGGATTTATTCCGGACAGGAACCTCACCTACAATCTCCGCACGGTGTTCGACATCATACAACATACGAGACCAGATACTAAAGCAGTCGCGGTCTTCCTCGACATGGAGAAGGCCTTCGACTCCGTCGAATGGCCTTTCATGAGACAGGTGTTGTCTAGGATGGGACTGGGCCCAGTCTTTCTCCAACTGATCGGGGTGCTGTACGATGCCCCCACAGCTCGCGTCAAAATAGGTAATTTGGTTACGGACCCGATTACAGTCACCAGAGGTACGAGGCAGGGGTGCCCGTTGTCTCCTATCCTATACGCCCTGGTTGCAGAGCCATTGGCGTGTGCGCTCCGGGAGTACCATAGTCATAAGGGTGTCTGTTTTCCAAGTTATAGGATCATAGTGTCTGCTTACGCGGATGACACGCTTATATACGTCAGGGACCCGGAGAGCAATCTCTCATCTGTACTGAGGGAGGTGGTGCGCTTCGGGCGCTGTCAGGTCTGCGTGTCAACTGGGCTAAATCAAACATTCTCCCACTCACCTCGGCCACGACTCCTTTCGAAACGGACTACCCTCTACTATGGTCCACAGACTCGATTCGATACCTTGGCATCCGTCTCCACACTGACTCGGAGATTGTGTTCCGGGAAAACTACGGCGCTGCGGTCCAAAGGCTGGAGGACGAGATAGAAACTTGGATTCGGTTGCCGTTATCCCTGCTTGGCAGGATCTCCATCATGAAGATGGTGGTGCTGCCTCGTTTTCTGTTTCTCTTTACAAACATACCCATAGTGTTGCCTCGCTCCTTTTTTCAGAGAGTTAATACGTTATTGATAAAATTGGCCTGGGCGGGCAAACAAGCGAGGGTGCAGTGGCGGGTCCTTATGTTACCATATCATCTGGGAGGGCTGGGTGCACCAGACTTAAATCTGTATTATAGAGCGGCGCAGGCAGCCCAAGCTTATTACTGGATACATGGCGCGCCGGATATACCGTTTCTTCGCATAGAAAAACTTCACGCAGATCCCCTTCCCGCCAAGATTTTTGAGTCTCCGGATTGTAGGACGGGGATACTGGACTCTATTAACGCGACCCGGCACGCATGGCATAGCTTATTGCAGCTGCAGGCGGGGGCACTATTGTACTCCCCAGGTATGCCCATCGAATGGGCTCTCTGGCTGACCCCGTGCAGGGATAATGGGGTTCTGCGGGCCTTAAAATCGTTGAATATATTCACAATGGGAGATCTCTTCCAAGATGGCACAGTTAAAACCTGGGAGGATATAGAGGACCCGGTGATGACTCGCAATATGCTGCATAGATTTCAGTATCATAGAGTTAGGAGTGCACTGTTTGAAATTCTAGGAGAGGATATGCAGGAGCCCCCAGACGTACCGGAACTGTCTTACATAATCAAGGCGAAGTCGCCCCGCAAGATGGTAACCAACATTTACAAACTGGCTATGTCCCATAGAGCAAATTCTTATACCAAAGCAAGATTGGCCTGGCAGGGAGATTTACAGCGGACAATTGATGACGACATGTGGGCCTACTGTTGCACAAGCACCCGACGTGTCTCCCTAAACGGAAGACACAGACTGATTCATTTTAAATATGTGAACCGAGTGTACTATACACCAGAGAGACTATACAGATATGGGCTGAGGGAGTCCCCGGCATGCGAAAGGTGTGGGTCACAACTCGCAGACTTCTTCCATTTGGCGTGGCAATGCCCGGGAGTGCACGCATTTTGGGAATTAATCTTTCAGGAATTGGGGAAAATTGTGGACATAGAGCTTGCTACAGATCCGGCGATGGCCCTTTTAGGGTACTCTAAACAGCTGCCTAAGGCGACACGTAGGCTAGTTGATATGGGTCTTCTAATAGCTAAAAGGAGGGTTGCTATGTGCTGGTCGCGGGGCCCCCTGCCCATGATGGCACAATGGTCGCATGACATGCTTTATTGTAGCACGCAAACAGAGGTTTTTAGTGAACTCCTTCCACCCAGGAGTAGACCCAAGAATTTTTGGGGGCTCTACACGACATATATGACTACCAGGGTACCAGAAGCTGTGACTGAGGCCCACACAGACTCACCCGATAATGTACAAGACAACACCACATAATTAAGTCCGGGTGGTACGACCGGGGTAACATAGGAACAGGGTGGAGAGTAGAAGTGGTTATTTGGATGCTTCTCCCCAGCACTTTCCCCTCCCTCCCCCTCAGGAGAAGGAGGAACACTAACTGGGAGGGTACATGGGTAGGGGATACTTTAAGCCTGCTGGAAAGTGCATTTAACCGTGTGCAGCAATACAGTTGACCTGTGCTTGACTCATATAATTTGTCACCGTAGTATAGACGTGAGATGTGTATGTTGTGTTTATAAAGTTTGATGTTGTTGGTCACACAATCTGCGCATAGTGCTCCGATCGCACATGGCCTTCTGAACGCTGCCTGCCCACTGGGTTGTTGGCCTGAAAGCTGTGTACAATTCTAATTGCTGATACGCCGCCGGC
The DNA here is from genome assembly GCA_963921515.1 of Calotriton arnoldi. Lineage (NCBI taxonomy): Eukaryota > Metazoa > Chordata > Amphibia > Caudata > Salamandridae > Calotriton > Calotriton arnoldi. The sequence continues at coordinate 2,112,348 of CAWUFW010000509.1, forward strand.
CCCAGGGTTGTAGGCGAGTGGCCGTGTGAGAATGTGCGAAATTTAATAAAACCTTTATAAAAAAAAAAAAAAAAAAAAAAAGTCTTAGGGCCTAATTTGGAGTTTGGCAAACTGAGTGATTCATCAAAACGTGACGGCTATCCTGTCTGCCGTCATATAAGTTCCATGTCCTATAATGCACTTGTGGGGAAGGGGTCCCTTGGGGATCCCTTCCCGTTTGCGAATGGGTTACCACCAACTTGAAGTTGGAGGTAAATGCAAATGTTTTGCGACCGCATTAAAGATCACAAAACATTCATACATACCGCAGCGATTTGGCATTTGGAAGGGATGCCCTAAACATGCCCCTTCCAAATCGCAAAATAAGGTTTGGTACCAGGGGTGGCTCCTCCATGTGGGCGGAGGAGCGTCGCCCCACTGCTTTCTCGCAGTGCGAGAAGCAGAAACATAAAATGGTATTATAAATACCATTTTATGTTTCTGCTTCTCGCACTGCGAGAAAGCAGAAGGGTTTGGTTGGGGGTGAGAGGGTGGGCGGGCCTGCTCGAGGGCAGGGGAGGAGTGTCTAGCCCAATGTTGTGGGCCCTGACTGTTTGGTCAGCCCTCTGGGGCCGACCAAACCAGTCATGTGCACTCTCCATTTTCTCCATGGAGAAAATGGCCTCCCCATAGATGCCTGTGCGGTCGGCATCCCAGCCAATCACAACGCTGCCATTGCAGGGTTGTGATTGGCTTAGGGGAGGGGAGGGAAGCTGCCTGCTTCCTGTTGCAGAGGACGACGCGAGACCGACGACGCGGGACCGGGCCAGACAAGGTATGTTTTTTATTTTAAATTAAACATCCCCCCGCGAGACCCCCTCCCCCGCGACCCCCCCACCCCGAGTCATGCTGGCCGCGACTGTTTGGTACATTTGAAAAGCATTTTTTGCCTTCACAAACGGGCCAATTCTGAGAATTTACCCATTTGCGAATGCACAAATGCTTGATACATGTGGCCCCTTATTTGCAAAGACTTATCCTGTCTGGGTGGACCTTTTGCCATTTGATTCATCAAGTGATGTGTACAGGGAAATTGAATTAACTTCTGAGAGTGTTGGTATGATGTTAGTACAATCCTTAAAATGTGTAGAAATTATGTGCACCAGGTTCGAATGATTTCTCATAACTTTTATGTGAGACTGACACAGTGGCGGCTGCCACACATAAAAGGTAGTGGGGCAGGGGAGCAGGAGCACGGGGGGGGAATTAAAAAAATAAATAAAACTTACCTTCAGTTGATGGCCACGTCCCGCGTCGCGCCAGGTGCTTCTTCTTCGTGTCCCAGCAGGCACTGGGGCTGCATCAGACTCCCTTGCCAATCCCCGCGCAGCAGAACAGCGCGAGGATTGGTCTGAGCAGGCTAGAAAGACGCCCTGCTCAGACCAGGGAGTCTGTGGGGTTTCTCCAGCCCAGCTTCTCAATCCAGCCGGCTGGAGAAACCTAAGTGTGCATGTGTGTTTTGGTCGGCGTGAGAAGGCCGGCCAAACACACATGAGCACTTAGAGAGTGCACATAGCACTCCTCCTACTACCCCTCCCATGCCCCTGCTCTGCCCCGCCCCTCCCTGTACTCTGAGCCAGCTGCTTAAAAATAAAACGATAATCAAATATCGTTTTATTTTTTAGCTGCTGGCTCTGCCAGAGGGGGCGACGCTCCTCCGCCATTGCGGAGGAGCCGCCCCTGGATTGACATGCAATTTTGGCCTGGCGGCTGTCTCCACTGTTCTGTGCCAACTGTGAAACTAGTTATTGTGAACTGCCTCTATTTTACCTGCTCTGTTCAAAAAGGGTGATCCAGCAAACCTAGGAAACTATAGACTGGTTGCCCGTTTGGAGATGGATGCTAAGGGCTACACCAAAATCCTGGTGGGTGAACTAGAGATCTGAGACACTGATGAAGTACCGTTACCATTTTATCAGACTAGTTTTAGGTCATTCTGCATCATAAACAACATCGTTATTACCTTATCAGTCGTGATCTACAGCACTATCCGCACCATTAAAGGAAAACGTTTGCCTGCTTTAGTTTTTAAATGGCAACAATGACGGCTCGGTAAAGCCCATGGCAGAAGCTTATATCTTGGGATATCCCAACATGACTTTTGTTAGTAATTCAGTTGCTGTATCAAGGAACTTGGGTCAGGGTAAAAATAGGGAGTAAACTATTATAAAGGTAGCGGTGGTACAATTGTTGTTGCACATCCACAACAAGCAAGATAAAGTAAGTAGTAATGTAATATCACTATTTATTAATGATATCACACTTCGCTTCCTGTAGTGTCGGCTAAGACGGTTGTAAAATCAACCATCAATCTTAGTTAATGGAGGCATGCCACTTTCTTTGTAAATGGTGTTCATGGAAAAGTCATTTTGTTCTTTTTCCAGCAGCCAACAAACAGTATATTGTAACATAAAAATAGCTGTTGATGCATTGTTATAGTTAGATCTGAACAGCCAACACGTGTTTTGTCCATGCTTGGGACAGTTTCAAGGCTAAAAGGATTTAAAAATAGATTATAAAATAATAGCCAGGGTGTGCAGGTCTGTCCATACTCTGGTGAAAACGGTGTATCATAATCACAAGTGAATTATAACATGATTGAAAGAGTCTATTAGTACATGAGAAAACTTTGAAAGTGCATTCAAAATAAATAACCAGCACCAAATGGTGAGAAGAGGTGGAACTGCCAATGCATCCAATTTAACAAATTCATAATACTATTTCTTTAGTAAAGGGTGATACTTCTCTGTGTGGGTGATCAAATATACACTTGAACAAATATTAACAAATATGAATTTGAAGGTTCTAACCAGTCAGAGAAGGGAATAAGGTTTTTTTGTTAAATCCTATTGTGTAATGGCCAATTGCAGGATATGGGTGGCTAATGCAGGAACTTTAAAAGCCCTGTTTAAGAACATCCTTATGCAACAGGCTGGTACAGCATCTAATCTCTAAGCAGAATTTGCATCAGTGGCATGGGGCTCTTGATCTACAGAGTGCTCAGGAAAGTGGAATGTCTTACACTGCATGTGATGCATTAGAAGCAACACAAATGAAGGTTAGATCCTTGAGAAAGACTTTACAGGGTGATCAATAAAGAAACAGTAAGATATCGTATTGTCAGTCATGCTCACCACAGTGCTAGTACTATATTCTGGGTGACTATGTACAGTATCATTAAGTTAAGCTTTATACTTTGACAATAAGGTCACAAAAGGATACGTGGAAATCAATGATTCCCTGTGAGATACTAGTAGACTATGTTATGCTGTATTTGAGAGTATGTTGCATATTGTATATGAGTACCCCTCGGTATTTAGGGAAAGATAGCATATCCATGTGTTTATTTTACCTATTTATAAAATGCAACTCAACTGGGAGTTTGTTGGCTCTGTACATCAGAACAACATGGGGTGATTGGTAACACCTTACAAAGAACTGGCACGTACGTAGAGTATATGTGAAGGGTTGTGCAGTATTGAATAAGAAATGAAACAGTAGATTCTGCAGACAGAACGAAGGAATAGACATCAGAGGGAGAAATGTGTTAGATGATGGCTGTGACAGACAAGGGTGACTGGTTAAAGAGAAAGACTGAGGGAGCGAGGCATGAGGTTGAAACACATTAGAGGCTCGTTGAAAGAGAGAAGTAGGGAAAGAGCGGGGAAGAGGGAGGAGGTTAAGATAGAGAACAAAAGAGCATGGCAGCAGAGCAACGAGGTGGGGCCTCGGTAATAAGGGCGAAATCTGGAGGAGGGGATGAGGTAGGATGAGGTATTTGGAGGAGAAATTAAGAGAGCAGAGGAAACTATATCGAGGGCAATGGGCAAAGATATATATGTTGAAGCAGATGCGGAGTCTTGTGGAAGTATGGGGAAAGGTAGAGGTGTAGGGCAGAAAAAGGAAGTTGGGCGATTAGGTTTACTAGTCAGGTGAATTTCAAAGACGTGATTATTTAGTTTGGCAGAAATAGAGGATGACTATTGAGCATCTAAGATGTAGTAGAGTGTTCCATATGGATGGGGCTGCACCAGAGAAAGATGATGTTGAGGCTTTGAAGGATCTGAAGTTCTTGATTTCCAGTCTAAGCTTTTTGCTGCTTCTAAGGTTCTTTTGTGTCACCACAGATTTTGAGAGAAGCTGAGAGGTATTCTGAGTATTAGTTTTGTATGGTTTTTAAAAGTAATGCAAGAAAGCTTGAGTTTTATTCTGGGCCTGAGAGGTAGCCAGAGGCAGTTCTTCGAGACACAGATAATATGATTATAATTTATGGGTCCGGATATCATACTGGTCGCAGAATAAAGGATGGCTTTCATGGGCACTAGAGAAGAGCTGCGGATGCAAGAGAGAGGACTTCTCATAATCTAGCCTAAATAGGTTGTGACAAATATTTCTTAGGTTATTAGAGCCTGCAGAGAAGGAGTGGCCTTTTGTTTTAACATCTGTTCTTTGCAAGATCTTAGTCCATTTGTCAATTTTCTGTAAGCTGCATGTGCACATTTTACTGAATCCTCAATGCTCTAGAATATATTGATTGTTTTTAATATTTGGCGTCATATGTAAAAAGGTGTTGGAATATACTACTACATTTTTTACTATCTATTTTGTTTTTATTTCTGAAATGAATAGTCTCTGTAATGTGAGATTTTTTCAATCATATAATAAACATTATTTAGCTTCTCATTTTGTCAACCTCGGAAGGATAGACAGAGGTATCACTTCTGTTAAGAGTCAGAGTTGCAACCCGCAGATCACACACAGATCTCAGCAGTGAGTGCTCGGAGATAGAGGCCTGCTATTCCTACCAGAAATCAACCTTTTTGCCAGTGAACTTCCACATCTACGAGATGATGAGCCACACAACAGCCCCATTAGATATCTTCCGCCTCAAACACAAATTGTGGGAGTGCTGTTAATTAATCATGGAATTTCACATTTTCTCTTCCCCATTATTTCTTTCCGAAGAGGGCAATATGTCACTTTTAACAATGGAATATAAGAAGTACATAAGCCTGTATCACATGTGGTACAATAAGATAATTAACCGCCACAGCTCTTCAAAGGTCCCATAAAACCAGAAGCTTACCACAGGAGGGAGTGTAGAGTAAGAGATCTGTTGGTGTACCTCACGTGCTCCAGATGTTTTCATATGACGTCTCAGCTGCTTAATCTCCAACTCTTGCTTCAAAATTTCGATTTCATTGTTCAGGGTCTTCATTTTCTGTCTTGTGTTGGATCTAAGAAAAGTTGGCATATCGGCAGACCTCTCTTTTTTTGCAGACAAAAAGAAACTCATTAGTGTCAAGAAGGAATCAGCGAAGCAGCCACTCTCATACATTACCGGCATATGTTCATTTGTTGGCTTTCACTGTAGAAAGACGATACTGTGACACAAAAAGACTAATGTAATCCAGCTATATTGCCCCTAAAGAGGAATTCAGAACCCAAGGTGTGAACAGCTGTCGGTGGGGGTGTCTTTCAATCATTGTAGATTAAAAATATCGTTGAAGTCCATGCACTGCACGATACCACCAGAAACCTGTAACCTCTAGATTCCCATATGACCGAACCCCCTAAACACCTCCAGGTTGACACAAAAGCACATAGGTTCCTTGGGCAACTGGGAAATTCCAAAGAGGCCCATAAGGACTATGGATCCACATGAACGATAGTATACATACCTCAAGAATGGAACCACTGTTAACATGAATGCTTTCGGTGAGAGGAACCACAAGCCAACTCTCGATATTTAGGGTGCAGGATCATATTTTGTTTAGTTTAAAATTTTGCTATTTGGTCTCTTTTTTGTTACTGTGTTCCTGCTAACATATTCCACACTCCAATGCAGAATATTCATTCAGCAAATACAATTTTATCTACTTCTGCCTAAAATCTTCTTCCTGCGGGTTTGAAAATAATATCAACCATCTAGTGATACCTACAGTCTCCAACAAGGCCTGGAGAATCCATGTGATTCAACCCAGTAGTGTGTATGATAGAGACACGACTGGATAAACCACGCGTGCCTCTACCACGTAGCCTAAACGGCGAATGTGTCTTTACCACGCAAGCCTTTATCCCGTAATTTTGTGGTAAACATGAACGGTAAAGGGGTATGCGTGGCTAAGGTCACGACCCCCCTCACGCACAAATTCCTACAGAAAGTAATAGTATTTTCTATGTATATAATTGATGAGTAGCAGCTAAATATCCTTGCATATGCTTGATAAAGTCAGCCTCGCTTCAGGTGGGTCACTTTATCATCGATCACTCTTTTGTACTTTGGACAATTACTAAGAAATCTTTGGAAGTGAATCAGAGGTTGTGCTGCTCTTTTACTGACTTCCGCACAGCCTCTGATACTGAGAGCCTGTAATATTCCCCCTGATCTTTGAATTTTTATACAGGCGTTGCACACAGCAAATTAGGCAAAGAAGTTGGATAATACCGGGCATTTATCAAACAGAACGGAAACATTAAATTCTCTTCATCAGGGCTGCCTTCTGGCGCATTCACTTTTCAGTCTTTATGTGCCAGATCTGCCCGCTGCTTTAAAAACCCAGGTTTTTTCAATTAAAATGGGTGTCAAACATATTCCATGCATCATTATGTGGACGATCTGACTCTTCTTGACTATATGTATATTGGCCTTCCAAGGAAACTATATGCATTATTAATACATTGCAGAGAAAACGTTCTGAAAATAGATTTAGAAAGAACAAGAATGATGAGTTTTGGAAAAAATAACAGACTTTAAATGGTCAAGCGATGTAATGCAAACTGAGGTGGTAAGTTCGCATATTTAAGCATTATGGGGCATATTAGCAAGACCCACGTTAAAATTATCACCGTTTTAGCGGCAGGAAACTGCCGCTAAATCGGCGATAATGGGCTTGCTAATATGCGTAATAGAATTCCAATAGAAGCCCAGGTTAGATGTCCTGCACATCTAACCTGGGCTTCTATTGGAATTCTATAGCGCATATTAGCAAGCCCATTATCACCGTTTTAGCGGCAGTTTCCTGCCGCTAAAACGGCGATAATTTTAACGTGGGTCTTGCTAATATGCCCCTATGTTTTATAAAACCCGGAAATGAGCTGACCATATGAAGACAGTGAAGGCAAGAGTCATGCTGCAAACAGGATCCTTGGTAAAATTCACTCATATTTATGGCAGCGAGGTTCTCACTGGCTCCCCTCATAAAAGTTTATAAAAATGAAATCTTGCCGTTAGCCTAGTATAGAGCACAGGTTTTGTTCCTTTAAACTGGGGGCATCTGGGGGCCTATTGAGAGTGCAGCATTTAAGCTCATCCTTACCCTGCCTAAAAGTACCATGATTCAAAGTATTTTACGAGAATTAAATCTCATATCTCACATCCTAGTCCCACATGCCAGGCTTACGACTTAAGCTTCCTAAATGAGCTATCCATGGGTGAATATCTAAACTATGTTGCAAGGAGATTTCCACTAGTGAAAGGAAATGGTCCACAGTCCTGATAAAAAGGATTAACGAAATTAAAACCGCACAGTGTTTTGGGTACAGTAGGAACTTGGGTGCCCTTCCCACATAAGTGTATTTTGAGAGAGTCTGTCATTCAAGTATCCCAAAGGGTGGATATGGAATAGCTACTCAAAAAAAACCTATTACATTTACAATTAATACTTTAGGGCACAATGATATTTTTCCTTACATGCCTAATGTAAGAGATCCCGTTCCCAAACCTGTATACAATTACTCAAATTGTGTCTTGGTTGTAATTTTAATTTCTCAACACCTGAATGGTATAAAACCATTCGGGACAACAATGGTCTGTGCCAATGCTTTTTAAAAATGCACTGCTCTATATATCATGCTCTTTTTAAGTGTCCTTTTTATATACTCGCCTGTAGAAAGTTTTGAAACCATTTTTTAGTATGATATCAGATTCAGTCAAGATATGAGGCAATCACACTTCTGGCTTACATGCACTTTTCGATATTGCGGTAGGAATCACACGATTTTTAATTCTTATCGAACTTTGACTGGAATTTGCAATCTTGTATTATACGTAGATATTTCATATTTGTTTAATCACATTGTAGTGATGTATGTTTTATGGACAAAATCTCAATAAACTTACTTATCTCTCTCTCTCTTTCTGAAACTTACTTTCCATGATACAGCAGTATACTGTGTTTGACATCATATTACAGCCTTTACTACCCAAATCAAGTAAATCCACTTGCCAGAAAATATTTTGTGATCTGGTCCTTCGAGTACGATTTATTTATTTATTTTTGGCGATTTTATATAACGCAAACAAGACACAAAAGGGTATTTGACAGCTTTATATAAGAACCGTCTACACAGTTGCACAATTTTAAACAAAGGTCATTGCAGAAAGTAGTAGTAGTTTTCGTGTAGATAAGTGATGACTATCAAACAAATCTTGCATGTGCTTGATAAAGTCAGCCTTGTTCAGGCCTGCGTTACGCCATACTGTAACTATTGCTCTGTGATGTAGGGCTGCAAAGTGTGAGTGGGTTGTGGTCCTTTCCAAGTTTGCATAACCTGTGGAAAAAGGTCTTCCAGTTTATGTAGAAGGGCAGATTCACAGAAATCTCCTGATGCTGAGATCTGGAACTTAGCTTCTAGGCCAGAATTCTTGCTTAGATCACTATCCACACATTTTTTTGACCAGGTGAAGTAAAGGGAATGAGCACAACTGTCCACACCCGACTATCAAAAGAGCTTAAATGGTGATGCTCAAGGCAATGATAAGCGATTTACTAGCTACACTGGTTAACTCCTGTAGTGATTAAGTATGTTGTTTAATGAGGCATTTGAATAAAACGGAATACTTGCCTGGAAAGAAAGTGATTCAAAAAATAATATTTCGACTTCCAAGACATGCAGAATTTCATTATGCACAGCTATGAGCTGCTTTACAGAAATGTAAACAAGCATTGTCAATGACTGTCGATTTGGGTTTTATATAACAAAGATTGTCACAAGCTTCAGTAATAAACAGAAGACTCCCCGACCAGGGCGAAACCACAGCCCTCATCCAACTGGACCTCTAAGCCGCCTTCAGCACCGTCTCTCACCGCACCCTAATCACGAGACTCCACAACGCCGGCATCCGCGACAAGGCATTGGACTGGATCCGCTCCTTCCTGACCGGCCGTTCCTCTTTCAGCCTACAGAGATCAGCTGTGGAGTACCCCGGTGCTCCTCCCTGAGCCCCACCCTCTTCAACGTCTACACGGCACCCCTTGCAGCCATCGTCAGAAGCCACAGACTCAACATCGTCTTCTACGCAGACGACACCCAGCTGATTTTCTCCCTCACCAATGAACCCACAGCTCCCAGAATCAACTTTCACAACAGAATGAAGGCCGTTGCTAACTGGATGATAGAGAGCTGCCTCAAGCTCAACTCGGACAAGACCGAAGTACTCATCCTGGGACCCACCCCCTTAGCCAGGGATGACTCCTAGTGGCCCACCGCACTAGAAACCCCTTCCACCCCTATGGACAACGCACGCAACCTCTGCATCATACTGGACTCCTCGCTCAAAATGAACCGCCAAATCAATGCAGTATCCTCATCCTGTTTCCACATGCTCCGCCTGCTTTGAAAGAGTTTCAGATGGCTCCCCACAGGATTCAGAAAGACAGTCACCCACACACTCATCACCAGCAGACTTGACTATGACAACGCACTCTAAGCCGGTGTCACCCAGAAACAGCTCAGGAAACTACAGAACGTCCAAAACGCCGCAGCCAGACTGGTCCTTGACATCCCCCGCCACAGCCACATGTTAACACCTCCGACAACTCCACTGGCTTAACAAGAGAATCTCCTTCAAGCTCCTCACACACGCTTACAAGGCTCTCCATGACGTAGGACCAGAATATCTGAACCAGCGCCTCTCCTTCCACACACCAGCCAGACAACTCCACTCTGCCCAACTCACCCTGGCCTCTGTCCCATAGATCCACATGACCAGAACCGGAGGAAGATCCTTCTCCTACTTCGCCGCCAAGACCTGGAACACCCTGCCCCTCCACCTCAGCAATCCGCATTGTTGACCCAATTCAGGAAGGACCTCAAGACCTGGCTCTTCGACTGAACCTCCACATGCAGACGGATCAGCAGCCCCCCCCCCTAGCGCCTTGAGACCCTCACGGGTGAGTAGTTGTGCTTTACAAATCCCTTATTGATTGACATTATTAGCCATTACAAATGCTTATTTCTCACACACAGGACAGTTTGCAGTGTGCTACAAATGTTGTTTCGGTTCAGAACTACTGAGGAAGCATGCACTGCTGTCTCCTGTCCTGTATTTGGTGTTAGCATTGGGGGAAGATTGCACTGCAGCTGCCCATGCTGCACTTCAGATTCAGTGGAAAAGATTGGTTCTGATGGCAAAGCCTCAGCTTAATAGCATAGTGGTCTCAGGGAGTAAAAAATAAATTACCAGATATGTCTTGAGGCCCAGCGTGTATGGGAGTTGGACATTTATTCTGTTTTTGAGAAACAAATCTCCTTTCAGGAAAAAAAATCTTCTCATTGTGATTTTGTTTATGAACAACAAAAGAATGCTGGTAGAGGAGCTATGACATGGGCATCAGGCTGGCATATACATTTGAACTAAAAGTGCTACGGTCATGTCAGCTTTTGGTGAAAATTTCAGCTGATATGGCAGGAAACTCCACTGTACCACAGGAGTGGGGCAACCACTGCTCCAGCAGCTTTGGTGCCGGCTCACCGATCACTGAATGAGCTCTGATGACCCAGTATGCTCTCAATATGCTCTCTGTGCTTATCAAACTACATCCTGCACCGCATCTCCAGAATATAATGATGCTTAAAAGGAGGGAGTCATTTTTAGTGCCACAACAGCAGTCCCAGTTTGCGCTCCCGATAAACATCTGCACAGAGACAAATCAAACCTCCCTAGAATAAAAAATTAAATTCCCAATTTATATACATTTCTGTGCACCCCCTCCTTTAAGGAAGAAACTGGACTACAAAGCTGGGATGTTTAAACCTATTGCTTCAATTATTAATTCATGTGCTTATATTTAGAGCACTGCCAATAAACCAGGTTATGATCAAAATAAGTGCCCGTACTCTATATGGATTGTATCTGATTTTGGAGAATAATATATTTCAGGAAATCTGTTCCCCATGAACCCATTTCCTTGCTTTTTTTTCAAATGCATGTCATGCCCCATGTGTCTAATTTCCTGTAGAATGTTTGGTTCCTGGATCACTTCATGATACTCTTTAAGATCCCTGTCTACCATTCTTCTGTTCCCTGCCTCCTAATTTTCTTTTTTCATCTCTTTCTCTACTTCCACCATACCTATACCCTAGTATAACTACCCCTGCCTACACCCTTATGCATCTACCGTTTCCCTTGCTTTTATCCAAATTTGATATCTACCAATATCCCAAAACGTCTACCACTACCTATACCCTAGTTTCTCTACACCACCTGTACCAATGTACCTCTACCACTACCTATATCCTACTGCCCCTACCCCTCCCTATAGGTAGCCCTGTAACTCAATAATTTACATCCTACTGCCTCAAGCCCTTTCTACAACCTAATGACTCTACACTAGCTATTCAATAGTTTATCTGTGCCTACATCCTCGTACCTCTATAATATCCCTATCTTTACTCTTATCACTACCCCTACGTATTCACTAGTAAATTCACTAAATCTATACCATAGTACCACAACCTCTCTTTATACCCTATTATTCTTCACCCATTTACTATTACACCAATCTAGACCCTAGCACCTTTACCCCGGGCTGCACTCTAGTACCTCTACCTCAGTACCTCTCTCCCTAACTATACCCTGACTAGACCATTTTATCTCTACCCCACTTATACCCTACTGCATCGACCCCATCTATACACTTGTACCTCAGCAACTGCTATACCCGATTTCTTTCACTCCTAACCATATGCTAGCTTCTCTACAGCTGCCTTGTAAAGCTACCCATATCCTAGAACCACTATCTCCTTTTAACCTGGTACCTCTAATGCTACATAAACTTAGTACTTCTACTTGTATCCGAACCCACTCCTGTAACTTATACCTACCACCACTTACATACACCATTTTACCACTCCCCCATTCAACATCTTAGCGCTTATACCTATACCATGCTATCTATACTCTGCCTGTACCCTAGTGCATGTATCCCTACCTATAACACAGTATATCAACCACTCCCCATGCTCAAAAACCCTTAAATCTTGCTATACCCTTTTACCGCTCCCCTCAGACCTCCATCCCTACTTATACTCTATATCTCGTCAGCTACCTATGCCCAAGTACCTGTATCCCCATATATGGGAAACAGCCTTTACAACAAAGTCTTAGCCATGCAATACCTTTACCATGCAGCCTTTACTATGCATGACTTTACCACACAGGTGCCTTTAGCACGCATGGTAGGAATAGTAGTAAGGTGTGATAAAAAAGTTCTGTTTTTGTAAAACAAAAAAAAACCTTAGAAATTCAATGGAAAAAAACGCAAAATTAAAGTAAGATTGTAGTTAGGTGAATTTTTCAGTGACAACAATAACGTTTTGAACAAAAACAAACAGAAATTCACCAGTTACAGTTAGCAGAGCAAACTTGCGCCACCACCATGCACTGCTTATGACTTCACATATTACACCACTCATGACATGTTCTATGACATCATTCTGACATCACTGATGACATCTCATATGACATAATTGATGACATCTCTGATGCCTATACATATATTACAGAGTGGCAGTAGCCCCTCTGTAGTTATAGTTAGGGTTCCCAGGAAACAGATTAGGAATTCCTTGACGTTTTGCTTGCTAATAACTTTGCCCATTTGATGAATCACCATGAAACTTTGCAGACCTATTGCTTTTTCTACAATGGCAGATGAGGCAACGTTTTGCAGTGATTCATCAAGAGGGAGCAAAGAAAAAAAGGGTTCCCAAAATGCAATTTTCCCCAATGCATGGGCAATGGACTTTTTAGACAGACGTAGCGCGAAGAGAACTGAACGGATTGCAATGAAATTTGGCAGGATTATATATTATGGTGTGTAGATGATCCTTTTGGGTAATACAGGTAAGTATTTTTGTAAGTTATAAGGCATTTTAACTTCACTCTACGCCACTCAACTCTACGCTAATCCACTCTACGTCAGTACACTGCCAGCCAATCACAGCATTGCTGTTGGAACATGGATCCACAGTGGATCCCCGTCTCTAGATATACATAAATCTTTTTTTCTTTAATAACTCCAAAACTACTGAACAGATTTACACCAAATTACAAAAAGCACTCTTTCTGGACCAGGAGCTAGCTTTCTGCCACATTTGGTGAAATTCTGTTCAGCGCTTCCGGCTGTAGTCATGTCTACAATCCCTATGGGAAATTGCATTGGGAAAACGCGTTTTGCCCCCCCTTTTTCTCGGCCCCCGCTTGATGAATCACCCCAACACTTGTCAGACAGCAACTGAAGTAAGTGGCAAAAAGTTTTGAACATTTTGTGAAGATTCATCAAAAAGTTATTAGCACAACAAAAAAAGCTTTTCCTATGGAAACTAGGTCCTAACTATAACTAATACTTGCGAATGTCAGTAGGCAATATATATATACATACACATACATATATATATATATATACATGTATATATTATATATGTTCACTGAAAAAAACAAAGGTTACAGGGACGTTATAGTTAGGTTCAGATTTCACTCGTACAAAACCATTGAAATTCAGCAGTCATAGTTACCTGAGCTAACTATAAATTACGTCCCCGCAATGCACTGATTGTGATCTCACATATTACATCACTCATGACATGGTCAGTGACATCATTGATGACATCACTGATGACATAACTCATGGGAATTTCCAATGGTTGAAAAATACTTATTGTAATGATTGTAAGCTTTGCCTGAAAAGTTGGCATGGAAATCTTATGACGCTATAACTGTGCCTTAAATAACCTGACTTAAACTGTGACTTTGCTAACCAACTGGGGTATGTAACCGAACCCCCTTTCCTTTTTTTGTCCATCTTTTTTTCCTTTTTGGATGTATGGAAAATCAATAAAAAATTGTTTAAAAAAAAAAAAATCACTGATGACATAACTCATATCACTGATGACATCATCCAGTGAGTGTGTGTCCTAAATGTTTCTGACAGTTAAAGATATATACTAAGCCTATGCATAAGTTAAATTACTATTCTTTTTGTACTACTAATGAGTGATAATGTTTCTAATATATGTAATTTGAGTGGCACTGTGACTGTCTATATCAGTGTGGGAGTGGGTGTCTGAATGGCAGTATGGGTGAATAAGTGGGTGTTGAGTAGCTGTATGGAAGAGTGAGGGACTGTGTAAGTGGCTGTATGGGTGGGTGAGTGGCTGTATTGGTGACTGTGGTGGCTGTATGAGTGGCTCTATGGGTGGATGAGTGTGTATGTGAGTGGCTGTATGGGTGACTGTGTGGCTCTGTGAATGGCTCTATGGGTGAGTGACTGGGTGTGTAAGTGGATGTACAGGTAAATGAGTGGCTGTTTGACTGGGTGTATTAGTAAGTGAGTGGGTGTGTGAGTGGCTGTTTTGCACAGTATTTGTGAGAGTGGCTGTATAGATGAGTGAGTGGGCGTGTGAGTCATTGTATTGATGTGTGAATGGGCATATAAGTGGTATTGTGGATGAGTGAATGGATGTGTGAGTGGCTGTATGGGTGAGTGAGTAACTCTGTTAGTAGCTGTATGGCTGAGTGAGTGGCTGTGTGAGTGGCTGAGTAAGTGGGTATGTGAGTGGTTGTATGGGTGTGTGAGTGAGTGTTTGAGTGGCATATGGGTCTGTGAGTAGAGTGGATTTGTGGGTGTGTGAGTAGCTGTATGGGTCTGTGAGTGGCTGTATGGGTGAATGAGGGGTTGTGTGAGTGGCTGTATGAGTGAGTGAAAGTCTGTGTCAGTAGTTGTATGGGTCTGTGAATGGGTATGTGAGTGAGTGTGTGAGTGGGTGTATGAGAAGTTGTATGGGGATGTGAGTGGGACTGTGGATGATGTAATCAGTGATATCATCAATGATGTTATTTGAGATGCCATCAGTGATGTCACTGACCATGTCGTGAGTGATGTAATATGTAAAGTCATAAGCAGTGCATTGCGGGGGCGTAAGTTATAGTTAGCTCAGGCAACTATAACTGCTGAATTTCTATGGTTTTGTACGAGTGAAATCTGAGCCTAACTATAACGTCCCCGTAAACTTTGGTTTTTTTCAGTGAATTTCCAAGTTTTACAAAAATTCTTTTCCTAACTATAACATCCCTGTGACCTTTGGTTTTTTCAGTCAATTTTGACATTTACATTTTTTTTTTTTTTTTAACTGTAACCTGTAAATTTTGAAAGTAGGTGTGTGAGTGGCTGTATAGGTAGGTGAGTGGTTGTGTAAATCTCTGAATGGGTGAGTGAGTGGGTGCATGAGTGGGTCTGTGAGTGATTGTGTGAGTATAAGAGTGGGTCTGTGAGGGTCTGTAAGTGTCTGAGTGGGTCTGGGAGTGGGTGCGTGAGTCTCCATGTGGATCTGTGAGTGGGCGCATGAGTCTCTGAGTGGGTCTGTGAATAGGAACATAAGTGTCTGAGTGGGTCTGCCAGTGAATGTCTGAGTAGGTCTGTGAGAGCGTGCAAGAGTCTTTGAGTGGGTCTGTGAGTGGGTGTGTGAGAGAGTGGATCTGTTAGTGGGTGTGCAAGCCTCTGAGTGGGTCTGTGAGTGGGCGCATGAGTGTGTGCGAGTCTATGAGTGGGTCTGTAAGTGTGTGTGAGTCTCTCAGTGGGTCTGTGAAGGGGTGAGTGCTTGGATGGATCTGTGAGTGGGTGTATGATTGTCTGGATATGTCTGTCTGCCAGTGGGTGCATAAGTCTCTGAGTGGGTCTGTGAGTTGGTGCGTGTGTGTGTGAGTTGGTCTGTGCATAGGTACATGAGACTATGAGTGGGTCTGTCAGTGGGTGCACGATAAAAAAAGTAGAGGGGCGCACGGGAGCAGGTCCTTGTGCCAGCTCCCCCTGTGATGGTTCTCCGGTCCAGCTTGCCTGAAGTCCGCTACCCTCTGCTGCCTTTGATTTTGTGCCTCCTCTGCTCCTTTTCTCCTCGATTTTCTGTCTCTTCTTTGCTCACTCCTGCCCGCTATGTTGCCTTTTCTGCTCGTTCTGCCCATTATTTTGCCTCTTTCTTCACTCCTGATCTTTATTCTGCCTCTTGCTGCTTGTTTCTGACCTCTATTTTGCCTCTTGCTGCTTGTTTCTGACCTCTATTTTGCCTCTTGTTGCTCGTTTCTCACCTCTATTTTGCCCCTTTCTGCTCATGCTGCCTGTTATTTTGCCTCTATCTGCTCACTCCTGACCTTTATTTTGCCTCTTTCTGCTCGTTTCTGACCTTTATTCTCCCTCTTTCTGCTTGTTTCTGACCTTTATTCTGCCTCTTTCTGCTCCCTTCTGACCTTTATTCTGCCTCTTTCTGCTCGTTTCTCACCTTTATTTTGTTTCTTTGTGCTCAATGCTGACCTTTATTTTGCCTTTCTGCTCATTGCTGGCCTTTATTTTGCCTCTTTCTGCTCCTTTCTTACCTTTATTTTGCCTCTTTCTGCTTGTGGCTGACCTTTATTTTGTCTCTTTCTCCTTGTTTCTCACCTTTTTTTGCCGCTTTCTGCTGGGTTCTGACTTTTATTCTGCCTCTTTCTGCTCGTTTCTCACCTTTATATTGTCTCTTTGTGCTCATTGCTGGCCTTTATTTTGACTCTTTCTGCTCGTTTCTTACTTTTATTGTGCCTCTTTCTGCTTGTGGGTGACTTTTATTTTGCCTCCTTTTCCTTGTTTCTCCTCTTCATTTTGGCGCTTTCTGCTGGTTTCTGACTTCCATTTTGCCTCTTTCTGCTCGTTTCTCACCTTTATTCAGCCTCTTTCTGCTCCCTTCTGACCTTTATTCTGCCTCTTTCTGCTCGTTCTGAACTCTGTTTTGCTTCTTTCTGCTTCTTTCTGCTAGTTTCTGACCTTAATTCTGCCTTTTTCTGCTCTTTGCTGACCATTAATCTCTTTCTGCTCATTTCTTACATTTGTTTTGCCTCTTTCTGCTCGTTGCGGACCTTTATTCTGCCACTTTCTTATCATTGCTGACCTTTATTCTGCCTCTTTCTGCTCATTTCTCACCTTAATAATCTCTTTCTGCTCATTGCTGACCTTTGTTCTGCCTCCCTCCGCTCTTTTCTCACCTTTATCTTGCCTCTTTCTGCTTGTTTCTCACCTTTATCTTGCTTGTTTCTGACCTTTATTTTGCCTCTTGCAGCTCATTGCTGATCTTTATTTTGCCTCTTTCTGCTTGTTGCTCACCTTTATCTGGTCTCTTTTTGCTCGTTGCTCACCTTTATTCTGCCTCTTTCTGTTTGTTGCTGACCTTTATTCTGCCTCTTTCTGCTTGTTTCTTACCTTAATTTTGCCTCTTTTTGCTTGTTGCTGACTTTTATTCTGCCTGTTTCTGACCTCTATTTTGCCCCTTTCTGCTCGTTTCTCATATCTATTTTGCCTCCTTCTGCTCGTTGCTGACCTTTATTCTTCCTCTTTCAGCTCATTTCTGGCCATTATTCTGCCTCTTTCTGCTCATTTCTGACCTCTATTTTGCCCCTTCCTGCTCATTTTTAACCTTTATTCTGCCTCTTTCTGCTCGTTTCTCATCTTTATTTTGCCTCTTTCTGCTCATTTCTGACCTTTATTCTGCCTCTTTCTGCTTGTTTCTGACCTCTATTTGCCCCATTCTGACCTCTATACTGCCTCTTTTTGCTCGTTTCTCATCTTTATTATGCCTTTTTCTGCTTATTGCTGACCTTCATTCTGTCTCTTTCTGCTCATTTCTGGCTTTACTTAGCCTCTTTCTGCTCATTGCTGACCTTTATTCTTCCTCTCTCTGCTCATTTCTATCCTTTATTTTGCCTCCTTCTGCTCTTTCTCCTTGGGACTGTGGGGGGAGCCTAAAGGCCCTGCGTGGTCACAGAAGGCTCCCCGCCTCTTGGACTGTTTGCTTTAACTTGACGGGAGCTGTGAGCTCCCGCCAAGATAAAGCAAACTGCTATGCCCCGGTGGTGGGTGCCCCAGGACATAGCAGGATCCAGCCCTGAGGGGTGGAGGCCCCCAGGGCCATTATTGGCTCCAGGAGGGGGAATGCATGGCCCCCCTCCTTTGATTTTCAAGGGCCTGGCCTAGGGAAGTGGTGGTCCCCGTGGTCGAGAACAGCCACTGGGGGGGGGGGGCGCGCAGCCCCTTTCCTATTGTTTTTAAAGTATGTGGTCCTGGGGCAGTAGTGGTCCCGGGGTCCTCGGGCCACCCACTAGGTGTTTTTTAGCCCCGGGGAGGTGGTGGTCACCGGGGCTCGGGGGTGTCTGTGCGGCCCCCCATCAATGTTTCAAGAGCCCCAGAGAGGTGGTAGTCCCCGGGGCTTATAGACCCCATATAGGAGGTGCCGTGTGACCCCCTCCTTTTTTAATAAATAATGCCCGGGCTGGTAATGGTGCCCGGAGCTCCATGAGCCTCAGGAAGGGGGCCCGTGCACCCCCATTCTTCTTTTAAACAATGCCCCTAGGACCTGGCCCACGCGGGTGCCATTTTCAAAACAAGCACATGTGTTTTTTTGCTGCAAATTTGCAGCAAACATTTTTTAAAAATGCTTATTTGCCCTGCTGCGGACCCCCTGGGGCCACACGAGCAAGGCTTGGGGGTCAAGGCATTCCTACCCTGCCCCGTTTCCTTTTTTTTGTTTTTTGTGGAAAGCCGAGTCCCAAGATGGCTGCCAACACTTTCTGGTTGATTTGTTGGCAGCCAATCAGAACTTTGCATTTCCCTGCATGAGCTCATTATTATTTGTGAATTAGCCACAAGCACACATAAACAAATATGGATTTCCTTACATTTCTCAACAACTACTGAACGGATTTACACCAAATAACAAAATGCACAATCTGAATACCAAAAGCTGCTTTCCGCCAAATTTGGTGTCATTCCGTCCAGTGGTTCAGGCTGCAGTCGTGTCTAAAGCTCCTATGGGAATTAACATACTTTTTTTGTCCCCCCCCCTTTTTCTCAGGCCCCGCTAGATGGATCGCCCCAAAGCTTTCCATGCACAGCAAGAATCACCGGCACACTTTTTTGGGAAACGTTTCTGAAGATTCGTCAAACGGCACCAAAGACATAGGCAAGTCAAACAATGCTCTTTCTATGGAGACATGGTCCTAGCTATAACTACCTACTGGCAACCGCCAGTAGGTAATATGTTACAGAGTGGCAGTAGCCACTCTGTAGTTATAGTTAGGGTAGCCAGGCATAGGAATTCCTCTAATTTTTGCTTGCTAATAACTTTGCCCCTGTTTGAGGAATCACCATGAAACTTTGCAGACTTATTGCTTTGTCTACAATGATGAACGAGGCAAAGTTTTGCAGTGATTCATCGGGGGGGACAAAGAAAAAAGGGGGGGGGCCCAAAACGCATTCTTTCCCAATGCATGGTCAATGGACTTTTTCAGACGTTTTAGACAGAAGTAGCGTGAAAACAGCTGAACGGATTGCCATGAAATTTGACAGGATTACACATTATGGTGTGTAGATGATACTTTTAGGTATTACAGATAAGTATTTTTTACGTTATAAGGTATTTTAACTTCACTCTAGCCACTCTACTCAATGCTACTCCACTCTACGTCAGTACACTGTACACCAGTAAACTCAACATTATTCCACTCTACACCACTCCACTGTATGCACTTAACTCTATGCCGCTACACTCTATGCTATTGCTCTGTATGCCCTTCTACTCTACAACACTTCACTGTATGCCACTCCACCGTAGGCTATTACACTGTACGCCACTACAGTCTTCCCCCTACACTCTACCCCGCTACACTCTACAACGGGAAATGGCATTAACAACGTGGGCTAAACCATGCGTGCTGTTACAACACAAGCGGAACAACGCTTGTCTTAACCACGCATATGCCCTTACCAGGCATATGCCTTAACCACGATTTCTGTTGTAAAGGTGGTAAAGGCATATGTGTGTTAAAGGAGTCAGCGGTCTAGCATTGGAGCGAGTGGGTGGGGGTTGGGAGGTGTTGGAGACTTCCTGCAGATGACAATGAAAGTAACAGCGGCTTGGTGAGTGGGTTTAGGGCGGGGGTCGGGTATTTTTAAGGGCTGGGGGTTGGGTTTCAGGACTCAGCATGGGGGGTCGGGTAGGTTTTAGGGCTGGGGGCCAGGTTTTAGGGCTCAAGGTGGGAGGGAAGGAGCAGTGTCTAGGGCTGGGGGCTCAGGGCGGGAGGCTGGAGTCAGGGTAGTTATTAGGGCTGTGGGCTGGGTTTTAGGACTCGGGTGGGGGGATGGTGTCATTTCTAGGGCTAGGGGCAGGGTGGTTTGCAAGGCTGGGTTTTAGGGCTCAGGGCGGGGGGCTGGGATGAGCTCTTTACCATGCATATGCCTTTACCAATCATGCCTTTACAATGAAAATTCATTGTAAAGGTATGCGTGGCAAAGGCACGGTCTTGGTTGAGACTGCGTTGTAAAGGCATGCAAAGTAATTGCATGCGTTGTTCCATCATACAACCCTTTACAACACTCCACCCTATGGTATGCCACTCTACAACATTCCAATCTATTCCACTTCATTGTTCGCTACTCCACTTCGCACCACTTCGGTCTACACTATTCCACTGTACACCACTACACTGTATCTCACTCCAATCTATGCCACTGCACTCTAAGCCACTCCAGTGTATGCCACTCCACTCTACACCACTCCTACACTCCAGTGTATGCTACTCCATTGTACGCCACTCCACTGTATGCTACTGAACTCTGCAACTGCAGTCTACGCTATTCCACTGTATGCCACTACACTACACCTCACTCCACTCTAGGCCAGTCCACTCTACACCACTCCACTGTACGCCACTCCACTCTATTCCACTGTATGCCAGTCTATTCTACCACACTCCACTCTACGCCACTGCACTGTACACCACTCCACTGTATGCTATTCCACTGTATGCAGCTCCACTGTACAAGACTTCAGTCTACCCCAGTACACTGTACACCAACCTACTCCTTACTATTCCACTGTACGCAACTCCACTCTACAACAATCCACTCTATGCTATCCAATTCTATGCCACTCCACTGTACACCACTCTACTATATGCTATTCCTTTGTAGGAGACTCCACTGTACACCACTCTACTCAACCCCACTCCACTCCATGCCACTCCACTGTAGGCTACTCTACTCTATGCTATTCCACTGTACACAACTCCACTGTTGCTGCTTCACTCTTTGCCACTCTACTATACGCTATGATGCTCCACTCTTTGCAATTCTACTTCATGCCACTATAATGAACCTCTCTCCACTGTATGCCATTCCACTCTACTTCACTGTACGCTAATACACTCTACCACACTCCATTCTACGCCAATCCACTTTTCATCACTCCACTGTATGCTATTCTATTGTACACCACTCCCCTCTATGTCACTACACTCTACAAAACTCCACTAAATGCTATTGCACTCTACGCCACTCCACAATGTCACTCCACTCTATGCCACTCCACTCTACGCCATTCCACTGTACATTATTACACTGTACGCAACTACACTCTACGCCACTCAACTCGATACTATTCGACTATATGCCACTCCACCCTACCCCACTACATTGTATGCCACTCCACTGTACCCTATTCCGCTGTAGGGTACTGCACTGTACCTTACTCCACTATACGTCACTTCACTCTACGCCAATTCACTGTACGCTATTATAATCTATGCCACTCTGGTGTACACCACTACCATGTATGCCACTGCACTGAATGTCACTCCACTCCACGGTACGCTGTTTCAGTGTATGCTATTCTACTGTGCACAAATCTACTGTGCACCACTACACTCTACACCAATACACTCTACAACACTCCACTATCCGCTATTCCACTCTACACCATTAAACTGTATGCCAATCCACTCTACGTAATTCCACTCCACTATTCAGTATTACACTATGCGCAACTACACTCTACATCATTAAACTCTACTCTATTCAAGTCTTTGCCACTTCACTCTACCGCACTCCACTGTACCCTACTTCACTGTACCCCACTCCACTGTACGCCACTGCACTCTATGCCACCCCAGTATATGCTATTCCAATCTATGCCACTCTAGTGTACACCACTACAGTTTAAGCCACGACACATTGTGCTACTCCACTGTACGCTATTTCAGTGTGTGCTACTCTACTGTATGCTATTCCACTGTATGCCACCCCACTCTACGACACTCCCCTTTACGCCACTCCACTGTACGCTATTCTACTGTACGCCACTCCCATCTACCTCACTTCACTCTACGCCACGCTATTCCACTGGATGCCACTCCACTCTACCCCACTCCTCTTTATGCCACTCCACTCTACACCATTCCCTGTATGCCACTCTACATTATGCTATTCCACTGTACACCACTACACTGTACACTAATCCACTCTACACCACTGTACTCTACACTATTCCACCATATGCAAATCCACTTTAAGCCACTCCACTCTAAGCTATTTCACTCAACTCTACTCTACTGTATGCCACTCCAGTGTACGCCATTCAACTGTATGCTACTCCACTCTACAGCAGTGCACTGTACGCCACTCCAATCTATGCTATTCCATTGTATGCCACTCCACTCTACACTATACGCTTTTCCACTTTATGGCACTCCACTGTATACTATTTCACTCTACCCCACTTCACTGTAGGCCAATCCAGTCAATCACACCCCACTAAACGCAACTTCACTGTATGCTATTCCACTCTACGCCACTCCAGTGTGAGCCACTCCACTCAATGGCACTCTGTGCCACTACACTCTACAACACGATATGTCACTCCACTGTAGCACATTTTACGACATTCTAGTCTACTATACCTCAATTTACTGTACTTAACTCTATGCCACTACACTGTGCCCAACTCTATGACAGTTTCACTCTAAAATATGGCATACCACTCTTCTGTATGACACGCCACTCCACTCTATAACACTTTACACCACTGTATGTTACACAATTACAGAGAACTACACTCCATGGCACTGTACTATACGAGACACCACTCCAATTTATGACACTTTACTCCACTCTATGCTACGCCACTCCACTCGCGTACACTGTACAAAGTTTAGGCCACTGTACAACACTCCAATGTATGCCGCACCATTCTACAACAATCTATTGTACTCTATAAAACTGCATTACACTCTACTACACTCTATGCATCTGTACGACACCGTACTACACTGTATGCCCCTATACTACACTGTACCACACTGTACTCCACTCTATGCCATTCTACAACACTCTATGCAACTCTATGCAACTACACTGTACAACACACCACTACACTCTACAATACTCCACTCCACTATACGACACACCACTCCGCTCCACTACATAGCACTTTACTCCACTATATGCAACGCTACACCACTCTGCTCCCCTATATTCCACTCCACAACACTAGACTCTATGGCATTACACTGTACGACACTGTCCTTTACTATACTCTATGACACTACACTTAACAACACTCAATTAAATGACACTTGCATTATGATTTGAAACACATTTTTATTAAAAAATAAAAACCATTTAAATTTAATGAAAAAACAAAGGTGAAAGCTAAGTTATAGTTAGGAAAACTTTGTATATTGTTAATATTTTATTAAAAAAAACAAAGGTCAAAAGCTAAGGAAAACTTTATTTATTCTTTGTATACAAACCCAACTTAAACTTTACAAACTAGAGAAATTATAAAGTTATAGTTCTAACTTAAATTTCTAATTTACAAACCACTAGATATAAGTTACATTTATAATTTACGCACCACCTTCAATTTACTATGTGTCATGCAGCTCTGTATACATTCTTATCGCATCAATCGCCACACTACATGAACTATAACTCACCGTTTTTCCATTCACTTGTTATGCCCTTTCATATTATATAACTTTTAGTACGTGAAATCATAGCAGTCATAAGAAGACATATGACATCTGAAATTACATCATTTTTTCAGAACACAGTGTATGGGGGACAGCTAACTAAAACTGGTGAATTTCTGTGGTTTCTTACAGTACAAAACGTTACGTTGGCACTGAAATTTACACCAAAATTTAATGTCATTTTAACCTTTGGTTTTTCAGTGAATTTCTATGTTTTTTTAACAAAGAAAAAAATCAAATCTTATTATCACACCTAACTATAACGTCACTTTAACCTTTGTGTTTTTCAGTGAATTGTAAGGTGTTTTTAATGTAAATTTAGATAGAATCACAATCCCTAACTATAACGTCACTTCAACCATTGTTTTTTTCTGGGAATTTCTAGGATTTTTTTTTTACTTAACCCTTTCTATGCTCATGACGGAATGGTTCCGTCATGAGCACAAGTTCTAGTGTGCTCATGACGGAACCATTCCGTCATGAGCATATGCTCAGGAAATCCCTCTGCTGCAGACAGCAGAGGAATTTCCCTTTTTTTTTTTTGCCTGGGGAGGTGGGGAAGAGCTTCCCCAACCTCCCCAGGCATATTTTTGATTTTCATTGCAATGACGATCGCGCGCATGGCGCGCAATCGTCATTACAACGAAAACGAAACTGAAACTTAGTTTCAGTTTCTCAGTTTCGGTGCTTGTGGGGCTATCTCAGCCCCCCGACCACCGAAAAAGATGGGAGAGGTATCGTTGGAAAGGGGAGAATCTCCCCTTTCCAATGGTACCCTTCCCTAGTGGATCCCTGCTTGGCATCACCCCAGGAGGGTGATCCCCAAGCAGGGATCCACCCACTAGCCACCAGGGAGGGGGGGAGCGGCCCCTTGGGCAAGGGCCTTTGCTCCCCCCATATTTGTTTGTTGGCAGCAGTTTTTCTGCCCCCCCTGGGGGGCAGATGGGGGCAGTAGCCCCCAATCTGCCCCCCCAGGGGGGGCGGAAAGCCCACTAGAAACCAGGGATTACTTTTTTTTATTGACGTTGGGGTGGGGGCTGCCCAAAAAGGGCAAGGCAATGCCCCCACCCTCCCCCAGAGAAATGTAAGTCTTTCTGCCCCCCCGGGGGGGGCAGAAAGCCCACTAGGAACCAGGGATTTTTTTTTTTTATTGAAGTTGAGGTGGGGGCTGCCCAAAAAGGGCATGGCAATGCCCCTCCCCCTGGGAAATGTCAGTCTTTCTGCCCCCCCGGGGGGCGGAAAGCCCACTAGAAACCAGGGATTATTTTTTTTTATTGACGTTGGGGTGGGGGCTGCTCAAAAAGGGCATGGCAATGCCCCCACCCCCCCAGAGAAATGTAAGTCTTTCTGCCCCCCCTGTGGGGCAGATGGGGGCAGTGGCCCCCAATCTGCCCCCCGGGGGGGGCAGAAAGCTTACTAGGAACCAGGGATTTTTTTTATTGATGTTGGGGTGGGGGCTGCCCAAAAAGGGCATGGCAATGCCCCCCCCAGAGAAATGTCAGTCTTTCTGCCCCCCCCGGGGGGGCGGAAAGCCAACTAGAAACCAGGGATTTTTTTTTTTTATTGACGTTGGGATGGGGGCTACCCAAAAAGGGCATGGCAATGCCCCCCAGAGAAATGTCACTCTTACTGCCCCCCCTGGGGGTGAGATGGGGCAGTAGCCCCCAATCTGCCCCCCCAGGGTGGCCGAAAGCCCACTTGAAACCAGGGATTTTTTTTTTGTATTCATGTAGGGGTGGGGGCTACCCAAAATGGGCATGACAATACCCCCACCCCCCCAGAGAAATTCCAGTCTTTCTGCCCCCCGGGGGGGCAGATGGGGGCAGTGGACCCTGATCTGCCCCCCGGGGGGGCAGAAAGCCCACTAGGCGCCAGTGATTACGCTGGATTTTTTTATGCATGGGGGTGGGGGCTGCCCAGAATGGGCATACCAATGCTCCCACCCCCCAACAAAATAGCCACCGTCTTTCTGCCCCCCTTGGGGCAAGATCGGGGCAAACTCCCCCCCCCCGATTCCCCCCCAGGGCGGCAGAAAGCCCACAAGGCACAGACTTACTTTTAGCAATGTGCCTTCCTGTGGATTTTGGGCCCTAGCGCAGCCGGGACATAGGGAAACCTAGCAAACCTGTACATTTTTGAAAACTAGACACCATGGGGAATCCGGGATGGGTGACTTGTGTGCCTCTCACCAGGTTCTGTTACCCAGAATCCCTTGCAAACCTCAAACTTTGTAAAAAAACACATTTTCCTCATAATTCTGTTGTGGGAAAGTTCTGGAATCTGCGTGGATCCACAAATTTCCTTCTACACAGCATTCCCCTAGGTCTTTCGATACAAATGGTACCTCACTCGCGTGGGTGGGTCAAGTACCCACGAAAGGCAAAGGCCCAAAACCTAGTGAGGGGACATCAAAATTACCTATCACAAAGCAACCTGGTTTTCAAGGGGGGTCCTATAAGTTTTTGGCCCCGGGCTCGGCGGCCATCTAGGGAAACCTACCAAACGCAAACATTTCTGAAAACTAGACACCCAGGGGATTCCAGGGAGGTATGGCTTGCGTGGATCCCCCAACGTTTTCTTACCCAGAATCCCCTGCAAACCTGAAATTTAGCTGAAAAAATCACACTTTCCACACATTTTTGTGTGGTAAAGTTGTGGCATCACCGGGCTGACACAAATTTCCTACCACCCAGCGCTCCCCCAGGTCTCCCGATAAAAATGGTGCCTCACTCATGTGGGAGGCCCAAGTACCTGCGACAGGCAAGGGCCCAAAACGTATTGAGGCAACATCAAAATTGCCCATCACAAAACGACCTGGTTTTGCAAGGGGGGGGTCACCTGGGTTTTTGGCCCCGTGCTCGGCGGCCAGCTAGGGAAACCTACCAGACCCACACATTTCTGAAAACTAGACACCCGGGGGATTCCAGGGAGGTATGGCTTGCTTGGATTCCCCCAAAGTTTTCTTACCCAGAATCCCCTGCACACCTCAAATTTAGCTGAAAAAAATCACTTTTTCCACACATTTTTGTGTGGAAAAGTTGTGGCATCACCGGGCTGACACAAATTTCCTACCACCCAGCGTTCCCCCAGGTCTCCCGATAAAAATGGTGCCTCACTCGTGCGGGAGGCCCAAGTACCCGCGACAGGCAAGAGCCCAAAACGTATTGAGGCGACATCAAAATTGGCTATCACAAAACGACCTGGTTTTGCAAGGGGGGGGTCACCTGGGTTTTTGGCCCCGTGCTCGGCGGCCAGCTAGGGAAACCTACCAGACCCACACATTTCTGAAAACTAGACACCCGGGGGATTCCAGGGAGGTATGGCTTGCTTGGATTCCCCCAAAGTTTTCTTACCCAGAATCCCCTGCACACCTCAAATTTAGCTGAAAAAAATCACTTTTTCCACACATTTTTGTGTGGAAAAGTTGTGGCATCACCGGGCTGACACAAATTTCCTACCACCCAGTGTTTCCCCAGGTCTCCCGATAAAAATGGTGCCTCACTCGTGTGGGAGGCCCAAGTACCCGCGACAGGCAAGGGCTCAAAACCTATTAAGGCGACATCAAAATTGCCTATCACAAAATGTGTGTCACCTCAATACGTTTTGGGCCCTTGCCTGTCGCAGGTACTTGGGCCTCCCGCACGAGTGAGGCACCATTTTTATCGAGAGACCTGGGGAAACGCTGGGTGGTAGGAAATTTGTGTCAGCCCAGTGATGCCACAACTTTACCACACAAAAATGTGTGGAAAAAGTGATTTTTTTCAGCTAAATTTGAGGTTTGCAGGAGATTCTGGGTAAGAAAACGTTGGGGGATCCACGCAATCCATACCTCCCTGGAATTCCCGGGTGTCTAGTTTTCAGAAATGTGTGGGTTTGGTAGGTTTCCCTAGCTGGCCGCCGAGCACGGGGCCAAAAACCAAGGTGACCCCCTTGCAAAACCAGGTCGTTTTGTGATAGGCAACTTTGATGTCGCCTCAATAGGTTTTGGGCCTTTGCCAGTCGCGGGTACTTGGGCCTTCCACACGAGTGAGGCACCATTTGTATCGGGAGACATGGGGGAACACTGGGTGGTAGGAAATTTGTGTCAGCCCGGTGATGCCACAACTTTCCCACACAAAAATGTGTGGAAAAAGTGATTTTTTCAGCTAAATTTGAGGTTTGCAGGAGATTCTGGGTAAGAAAACGTTGGGGGATCCACGCAATCCATACCTCCCTGGAATTCCCCGGGTGTCTAGTTTTCAGAAATGTGTGGGTTTGGTAGGTTTCCCTAGCTGGCCGCCGAGCACGGGGCCAAAAACCAAGGTGACCCCCCTTGCAAAACCAGGTCATTTTGTGATAGGCAACTTTGATGTCGCCTCAATAGGTTTTGGGCCTTTGCCAGTCGCGGGTACTTGGGCCTTCCACACGAGTGAGGCACCATTTGTATCGGGAGACATGGGGGAACACTGGGTGGTAGGAAATTTGTGTCAGCCCGGTGATGCCACAGCTTTCCCACACAAAAATGTGTGGAAAAAGTGATTTTTTAGCTAAATTTGAGGTTTGCAGGGGATTCTGGGTAAGAAAACATTTGGGGCTCCACGCAAGCAATACCTCCCTAGTATCCCCCGGGTGTCTAAATTTCAGAAATGTGTGGGTTTGGTAGGTTTCCCTAGCTGGCCGCCGAGGACGGGGCCAAAAACCCAGGTGACCCCCCTTGCAAAACCAGGTCGTTTTGTGATAGGCAATTTTGATGTCGCCTCATTACATTTTGGGCCCTTGCCTGTCGCGGGTACTTGGGCCTCCCGCACGAGTGAGGCACCATTTTTATCGGGAGACCTGGGGGAACGCTGGGTGGTAGGAAATTTGTGTCATCCCAGTGATGCCACAACTTTCCCACACAAAAATGTGTGGAAAAAGTGATTTTTTTCAGCTAAATTTGAGGTTTGCAGGGGATTCTGGGTAAGAAAATGTTGGGGGATCCACGCAAGCCATACCTCCCTGGAATCCCCCGGGTGTCTAGTTTTCAGAAATGTGTGGGTTTGGTAGGTTTCCCTAGCTGGCCGCCGAGCACGGGGCTAAAAACCCAGGTGACCCCCCTTGCAAAACCAGGTCGTTTTGTGATAGGCAACTTTGATGTCGCCTCAATAGGTTTTGGGCCCTTGCCAGTCGCGGGTACTTGGGCCTTCCACATGAGTGAGGCACCATTTGTATCGGGAGACCTGGGGGAATGCTGGGTGGTAGGAAATTTGTGTCAGCCCGGTGATGCCACAACTTTCCCACACAAAAATGTGTGGAAAAAGTGATTTTTTTCAGCTAAATTTGAGGTTTGCAGGGGATTCTGGGTAAGAAAACATTGGGGGATCCACGCAAGCCATACCTCCCTGGAATCCTCTGGGTGTCTAGTTTTCAAAAATGTATAGGTTTGCTAGGTTTCCCTAGGTGCCGGCAGAGCTAGGGTTCAAAATCTACAGCTAGGCACTTTGCAAAAAAAGGGTCAGTTTTCACTGTGAAAATGTGGTGTGTCCACGTTGCGTTTTGGGCCGTTTCCTGTCGCAGGCACTAGGCCTACCCACACAAGTGAGGTACCCTTTTTCTCGGAAGACTTTGGGGAACGTGGGGTGGGTGGAATTTTGTGGATCCACGCAGATTCCAGAACTTTCCACCACAGAAATGTGAGGAACATTTGTTTTTTTGGACAAATTTTGAGGTTTGCAAGGGATTCTGGGTAACAGAACCTGGTGAGAGGCAGTCAAGTCACCCCATCCTGGATTCCCCTGGGTGTCTAGTTTTCAAAAATGTATAGGTTTGCTAGGTTTCCCTAGGTGCCGGCAGAGCTAGGGTTCAAAATCTACAGCTAGGCACTTTGCAAAAAAAGGGTCCGTTTTCACCATGAAAATGTGTTGTGTCCACGTTGCGTTTTGGGCCGTTTGCTGTCGCGGGCACTAGGCCTACCCACACAAGTGAGGTACCATTTTTCTCAAAAGACTTCGGGGAATGCGGGGTGGGTGGAATTTTGTGGATCCACGCAGATTCCAGAACTTTCCACCACAGAAATGTGAGGAAAATTTGTTTTTTTTGACAAATGTTTAGGTTTGCATGGGATTCTGGGTAACAGAACCTGGTGACAGCCAGTCAAGTCACCCCATCCTGGGTTTCACTGGGTGTCTAGTTTTCAAAAATGTATAGGTTTGCTAGGTTTCCTTAGGTACTGGCAGAGTTAGGGTTCAAAATCTAGAGCTAGGCACTTTGCAAAAAAAAG
Organism: Calotriton arnoldi; assembly: GCA_963921515.1. Lineage (NCBI taxonomy): Eukaryota > Metazoa > Chordata > Amphibia > Caudata > Salamandridae > Calotriton > Calotriton arnoldi. The sequence goes on from CAWUFW010000509.1 coordinate 2,142,731, forward strand.
GGTCAGTTTTCCCTGTGAAAATGTGGTGTGTCCATGTTGCGTTTTGGGCCGTTTCCTGTCGCGGGCACTAGGCCTACCCACACAAGTGAGGTACCATTTTTCTCAAAAGACTTCGGGGAATGCGGGGTGGGTGGAATTTTATGGATCCACGCAGATTCCAGAACTTTTCACCACAGAAATGTGAGGAAAATTTGTTTTTTTTGACAAATGTTTAGGTTTGCATGGGATTCTGGGTAACAGAACCTGGTGACAGCCAGTCAAGTCACCCCATCCTGGGTTTCCCTGGGTGTCTAGTTTTCAAAAATGTATAGTTTTGCTAGGTTTCCTTAGGTACTGGCAGAGTTAGGGTTCAAAATCTAGAGCTAGGCACTTTGCAAAAAAAAGGGTCAGTTTTCCCTGTGAAAATGTGGTGTGTCCATGTTGCGTTTTGGGCCGTTTCCTGTCGCGGGCACTAGGCCTACCCACACAAGTGAGGTACCATTTTTCTTGGAAGACTTTGGGGAACGCGGGGTGGGGGGAATTTTTGGGATCCGCGCAGATTCCAGAACTTTCCACCACAGAAATGTGAGGAAAATGTGTTTCTTTTTACAATATTTTAGGTTTGCAAGGGATTCTGGGTAATAGAACCTGGTGAGAGCCAGTCAAGTCACCCCATCCTGGATTCCCCTTGGTGTCTAGTTTTCAAAAATGTAAAGGTTTGCTAGGTTTCCCTAGGTGCCGGCAGAGCTAGGGTTGAAAATCTACAGCTAGGCACTTTGCAAAAAAAGGGTCCGTTTTCACTGTGAAAATGTGGTGTGTCCACGTTGCGTTTTGGGCCGTTTCCTGTCGCGGGCACTAGGCCTACCCATACAAGTGAGGTACCATTTTTCTCGGAAGACTTTGGAGAACGCAGGGTTGGGGGAATTATGTGAATCCACGCAGATTCCAGAACTTTCCACCTCAGAAATGTGAGGAAAATGTGTTTTGTTTTACAAATGTTTAGGTTTGCAAGGGATTCTAGGGAATAGAACCTGGTGAGAGCCAGTCAAGTCACCCCATCCTGGATTCCCCTGGGTGTCTAGTGTTAAAAAATGTATAGGTTTGCTAGGTTTTCTTAGGTGCCGGCAGAGCTAGGGTTCAAAATCTACAGCTAGGCACTCTACAAAAAAAGGGTCAGTTTTCACTGTAAAAATAAAGTGTGTCCACGTTGCGTTTTGAGCCGTTTCCTGTCGCGGGTACTAGGCCTACCCACACAAGTGAGGTACCATTTTTATCAGGAGACTTAGGGTAACACATAATTGTAGAGCAACTGTTATTACCTATTGACTTTCGATGCATTTCTGCCTTCCAAATAAAAGACAATGTGTAAAAAAGAAGTCATTTTGAAAAATGACCTATAATTCTCATGCTAGTATGGGTACTCACAATTTCGGAAATGTGCAAATATCTACTGTTTCTAAACTCTATATTTTGTTCCAATTTCAGAAATACATAGGTGTCTTTCATACCAATTTTTCCATGTATATATTTTCTCAAATTAATTGCTATATACCCGGTACATAATAAAAAACCATTGCAAGACGCTGCTCAGTTATTGGCTCTGGGTTCGTCGGGTTCTTGGTGAACCTACAAGTCCTATATATCCCCACAACCAGAAAGGTCCAGCAGATGTAACGGTATATTGCTTTCAAACAGCTGTATAATTAGAAGAAGTTACAGGTGAAAACGTTGACACAAATGGCTGTTTTTTTCAACTAATTTTCAATTGTTCCTATATTCAACGGTTAGTTTCTATAAAGAAACCTTGAAGGATCTACACAAATGACCCCTTGCTGAATTTAGAATTTTGTCTACTTTTCTAAAATGTATAGCTTTCCAGGATCCATTATTGCTTTTATACCCATTTCTACCATTAACTGGAAAGAGGTTGAAAGCACAAAAAATAGCAAAAATAGGCTTTGTCCCAGAAAAATGCCAAAACTGTGTAAAACATTTTGGTTTTCTGACAAACGTCTGCTTGTCCCTGAAAGCTGGGAAGATGGTGATTTCAGCACCACAACCCCTTTTTTGATACCATTTGCAGGGAAAAAACCAGACGCTTTCATCTGTAGCCCTTTTTCCCATTTCCCCCCCCCCAAAAAAAATTAGCTGTATTTTGGCTAATTTCTGGGTCCCTTCCAGGGGAATCCACAAACCCTGGGTACCTTTAAAATCCCCATGATGTTGGAAAAAAAGGACGCAAATTTGGCGTGGATAGCTTATGTGGTCAAAAAGGTACAGGGGCCTAAGCGCGAACTACCCCAAATAGCCAAAAAAGGCTTAGCACAGGAGGGGGGGAAAGGCCTAGCAGCGAAGGGGTTAAAGTAATATCAGATTACCATATGCAAACCCCCCTGCTGCACTCGGCCTTTGTCTGTGTGTTGTGGGGAGTTAGCCACTGGCCTGGCCAGGAAATCAAGCCCACATTGTGCATGGCCTTTGGGTGTGTGCTGCGCGCAATTGGCTGCAGGGCTTGGCCCATGGTCAGGCCCTGCAAACGACCCTTCACAGGCAGCCAACCCCAGTCAAGCACCGCCTTCGGCTGTGGGGCAGGAAAGCAAGAACACACCCTGCACAGCCTCTGGGTGGGTGCTGCGTGGAATTGGCTGCAGGGCCTGGCCCACAGTCAGGCCCTCCAAATGACCCTCTGCCTACAGCAGGCCCTGCGGCTAACCCCTGCAGGCAACCTGCTCCCTGCCGAGGAAAGGGGTTACAGATCCCCAAGTTCCCAAGCCACTATTAGTCCCGGGACCTGTTCCCTGGGGGCTTAAACATTTATATTAGGGGGGGTGCACTGCTCCCCGCACAAGCCCAAATGGGGGATCCTATACTCCAGGGCCATAGACTAATTATAGGGAAGTGGGTGTTTGCCCCCCCCCTCCTCGAACCTTAAGAGGCCCTGCGGACCCCATTCCTCCAGTAAGTCCCACACAGTGGGATTGCTGAGAGGTCTTCGGAGGCCACTTCACCTTTCTCCACCACTCTGCAAATGGGCCTCTTGGTGCACTACTGGCTGGGGGATAAAGTCCCCTTGGATGTTGACTGTCCTTGGAGGCCAACAAGGCCTCCTGTTACCTCCAGTAAGTCCCACACAGCGGGATTACTGAGAGCTGGTCAAAGCCCCCCCTTTCTCCACCACTCTGCAAATGCACCTCCAGGCGCACTACTGGTTGGGGATGAAGTCCTTTTGGATGCTGAGGGTCCTTGGGGGCCAAGTGCGAAGCAGCGGGATTCCTGAGAGCTAGTCGGAGGCCCACCCCCTTTCTCCACCACTCTTCAAGCATGACTACTACTTAGAAAACCATAGAAATTCACTTAAAAAAACAAAGGTTACAGGGACTTTAAAGTTAGGAAATATAATTTGAAAAACCTTAGAAATTCACTGAAAAAGCCAAAGGTTACGTTTTAGCCTAGTTTTAGTTAGGCTCAGATTTCACTCGTACAAAACCATAGAAATTCAGCAGTAATAGTTTCCTAAGTTAACTATGCCCCATCAATGCACTGCTTATGACCTCACACATTGCATCACTCATGACATGGTCAGTGACATCACTGGACATCACTGATGACCAATTTTGGGTAGACAAGATAGCCCTGTGGACTAGGTATATAGATGACCTGTTTATTATCTAGAGTGGAACACGCATGGAGGCAGAGGAATACATCAAAGTTCTTAATGAGAACGATTAAATCTCAAATTTACAAGTAACATCAGTACAACAGAGGTTACCTTTCTGGATCTCTTGGTATTTGTAGCAGACAATAAACTGTGCACCAAGCTATACAGAAAGCCTACGGCAGGGAACACAGTCTTACATTCATGGAGTCAGCATCCCCGTAACCTGATAAACAGCATACCATACGGGGAGTTGCTCAGATTGAAACACAATTGTTCCCATCCAGAGGATTACCAAGAGGCAGAAAGAGAGTCGATAACTACATTTTCCAAAAGAGGCTATGGAAGGTGAGTCCTTCAGGGGGCAGTTGAAAAGGTCAAATTGAAGGAGAAGCAGGATTTACTTGTAGGCAAACTGGCTAGTAATACAGCCACAGTGGAGGAATCACCTAAAGTCAGGCTGATATTGAACTTCTCAGTGGAATCGCAGAAAATCAGGGATCGAGTACTCAAAAATTGGAGTATCCTTAAGACAGACGGCACAATAGGCCAGTTACTTCCGAGCAGACCAGATATTACATACAGAAAAAGTTCCTCGTTGAAGGATATCTCAGTACAAAGTCACTTTGTTGACAAACCCCAGAGTAAGACTGCCATCATCGGTTTCTTTCCATGCACTACCTGTAAGGCATGCAAAAATTGCGTGAAGGTGAAAGACTATCAAGTGCCAGGCAAGAGGGAAAAAAGGCCCATCAACAAGTTGCTAAATTGTAACTCTAGTTTTGTGGTGTATTGCCTACTTTGCCCCTGTGGCCTCCAATACATTGGGAGCACTATACACACAGCCCAAAAGGGTATTCTAAAGCACAAAAGGGCAATAACCAACCGTGATAGATCTTACCCTGTGGCAAGACATTTTCCCATAACCCACGATGCCAGGAGTGACAGATTGCTCTATTTCTGCATTGATCAAATTCCAACAAAGGAGAGAGGAGGGGACAGGGTGAAACTCTTAAGGCTGTTGGAAGCAAGATACATAGTTGATTTGAGAACCCGGCCCCCCTGGGGTTTAAACAGTGAGGAAGAACTGTGGTCATTTATAGGTTAAATCCAATACTTCGCTCATTCAGAGCTAGATTGTACTCAAGACTCTCTGTGACAGGAGATTGCGCCTCTGTCAGATAATTAAATCCCACAAACTCAATCAACTCCTCCCCTTTCTCTTCCTCCCCCCCACTCCACCTCCCCACGCCCGCTCAGGTCATCTACCAATCATCTCAGACATACATTCAGTAGTTGAAATATTGATCATTTGTCTTGTATATATTATTGATGAAATCAATGCTCATACAGAGCGAGATTGCACTTTTTGACTTTCTGTGGTAAGGAATTGGGCCTATTGAGATGGCACATGAGATTGTATTAGGAATCCAGTAATTATAAACCAGTACAAGTATGAGTTGACGGTGGGATTACCATTAATTGCATAAACTTCAATCATGAATTCTAATAATTCTCTTATGAAATCGAGTGGCATATTCTACCACAGGAGATGATTTTGAACTAATTTAATATACACACTATTCATGTGAACATGCCCTTAGAAGGGTGACATCATGTTAACCAGGGGTATGTCTGAAGTTTTCTTAATCTTGTACATGTACCATTCTAAATGTGAGGTTGAATTTGAATTTTATATTCTTTCAATCTTTGCATAACATTGATTTATATACCTCACCACAGGAGGCACGCTCAAAATGAATTGAATTGCATATGATGTATCAAGATATATTCCAAGATGGCCCAAGATTTTCAAACCATTGTATATGTTTTGAGAATGCAGTCCCTTTTCAGTGTTTAATTTGTTCATTCATCCGTAAACCAATGATTTTGATTTTTGTTAAAAGGCAGTATTTCAGAGGGAATTACTGACATTGACGAAGGCCAGGAGGCTGAAACGCGTTTGGCAGTATGCTTTGAGTTGCACAAAATAAAATCATCAATTTTGATTCATAGCCGGAGTACGCAGCATTATTCAAAGTGTTTTGCTGATATATGTATATATTACTGCAAACGCCTCATTACTCAAAGAAGCGAAATCGGCACTCCGTAGGTTTGTAGATCTGACTTTTTTTATTCCGAGTAAAAAAACATCTATGCATTTCGGCCGTTACCTCACGGCCTTGTTCACGATGCCGAGCCACACATAAAGTTCTGTTTAAATACACACAGATTTCAATACACAGACATGGTCATTGAAAGGACAATTATTTCTCACAGTTAAAAATAGTGTGAACAAGTAGTAAAAACATGGCGGCCATCTTAGAATGTCCAATGGTATTGACAATATACCTTTTTCAATAGGGGGAATGGATGGAAAGTTCCAAACACATCACAACATCACTGTAGTTCGCTTGCAATGCCATATTTTATATACATTTTTGTTACACTCCTTCTAAAGTGCAGACAGTGCATATTGTATTCCTTGGCTGCCTTGTTCGATCTTATCTTATTTAACTGTTCAATTCTAACTGTGGTATTACAAGACAAGATTTCATTTTTCTATTAGTCATTTTAAAGTGCTAGTGCTCATTTGTGCTTGCAAAGTGCTTTATTAATTTCTATAAAGTGCATAACTGTTTTAAATATTCATATTTTAAATAGGGCATAGATTCCCTTATTTCAAAATAATGATCAATATATTTCCTTTTATTTATTCTGAATAAATCGATTTCAAAAACTGCCGTTTCTAAAGTGCTTTACATGTTTACTTATTTTAAAGTGCTAGTGCTCACTGTCTAACTTATTGTCCTCTAATTACCCATAAATCAATTCATTCTCGCTCCTCCTGATGACTATGCATTTCGCGAATTCATTTGATATTTGTCCAATACAGGCACGTAAACAGCTCTTCATCCACATTAAAACCATTGGGTCCTTTCTATCTAATTCTAGGATGTAGTAAGTTTCCAACTTCCTCAGTTTCCTTTCTCTAACTCCTCCTTTCCTCTTTTTGGGCACCTGTGCTATGCAGCTGTATGTCGTTGCTGAAGGGTCACTCTGATGTTCCTTTTCAAAGTGCCTAGCTATTGGATAGCTTCTATCCTTATTGATGATCGCTCTTCTATGTTGTAATATTCTTTTATGGACGGGGAGTGTGGTGCTTCCCACATATATTTTCCTGCATGGGCATTTTAAAATATACACCACAAAGCTTGTCTTACATGATAAAACTCCTCTAATCTTAACAGTTTTATTTGAAAGCTGTTTTCAGGGATGACATGTTTTCTCCGTGTTGGCACACCTTACATTTTGAACATTTGTGGGAACCTTCTCTCTGCCTGAGCCATATTTGTTGAGGTGCTTCCCCCAAGTATTCACTTTTAACTAGATAATCTCTTAGGGATTTCGATTTTCTATACGTTATCTCAGGACTCTTTTTCACTTCCTGTCCCAATATAGGATCTTCTACAATAAAGTGCCAGTGCTTTTTTAAAATCTGTCTTATCCTCTTGTGATTTGCATTGTATGTCGTTATAAATCTATGTCGGGTATTCTGACCTCTATTTTTCTTTCTCAATGTTGTTTTTCAGGGTTGGAATAGTACTTTCTTTCTATTCAAGTTCCTAGCTTTCTTTGATGCTGTTTCCAGGATGGTAATAGGATAACCCCTTTCGATAAAGCAATATTTCATCTCTTCCTCAACTTTATCATATTCATATAGAGTGCTACAAGCTCTCTTAGCTCTAAGAAATTCCCCAAAGGGGATACTTCTTATAAGGGGTGCTGGGTGGGAGTTTCCCGGATGTAAAATAGTATTACCAGCTGTTGGTTTTCTAAATACTGTACTTTCCAATTTGTCCCCTTCCACACATATTTTAATGTCCAAGAACTCTATTGACTGTTTGCTCCTATGTCCAACAAAATGTATATTCAGGTCATTGTTATTTAATTCACAAATGAATTGATCCACTTCCGCCTCCGTGCCCTGCCATAGCACGAAGACGTCATCAATAAAACTAGACCATATTAGGATCTTCTCTGGCCAATGTTCTAATGTTGGGCCCCCGAGCACCTGCTCCTCCCACCAGCCAAGATGTAAATTAGCATAACTGGGGGTGAAGCAGGTGCCCATCGCCATTCCTTGCTCTTGTTGGAACATTTCCTTTCCAAACAAGAAGATGTTTCTGGTCAGGCACCATTCCATCATTTCAAGTATCATACAGTTATGGGTTGCAAATCTCATGGGTTTCATTCTCAGGAAATGTTCTGTGGCTCTCAGTCCATTTTTATGTCTGATGCTCCTGTACAAAGTAGATATATCTAATGTCACAAGTACCATGTCTTCCTCCCACGTGATGTCATATATTTTTCTTAAAAAGTCTGCTGAGTCCCTTAAATATGATGGAAGTGTCTTTCCAGTGAATTCAAGAAAAAAATCTATATATTTTGATACGTTTTCAAAGAGGCTTTGTTGGGCAGATATTATCGGTCTCCCCAGTGGATTGTTTAAATTCTTATGAACCTTCGGGATCATATAAAAAACAGGGATAACCGGATGTTTTTGTTTTAAAAACTGATATTCGTTCAAGTCAAAAGTTCTTGTTCATTCCATGTGTGCAATCTCTCAGTAAATTTTTCTTTCACTCCCTCATACTCCATCATTGTTATACGCTTGTAGCATTATGTGTTGTTTAATTGGAGCAAGGCTTCATTTTCATATAATTCCTTTCCCCACAGTACTACATTTCCTCCCTTGTCGGAGGGCTTTATGATTGTTTCAGAGTCCTTCTTGATTTTGTTTATCGTACGAAATATTTTGTACTCTTGTGCATTTCTTTGGTTCTTTTGATTCTCTCCTTCCAGATATAGTTGTCTTAGATCCTTCGTGACATTATCTGAAAAAATATCCAAATTGTCTCTCGTCAATTGTGGGACAAATCTGGAGCGTGGACGGAAGTGGGTATAATCTCCTTCTTGTAGTGTAAGGTTTGGCAGTTCTGGAGAGTGACCAGTGAATATCAAGGTACCATTCTCCTCCTCATTTTGTAGTGCCCACATGTCGTCCAAAATGGGTAAGTCTGATACCGCTAGGTTTATTGGAGCTTGAGGCGGTTGAATATTGGTTTCTATGCTTTGATTACTATTTGTAGATCTCAATTTGTGTATTTTGGTCAGTTTAAGTTTCCGTACAAGTCTATATAAGTCCATCCTACTGTTAGCATAATTAAAATCCGATTGGTCGCAGTACGACAAACCAAGCTCCAGGGTCTCTTTATCTTCATTTGTTAGTTTCATAGAACTCAGGTTAATGATGGTATTGTTAGTTTTTTCCCTTTGTTCTATTTCTTTGTTTTGGATCCTATTGATCTCCCTGGTTTGTCTCCTACTGTTTCTTCTGTATCCCTCACCTCCTCTCCTCTCTTTCCTCTTCCTCTTGGTCTTCCTCTCCCTCTCGTGGGACGATAGTCTGTTCTCTGATCCAGCTGTAAAAAACGCAGTTCATCCGCAACTGTGAGCTTCATTGCCCCTGTTCTTTTTCTAACACTTTCATCTTGTTCCACTTCCGAACCTAAATTCGAGCTTATCTCACTTTGCGATCTTTCTTGCCTATTTGCACTGCCACTTTGTACTGTTTGTCTTCTAGTTGTGTCAAACCTTCTGACGAAGGTGTAAATTTGCCAATTTTCATAGTCCAGTCTATCTCTTAAAAATGTTGTTGCTTTTCTATCTTTAATTCTTTTATCATATTTTTCCAGTCAATTTTTCATGTCATTTTTAAACTTATTGATTCTTGTTTGATCACTTTCTCCATCCAATGCAGATGCAATTTCCTTCATTTCATTCAGCACCTCAATTCTTTCAATTTCTGCATATTTTATTAGAATTTTTATCATATTCGCTGAGCTTTCTGCGTTGTTATTCGCCCATTCCTTTAAAAGTCCTGGGTTCAGGTTCTCATAGGTAGGGGTTATCCTTATCTGTAATCCTCTGGGTACACGGCCCACTGATAAATATTGTTTGAGGGAAGCAATCTCCCACCAACGCGAGATTTCCCTTTTCTTTAATTTCTCCAGTTTTTGTAGATTCCTGCCAACATCATTGTTTGTTGCCTGTGCGGAGGTGCTCCCTCCATCATTTGTTGTTCTAAAAGAAACTGAGTCCGTGAATAATTGTAGTGCCTCTTGTTCTCGTACTGCACATTCATCTTCACTCATCTTTATATTTGCGCCGATACGCCCCAACGTAACTCCACTGTTGTTTATCTCCCTCTCGTCTCTGGAAGCCAACAGCTATGTTTCCGACACCCGTTCCCCACCTCTGCGTTCTGCATGTATATATATATATATATATATATATATATATATATATATATATTCACTGAAAAAACCATAGGTTTTAGGGACAGTTATAGTTAGTTGGACATTTCACTCGTACAAAACCATAGAAATTCCCCCGTTATAGTTAGTTCAGCTAACTATAACTCGCGCCTCGCAATGCACTGCTGATGACGTCACATATTACATCACTCATGACATGGTCAGTGACATCACTGATGACATCACTGATGACATCTCAAATGACATCATCCAGTGACTGTGTGTTTCTGTAAAGTTTAAATATGTTTAATATATATAGGGAAAGGCGTATTGAAGAATGAGTGGGTGTATAAGTGTCTGAATGGATGATTTAGTAGGTGCGTGACTGACTCTATAAGTGAGTGATTAAACGTATCTTACTGAATGCATGGGTTAGTGACTAAACTGTGTGAATGTCTGTATCCGTCTGTCTGTTGGTGTGTAAGCGGCTGCATGGGTTTGTGAATAGCTACATGAGTGTCTACATGGGTTATTGATTGGTTGTCTGAGTATCTGTATGGGTGCCTGAGTGTTTGTGTGGGTGGGGTGTGTGTGACTCTGTGCATAGATGTGTGAGTGGGTGATTCACTGGGTGCATGGTTTCAAGAGTGCATCTGTGATGGACTGTATGGGTGGGTGAGTGTGTGTATGGGTGTGTTAGTGAGTGAATGTATATCTCAGTGGTACATGTGTGAGTAACTACATATGTGAAAGGCAGTATATATGTGTGTTGGAGTATATAAATGGCTATAAGTGAGAGTGTGTGATTGTGAGAGTGGCTGTATGGATGAGTGTGTACTTGTATCAGTGATTGTATAAGAGCGTAAGAATGTGCTAGTATTTGTATGAGTAAGTGAGCTGGTGTGTGTATAACTGTATAGGTGAGTAAATGGCAGTGTGATTAATTATTTGCATGACTGACTAGGTGTGTGAGTACCTCTATGGATGAGTGGCGGTGTGTGAGTGTCTATGTAGGTGTATGAGTGCATATGATAGTCCTGTACTGAGTGACCGTAAGTATGAGTGACTGTACGGGTGAGTGAGTGGATGTGTGTGTAGACCTAAGAATCAGTGAGTGGGTATGTAGTTATTGGTGTTGGAGTGTCTATGGTTTTGAGCATGGCAGTCTGTAATTTAGAGTGGGTGTATCAAAGGTTATATTAGGGTGTGAGAAGATGCATCAAATTATCACATGGATGATGTCATCAGTGATGTCATCAGTGATGTCATTTGAGATGTCATCAGTGATGTCACTGACCATGTCATGAGTGATGTAATATGTGACATCATCAGCAGTGCATTGCGGGGCGTGAGTTATAGTTAGCTGAACTAACTATAACGGGGAATTTCTATGGTTTTGTACAAGTGAAATGTCCAACTAACTATAACTGTCCCTAAAACCTATGGTTTTTTCAGTGAATTTCTAAGGTTTTTAAATGCTAATTTCTAACTATAACGTGCCTGAAACCTATGGTTTTTTCAGTGAATTTCAAAGGTTTTTAAATGCTAATTTCTAACTATAACGTGTCTGAAACCTATGGTTTTTTCAGTGAATTTCAAAGGTTTTTTAAATGCTAATTTCTAACTATAACGTGCCTGAAACCTATCGTTTTTAAGTGAATTTCAAAGGTTTTTTAAATGCTAGTTTCTAACTATGCCTACAGAGGTAGGACATGTGAAGAAAGAAGAAAAAACGCCCAGAAAGAAGCAAAAGAAATGCAGAAAGAAGCAACAGAAGTCCACAAAGACGAAGAAAAGAGCAGGAAGAAGCAAGACATGTGCAGAAAGAACCAACAGAGGAGCAGAAAGAGGCCTTGTTGCAAAATCATCCTGTGCCCACAACTTTTTCAGACGGGTACTGGTGGTAACTGACTCGGACTAACCAGGCCTAGAGCCAGTGCTATGCTAAAAGACACTTAGAATACAGTGAAAACACCTACGTACACTAGGGAACACTATGCGTTGGGGTACCCCTGTCATTAGCATGACCTCCTCTGTAAGGCCCTAGTACATAATAGGGCAGGGGGATTAAAACTTCCTCTTAAAACGCGCCCGGGCGCGTTTGCACAGTGGTGAAGGGAGGGGGGCCTGAGGTGACATGTGTGCAAACAAGCCCTGTGGCCGTTTTAAGTTGGGAGATTAAGTCCCTTGAATCCTGAGGGTCCCTGGGGTCCAACTAGCCCACTAGGTACCTCCAGTAAGCGCCACACAGCTGCGTTGCACAGAGGTGTAAAAGGGGCGTGGCCTGGACCACCTCTCTGCAACGCAGCCCTGTGGAGCGCACTGGAGGTACCTGGTGGGCTAGTTGGCCCCCAGGGTCCCTCAGGATTCAAGGGGAATTAATTCCCCAACTTAAAACACGCCACAGGGCATGTTTGCACACATGTCACCTCAGGCCCCGCCCCCTCCCTTCACCACTGTGCAAACGCGCCTCGTGGCGCGTTTTAAGTTGGGGTATTAGGTCACCTTGAATCCTGAGGGTCCCTGGGGTCCAACTAGCCCACCAGGTATCTCCAGTAAGCGCCACAGAGCTGCGTTGCAGAGGTGTAAAAAGGGGCGTGGCCTGCAACACCTCTCTGCAACGCAGCCCTGTGGCGCGCACTGGAGGTACCTGGTGGGCTAGTTGGCCCCCAGGGACCCCCAGTATTCAAGGGGAATTAATGCCCCAGTTTAAAACGCGCCACAGGGCGCGTTTGCAGAGTGGTGAAGGGAGGGGGCGGGCCTGAGGCACGGTCGCGTCTTTTTTTTTTTTTTTTAGAAGGGGGGCTGTGTGGCCCCCCTTCTTTTTTCCTTTTTTGGGCCCTGGGGACCCCATCCCCCAGGGCCTGACCCCTTATTTTATTTAAAAAAAAAAAAAATGAACGGGAAGGGGGCCACGTGGCCCCCCTCCCGTGGCCAATTCTGGCCATGGGGACCCCATCCCCTGTGGCATGGCCACATTTTTTTAATTTTTTAAGGAGGGGGCTGCGTGGCCCCCCTCCTGAGGCCTCTATTGCCCCGGGGACCCCATCCTCCAAGGCCGGCCTTTTTTTTTTTTTTTTAACAAAAAGTTTGGGGAAAGGGGCCGCGTGGCCCCCCTCCAGGGCCACTACTAGCCCCGGGGACCCCATCCCCCGGGGCAGGCCCTATCCGTTGGGGACCGTGGGGGGAGCCCCAATGCCCCCACGGTCCCGCCCGGCTCCCGCGTCCTGCAGGAGCCGGCATTGCTTTTCCACATGGGGAGCTGCTAACATGCAGCTCCCTTGTGGAAAAGCAATCTGCTTGCTTCATTGAAGCGAGAGCAGGTTTCCTGCTCTCGCTTCAATGAAGCAAGCAGTTTGCAATGACAGGGCGGGAGCATCGAGGCTCCCGCCCTGTCATTACAAACAGCAGTGTCCCGGGGGTGGGCACCCCGGGACACTGCAGGAGCCGGCCCTGGGGGGTGTTGGTCCCCAGGGCCATGGAGGGCTCCAGGAGGGGGGCCGCGCGGCCCCCCTCCCATCACATGCACATCCCCGGGTAGGTGGTGGTCCCCGGGGCTCTGTTACGGACCCCCGCATTTGAATATTAGTGCCCCGGGGAGGTGGCGGTCCCCGGGGCGTGTGGGGGGCTCGAGCCCCCACACAGGTCTATTTTTTTTTTTTAAAGCCCGGGGGGGCGGTCCCGGGGCAGCGGGGGCCGTGTGCCCCGCGATTATAATTATTAAAAGCCCCGGGTGGCGGTCCCGGGGCTGCGGGGGGCTGTGTGCCCCCCCACAAATGTTTATGGAAAGCCCCGGGGGGTGGCGGGCCCCGGGGCAGTGGGGGCCTCCCTGTGCCCCCGCAATTATAATATTGCATGCCCCCGGGACTTGGCCCACCCGGGGGCTAAATAATAACGAAGCGCGGGAGGCCGCGCTTAGTTTTTTTTCGTTTCGCGGCCGGACCTGCGGATCCGGCGCGCATTTTGCCGATTTAAAAAAAAAATAATGGTTTTTTGGGCCCTGGGGGTCCTTGTGGGACCCCCTAAGCAGGCCTAGGGGGTCAGGGTGTTTCTACCCTGCCCCCTTTTCTTGTTTTTCGCGTTTTTATTCTGATTTCTTGTGACTCGGTTCTACCGAGTCATAAGATGGCTGCCAACACTTCCTGGTTTGGAGTGTTGACAGCCAATTAGAATAAAGCTCGTGGTCGGGAGGGTGCACGGATCCTCCGTGCCTCTATATATCGAAACTTTTATTTTTTTATTTTCTCAGCAACTACTGAACGGATTTACACCATTTAAAACAAGCATTGGCATAGCCAATAGGTCTCGCTTTTGGGACCTTATAAGTATTTAGTTATGCAGCACAATATCTTTGGTGCAACAACATTAACTGTTGCATGGTTAAACACATATAAGGTCCCAAAAGCGAGACCTATTGGCTATGCCAATGCTTGTTGAAACTTGGGAGCAGCAACATCGTCATGGTGTAACCAGGGCTTTAAGTGGAAGCGTTTTCAATATTATATTTAACAAGCCATAGTTGCTGCTTATCTTATGTAACTCACAACCATTGACAAAGCCAATAATCCTGACTTGTTGTAGGCATGATATTAATTGTTGTTCCATATATCTGGATGCAATGACAGAAAGCAAAATACATGTCGGGTGGCCCACTATGCTAAGCACAGATTTTTAGCTTACGTGATTTTAAGCCACACCCTTAATTACATTGGCCACGCCCCTTTAAGAGACCCCCCCAGTTTTTTTCATCCCACTTAAAGCCCTGCCAGGAGGTCACCTGTTATGGTAGCAACACATTTTACAAGGCCTGGAGTTTTAGCCGCGAGCACTTTGCATTCTGGGATTCTAGGGACAAGGTGAGGCTAACTTTAGTTGAAGACCTCTTCGGGTGGCTGCGTGGAAGGGTTTGTGGTTTGTTGCCTACTGCCTTGAGGCTGTTTCGCAGGATGTGATCACATTCCTCGTTATTAGGAGTATAAAGTGTTTATGGTTAACTGTGGCACAAAAAACATTTCCAAGAGGATGATTAAAAACAGGAGGTAGGGCTGTGGTTTTGCATCCGCATTCTGAAGAAAAAATGACGGTGGTTTTGAGCCATTTCTAGTCCATTCCATTGCACACAAGGGGCAGTTACCGGTGTGAGATGCCAGCTTTGTCCTACTCGAGATAAAGTATCACTCTAAATGGCACACTTAACACATTGTACTGTCCCATATAAGTACCCGAAAACCATGGAAATGTCACACATGATTGCACATGCAGAAAACTCAGCAGCTATGTGAATGTGTCGCAAGGAACCGAGCTGGTTGAACCGGTTTCTCAAACAACGAAAAAACACGGAAGGGCCGTCCACACCCCGGGACTGGTGGAACCGAACCGTCCCGTGGCCTCCACTCGCCGTGGGCCATCGGGTGGGCGATCACCCCCCCAGAATAGGGCCTCGAGGAGCAGGGTTTGTGAGGGTGTGGGAAGTGGGGAGGCAAGCGAAAGAGGGGGTGAAGTGGGGGGAGGACGAGAAGCGGCTGAAAGGAGAAGTGAGAGAGACAGCAGCGTAGCAAGGTGACAATGGGCTCTTCTCTGTGCGAGGAGAGGGCCCCTTTCACTGCGGCTGGGGTAGAAAATACAGCAATGGTCAGTCAGAGTTGAAAGGGCACCTGCTGCACCAATGACAACAACGCTCCTGGAGAGAGAGAGGAAGAAAGTGGAGCTAAGGACTGCGGGTACAGAGCTGGGTACAGAGATGGGCTGAGAGGGGGAAATAGTGCGGGGGAGGGGGCAAAGGGCTGAGAAAAAAGGAGAGAGGTGTCGGAGAATGAAGGGTAACAAGCATTGGCCGCGCGGCCGTAAAAGTAACGGCCGCGCGGCCGTGAAAAGCGAAAATGATCGCGAGCGGGAAGTGATCGCAGGGACGCGCTCGCTCTGTGGTGGGGGAGGGGCAGAGCGAGGCGCTTGGGAGAGCGCTGTGCTTTATGAGCCATGCCGGCCAGACGGAGGAAAGACAGATGGCGGCTGCGCGCGTGCACGCTCACGTGCACACAAGCTGGAGGCCAGCAAAAGCCACTGGGTTAGCACTTTCAAAGCCCACTTACTAAAAGTCTCGCCAGAGCAGCGCATGCGCTGGCTCAGGCGAGACCTAAAAATGACAGTATTTTTCAGTTCGAAATATGGGGTGTTTACTGGCCACTGGGAACAAGAGGCCTACTGTCTGTAATTCAACGCTTTGCAATGGGATAAAATTAAAATGAAGAGTTAACATAATCATTAAGTTAACTCTTCATTTTAATTTTCTCCCATTTATAAGCTTTCAGAAGCATCATTTTGTTCTCCTGCTCAAATATTGAGTTGACAAGAACTTTTATTTAAGATTTAAATACCTCAGTGCTTCAGTTCTTTACCTCTGTGCCCTGGGTCGTAAATCTGGCTCCAGCACTGCTTGTTATCAGGCCCTGCTAGCTGCAGTCTGAAGATACTAATGTAAAGTAAATACAGACTTCCCTTAACTTTAAAAGGAAAATATGACCATGTGCTGATTGAAGAATAAACTCAAGGCTATGAGCTACTCTGAAGGTGTCTGTGAGCTATTGGTAGCTCATCATCGACTAGTTGGAGACACTTGGTCTAAGTTGACCTCTGTTCTAGAAGCACATTTTAGGCTTTTGGCAGTTTGCTAGTGCCCCCATTCGCCAGAAGTGTTTCAGAGTTGGATGCCTATTAGTGCTCCAGACTTTTTTCCTTCGCTTTTGTTGTTTGATATTTGTCTTTCAACATGCTAGCACATTTAATGGCTGTAGCAATAGACCTGGGTACCTGACTCTTCTTATGGCTGAATTGTTAATTAAAATTATATACAGTGCAATCTTTGTACAGGGGACTATAGTTCTCCTTTCGGGGATCTCCATTGATAATCCTAAGCAGTGAATAGACCTGCCCACAGTGGGGATCCCAGAGCACTTTTTCTAAAAGTCACATTTTCAGTAATATCTTCGCCTTACTTCAGAAAGACCAGGAAGCATATGTGACACAATTGTATAATATAGCAGCCGAAAAAGCTATTTTGCCAATTCCATTAATTTACTTTAAAAGCTGGGAAAAATATGTAACGCCTTAATATTTACTCAAAGGAAGCAAAGTGACATTGTAAAAACATACTTCACAAACCCTTTTTATTTTCTATTAAAGTGAGTGAGAGGAAAGGGCAAGGCAGTGTAGCCATATGTAAAAGTGAAAGACACTGCGGCTTTAAGGGCAGTCAGACTTAAGTGCCCCATCATGCTCTGTAGGTGGCCGTTACCGCGCTTGGTTATTACCTCTGGCTCCTGCTGACAGGATCTTTGAGCACAGAGATCGGCCTTTTTAAAGCTTTTTTCCTTATAGAAACATTTTTAATTCTTTTTTTTTGGTTCAATCGGCGTCCTTCAGACGTCCTAGCTGAGTTAATTGTTCATTAAAATTATGTACAATGCAATCTCTGTACTGAGGATCATAGTTTTATATATAGTATGGTTTCCACCACCACTTGTTGAATATTTGGACAGATAAATGTCTTTGTCTTTTGTGGCCATCCTTTTGATACTTCGCACCATCAAATAATTTGGTGATGACCGAGACCCCAACATAATAGAGAATTCATCTTCCAAAAATTGTAGTCTGCGTCGGATTTGATGAGCTGTGACAATGGGCAAGCCGATTATAAATAATAGTACTAGCACTATCTTCTCCTTCTTCAGCACTCCCTCTCAGTTAACACTTTTCTCTATTGACTATTCACAAATTACAGTAATACAGCACAATGTTAACACTGAATCGGTATCCTGGGTTTACAGTCAGCACTACTTCTCTGGTATGCATTATCCAATGTCTTAAAATTTTTAAATAATCAAATAGTAACCAAAACCTGATTGCAGAATTGATATTTTGAGACCCAATGATGCATATTTGTCAATTTTGGTGTTGATTACACTTTCCTAAGTAGAGCTACTGAAGATAAGGGTTCTACTACATTAGTTTTGTATGCTTCATGGTTTCCATAACTGAATCTAAGCAAGGGGAAAGATTGTATTACAATGGATTACCTACTAACTTGTTCACAGTGCCTTGTATAGTCAGGCTAGGCCAACTCTTGTAGGGAGGGATTGCAGTGGGAGGCATAAGCATCTGGCTTTAACAGGATAAAGGGGACTCTGATGTGTTTTTGGACTTCTAAATACAAAACATGCATTGGCAAAGCCAGTAAATCTAGCATTGGCGTCCAGCCTTTGTCTTTGTCAGTATTTGTTTTGTCATGGTTTTTGCAAAGCTTAATTGCTGGGAAAATTACTGTGCCCTCATCTATGTGAAAAACAAAAAAAACTGGCTAAAAGCAAAAATAGTGTTATAATTTCTGGTCTCTAAAAGCGCACAATGCCATAGTAGTAGTCCCTAGTACTGAAGTGTAACTACTTTGTGTGTGATGTGCTCTCTGTGAAAAGGTACAATGCTAACCAGTGGCTGCAGTTGGCTGACCCAGTGCCCTATGATGTATGCCATAGTGGACAGAAGAAAAATGTGAATGACACAACAACAGACCAGTGGATGAAGAGGGCCCCGTAAACAAATCAAATATATAATTTTAGTGAAATCAAAGGAACTTCGTTAACGCTAGCCCTAAAAATAAAAGGGGTGGATAAACACTGAAACCGCATATGAATTTTCTCATACATACCTTCAAATCGCACTGAGGTTTTTGCTCAACGTTTGCCATTGCATATTTTGTCTACAAACTCAGCCTTGTACCCTAAACCCGGTTTTTCCAAACTGTGGATCATGACCCACTGGCGGGATTCAACCTGATTATTGGAGGGTCACGAAAATCCAAGAAATTAAAAAAAAAAAAAAAAAAGTTTTAAATTCTGTATTTCTCACGATTGCTGTGCTTCAAATGTAGGTCAAATGTCAGGCTATGTCTTCTGAGAAATAGCTGCTTATTTTTTAACATGGTGTTGGTGTTTACAAACTCCTCTCTTTTCAGTCAGAGAAAGTAAAGTGAACTATGTGTAAATTCTTACTGTGGTACAGGGAGTGTGAAAGGAAGGTTGTAGGTTCTCATTTTGTCTAACACAACAAAATGTAAATATCTGTAAATAAACTATACACATGCAGCACCTAGAAAAGCAAAAATGAAGCACATTTTTGTCATTTTGATGTGTGATGGAAACAGAGATTTTAATAGGATCAAAACAAATCAAGACACTACTGGATGATGGACAAATGGTAAATATTCACTGAAACCCGATTTCCACACACAATCATGTGTGTAATATAGTTTTTATCAGTAAAACTGAATGTGTAAATTTAGTGGCCATTTCAATGGAAACTACCACAAATGTACATTAAAAATCACCTCCCTCATGTCCATGTCTATGTGGGTCTTGGAGGTTTGTCGTTCTAAAAATTGGGTTGAGGTTTCAAAAGTTTGGGGAGCACTGCCCTAAACGACTTATTTTGTATGAGTGAAACCGTTACGGTAGGCACATTGTATCACCCCATTCAGAAATGCTGCTATCTTTCCTTGCTTTGCTTAACACATCACCCGAACTCGCTGAAGGCGTGAGTGAGAGGTGCATACACGTTGTAAAGAGAGGAGCTGAAGAGGATGAATGGTGCTGAAGCATGCTGTGCTGTTCAGTTTGTTTGAGTGCTGTTGGACTTCGGGTTTTAGTGTGATGCACCCTTACCTAGGGGCAAAAGAATGTGCATATGACCTTAAAGACTGTCATACCAGTTATTCACTCAGCTTGGAAATGTTTCGAGATTCCTCATTGTAGTAACCTTGGTACTCTTTCCTCTTAATCGTGGACATGCCATGCTCTGTGCCCCTGCCCAGAAACTCCATGGCATAGGATTACATTTATGCAGGGCTAGCTTATTTTTTCTTCCTGCCAAGGTTGATAAAATGATTACTGTTGAGTTGGTTGTTAAAAGGTCTTTTAGTATCAAGTAATAATTGTTATGTATGTTTGTATAAGCTATATATTGGCACGCAAAATGCAAAAAGACGCCAAAATGCCTCACATGAGTCACAGGCATTTCTGATACAATATTTAGGAGGATTACACAAAATCATTAGAGCACACTTTACAGCAGTAGTTGGAAACAGAAAATGGTAGGGTTCCTCATCGGTTCAAGATGTAAAAACCTATTCAATTTCATCCTTGATCCTCTTCGATGAACTTCATTTCTTACTAGAGCTGAATCTTTACTCAATTAAGCATATTTGAACCAACCTGACAAGGTCAGTGGTCTGACAGATCAAATAACATTTCAGAAACTGATTCGATAAATGTTTTTGTCACTTTGTGGTGTGGTCTATGAGAATCGTCTATTATTCTTCATGAATAACATTGGTGTAGACAGGGACATGGAATTGAACTGAAGGACTGCAGAGTGAATGCGTAGAGACTGAGAAGGATGTTTCTACACGAGGGTTGTTCACTGTATGTCAAGGAGCTCTGGATCCACGCCACATTTTCACAGTATCTTGCATAAGATACTTTTTCATACAAGTAATCCAAATTTAATTTATTTGCATCAGCAATGATTATCCTGAATATTTGCATGGAGCCACCTCTCTTGAAACCACTTTGGACAGTCCTTGTCTGCGCTCTGGCTTCCCAAGCCTTTTATTTCCTTGCTGTGAAAATGCTGCGTCCTCTCACTACTGCCATGGAGGTTGTTACACCTGTGTAGAGGGCAGGAAGTCTCTAGGACAGGGTGAATAAGTCACCAGGGCGACCAACTTGTACGTTCCTGTTCAGTGGTGCAGACCTGAATATAAAATTGCATGATACTGACCTGCAAGTCTGACAAATTAACAGATGATGCCAGCTAGAGACAAAGCTTTATGCCAGGTTGCGGTGGGCTACTCACAAGTACGTCTGTAAACGTTGATGGCCAGTTTTATTTGTAGGCAGCCTTTCCCCGTGTTTTGGTCAGAGACAATAAATATTGTCTATCGTTCAAGGTCACGTTAAAATGTTATGGTAGAATTTGAGAGTGGATCTCTAGGCAAACACACACTAAATGTACAGTAATATTGCATAGGGGCAGTGAAGCGAGCACACACATTGTACATGTTATAGAGCGAAGGAAGGGTCACGCTGATTATACAGTGCTAATGTACTGGGGAAGTGCATTTATCTCACACTGGCTCTGTACAGTGTTATGGCTGATGAGCGATTCATTAGTCACATATTAACTGTATCGTGTTACTGCAGAGGATGGGTGCAGTGGTCACATGCAGACTTTGCAAAGTTACTGCAGTGGGTAGATTAAGTGGTCGAGTGCTTACTGTACAATTTTATTGCGGAAGGGCAATGCAGCAGCCACAAATTGACTGTGCAGTAATATTGCAGAGGGTTCTTGCAGCGGGCATACACTGACTGTACAGTGTTGCTTACATACATGAGGCAGATATATTGATTGTTTTAGCTAATGTCTCCCCTACCTGGGCAATAGGTGTCTTGTTACTCTGTCGGCCCCCTTCTTCTCCCTCCCTTCTCTTTCCAGGGCTTATGGAAAAGATCACAGCATTTTGTGCAAGTCATGCTCTGTGTCATTCTAGGAGATTTAAACCTTAATCTTGATAATCTGAGTAAATCCTCAAGCGCCTCATTATAATTATCTTGGTCTTGAACAACATGTAGGATTTGCTACACACAAAGCAGGTCCCATCTTAAATGGGGTTTGGGCTTTTCCAGCCAAGATCTTGCCCTCCGCTTTGGTCCCCAAATATGCACTGATTATTGTTTACTGTTTATAGTAAATCCAACACACAAACACAATGCACGGTCTCGAATTGCCACATCTATGAAGAAATGCCATGCAAGTCCTTTTCCTCATGCCGAAAGTGTAACTGTCCCATGTTGCAGAGATTAGATGAATTGGGTATCTTCTATTACAAATATTATAGCTCTCATCATCAGGTAAAAATAATTAAATAATCCTTAGTTTTCTGCTGAGCTTGCCAAACTTGAACCGGCAATCAAACATCCTCTCCCGAAACCCGATCAGTATATTGGAAGAAACTGCTAAGCTGTAGAAGAGCGATTCAGAAATAAAGATTGCTGTACTATTCAACTCATGGTGGCCTCAATTATACAAAAGCAAACATTTAAGATCATAAATGAATTTTTTTTTGCCTTCCTGTGATCTTAGCCTCACTGGCTACTGAGGAGTTTTGTGACTAACTTTCAGTGTTTCATAGATAACATCGACAACTATCACAAAAAGATTGAAAGTAATACTGGGACTTCTTCTTCCGGTTCCATGACTGATTCTGCCTGTGTCTAGGCAGGCCACAAATCCATAAAGTGTTAAGAAACCAATTTACCTATCTCCCTTGAACAATGTCAAAGTCACCGCAGCCGATGCAAGAATGCATTAAAATGTGGATCTGCCTCACCTTCCGACCCGATTCTCATGAAAATACTACAGCAAAATGTACCTCAAATGAATAATCTTATTCCACAAATTGTTTCCTTGTCACTGAATTCTGGCATTGTCCAATGTAACTATAGTAGAGCACTGTCGGACCATTATGAAAAAAAGCACTCTTGATCCAACGAGGCATCCAATTATCCCGTTACCTTTCTTACAGCAAAAGACAACAAGCAAAAGCGCGCCTCACGCGGCAGCAGGGGGAGGGTGCCTGCCGATTCCCTTGCGGGAGCCAGCGGCGATAATTGATACCATATGGCGCTGCCGCTCGCTCCCGCAAGGCAATCGCCACACGTGCACGCGTTGCCATTGAAGGCAATGGAACGCGTGCACGTTTTTGGGGAAAAAAGGGAACCGATGGCTAAAGGTCTCCTCCTATGCAACGCATGCGCGCTGCGTAGGCGAGACCTAAAAAGGGCGCTTTCTGAACCAAGCACTACCTTTTTGCCAAATTTGGTGTAATTCCGTTCAGCAGTTCAAGCTGTAACCGTGTCTAAACTTTCCTATGGGAAATTGATTTTTTGACCTCTATTTTTTGAATTTCTCAGGAACTACTGAACGGATTTACACCATTTTAAAAAAAAAGGGCGCTTTCTGAACCAAGCACTACCTTTTTGCCAAATTTGGTGTAATTCCGTTCAGCAGTTCGGGCTGTAGCTGTGGCTAAAGTTTCCTATGGGAATTAACATGGAGAAAACATGTTTTGGGACCCCCCTTTTTTCTCGGCCCCCGCTTGCCGAATCACCCCGAAACTTTCAAGACAGGAGCTGACCGGAGCGCCCCACTAGTTTTGAAAATTTCGCAATGATTCGTCATCCGGCGCCAAAGTTATTGGGAAAACAAAAAACGCTTTTCCTATGGAATCTAGGTCCTAACTATAACTATCTACTGGCGACCGCCAGTAGATGATATATATCTATATAGATAACACTTACCATGTGATTTCTATGAATTCAAGAACATGTATAAACCTATGCATTTTCTGTCAATCTGGCCCTTGGATTTTCAAATTTGTGGTTGAATCAGTCATCTATTTTTAGGAGGAATAAATAGTAAGAGAAAGTAAAGATTGGGGAGAAATGTTTTCCTTTTGATCAAAAACACCCAAAGCATATAAATGCACATCACCATCATCAACACTGTCCTTAGCAACAACATTTTCTGCTTCTGATTAAGTTCTAAATGGCCTATAATGAAGTGTGTGTCTGCGAACAGTTTACCTCCCTGAAGCTATTAAGAGCATTAAATATTAATTAAGCCAGAAAATTAAGTGCCTAGATGGACAATGCAATTTGTGTGGGCTGATTTGCTAAGACTGTGAAGATAACGAAAGAAAAAGTGAATGAGTAATATCGCCACTCTGAGTGGGAGGAATGAGTGGGAGGATGCTGCTGTCAGACCCTCTGAGGTCTTGATATAATATGTAGATTTGTACAGCTACAGAGGAGCCCAACTTTAGCTGTAAATGCGTTCAGACAGATCACAAGATGAACAAGGTGGTAGAATGTTTTCAATTCGAACCAGTCCTGCCCCTGGGCAATGGTAATGCGTTCCTTGTACCCTGTACAAGCACGCAGAGGGTATATCCCATGCACACAATGAGACGTGACCTGCTCCTGTTGCTGGCAGCGGGGATGGGAGATGAGCACTCATGGTCTAGTGAAAAAAAACTGGGAGGAGCAGTAACGTCAGAAGGCGTAGATCAGGAAGGGGTGGCACATATATGGATGTCTAGGCCTGAGCCATGCATGCAAACCGCAAGCATGTTACCACACACCAAGCAGGTGTGTTGAAGATATGCCACGGCATGAACTATATTGCCTGGTGGCCTCACACCATGGCCTCAGACCCTCATAAGAAGCACCCAGTCCCCCTTTTAGGGGCAGTTCAAGAAGACTGTCCCACAAAGAAGGAAAGAGATGCCTGTGCCCCACCTCTCTGCACTCTGGTGAAGCTGAACAGCAGGCCCGTGGTTGGTACCTACCCAGGGTTCCGCAGGCACCAGGGTGGCCCTAAGGAGAGCACTCTCTGGATGACCTCTGAATGAAGGCTTTAATTTTGAAGAAGGACTGGTCAAACTCTCCATTAGACCTGTCATCCTTAAGGTGTTCTTCCACCAACTTTTTGTCTGCTTACGTCCACTTTTTGCTGCATCTTTTTATTGACCATAGTTCTCTGAGCACTTTACCACCGCTAACCAGTGCTAAAGTGCATGTGCTTCTTTCCTAAACATGGTGACATTAGTGTATACCTGATTGGCATATTTGGTTTACCTGTAAGTCCCTGTAAAGTGATATGACATATAGCCAGGGCGTGTAGTCTAAATGCTTCTAGTGGGCCTGCAGCACTGGTTGTGCCACCCACACAAGTAGCCTTTCAAACCTCTCTCAGGCCTGCTGTTGCAGGGTCTGTGTGTGTAGTTTACTGTCACTTTGACTTGGCATTTAAAACAACTTGCTAAGCCTTAAACATCCCCTTTTATTACACATAGGCCAACACTAAGGTAGGCCCTAGGTAGCCCTATGGGCAGGGTGCTGTGTAACTAAAAGGTAGTACATGTAGTTTTAAGTTTTACATGTCCTGGTAGTGACAAACAGCTAAATTAATTTCTCACTAGTGTGAGGCCCACTCCTCTCATAGGCTAGCATTGGGAATTCCGTAACCCCTTTGGTGCTGAGGAAACTGTTCCGTCCTCAGCCAAGGTGGGCATGTGCTGCGGACAGAACGTTCTGTCCTCTGCACACACCCAGGGATTTATTTTTTTAAATTTTTTTGCCTCTGGAGCAGGGGAAGAGCTTCCCCTGTCACCTGAGGCATTTTTTTTCCGTGCAATGACGACTGGCGCGCATGGCGTGTTGACGTCAATACATTGAAAGTGAAATGAGTCAATTGACATTTCACTTTCACTGCTTCAGTGCTCGCGGGGCTTTCTCAGCCCCCCCCAAGCACCTGAGCACAGGGAAGAGGTATCATTGGAAAGAGGAAAATCTCCCCTTTCTAATGGAACCTTTCCCTAGTGGACCCCCAAGAAGGAATCAACCAGGGAATGGGGAGTGGCCCCTTAGGCAAGGGCTTTTGCTCCCCCAGGAACAATTTTGTACATGACAGTCTTTCTGCCGCCCCTGGGGGGCATATGGGGGCAATAGCCTCTGATTTGCCCCCAGCGTGGGGGCAGAAAGCCTACTGGGCACCAGGGACAATTTGTTTCTTAGTGTAGGGCATATGTCTTCAAACTGTGGGGGGCGCGCCCCCCTGGGGGGGGGGGCGCACTCCACTCTACCACTTCACCTTCAATTATTGCTTCCAGGTGCGCAACGCCAATTAGGCTGAAAGGCCGTCAGCCCCCGCCGTCCTGTGTCTCAGCCCGGACTGCTACTGCAGCTCGAGCTGCTGTGGGCTCGGCTGAGCAGTGTCTGGAGTCTTATCTCCAGCACGCCTGAGTTTTTCACAGGTCTTTAAAGACCATGTGCATATTTACATCCCTTTGTAAACTGATTACAGAGGCGGTTTGTTTTCTGGTTCCAGTACCCCCTGGGCCCCCACTCTGCCTATTCCTTACATTTGGATTTTACATTTTACTTCCTTAGTGTGAGAATGCATTTTATGAAAAGGAATATAAAGTAGGGTTACCAAAACAAAAATACCAGCCATGTGTTGTTCAAAGAGCCTGCAAAGGCCTTGTCTTGACACTAAATAGGGTTATAAATAAAATTGTATGTATTCATTTGTAATGCGACTTTTCAATCTTTGTTCCTTTTAATTATCAATCATGGATCATTCAGGCAGGCCTAGAACACAATTAAAAATGCTTTCTATTTATTTTTGCTGTTCCAAGTATGCACAGATAAGTGCTGGAAATAGGCTTTAGGGGACTGCTTATTTTTGTACCGTCTGGGACATCAATATAATGAGCTGGCAACCCTAACCACAAGACTGGAAGTTTGTTGCAGGATGAGCACAATATTTATTTCCTCCACCCCTCGATCCCTGGACTCTGAATAATGCCATAAAAGCAATAGTTTAACTTATATCTGAAACCCTACGCCAGCCCTCAATAACATGCTGAGTAACTTCAACTGTGTCTGGGAATGCACCCTGCATTCAGACAACTCACTCCTCATTCTCGCACTTCACTTTCACACTCACCCTGCACTCACAGGGATCACAATGTACTCACACTGATCACAATGAACTCACTCCACCCGCTCACCCTGCACTCACAGTGACCACACTGCACTTATGTCACTCGCTATGAACTCACACCGTTCTCCCTCCACTTACCCTGCAGTACCATGAGCACACCGCTCACTCTGCACTCACAGTGATCACTCTGCACTTACAATGCTCTTGCGCTGTTCACCCTGTACCTCACCCTGCAGTCACACGAGCACACTACTCACCCTGCTCATGTGACACTTCACTCACCTGTCCCCCTCACTGCTCACTCTGCAATCTCACTCAAACAAGCCCATCACTAACCATAAGTTCATATGTTCCACTCTGCACTTACATCCGCACCCAAATTCATATGGTCACCTCACTCACCCTGCAGTCACTCCTCTCACCCTAATCTCACACGGTCGCATCATTCACCGTGCACTCACATGGGCACTCCTGTCACCCACACAGCGCAGAGGGCTAATGTGCCTGCTACACAGACTGTGTACCATGCAGATCACAGAACTGAGTGTTCGTAAACTGCGGGTAGCCCTATAAAAGAGTGAAATGATGGTCAGAAAGGGGCTATAGAAAGATGAGGTGCATTGTTGGCGAGTGGTAGTGAGGGAATTCATGGAGAAGGAGGAAATGGGAGAGGGGGCGACCAAAAAGACTGTTTGCACCATGTGTGACCAGTGTTAGGGCCAGCCCTGGCTGGGAGTCTTAGGGGCACATGCATCAAGGTAGGCTTTTGCGATTCCTTAATTGCGATTATTAAGGAATCGCAATTAAGGAATCGCAAAAGCCTATGCATGTAGGAATCGCTATAAAAATAGCGATTCCTAAACATTCCTTAATTGCGACTCGCAAATTGCGACTCGCAATTAAGGAATGCCGTCCCATTCATTCCTATGGGCCTACAGGCCCATAGGAATGAATTGAGATTGCATGCGCAATTTGCGAGTACCAGTAGGTACTCGCAAATTGCTCATGCAATTTCAAGGTGCAAGGGTGTCAAAATGACACCCTGTTGCACCCCTGAAATTGCGATGTGCACCCATGTTGTGCACACACATGCCCCAAGGGCATGTGTGTGTGTAACCTAAAACTTTAAAAATGCATTTTTCAAAGTTTTTGCAAATTACAGACAAGTTTGATTTGTCTGTAATTTGCGGTCCCAAATAGCGAAATCGCTATTTGAAAGTGCTTCTAGCATTGCATTTAAGGAATCGCAAATTGCGATTCCTTAAATGCAATCGCAATTTAGGAATTCCCAAATAATTGCGAATTCTTAAATTGCGCATAGGAAACACTTTCATGCATCTCCAAATGCCAATTTGCGATCGCAAACGGCCGATTTTTGCGAATCGCACCGTTTGCGATCGCAAAAACCTTTGATGCATGTGCCCCTTAGCACCTCCCCCCCCGAAGTTCGGGTCTAGTTGCGCCCCTGGTTGCTTCCCACATCGGAAGTACGTTTGCTGCCTGTTTTTCATACCCCCATCTCGAGTCAGGGCTCTCTGATTGGAGTAGTCATTCAGAACCGTCAATAGCATGTAGTTCATAAAGCAGAGCACTGCTTTGACGTCAGCACTGACGTTCCTCCAATGAACGGGACAGCAGGAGAGATGCCAGGGAGTGCCGCAAATTTTGTATACATAAAGCTGCAAAATACTTCAACTTTGCTGATGAAACAGCACTTCTTCATTGTTGCCTTTTGCCTCGTGGTTGCTGATTTTAGCATCTGGTTGCTGCCGTTCGCCTCGCTCTTGAACCCTTCCCCCTCAAGGTTATCCTGGTTTGTACCCTCGCAGCTACTGCATTTCACTGCAAGGAATTTACAACGGTTGTATCCTTCCTGAAGATTCCATTCTCTGCCAGGTAAGAGTGAAGAGCTTTTTGTATTATTTTTTTAAAGCCTCGCTCCTTTCCCCTTCATCCCACTACTAGTGGGAACATTGGATGTTCCAAGGAGGAGCAGATTTGGCATTAATGCCATAGGTGCTGACTTTGGTTCTGGGGACCCGGGTTCGAGTCCTGGCATCGGCTCAACATCATGTGATCCTGGGCAAAATCACTTAATTTACCAGTGGCTTACGAAAAATAAATTTTACCTTGATTAAAGTCGCTGGTGCTTGTTTAACATGTTCCAATCCCTAGAGATGAGTCCACAAGCCTAATATAACAAATATTGTGAAGTATGCTTACCATCTGTCCTCACTTCTTTCGTAGACCAAATTTTAATGCTTTCTTGTGCAGCTATTTCTGAAGCTTTGTACGGCGATCTTCTTTATAAGCCAACAATGCTAACAAATTGACTCTTGATGCTGCTAGAGAATAAAGATGTATATATCCTCTTGAATCACTTATATCACATGTGTATGATGTAAACGTCCCTGTGCCTTCTTGGAAAACTGTGGCTGGCCTCCTACTGGCATGGCAACACCTGGCCATACTCCACATAATCATGGAGTTTTCAATTGTGTCAGAAAGCATGTTTTGTGGAACCCCTTTTTCTGCTATATTGTTTAGGGTCAAGGATGTGGCGCAACAGCCAGAGCTGATGACTGTGGAGCTGGGGAACCAGGTTCAATTCTTGGTGTCTGCTCAACATCCTGTGATTCTGGGCAAATCACTTAATCTCCCTGTGGGTACAAAAAATGAATGTGTGCTTGTGTAATGTAAAAGATGCTCTTGTAAAGCGCTCCACTACCTTTGGGTCATGTACGCGCTATATAAAACTGCAAAAAATATATTACAAAATTTTGTGAGCACTCCCGTTTCCAGGTACTGCTCAAGACTGGAAGTGGAGCACAACCAAAGGATGGCAGAAGCAAGAATCCATCCACACATTGACTGTCTCTGTGGAGAAAAACAGGCACACCCCTCACCTGTGTTTTGGGAGTGTTTTTACTAATCTATCCTACATTTTGTGTTTTATGTGAAAAATAAAGCACCAATGTAATTTTTTGTGCTAATTTTTTCATGGAGACTTTTCATTTGAACTTTATAATAAGCACAAGCACTACAAAAACTTCAGTTTACTAAACACTTACTTTATTTGATATTATTTGCCCTATACGACCTGGGCTCTGCAGGAGGGAATGGCCATCAATGATGCAGAGTACCAGCTTCCAGAACTTTTTTGTCAGGTGGTGAGGGGGCTCTACGTGTAAAAAGGTTTAGATGGGGGGGGCTCAGCCGACAAAACTTTGAAGACCTCTGATGTAGGGGCTGCCCAGAATGGACATGCTGATGCCCCCACCCCCCAAAATAAATGGGCACAGTCTTTCTGCACCCCCGGGGGCATATGGGGACAATAGCCTCCGATCTGCCCCCCCTGGGGAGGCAGAAAGCCCACTAGACACCAGGGACTATTTTTTTTCTTAGTGTAGGGGCTGCCCAGAATGGACAAGCTGATGATTCCCCCCACCCCCCCCCCAAATAAATGGGCACAGTCTTTCTACGCCCTCGTGGGTCAGAAAGCCCACTAGGCACCAGGGACAATTTTCTCAGTGTACGGGTGAGGGCAGCCTAGAATGGGCATGCCAATGCCCCCCATCACCCCCAAAACAAGTACAGTCTTTTTGCCCCCCCCCCGGGAGCAATAGCCCAGCCCACTAGGCACCAGGGACTAATTTTTTCTTTGTGTGGGCATGCAGATGCCTCATCCCCCAAAAATATGGGCACAGTCTTTCTGCCTCCCGGTGGGCGAAAGGTGGTTATTGCACCTGATCTGCCCCCCTGGGGGGGGGGCACAAAGTTAATTAGGTACACGGGATATGTTTATGGCCATGTCAGGGAGCATCCCCATGAGGTACCAGGGAAAGTTTCTGAGTGTGTGTGAACTGGAGTTCGGCTGACGGTCTGCATGTACTGACGTTTGGCTGGCTGTGTGTGTACTAGCATTTTGCTGGCAGTGTGTGTGGACTTACACTTCGCAAGCAGTGTGTGTGGACTAGTGCTTGGCTGGTGGTATGTGTTGAGTTGCACTTGGCTGGCGGTGAGTGCGGACCGATGCTTGGCTTGCGGTGACCGTAGACTGGCGCTTGGCTGGCAGTGTGCATGGATAGTGCTTGGCTGGCAGTGTGAGTGGATGGCGCTTGGCTGCCGGTGTGCATTGACTGGAGCTTGGCTGGCAGTGTGCGTGGACTGTTGCTTGACTGGCAGTATGCGTGGACTGTTGCTTGGCTGGCGGTCTCGCTTGCATGGACCCCCCCAACGGTCTCTTACCCAGAATTCCCTGCAAACCTCAAATTTTGCTAAAAAAATTAGTTTCCTCACATTTATGTGTGGGAAAGTTGTGGGATTATCGTGCCGGCACAAATTTCCTACAACACAGCATTCCCCAGGTCTCCCAATGAAAATGCTACCTCACTTGTGTGGGTGAGCCAAATGCCCATGACAGGGAAGGGCCCAAAATGTATTGTGGAGACATCAAAATGATCTATAACAAAATGACCTGGTTTTGCAAGGGGGGCTCCTGCGTTTTTGGTCCCGGGCTGGGCGGCCATCTAGGGAAATCTAGCAAACCCAGACATTTCTAAAAACTAAACACCCAGGGGAGTCCAGGGAGGTGTGGCTTGCATGGATCCCCCTACGTTTTCTTACCCAGAATCCCCTGCAAACCTCAAATGCAGCGTATCATTTTTACTGGGAGACCAAGGGGAATGCTGTGTGGTAGGATATTTGTGCCAGTGCGGTGATCCAAAGTTGATGCCACACTGGGCAAGCACACACTTTAAAAGGCTGAAGTTGTCGTGTTCTACAATTTGCACATCACAGTAACTGTTGAACATATTAAGGCAGTAAGATATAGGGCAGTTTTTTGTGTGTTTAATATTTCAAAACTATACGTTCCCACTGCTTTATAAGCCTTGCTTTATCACTAAATTAATTTGCTGTAAAATGCACCATTTGCCAATCTTTTTTGCAGTTTTTATCTCTGGAGGAAAATCCAGCCTGGACCCGACGTTTGTCCATTAAGCTTGCCCGCGTCGCTCACTACATAAAAGTCATACCAAACTTTTACGCCACACCACTTTCAAATGTCACCAGCCGCCACTGTGCGCAAGTGAATCTCAGTTTCTTTCCCTGGTCTTGTTAAATGCGTAAAAGACATTAATAATCATCTGGCCAGGCTCAATAGCAACACATATTAAATGAGAATTAGCTGAAGGGGAGCCTTCTAATTTACATGTGACAACCTCTAACCTCTGCCAATGCCCCACTCAAGCTCTATTTCAATACAGTTGAGGAATGGGTGAATGATGGCACGTTAAGCACTCTACACAGTCTATGGTAAGAGAAGACACTGATCGATCTTTGGTTAGAGTGGGGGGGGGATACTGAAGACGTGTAAAACCGTAGCAGCGTTTGAAAAATCTCTACATGCTTTTCTGGGGAGGCTTCCAATTGCTCTTGTCATCAATTTCTTCATGAACAAAGTGATGGTCATGGAGGCAAAATACACCCCCAGGCTGTCCTTCCAATTGGAAAGCAAAATCCTAGAGTTAGTCACCTCATTTGATGATCTGGGGCCAGGTTTTTGGGTTCATTTTCTTGGTATCACCTGGCTGAAAACAGTAACTGTGTTTGTCAGGAAGTGAAGAAAACAAACTGAAATTCGATTGCAGGTTTGATGCCCATTGTCTATCAAGTCTGTTCTCATTCTACCAGGAAAAACCTTCGACTGCTGCCTCCCATGGAGCAAAACTGTGTGACCATGCTAAGAGGGACTCCAAAATAACCCTAGAAAACAGGTATCTGTAGGCCTGCGGTACCTTGGTTAGGGCTAGCTGACAGTCCCATTAAAAAGAAAAGTTTACCTGAAAGATTTCGGGTCACTGCGGGGTCTTAAGTTAAGTCGCTTCTTTTCTAGATAAGGCTGAGGTCTAATCCTCCGACTGCAGTACACAAACAACATATGTATGAGGATCTTTCACTAGTAGGACCATCTGAACTTGGCTGGTTTCGGAAATTTGAATTCCAGCATATTTACAGTGGAGTCTCTCCAGAGTGTGTACTCGGTGAATACTGCAAAATTCTAAGTTTACTGGGGGGAGTGAAAGACTCATTTCTCAGTGGGGAACTTTTGATGACCTTGCTTGATACAAAGTATTGCTGTGGCTGAGGACCTTGTTTAAATGAAATGCCCCTTTCCCTGTTGAAGAGATTGTTCTTGATGCTCAGGCCGCGGTTCTACCCTTTTGCACTGCTGACTATGTGTTGTGTAAAATTGGTCTCTGTTACTTTGATCCTGCGTGTAAATGTGATGGGGCATCTCATAAGACCTTTTTGTTTCAGTATTTCAGGTTATGCAAAGTTGAGAGTTGGGAGTGGCTAAGACCTTTTGTTCAAAAATATCATGTTAGGAGAGTGAAAGAAGCTTTATCGAAAGAGATGATGCAGTTTTCTCAGCTGCAACATATTTGTGGAATGCATGGGGATATAGATCTAAGACTTTATGATCTCATTCAACAAATTATGTACCCTTTGGGTAGCCTGGTTGTGTTTAATCACATTTATGTAAATATTAGATTTTAAGAAGATAGAAATGTTTGGGATGTACGATGAAACTTTTGTGTTTTCACTATTTTACTGTTGCGTTATTTAACTCGGTTTCAATGTTATTTTATTATGACTCTATGCCGTATTTGTATTGTTAAGTATTGAATTAACCAGGCGAGCTGAACAAATAATGTTAATTTACTGATAAGTAAAATAGAGGCAGCAATGGAAAAAGAGCTGTTGCTGGTTACATAGGTGGTCCTTACAAAACTATTGTCATTAGCAATTGTCAATGAACTTTAAATTTCAATGTTGATTACCCAATCTAACTCACTTCGTTTCTGCTCAATTTCATTTTACATGTTGTGTTTCCTCAGTGTGTAATTGTTTCTCACAGAATATCGTGAGCGCACCATGAGAGCAGTTTTAAACTGCTTACCAGCAAGTGATGTTTTTGACACTCGAACACTTTTCTGCCTTTTAAATTGGAGCCGCCTGAGTTCATTCTCCAAATGCTGGTTTTCGATCTCAAGGGTTACGAGCTCCATATTCATTTCACGCTTTGCTGGGACGTGCATTTCTAAGAGAACAAGAAAGCAAAAATCCTTAAGACATATTCTAAAAAGAAAAACAAATCTCGACAGACATTCATTTGACCGCACCTTTATAACACAACATTTTAAAAGCTTATCAAGAAACATTTCGAATAAAAAAACTTTTCTGATTTCAAGCAAAGTTTATTTTAACGATCATATTTATCACCGTAATTGAAAAGCCGTTTTTAAAATGCTTTCTGCACTGAGATTTAGAAAGCCATATATTTCTTTAATAAAAGGTACCATGGCCAAATGAGTGCCCCCTTCTGCCGAAAGAAACAAGACGGTGAGGTTAGCACCACAGTGTGCCTGTGTTATTATATTAAGCTGGTTTCCACCTCAAAGACTGAAATAAAAATGATAAACATGCATTGGTTTTTCATTAAAAAAAAAATTGTGGGGAATGTGTGTGTTTTTGTACAGTAAACCAAAAGCTTTGCATTGATACAATTACTGCAAATTGAGCGATCCAAAACCCCTAGCTAACTTCTCATTCTCTACTGTTTATACAGACCAACAATTAGCCATCCATGCACATCGCATTTTTGGAAAGTGATTTGAACATATCCTTACACATATCTGTCCATTGCATTCACCATACGTACGTTTTGCTGTGAGTTAGTAGTGATGAAACCTTGCTTGGCTTTGCTAGACTTCCATGGGTGCAATGCTTGTCCAAACTATTAACATGATAGGTATGGAAAGCAATGTACCACGCCTTTGATTGGACACTTGCTCCAATTGAAAACTCCTGGGTTTCACTGAAGGTTCTTGACTGCCATAGGGACACACGACCTTTCAAGAGACGCCTTGCTCCATTTCCTAAAGGCAGTAACCGGGCACCACCTAGCACATAGGCAAGTTGCCTTAGGCCTCACTTTCAGCACGCTTATAGTCCTTGCAATATTCCATTGCTTGGACTCAATTTTAAGAAAATACTCTTTGCTAAATGTGGCCAGTTGCTGTTTAACATGTGAAAACTGGTGTTTTACTACAATCAGAATTTAGCGCCAGATATTTTGACATTAATGGAGGAACCAAACATGGCCGACCTATTCCTCAATCTTTGTTTGCACTTTATATAAAGCCACTGGCAATTAGATTCCTGACTCAGAATTTGACTTGGTGACGTCAATATATAAATTTGTTACATTTCACGGTTTGCTTAACGTAAAATGCATTCCAAAATTTGGCCAGAAAACGAAGACATGAATAGATGGTATGTCAATAGTATTACTTGGGTGGGGGGATTTGGGGAAATTTGTTATTTTAGCCTGGGTGTTTGTTTCATACTTAAAAAGCCCTTGATCATTAATGAGAGTTTACATCGGGAATTACAAAGGCAAGAAATATATTTTTCTGGGCAAGGTAAGAAAAACCCTATGATCTCTTGGAAGAGACTTGCTATGCGAAAGAGAAAAGGTGAAGGTGCTGTTTTATGTTCCAATGCATATTCCTCACGAGTGAATGTCGGTAGAATTCCTTGATAAGGAGAAGACATTATTCTTAGAAATTTAGCTGAAAGAGGGTGAACCAAATATAATAAATTCAATTTGTATAACTAAATTTCACAATCCAAAACAATTTTAAGCAAATGAAAGTAAAACGATTAAAGCATTAAGGGATTACATCAGCCACTTACTAGGCAGAGCAGCTCCTCTCCATGTGCACCTACAGAATATGCTCTCTCTAGAAACTCTGAAGTTTGCAAGTGTGTCTCGTGGAATGTGGTGAGAATTTGCCTCTTGACGGTACTATTAAGAGCTTTGTCTGTCTAGCCTGGGGCAGTAAGACGTTAGTGATAAACTATAATACCATGCAGTACTCTAATGCTGACACATTCTTAACACCGGGCCTTGATATTCACAAATTAAGGAGCCACATTAAGGTTGAAGGGTTTATAATATGGGTTGGGGATTTCAATAGGCATCTTTGTATTTTTGACTCTGTTGATATAGGTGGTCTCATTAATGATCTCTCACATTTTGAGCATAATATTGTGGGAGGCGTGCTAAATGACATTAGCATTGTATTGCTTGGGTGTGCATAAAATAGGGCCATTCAGCCCACTATGGGAGGTAACATTTCCCCAAAAATATTTGAAGAATTTTTAGAAAAGGTTTACAAGAGAGCAGGAGAGCGAACAGTGACAGCCATCAGCAAATACACGAATCACTCCTTCTGCTCCTGATGGCCCCGCCCTCAAGACTCGGCCGCGGCTCTGGAGTAAAATAAAATCATGATAAGAAAGCAGTTGTATTAACTGCGTGATTATCATATTATTTTACATGCATCTGCTGGTTCCAGCAGTGGGGCCATAAGGGAGGAGCCGCCCCTGCAGCAAACCATTAATGAACGGGACCTAAGGCATCAAGGAGTAATACCACCAGAGACTCTTGTAAAAGACGTCAGGGATAAGAACAGATCTCAGAGGCAAATTTTGCGTTTACCAAATCCCAGAGAAAGTAAGAGAGATGGAGCATCAGCAGAAATTACAAAATGAACGTGGGGTATTTGAAACTGAAGAACAACATTAAACAATGAGCTTTTTTAGGGACAGAATGGTTAACCCAAAGGAGCACTTGTCTGCGATGTCAAAAGGTTCAATTCCATTCTTATAGTTCGACTGCAATGCAGAAGTTTCGAATCAGAGTGGTGTTTTAAAACAAAATATGTGAACAATCCGAAAGCTTGCAGAACGGTCAGGAAGCAAGGATACAATTCAACAATCAACTAGAACTTATATACACACAGAAAACAAAGACCCAAGATTGCTGAATGATAATTAAAGCATTAGAAAACTAATAAGATACTGATTTGGTTACTGCATCTCACTGACAATAATAAAAAAGCGATGAGTGAAATGCTTGAATTGATCCCAGCCACTAATAATTACTTGCACCACTTTACATCACACCACATTGCAGGCCATCTTTTCCCCACCTCCGACAGGAAGCAGCCATATGTAAATTAGTCTTGGCGATCTTCCAATAAGAATAGTTCAGCTAGTACTCCCAGGCCAGAATTCTGCGGAACAGGAACACAATGGAACTCTAGACTGGTTTTGGTCCCAATCAGTGAGATGAAGCTCTAGAGTCTAGACCCATTAACAAATGAGCCCGAGGCCCACTCACAGGCAGATTTGTTGCACCTCGGGTGTCTCATTGAGAAAACCCCAAAAAGTGATAGGTGGACAGGGATGCGGCCGGGCATAATTAACCGTGTTTAAGATTAATTCAGCACTCCGCTCATCACCTTTTTGTTTTCCTTCCTTTTGGTTATCTGAGCGAAATGCATACTGAAGTCAAGAAAAACTGCTAAAATGCTTGCTTTGTTTTGCTTGAGAATTTTGCAAAAACCTGTTGCATGGCCAGAACTAAGATCCTGATGGGTGAGTTTATACCAGACGTTTCCCTAGCTCTGACCTTTGCTAAACTGCTTTCAAAGAAATTAAGTTCCCTCTTGGATTGCCTGACGTCCCAAGTAAAGGTAGGTGATTAGCAAGCCTGTTGAAGCCAATACTGGGGGGTCAGAACAGATCACATTAAGAGTACCCACGTATATGAAATAGGACTGTTAACATAAATTCACAGCTGAATCAGGTAACGTATGCATTCACCCCAACTAGTGCAAATATAACACTTGTATTGAGTGACTGGCAGAAAAATGTGGTTATGTGTCGTTATTGTACTGACTGTCAGTACAAATATTGCTTTTGTGCTGGATGGTAGATGCAAATGTCCGAGCAATATTGCCCAGCAGCAGAGCAAATGTATGTAATCTGGCCATAGATGTTCTTTAGATGTCTGAACAAGAGACATGAAAAAGACATGAAAGGCAACTGGCAATAAAAATGATATTTGTTTTACAGATTTAGAGATTCATACTATGGTGACAGAGTGCATAGTAATCACTGCCCATGACTGTTAGAAAATCTTTTGCTAGTTGTAAGACATTGTGTTCTTAATTGAGCAGGATGCGAGTCCTGCGCAAGTAATAGGTCTACAATTGTCTCCTTACTGGGAACCAAGCACCTCATTGTAGCACTTGACTCTCTCAGGGTAGCAAAACAGAGCAGTCAAAGCCATACTCAGGGGAGGCAGGGGCGTTGTGAACCCCCCACTTTACCAACTATAGCGGGGTTGGTATTCTTTATGGGACTCTTTTATATGCAACTTGACAGATAAATGCTTAGAATTATTGCTAAAAGGAAGAAAGAAAGACAGGCTGACAGAAAAGAGGATGGATGAGTGGATGCATGAGTAGGTTGGATGAGTGGATGAAAGGATAGATGGATAAGTGGCTGAATTAAAGGATAGATGGGTGGGTAAAAAGATGGATGTGTGGATGAAAGGATGAGTGGATAAAAGTATGGGTGGGTGAAAGGATAGGTGGATGAGTAGATGAAAGGATGGGTGGGTGAAAGTATGGAAGGGTGAAAGTATGGATAGATGAGTAAGTGAAAGGGTGGGCAAGGAAAGGATGCATAGATGAGTAGGTGAAAAGATGGATGAGTGAGTGAAAGGATGGGTGGTGAAAGGATGAGTGGGTAAAAGGATGGATGTGTGGATGAAAGGATGAGTGGGTAAAAGAATGGAAGGTGAAAGGATGGCTGGATGAGTGGGTGAAATGATGGATGGGTGGAAGTATGGAAGGGTAAAAGGATGGATAGATGAATGGATGAAAGGATGGGTAGATGAGTGGGTGCAAGGATGGTTGGATGAGTGAGTGAGATGATGGCTAGATGGGTGGATGAAAGGATGGCAGCCTAAACGGAAATCTGAGAGGGTGGATGGATGGATGAAAAGATGGCAGAGTAAATGGAAATCTGAGGATGGATGGGTGGGTGAGTGGACTGAAAGGAAGGCAGAGAAAATGGGAATCTGAGAGAATGAATGGATAACAGAAAATCGGAATCTGATTTGCTGGATGGATGGGTGGGTGAATTGATGGAACAGTAAATGGAAATCTGAGAGATTGGATGGCAAAGTAAATGAAAATAGGAGATTGTTTTTCTAGTAACTGATGTAACTGGTAACTGATGTAATTTTGTAACTTTGTGGAACCCTATGTAAAGCGCTCTGATACCTCCGGGTCTAGCCAGCGCTATATAAAACTCAAATAAATAAAAAAAAAAAAAAAAAGATGAAGGAATGAATGGGAAAAAGGATCAGTTGATGGATGAAAGGCTTTATTGACGGATGGATAAGTCAAATGATGGATTTATAGGTGAAAGAATCTATAGATGGATGCAAGTATAGAGGATGGATGTCTATATGGATGGATGGATAAAATGATGAAAGGTTGAATGATGGATGAAAGAATGAATGGATGAGAGAATTTAAAGGTGAAATGGTGGATATCAGTGGATGGAAGGAAGGGTGAAAGGATAAATAGATAGATACCTGGATGGGAGAGACAAGAGAGCTCTTCTAGGGTGATTCAGGCTCACACGCCTCACTTGATTGGTGCCATTAGAGCTTGGGTTCAGAGTGAAGGGTACTTTAACTTTCTGACTACTTCCCTGGGGGAGGTGGTGCATGCTAGTAATCTCCATCCGAATGGCACACAACAAACCCAGTCTATAAATCACTGTCCAGCCACTGCTTCTCTGAAAAGGGAAAAGTACATTTATTCCACACAAACTACTTAATGCTACCTTTAGTTACATTCTTAAATCACATTTGACCCCTAATGGGTCATGATTGCAAAATCATAATACCCCTCCCCACCTTTACCAAATAGAACATCACAATATAAGGTTGCACTTTTAAATGAAGCAGGCCTAATGGCTATTTCAAGGGGTCACCGCATCAATATATAAGGCAAGCCTATTGGCTTTGTCAAGGAGTCACCATTTAAATAAGGCAAGCTTATTGACTTTGTCAAGGGGTTATCGCATTATACAAACAATAATCACAGGTTACCACTTAAGGCCACATAGAATTTAGCCATTGGACCCATCACTAGGGTTCCCTGCACTCCAGAGCTGAAAAGCACTAAGCCAGCTCTAAGAATGCTTAAAATAGATTGAAAAGTCTCCCCAGGCCATGCAACCAAAGACCCGGGAGATGTAGGGCTAAGGATTCTAAAATCACCCCAGAGGGGCTGCTGCACTCCCTGCAGTCCCCCACAACACTTTACATAAAGGCTAGTGGTGCCCTTGCCCCTCCTTGGGGCACCATGAGCAGGTGGTAATACAAATAAACCCCCAACGTAGTGCATTATGGGGCACTCTCTCGCCAAGTGCGTTAATAATTAATTAGTGGTTTGGCCTGCTCTGTTTATACGAGTGGCCTCACATCACATGTCTCTTTTTGCCTTTGTTTTTTTTAATGGGGGCCTAGTCTCACCCGGGGCACGCACAGATCAGTAGTCATTGGTGGCCATGAGGGAGCCGCAAGGCCCGCGCAGCCCCAGCTGGTTCCCTGCGCACAGCTCCAGTGGTGCACAGGAGCCCACAGTTGTCTGTGCTGTCTCCCCTCCCATGCTGGTCTGCTGTTGCCATCTTCCAGGTATAGGGTCTTGCTCTCGGTCTCTCCCATGGGCAGGGGTTTATAAGTGTGGGTGGAAAATTCTAGATGCCAGGCACACCTTGCCAATCACAGGATGGCACATCATTTCTCCACTATTGTCCCAACCTTCCTCCATAGCATTCTGAGACATTCCAATATGGCAGCACCCTTCATCCCTTCTATGCCTACCCAGAGGTGTGGCAGTGGTAATGGGCAAACCCTCCCTTGTGGTCAGTTTAACCCAGTTCTAGGGTAGGTCCCTCCCACAACTTGTTTTGGAGCCAGGTTGGTTTGAGGGACTAAGGAAGGGGCAGGCCTGCTGCAAGGTTCACCTGCTTGTGACAGGAAAGGCCCTTTGAAGAGTAATTAATCTTTGGGCACAGCACCCAGGTCATCCTGTCAAGGGAAGGCCAGCATCTGCTCACATCTAAGCTCTTTGTCCACTGTCTGGGAGCAATCCACATCTCACAACATGGGAGAAATTCAGTTGCCATGGTGACAGTTAGATGCTTATAAGCTTTAGGCAGAAAAATTGTAGCTTTTCAAAAGTGCCTTTTTCCTCAATAGTTGACAAAATGTTATTTCAACATTAAATTGGATTTTGAATAACTATAACTATTAACTTTTCAAATGAGATGGATTATTTCTCTACTGGCTACCAATCCGAATTTAGCATTTAATAAATATAACAGTATAGCCCAATGTTGCCCTATGAAAGCAGCCAGCCTTGATACAGTGAAATAGCTTTTGAAGATATTTCACTGTAAGGACATGTTCTATATAAATTGCCTCATGTCCTCTGTTTAAATATCATGCGCCCTGCCTTTATGGGCAATATGGACTACTAAGGGGTGACTTATTAATATTTAAAAGGAAGGTTTAGGCCTGTCAAAAGGGGTGTTTTTGACAGGTCGAATATGTAGTTTAATACTGCCACAGACAGAGGTTACCTGTGTGCAGCTACCAGGCTGCACATGACAGCAGACTCTCATTTACAGCCCGCACGCTTGCGCACAAGCATGTGCACACGTGTTCACGTGCAACCAGCGCAGTGCCCCTTACCCTAACTGCGCTGCAGTGGTCTTGATTTAAAAGGCGGACAATGGTGGTAAACAAACTCCGTCCAATTACCATGAAATTACTGTGACTGAGACTCAGGTAGTGAGAATCACCCACAGTAAAGGTCCAAAATTCGGGTGACTAACAAACAAAAAATGCTGGTGGACTAAATGGGTGGGACCCATTTGCAAGACTCATACAAAATAGGCAGCCTCAGTCACATGCACAAGGCAGAAGGCCAACCATGTGCTTAATGACGCAGTTCAGCAGTAACTGTGGTTTTTAGAATCTTAGCAACGAAAGGAGTACTCCTAACAGACTGTATGCTGCATCTCAGGAGCTCCTACACGCCTTAGAAATACACATCAATCGACCTTGCACAGCAAACGTTAGACACACTGGCTGGGAGGATCATGGAGCATGGGTGAAGGATAAATTCCAGTGAAGGTCCAAACAAAACACTAGAAAATAACATTATTTCACCATTACAAGAGTTGGAAACTGCTAACCTTAGGAATGAGGATCAAGAACAGTGAGGAAGGAAAACTAATATCTGTAGTCTTGCGGACCCGCAATAATCTGAATCAGCCCTCATTGAAGCCCTTAATGAGAAGCTGATTAAGAAATTGTTGCTGGTAATAAGTGTTCATAGATATTTCTGGTGGAAGCCTCACAGGTCACAATGCCCTTGTCCCCTCCAACCATAGTTGTGCAACTGGCCAACTATCACTCAAATTTGGAATTACGGGGAAGGTGTTCTAATTCTGGGTCCTGACAGAGAAAAAAAAGATGAATTCTGGATATCCATCCCATGTGTTTTTATTTTGACTTCACTCTAACAGGAAACAGTTTAACACAGTCAAATCAGCTCTGAGAGATAATAATATAAAGGATGCAATGTATCAATCACCAAGGCTGATAACAGAATTATGTGAGAAAGCAAATTTTTTCACACATCTGAGAAATGTGTTAATGTTTACTGAAGCAAACACAAGGAGATGATGGACGGAGCGCCGAAACTTTTCAGACACTCACCCCCAGTCACAGATCTGGGTTGAATCCATCATCGTTCTTTAGCTCACTTCGCCACCTCAGGTCAGACCCAGCTATATGCAAATCAGTCTTGACCCTGTGCCTCATGGGAACAGTCCAGCCCGAACTGCCAAACTAGGTCTTCCCTAAACCGAAAACAAGCATCCTGGGACCGGTTTCCGGGTAACACCCATCATCAGCCAGGCTAGCTTGAATCCAGTGGCAAAGTGAGCAAGGGACCGGGGTGAATGTATGACATTGTTCTGCATTCTGTCCATCAATTGTTTTTTTTGCATTTGTCACCCCGAGTGGGACGGGTATGCCAAGACGTGGGTCCCATGCTCTCCATGCCACTGGAGTCAAGCTATCTTGGCTGATGAGGGGTGAAACCCTGAAACCGGTCCTAGGATGCTTGTTTCCAGTCCAGGGAGGACCTGGCCTGGCAGTTCGGGCTGGACTGTTCCCATTGGGTGCAAAGTCAAGACTGATTTGGATATGGCTGAGTTCAAACTGGAATGGCATGGGGAGCAAAAAAAATGGATTTAGGCCCAGACCTCTGTACTGGGGTGAATGTATGACATTGTTCTGCATTCTGTCCATCAATTGTTCTTTTTGCATTTGTCACCCCTTGTGGGACGGGTATGCCCAGACGTGGGGCCCGTGCTCTCCATGCCACTGGAGTCACGCTATCTTAGCTGATGAGGGGTGAAACCCCGAAACCCGTCCTAGGATGCTTGTTTCCAGTCCAGAGAGGACCTGGCCTGGCAGTTCGGGCTGGACTGTTCCCATTGGGCGCAGGGTCAAGACTGATTTGCATATAGCTGAGTTCAAACTGGAATGGCATGGGGAGCAAAAAAACGATGGATTTAGGCCCAGATCTCTGTACTGGGGTGAATGTATGACATTGTTCTGCATTCTGTCCATCAATTGTTCTTTTTGCATTAATGTTTACTGAAACCACCACCAAACCACCTGGGGACTCTCTTGAATTTTCTGGTTTGCACACTAATGGGCATAACAGATCAAGCTATGTTGAGTAGCACATCAAAGGATGGTGTCTTTCAGGTACTAATTACAGCTGAATGTTTCCTGATAACTCTATGTGTGACAGCTGAAATACTGTCTGTACTTAAACGCTTAGGGGCTTATTTACAATATTTTGGAGTAGGGCAGCGCCACAAGCCTTCTAGCTGCACTGCCCTAAGTCAAAAGGAAAGTCCAGGAATGTGCCGCATCTACAAGATATGGTGCATTCCTGTCCTTTCTGCCAGCGGCGGCGCACAAAATGCAGCCAAGCGCCAATGCAGGCACCCTTGCATGACGGTGCAAGGGTGTCTGCGTTGCTGGAATGATTTTTGTGCAGGGAGGGACACCTTCCTGCACAAAAACAATCAAAGGAGGCATTTTCCTCCTTCTATGTGTGCTGCAGAATGCAACACACGTGGAAAGAGGGAAAAAAAGAGGAGAAACTTAAACATTTCTCCTTGTTATGCCTGCTTTGGGAAAGCATTAGTTTTGGCTCTGCCCCAGATTTACGCTATGTTGTAAATCTGGGGCAGTGTCAAAAACCACGGGTGTTGCATGGGAACACCCACAGCAACACCTATGGAACGCCCCTTCCACGCAGAGTGAGGCATTGTCTTACTCCATATTTACAGGGCCATGAAAAGCCACGCAGGGTAGCTTTGCGTGGCCTTGTAAATATGGGCCGGTACACTGCGCCTCTGAAGCGTCACAAAAGTGACGCTCCGGTGGAGAAAAAGTGCTGCAAGGGCATCACAAATATGCCCCTTAGACAAGATCCTATGAAGTAGATTGTCTTGTGCTCTTGAGTGTGCCATTTGGCGCTGATAAAATGTAGAGAGAGACGTGACAAATGATACAGTGAATGCAATAGGGATCTGCATGCATGATAACCATTTGTTGCAGTTGAGATGATCCTGAATTAGCAGTTGGACTGAGCAAACTCATGCTATGGATTACATACTAAGAGGAGCTGTACATGGGAAGACTGTTAGCACTGTTGCTCCCTCTCC
The DNA here is from genome assembly GCA_963921515.1 of Calotriton arnoldi. Taxonomy (NCBI): domain Eukaryota; kingdom Metazoa; phylum Chordata; class Amphibia; order Caudata; family Salamandridae; genus Calotriton; species Calotriton arnoldi. The sequence goes on from CAWUFW010000509.1 coordinate 2,187,065, forward strand.
ACAGTTTGTCACAACCAGTCTGGGTATTGGGATTAGTGGGCTCACTGGCCTTTGTGAGCTCCACTTTGATCTGAAATGGTCAGGACACTGTTATTTGGGGGGGGGGGGAGTAGCGCTTATCGGTTGAGGCAGTGTCCAAAGATTGAAGGCAGGTCTTGCTACTGAGCACATCACTCCCGTCACCTGCCTGGAAATCTGGCACTACACTGTTCACTATTCTCTGGATGTTGGCAGCATGTCAAGTCAAGTCAAGAGAAACCCAGAAAACAGTGTACACAGCTCGTTATAAACAAATTCGTTGACAAAAGCTGTAAAAGAATTTCCCTGTGATGAAATCTCCATGCCATAATATTATGGGCTACGATTCTACATATTAAAACAATAAAGAAAGTAACCCTGGGCGGTAAAATCCGCTCCGCTCGCGGAGTTTGTGGATTTTTGGCAACTCCGCGTTCCGCGTAGAACGTAGAGTTAACGAAAACTCCGCGATCTGCGGTGTAGCGGAGTTTTTCCCTTGTTCGCGCTTTCAAAATGCGTTTTTGCGTGCGCGGTAGCGACTTACTGGGATCCCTGCATTTGCCGACGAGTTTTCCTATCCGTTCGCGTGCACCACGAGATTTTGGTAGCCGGCCGCGCGATCCCGCGAGAGTGTGCGATCACGAACACGTCATTCGGACTCGCCATCGGACATCCGGCAGAAGTTTGGTGAAGCTCGCGATGCCGAACACACAAAATTTGCAATCTGGAGAAGAATATCTCTCGAGCAGCATAAAACCTTCTCGAAAATGATGATTTGGATGAAAAAAACTCCTCAGATTGACATTTGGCTGTACTTTTTTGTGCAAGGAGTCCTTTTTCTTTTTTTACTTTTTTTTTTGGAGAGGAAGGAAGTGCCCCAGACTCTCCAACTTCCTGTTCCTGTCCAGCAGGCTCCTCCCAGTGCTTTGTCCATGTCCTGTTCACTTTTCATTTGGATTTGGAGCTGGAAGGATCACTCTTTGTGTCTGCTGCATCATATATCATTGGATTTGAGGACTTTTGGATTTGAGGACTTTTGGATTTGAGGACTTTTGGATTTGAGGACTTTTGGATTTGAGATTTTACAAGTAAGTTGATGTTGTTTGTTTGATTGGGCGATACAAAAGGGGATGATGGACGGAACGTTTGAGCCAATCAAACACTCACCCCCAGTCAACTGATCTGGGTTTAATCCATCATCATTCTTTAGCTCACTCCACCACCCCAGTTCAGACATGGCCATATGCAAATCAGTCTGACCCTGTGCCTCATGGGAACAGTCCAGCCCGAACTGCCAAGCCATGTCTTCCCTGGACCGGAAACAAGCATCCTAGGACCGGTTTCTGGCATTCCAGCCGTCATCAGCCAGGCTTGCTTGAATCCAGTGGCAAAGTGAGCAAGGGACCCACGTCTGGGCATACCCCGCCAACTTAGGGCGAACAAAGCAATACAAAAGGGGATGATGGACGGAACGCTTGAGCCAATCAAACACTCACCCCCAGTCAACTGATCTGGGTTTAATCCATCATCATTCTTTAGCTCACTCCACCACCCCAGTTCAGACATGGCCATATGCAAATCAGTCTGACCCTGTGCCTCATGGGAACAGTCCAGCCCGAACTGCCAAGCCATGTCTTCCCTGGACCGGAAACAAGCATCCTAGGACCGGTTTCTGGCATTCCAGCCGTCATCAGCCAGGCTTGCTTGAATCCAGTGGCAAAGTGAGCAAGGGACCCACGTCTGGGCATACCCCCGCCAACTTAGGGCGAACAAAGCGATACAAAAGGGGATGATGGACGGAACGTTTGAGCCAATCAAACACTCACCCCCAGTCAAATGATCTGGGTTTAATCCATCATCATTCTTTAGCTCACTCCACCACCCCAGTTCAGACATGGCCATATGCAAATTGTTTGATTGGGGCATTGCAGTTGCTGCAACTAAAATGTTTGTACTTTTCATTATTTAAAAAAAAAATTATTGTGGGTAGCCAGTAGGCCCAGAGCTAGTCATGGGTGCATGAAACAACTGTTTCTGTGGTGTGTGTTGAATTTAAACATCATTTAGGGCATGGATGGCATTAGATTGAATTGCAAAATGTGTATTTTTTGGGGTATTTCACTTTTTTGGTGTGTGTTAAATAAATGCCTTTGTTGTGTGTGTGTGTGTGTGGTGTGGTTGTTGTGTAACTTGCACACCTTGTTTAGCCCTGTGGATTTTCGTTTTTGCATTTTATTGCATTAAAGCTGTGTTGTTTAGCATGCCTCCTTTGCCTGGCCATTATAGGCCTGTTTCAGTTCATTGTTTTCCAGGCCTCCTGCTTGTTGTGACTGTGAGTGACCATGTGGCTGGTGGCCATTTTGTGGTGGTAGTTTAGAAGTGTGCTGCTTTTGCCATATAGGCCTGCATGTGTTTCCTTTGTTCCTTTTGGCCTAGGCTTGTTGTTGTTGTGGGCCTGGCCATGTGGCTGGCGGCCATTTTGAAGCCAGGCAGTGTGCTTTTGCCATAGGCCTGCATTGTCTGTCTTCCCTTTCTTGTGCTGTGGGTGGCCTGGCCATGTGGCTGGCGGCCATTTTGTGGAGCCAGCCAGTGTGCTTTTGCCATAGGCCTGCAAGCTTGTGGCCTAGTCTGCCAATAGGCCTTTCAGCCAGTAGGCCCAGAGCTACTCATGGGTGCATGAAACAACTGTTTCTGTGGTGTGTGTGTTGAATTTAAACATCATTTAGGGCATGGATGGCATTGGATTGTATTGCAAAATGTGTATTTTTTGGGGTATTTCACTTTTTTGGTGTGTGTTAAATAAATGCCTTTGTTGTGTGTATGTGGTGTGGTTGTTGTGTAACTTGCACACCTTGTTTAGCCCTGTGGATTTTCGTTTTTGCATTTTATTGCATTAAAGCTGTGTTGTTTAGCATGCCTCCTTTGCCTGGCCATTATAGGCCTGTTTCAGTTCATTGTTTTCCAGGCCTCCTGCTTGTTGTGACTGTGAGTGACCATGTGGCTGGTGGCCATTTTGTGGTGGTAGTTTAGAAGTGTGCTGCTTTTGCCATATAGGCCTGCATGTGTTTCCTTTGTTCCTTTTGGCCTAGGCTTCTTGTTGTTGTGGGCCTGGCCATGTGGCTGGTGGCCATTTTGAAGCCAGGCAGTGTGCTTTTGCCATAGGCCTGCATTGTCTGTCTTCCCTTTCTTGTGCTGTGGGTGGCCTGGCCATGTGGCTGGCGGCCATTTTGTGGAGCCAGCCAGTGTGCTTTTGCCATAGGCCTGCAAGCTTGTGGCCTAGTCTGCCAATAGGCCTTTCAGCCAGTAGGCCCAGAGCTACTCATGGGTGCATGAAACAACTGTTTCTGTGGTGTGTGTGTTGAATTTAAACATCATTTAGGGAATGGATGGCATTGGATTGTATTGCAAAATGTGTATTTTTGGGGTATTTCACTTTTTTGGTGTGTGTTAAATAAATGCCTTTGTTGTGTGTGTATGTGGTGTGGTTGTTGTGTAACTTGCACACCTTGTTTAGCCCTGTGGATTTTCGTTTTTGCATTTTATTGCATTAAAGCTGTGTTGTTTAGCATGCCTCCTTTGCCTGGCCATTATAGGCCTGTTTCAGTTCATTGTTTTCCAGGCCTCCTGCTTGTTGTGACTGTGAGTGACCATGTGGCTGGTGGCCATTTTGTGGTGGTAGTTTAGAAGTGTGCTGCTTTTGCCATATAGGCCTGCATGTGTTTCCTTTGTTCCTTTTGGCCTAGGCTTCTTGTTGTTGTGGGCCTGGCCATGTGGCTGGTGGCCATTTTGAAGCCAGGCAGTGTGCTTTTGCCATAGGCCTGCATTGTCTGTCTTCCCTTTCTTGTGCTGTGGGTGGCCTGGCCATGTGGCTGGCGGCCATTTTGTGGAGCCAGCCAGTGTGCTTTTGCCATAGGCCTGCAAGCTTGTGGCCTAGTCTGCCAATAGGCCTTTCAGCCAGTAGGCCCAGAGCTACTCATGGGTGCATGAAACAACTGTTTCTGTGGTGTGTGTTGAATTTAAACATCATTTAGGGCATGGATGGCATTGGATTGAATTGCAAAATGTGTATTTTTTGGGGTATTTCACTTTTTTGGTGTGTGTTAAATAAATGCCTTTGTTGTGTGTGTGTGTGTGTGTGTGTGGTGTGGTTGTTGTGTAACTTGCACACCTTGTTTAGCCCTGTGGATTTTCGTTTTTGCATTTTATTACATTAAAGCTGTGTTGTTTAGCATGCCTCCTTTGCCTGGCCATTATAGGCCTGTTTCAGTTCATTGTTTTCCAGGCCTCCTGCTTGTTGTGACTGTGAGTGACCATGTGGCTGGTGGCCATTTTGTGGTGGTAGTTTAGAAGTGTGCTGCTTTTGCCATATAGGCCTGCATGTGTTTCCTTTGTTCCTTTTGGCCTAGGCTTCTTGTTGTTGTGGGCCTGGCCATGTGGCTGGCGGCCATTTTGAAGCCAGGCAGTGTGCTTTTGCCATAGGCCTGCATTGTCTGTCTTCCCTTTCTTGTGCTGTGGGTGGCCTGGCCATGTGGCTGGCGGCCATTTTGTGGAGCCAGCCGGTGTGCTTTTGCCATAGGCCTGCAAGCTTGTGGCCTAGTCTGCCAATAGACCTTTCAGCCAGTAGGCCCAGAGCTACTCATGGGTGCATGAAACAACTGTTTCTGTGGTGTCTGTTGAATTTAAACATCATTTAGGGCATGGATGACATTGGATTGAATTGCAAAATGTGTATTTTTAGGGGTATTTCACTTTTTTGATGTGTGTTAAATAAATGCCTTTGTTGGATGTGTGTGTGTGGTGTGGTTGTTGTGTAACTTGCAAACCTTGTTTAGCCTTGTGGATTTTCGTTTTGCAGTTTTGCATTAAAGCTGTGTTGTTTAGCATGCTTCCTTTGTCTGGCCATATAGGCCTGCTTGAGTTCATTGTTTTCCAGGCCTCCTGCTTGTTGTGACTGTGAGTGACCATGTGGCTGGTGGCCATTTTGTGGTGGTAGTTTAGTAGTGTGCTGCTTTTGCCATATAGGTCTGCATGTCTTTCCTTTGTTCCTCTTGGCCTAGGCTTCTTGTTGTTGTGGGCCTGGCCATGTGGCTGGCGGCCATTTTGAAGCCAGGCAGTGTGCTTTTGCCATAGGCCTGCAAGCTTGTGGCCTAGTCTGCCAATAGGCCTTTCATCCAGTAGGCCCAGAGCTACTCATGGGTGCATGAAACAACTGTTTCTGTGGTGTCTGTTGAATTTAAACATCATTTAGGGCATGGATGGCATTGGATTGAATTGCAAAATGTGTTTTTTTGGGGATATTTCACTTTTTTGGTGTGTGTTAAATAAATGCCTTTGTTGGATGTGTGTGTGTGTGGTGTGGTTGTTCCGTAACTTTCCAACCTTTTTTAGCCCTGTGGATTTTCATTTTTGCATTAAAGCTGTGTTGTTTAGCATGCCTCCTTTGTGTGGCCATATAGGCCTGCTTGAGTTCATTGTTTTCCAGGCCTCCTGCTTGTTGTGACTGTGAGTGACCATGTGGCTGGTGGCCATTTTGTGGTGGTAGTTTAGTAGTGTGCTGCTTTTGCCATATAGGCCTGCATGTCTTTCCTTTGTTCCTCTTGGCTTACTGCTTCAATCCCCTTTGCCAGCTGCAGCTCCCTGAATGACGTGATGCGCAAATTAATGCCAAACAGGTTCCACTTCCATTACATTTGTATTTTTGTTTTTTCTTCTTCTTCTTTCCTATCCTTCCTGAGTGTACACAGTATACCATGAAAGCCCTTGTTGTCAAAGTCTCACAAATGGCTACACTGTTATGTTTTTTTTATAACTTAAACTGAGTTAATAAAATGTAATAACATAACACTAACAAGTGTGACCACCACACACTAAGTTATATATTATATTTGTTTGTTTGTACTAGTAGTAATTGAACCACAACAACAAATGCAACATTTCACTGATGTTCTTCTGGCTTCTTTGCTTTTAGGTGCACAAAAGACTGAGGAGGTTGTGTCATCATCATCACCCGTTGTACTGCCAGACAGAAGTCCTGCTGCGCACGACGTCACGTGACGTGTGACCACAGACATCTCTGCAACTTGTGCACCTGCGTCCTGCTGACATCGGAAAAATATGGCCCCAAAGAAAGGTAATAGGTCCTCCAGTACCAAGAAAGTTGCCAGGGAGAAGAAGGAAGTGGCACTGCCACTTACCAAGACTGGTGTGCCGCCCAATATGTTTTTTGGGAAACAAAAGATTACGCCTGCAGCAGCGGTGTCCGGGGACCAAGCTGGGAGCAGCACCTCCGCATCAGCGGGCCCACCCCACCAACCTAGGCCCAAGCCCATGAGTGTCGCAGAGGTAGCCAGTCTACTTGCGCAAACGCCAACGAGCAGTGATGTTGAAATGTCATTATCGCAAAGTAGTACCCAATCAACGCAGGCGGAAACTCAGCAGATAAGTGGGCAACAACAGCCGGAGCAACAGCCGGAACAACAGCTGGAACAACAGCCGCAACAACAGCCGCAACAACAGCCCACAATAGTAGTTGTTCCTCCCGAAGTAGGGGCAGTTCAGGAAATCGAGCTTCCTGCAGACGAAGAAGAGCAAGCCACTCTTTCAGAAGATCCATTGTCTTCCAGATCCCCAGCAAGGAAAAGGAGGGTTAGTCCATCAACTTCTTCTTCAAGCCCCCCTTCTGATGATCTAGATACCACTTGGAACCCACCAGCTCAGCCTGAGAGTGAGGCACGCCACGCGACAAGGCTAAGGAAAAGAAAGGTTCCAGAAAGCCTTAGAGTTATGGAGGAAGATGTAGAAGAGGAGGATGATGACGAGCCAGTCATCATGAAGATCACTCCCGCCCCAGTGGAGATGGAGACCGACATTATTATTACCCCATCACAAATTGCTGTGAGGGATGTGGCACAGATACCACCAAAACAGGTAACACCAATACGACCTCCAGCTTCCATATTTGCATTTGCAAAGGCCCGGCAGGGACCTACATCCAGCTCAACCACCACCTCAGTAGGTAGTGGTACTGTAACTGCACAGAGTCAAATTCCAGACACACCCTCCAGTTCATCCGGCATTGCAAGTGGCACCTCCAGCAGCACAAGAAAGTTCACCTCCCCAGTTTGGGACTTCTTTTCGGTCAGCAGTAAGGAGGACAACGTTGTTATATGCTCAATTTGTCGACATGGTGTTAGTTGGGGTAAGCTTGGTACAAACTATGGTACCTGAGGCCAAACAACCCATCTGAAAAAACACCACATGATCCAGTGGGAGGCGCACCTACTTAGCGTACAAAAAAATTAAAACTGCACCCATTGCTGTTGTTGGGGATGAAGAAGATGATATGATCGCGGTGGAAGGTGAACAAGAGGGAGACGTTTTCTCTGGTACACAAAGTAGCCCTGTCCCCAGCAGTGTGGTGGTACCGCCCACATCCTCAGCAACATCTCAGTTGCACCGTAGTAAGAGTCAGGCTGAGACACCAAGGCAACAGAGTACTGCAATGAAAAAAAGTGCGTTGTTGAGCCTAACTGGGTTCAAGAAGTCACCTGCATCAGCTGCACCAGAAAGGAAAAAAATCCAGCCTAGCATTGTCAGCATGCTTAGGTTGGAGGGGCAGTACGAACGCAACCACCCAACGGCACGTTTGTACAATGCGAAGCTGGCTAAAATGTTAGCGCTGGACCTTCTCCCTTTTTCTTTTGTGGAAGGGGTGGGTTAACTTGAATTTGTGACAGCCATCTGCCCAAAATGGAAGGTTCCCAGCCGGTCCTATTTCGCCAGAGTTGCTGTTCCAGCACTACATCATGATGTGCTGGAATTGCTTGGACAAGCTTTGCAGCAGAGTGCTGTTCACAATATCCACCTGACAACAGACATGTGGACCAGTTGCCAAGCCACTGATTACATGTGCATCACTGCACACTGGATCTCTTTTGTGGGGGTTAGAGAAAAGATATCTGAAGCAGGTGTTGTTGACACTGCTGGGATTTTTAATGCTACTCGGAAACATGCAACATGAATCATAACAAGCTGTGGGCTTTAATGAGGGACCTTGGGGTAGATATAGCCATAATAAACACCCTCCACTCACTGCATTTCAACACGACAGCAGCGGTAAGATACACAAAGGAGGGGGAAGTTACAGGGCGTTTTAATTGTTCTAGTGGGGTGAGACAAGGATGCATTTTAGCTCCATTCTTGTTCACTTTATACATTAACGGGCTCGATGCTACCTTGCGGAACATTGAGGCTGACATACCTAGAATAGGGGGCAGAACAGTCCCGGTGCTGCTGTACGCAGACGATGCAGCGCTTTTGGCCCGCACCCCACATAGCTTACAGCTTATAATAGACGGCTTTGTAAAATTCATGGATCAATTGGACATGTCCTCGAACTTAGCAAAATCATACGTGATGGAGATGGGAAAGAAGCCCAGCAAAAAATATAATTACACTATAGGTTCATACACCCTGGGTAAAGTCTCAGCCTTTGCCTATTTGGGTGTGTTATTTGATGACCATCTGAACTTTAAAAACCTTATAGAGGAAAAGTGTATGACTATGAACAGGTCCACGGGCTCAATTGCAAATTATGCCCGGAGGTTGGGGCACTGGACCCCGGGTGTGATTTTAAAATTGTATAAATCAGTTTGCTGTGCTAAAGTTCTGTATGGTAGTGAGGTGTGGGGATTTGTTAAACCGACTACCCTGCAAAGGGAAGAGAACAAATATCTAAGGCGGATGTTGAAAGTCCCACATAGCACACCAGCATACTGTATACATGAGGAGCTGGGTGTTAGGTACATTTCAGATAGCATGGGAGTGAAGCCCTTAGTATGTTGGCTGAAGATCTGGATCAACGAAGAGGTGGGCCTCACAAGGTTGGTAGTACGGGATTGTCTTTCCCTGGAGCATGCGCGGAAAATCCCATGGTTGAAATATGTTAGGGATTCCTTTGTCAACCTAGGGCGCGCAGATTTATTTGACAAACCAGGGATAATAAAGTCAAAAGATATAAGCGATATTAAAACTCTGTACACAACGTTTGCGATGGCGCAGCGTGAAACTGTTGAACTGGGGAAACACTCGGTGAGAGATTATATTTTAGTTAAAACGTCACAGGGCATAGAACCTTACCTAACAATAATGACTAACGCCCATGATCGTTTTTTAGTAACCCGTTTTAGACTGAATTACATCCATCATTTATTGGCAGTCCCGGCAGGTTTTATTATAAACTCAGAAGAGAGAGGGCCCTGCGGCTGCGACATGAAGTCTCCGCAGGACACACTTCATCTAGTTTTACTCTGCCCGTACTATGCCCACCCCAGGAAACTGTTTCTGAAAGAGCTGTTAAGACAAGCTAGATTTAGGCAGGCTCGGGTAGCCTTGCCATTTTTAAAAATGTCAACCGATGTTTTTACCCTTTATTGTGTGACAAACTTTTTAAGAGCCGCTTTAAAATTACGAACAACAAGGGGGGATTGAGTATCAATGAGTTGTTTTGTAGTCCATTTTAGCTAATTATACTCCTGTGAATTTTTTTTAATGACTGTTATTTATATGCTTTTATGGTTTGTCGATCAAATCGAATAAAGTTGATTATTATTATTATTATTATTACATGCAACTGTAGCCATGTTCGCCATGGAGAAATCTCATACTGCTGCTAACATTTTGGAAGAGTTTAACAGCAAGGTCTTTGAATGGCTGCGCCCAAGAGGGCTTAACATTGGTTTTGTTGCCACGGATAATGGCAGTAATATAGTTAAGGCCATGCAGGATGGTGGCTATTTCAGGGTCCCGTGTTTGGCGCACTGCATTAACATTATTGTTCAAAACTTTCTGAAAAAAGAAGCCAGAGTCAGTAACTTACTGACCACCTGCAGAAGAATATGCACACATTTCAGCCATTCTTTTAAAGCCCGGAAGCAGCTGAGGATTATTCAACCTGAGCATAGAATGCCAGTCAAAGCACTCATCCAGGAGGTGCCAACATGTTGGAACTCAACTTATTACATGCTTGATCGTCTGTTTGATCAGTACAGACCAATCAATGACTATGTCATGCAAAGAATAAGGGATGCGACTGTGAAAGGCATGACCCTACATGGGGCCTTGTTAAATGCCTGACAGAGATGCTACTTCCTTTCGAGCTCTTCACACGTGAAGTCAGCAAGGAGGACTGTACTATGGGCCAAGCTATCCCATTGTTGCACATGCTAGAGCAACAGCTGAAAGAGGTGTCTGAAACGTACACAGGTGTGGAGGAAAAAAATGAAGCATATGAGTTGGTGGAGAGCTTATCCCGTCGCTTAGCTGAAAATACAAGGGTGCAAACTCGCATTGTTTCAGAAAAACATTACATTTGTGCCACAATTCTGGATCCATGATACAAATCGGCACTGAACACTAAGACATTAATTCCTTTTTCAGAAGTGGATGTTGCCCAGTACAAAACTTGGATAGCTGAGGCAGCCAGTGACTTGGAAAATGAAGGCTGGTAATTAAAGGCCCGCTACTCAAACCCACAACAAGTACAGCAGCAGGGCATCCGGCGTCAAGTTCAACTTCAGAGCCTGAGGGCAGTGCGTTTGGCTCACAGCTGTCACCAACACTATCGACAACAGCAAGAACCGGATCATCAGCCCCAGTAAAATCGGCACGGGATTGGTATTTACAGCAAGGGCTTGCTAGGTACAGTGCTGATGCAAAGACAAAAGAGGCCCAGCAAAGTGGAGCACCCCTGAACATTGAGCGGATGGTCCAGGCCTATCTGGATGACCCAACAGAGGTCTACATTGATCAAAACCCATTGCTGTATTGGTATGGGAAAAGGGGCCAGTGCTCAGCAGGCTGGCGATAAACTATTTGGCTTGCACTGTCGCAAGTGTCTCTTCTGAGCGTGTTTTCAGTGCTGCTGGTGCCATTGTAACAGTGAAAAGGACCAGTCTCTCGCCCAAAAACGTGGAGAGGTTAACCATGATCAAAATGAATCAGCACTTTATACCACCGAATTACAAAATACGTGAATCAACGCAGGAAGATGAGGACAGCGACTTAGGTGACGGAAGTAGTGTCTTAGATGATTACCTACTTCTGGTTGAACCACCAGAGTTTGAGGACGAGCTATACTTCCCTGACAACTAGGCTTGAACTTCTTACTTTCTTTCTTCCTTATTTTACTTTTATTTGTGTGTGTCTCTGTCTTTCTGGTTCGAAACTTCGAATCACAACAAATCCATCACCACCGTCTTCTAGTCTTTTTATTGCCATATTGGAGTTGCAGCTCTGTGCATTTAACTTAAGTCCACTCCTCCGAGTCCTGCTCCATCCTCCTGACTCGCCCTAAATCCATTTCCCTCAAGCCAGATGATGATTGGATGGAGAATAGTATAAGAAAATGTTGCCTCGTCGAGTCCCTCCAAAAGAAGTGGAACATGATGACTACTATAGCTATCCTCCTTTCCGAGCCGAGAGAGACTGCCCCTTAACTTAAGATGAGAACAAGGAACAGGTAATGATGGCATGCATTGGACGCTGACTCTGAGTGATTGGTGTTTGTGTTGTTGTTGTTTGTTGTGCATGAAGTGAATTCATTGTGTACTATTATTTAATCTATACACTAAAAGTGACTCAAGTCAATGTTTCCCTTCTTGTTGTTTAATAACAAAATTGTACTTCTACTGCAGGCCGATCCATTGCATTTTTGAATATGGAATCTGGACTCACTCGGTACACTGCAGACTGAGTTGGACAACACCATGATGATGACCACAGTGACATAATATCTTCGCAGTCAGTCAGTAGGATCGGAGATGATTGATGGAATAACTCAGGGCGTTTCATGAGTGGCATAAAAGGTAAACAAGTCAACAACAACCACAGCAGACCTACATGTCTGTGTAGTGGTGGAGTCGAGTCACGAGTGAAGTAGTGGTGGTATGACTGACAGCTGTGCATGCCATTGATTTAGTTACTTACTTTGGAAAATGCTATGTTGCTGTATATGTGACATGTGTGCTCTGTCTGGCTCAGTCTAAATCTAAGCTAAGTGGAGGATGGGTGGGCGCCGTGGGCCTGCTCTGTCCTGTTGCTGTTGTAGGTTAATGCTGGAAACAGACAACAGAGTAGACATGATTTAGCCATGCCGCTCTGAAAGTGTTTGCACTCCTCCGTAATTTATGCTTTTTTTTCTCCTTGATTTTTAAATATCCCTTTTGTTTTTCCATCTACACTTACAGGCCGGCCTTTACCCTGTGCTAAACAGAGAAAAACAACTCACACTCACCTACCAATCCGCATCCGCCAGGCAGGCAGTGGCACCCAAGATTGACGGACGCAGCGTCCATGGAAGGGAGGACCAAGAGGAATGCCAAGATGCAACTCCCCAATTTGACCAGGATAACATACAGTAACACTTTAGTATCAACATTCATCATCTTTTAAATAATTTGATTCATTTTTTCTCTTCAGTCGTTACGACTGTGTGTTGTTGTTGTTTGCTCTCTGCTTATAATTGATCCCTACAGCTATTTTTTAATTTTCTTTGCTAGCTTTAAAAAGTAAGCCCGGTACAACAGAAGTAAAAATGTATGTAATTTGGGTCTCTCTGAGGGCAGACAGGCATGGCAAATGGCATAATAATTAATAATATACTGCTACCCTGTACAATCTACTAGTCTAGTTAGTAAGTACTACTTATCATTAACCATCAAGTCATCATCATCATGCATGCATTTCCTTTTTCTCCCTTAACAGATTTATGGATATGATGGTCGTCTGCCAAGATTGTGTTTTGTTGTTTGTCCATGCGTAGTGTTTTTCGTTGTCAAACCTTTCCCCAAACCCCCCTTCCCAACCATTCATCAAACCCTAACCCTCTTCCCCCGGGCTGTGTGATTTATATTGAGGTGTGACTAAATTAAATGTACACCAATAATTGATCACACGCTTGCTGGGGCGGATGTGGTGAAAGCAACACTGATTCAATTTCAAGGCAGGGCGAGGATCTTCTTCTGCTTGCCCACCCATGCTCAGTATATTTGCAAGTCAATTTTTTGTCCAAAGGAACCTAATCCATCATAATTAATTGCCGGCATCGATTGGACTCATCATCCTCCTACACAGCACTAAAGGTTACGCTTGTGTCGAGTGACTTGACACAACTACAGTTTGTAACTTGTTGTACTAGGCTTAGGCTATCCCCGCCACCATTATGTTTTATTTTACTTTAGCATTGCTAATCAGCATTATTATTATTGTTTGGCAGTCTTCTAGTGTACTGTACTGTACTTCGTTCTACTACTCCTCCCAGAGTCTCTCTCAGGCGACTGACTGTCTCATTTTCTTTTTTTGTGAATGCTACTGCCAGTGTCTACTACTACCACCACAACCATGGCATCTTGGGAAACACAAACCATCATCACTATAACCAGCCATCGCTGTGCATAAGTTTAAACATCAATCACAGGTAAGAGAAGAAGTTTGGGGGAGGCATAATTAATGATGGAAATTTATTGGTTCATTAATTTACACACCCACACCCTTGCGTCCAGTGGCAGACTTGATAGACTAGGAGGAGAGACTGACAGTATTAGTAGGACAAGTTACTCAGTGAGGGTACCGCAGCTATCTGTTCGTGTGTTACAAAATTGGCAGATTATTTTGCAGCAGCAAAGGAAGGAAACCGTCTGACATAAAAGAGTAACCCCCCCACAAAACATTTACATCGTATGTAAAGTTTAAGTATAAATATAATTTAATCCCCTAACAAAATAAACTATTGTAAAAAATCCCACAACACCTGACCCACCCCTCTCCCTAACCCCAACCAATGTCCAAAAAGTCAAAAGATAGAGTCCAAACAATGTCTGTGGCGTTGAATTAAAAAATTGTCCATAATAAATAATAAATATAACCCCCAACTTTTCCCCAACGTAGCCCAATGCCCACCCACCAAAAAAAAGAATAAAAAAGGGCAATCCAACGGGATCTCAGTCTATCGGCGGGCTCGCTGTCTCTTAAGGACCTCCTTTACCTGCTCCTCTAGGCGCGCCATTCGGAGGAGCACACGGCGCTTAAAGGCTCGGCAATTGCATCCACAGGGGGGGGCAACAGTGCTGGATGTAGTGCGGCGGGAGGCTGCCAGACTGCGGCGCCGTACCACTCGAGGGCCAGGGGCCTGGCTGGGGCCCGGGGCATTGGAGGAGGCTGCAGCAGCCGCTGCCTCCTCCTCCTCCTCCGCCAGAGCCACCAGCTGCCGATACTCATTCCGAATGGCCTCAAACTTCCGGCGCCGGGCCATGGCTGCCAACTCCTTCCTGTCTGGTCTTTTTGGTTGGGAAGGAGTACCTATATCAAAAAAGAAAAAAGACTATTGTAATACTGTTAGCAAAACAGTAACACAAAATTAATTCTACACATAACATAGTGGCACAGTAGCACTAGCAAGCACATGACATAACATTTGTGGTAGTATGGACTCGAGTACACCAGTTTTCTTCTTCTCTCTTGTTTAGCTAAATTAAGTAACCTTGTTGCAGCCGGCATGCCAGCTCAGTCAGCTTGCGCTCAAGACAAACATTATACTTGTGACGCAGACTCACGTTATTTTTATTTACTACTGTCTGCACTCTGCAGGTGGGGAAGCTGACTACACAATCATCTTATTTTTTCTATTATGGGTGGCACTGGCCATACTCTCTGTTACATCAAGGCCAGGGCAACTGCTCAATTTCACTTTTACCCTGCCTACTACAACAAGGCAGATGATATCTTATCCAAATGATCATTGCTTATATATATGTATGGGACGACATGAGGTACTTTGTTTTGATTGATTTTGTAACCGGTTAGTAACCAATCCATGCAGCCGATAGGCCAGTGAAGGCCACCCATGGCAGGCTGAAACAGTCGAAAATAAATTCACATAGGTAGTGAGTGGGCATCGGAGTCGGAGGGAGGCGATTGATAACATACATACACAAAATATATGCTGTGCTTGCAAACTACTGTGAGTCAAGGGAGTATTCTGAACATACAACTTCTATTCTCCTTGGCTTTGCTTGCTACTCTGGTGCGGTTCCTTTTACATTCTCTTCAAAGACTCTTCATCCAGTGACAGTCTCCACCTATGCTATGAATATGATGTGATGAATACCATCCAGCCATCATCCATTCAAAGTAAACATGTCTATCATTCTTCTTAACCTCTCAACAAACCTTAGTTTGTTTTAACAACAACAAACATTTTTTATTTTTTTTTAAACCACCACCCGTCCTTCCTTCCTTGCTTGCCTTTGAGTTTGACCCATCAAACACCCCGGAGGATTCTTGCTATCACCCATACAGTTTCATCCACCCAGGCAGGCATCTTTTCTTCTTTCACCTTCCACCCATCCTTCAACCACCCATGCATCTGATTCCTTCCTATCAGCCACCTATGCATGCATCCCACGTGGCACGTATCCTTCTCTGCCAGTCATATATATTTACATCTCGCCCGTCCTTCCCCTTCCATCCTTCTTTTCCCTTTTCGATCAACCCATCCATCAAGGTCGTCTGACTCTTAGTCTTCTCCATAAAACTTTCCCAGCTGAGTTGAAGTCAGATTGAAGAGGCCATTAGTTACTCAACTACTCCCACCGCTAATGCTATTGCTCGCCTTTAATGCTAAGTAAAGGGTGTCTTCTTCTTCAACCGTTGTTCACAACAACTTAGTCTCTCTCAACATACAGTGTACACCCTTGCAGCGAGTGTGTAACTATTGTCAATAAGTAAGGAATATAAGTATAACTTACCACCACCCGCAACTGCTGCTGCCTCATCCACCCCTGTGGCAGCTGCCGCATCCGCTGCTCCCTCCTGGCTGGCGTCGCCTGCCCCGCCGCTGGCCCCGGCACTGGTGGTCGGTACGCCTAGAAAAAACATTACACATTTTTTAGATGCCATATACGCCTCCCCCTATTTATTCTTTTTCACTAGCAAGATTGAAAAAATAGTTAAAATACATATATATTCCACATACATCACTAGTACAAACCGGGTACTAGAGTAGAGAGTAGACACTAGTAGGAGTATGTCCTATCCTAACAAAAATAGTAAAATATCTGGTTGGTCATTTTGTTGGTGGGAATTGTCAAAGCCTATCAAGATTAAGAAGACTAGAAGAGGACAACCCAAAGGACTGGACTCAGTGGCTAGAGCTATTGGTAAATCTGAGTTTTAAAACCTTTTAAATAAAAATAAAGAGTGGCCAACTGGGTAAGCTTAGCTACAGACAGACTAATAATATAGTAGTAGTACAGAGAGTCAGAGCAGAGGCAGTTAGAGGCAGGGATAACAAGAATTTAGAAACAGATAGTCTAGATCGAAGAAGTTTTGGTAAAATAGAATTAGGAAATGGAAATAATAGTTCGGAAAAAATAAGGTGCAGTAAAAGTTAGGGAAATATAATGATTAATATTAACAGGAGGAAGACTTACCGGGGACAGCAGCAGAGCCCTCGGTAGAGGAGCGGTCCTGGTCCTGGTGTTCTTCTCCGGCTGCTCCTGCCGACTCCGACCCCATCTTCTTGCCCCTGGGTGCTGATCATGTAAGATATAATAAAGAAAGAGACAAACATTGATGATTGGTGTGAATCAAATAAAATATTTTAAAAAACGCTCAAAAAAACATTTTGGGAAACAACAATTGCAATAAAATTGACCTATCTAATCTGATCGACTGGTAGTATCGCGGGATTCGCGGACCGTCTAGTTATTTGTAGCAGTTGCACAGAAGGGACCAAGGGAAACGTCAGTTATGTTAGCAAGGTGGTTTATTAGCAGGGAGTTTCCCCCGTTTTCCAGGTCAAAGTAACTATGTTTATGTAACAGAAAAGGTTTTCAGTCTCGCAACCACTGTCAACACAAAGTGGTTCACGGTCCCTCTTGCTCTCCACTCCGTCCCCTTGGTTCTTGTGGCGTCTGGGTGTACCCGATGACTCCCTCGGTCCGTGGGTCAGGGAAAGGAAAGAAAAAGAAATAATGACCAGGGGTTACTATTGTGTTTTCTTCTTCCAGTCGTACGTGCTACCGTCACCAAAGCCCTTCGGGTAGTGAGGGAGGGGAAACGTGAGGAAAGCCGACGTGGTGTAAAACCAACCAACACACGCGTGCCCTAGTTCCCGGTGCCTCCCCATTACCCCCACCAAAACGATCCCCGCAAAGGAACTTGCCTTGAGCCACGACCCGTGTCCAGGGCCGTGGCGAAAGGACCCGGGGCGTCCTCCTTCCCCTGAGGGCACCCGGGCTTGGTAGCGCTGTATAAAGCTCTTTCTTTGGTCTCCCTCCTTTCGGTTTTGTCATCCTCGTCTTCCTTCGCCGTCTTCTCCACGCTCTTCGCCTCTCTCCGCACTTTCTCCTCCTCCGGTGTCACCACACTCAGCTCCGTCCCTCCGACTCTTTTCACGTCCCTCCTTGATGACGTCAGGGGTTCCTTCTTGCTTTCCCCAGCTGCAGCTAGACCGCTAACCCCTTCCGGTTCAGCTGGTGAGTCGGCGCTGTCTGCTGGCTGTTTCCGGTCTGTGCCGCCTCCGTCCCTCTCACATTATTATTTATGAACACTAATCCAGTGTTCCATTCTGATTCCAGAATAATACGCCTAAGTACCACCTGACCTTACCCACCTATTCGGACAGGCCAATTGTTCACTAACTCTGCATTTCCATTTATTTTAGTCCTCAAAAATGCATAGATGGAGGACACATGCATACATTTTTGCATACACCAAATTGTTGGTTGGTTGCTGCTGATGTTCTGCTAAGCCTATTACTCACTCACTAAACAAACTACAAAAGGTTCTACTAAGGACTGGAGTAAGCAGCACTCAGCAGCACGTGACGTGAGTCACGTGACAGAGGATGCGTCACCGTCACGCAGACCGCTTAAAAATTACCAACTAATACTAAGTAACTAAACTACCTATCCACCACTATCTTACTGACAGGAGGACAAAGGAAGGACTAGAGTCTCTCTAGCATTACCTAACTTAAGTTCTCTAAAGTAAACTCAGCCCAAGCTAGCGCAAAGTTGCAAACAAGTAAGATTAGTAGCGCCGAGCACCTGTGTCTAGAAGAATAACAATCACTAAAGATTTTTAAACTTAAGTTTACCTGCAATGTAAGCAGCAGCATTCTTGCTATTCGGAAAAAAATTATATTCGCAATAACAGTAACACAGTCAAGAGAACACACAATAGTATTAGCTACTCACCAAGCCCCACGACCTCGACACCTAGCAGATCCACCAGGTCCTGCTCCCGGCCCAAGATGTCTGACCACCGGTGGGTCAGCTGGTTATGGGTGCGCCGGACCTCAGAGCAGCGAAACACTGCCCGGCGCACCCTCGCCCACCGGCGGTGACGCTCCTGGGTAGCGTACCCGAAGCCAGGCCTGCCGCCTGCTGCCAAGGTCAAGGGGAGGTGGCGCTGCACAAAAAAAACAAGGGCGGCCACCTCCGCCTCGCTGAATAGGGACCGGGCCTGCACCCCTGGTGGGTGCAGTCTGCCGCAAGGCAGGCGGCTCTTGGGCGCAGGCGCCTTGCCCTTGGAGCCGGTTCCCTTTCCCTTAGCCATGGTTCTGGGGTGGGCGGGGGGCGGAAAAGAAAATTTAGCAGGAAAAAATAAAGTTAGGGGAAGAAGTAGAAGAGTAAAGAAGGAAGTAATATAAAACTGTAGAAAAGTAAAAAAAACGCAGTAAAACTAGAAATAAAACACAAAATATAGACTTAGGGACAGAGAGGGATAGATAATAAATAAAAAAGATCAGAAAAACAGGGTACAATACAAAGGATTGAAAAGATTGGAGAGGGATTGAAAAACAGGCCCCAGAACCATGCAAAAGATAGGAAAACAAGATGGCCACGCCCATTGGCGACTGCGTGGTGAAGTTTGCGCGATATTTCCCCCGAACACGTCATCCGCGTTGCTGAACGTCAAAAACATCTCGCGAGCATACGCGAGCACAACGCGTGCATACGCGAGACAACGCGAGCATGCGGAAACAAGCAACTCCGCATGCTCGCGTAGCTACGCGTAGCGTCGCAGAGTTTTGTACAAACTTCGCCCAGTGTTAAAAGAAATATATACACAATTCATTATAAACAAGTTAATTGATAAACACTATTTAGAGTCTCTGTCAGATAAAATGTTCATGCCATAACATCATGGTTGACAAAAGCAAAAAGGACAAAAGATGGATGGAATGCTGAACAAATCAAATATTCACCCGCAGTTACCGATCTGGGTTTACTCCATTGCTTTTTTATTACCATGCCACCCCAGTTTGGACCAAGTCATATGCAAATCAGTCTTGAACCTGCTTCCCATGGGAACAGTCCAGCCCGAACTGCCAAGCCAGGTACTCTCTGGACCAGAAACTAGTATCCTAGGACCAGTTTCGGGGTATCACCCCTCATCAGCCAGGCTAGCTTGAATCCAGTGGCGCAGTGAGCACGGGAACCACGTCTGGGCAAACCCTTACCACTTAGGGCGACAAAAGCAAAAAGAACAAAGATGGACAGAATGCTGAACAAATCAAACATTCACCCCCAGTCACAGATCTGGGTTTAATCCATCATTTGTTTGCTCACCACGCCACCCCAGTTTGGACACAGCCATTTGCAAATCAGTCTTGATCCTGCTCTTCATGGGAACAGTCCAGCCCGAACTGCCAAGCCAGGTCCTCACTGGACCAGAAACAAGTATCCTAGGACCAGTTTCGGGGTATCACCCCTCATCAGCCAGGCTAGTTTGAATCCAGTGGCACAGTGAGCATGGGACCCACGTCTGGGCATATTCTTCCCACTTAGGACGACAAATAATGGTCAGTAGTTCTACACATCAAAGACAGTTTGCCAATGAACCGTGTGTAGCAGCATCAGATAGTCATACTAAAACGGCTCGCGAAATAGGACGTGCAAAATATGCTAGCAGCATAGGCCAATCATACTTTCTTGAAATAGCTTATATTTAATGAACAATGCCCCTCCCCTAAGGTCCGCCCGTTGCAAACAAATCAGCGATTAAACGAATGCGGAAAAATCATACGGAAAGTGCACAACAGCAGAAGCCACTGGCAGCACCAGACTTATTATATTTACACATCATGAGGTGGCTTGTGTTTACCAGACAGTATGAAATCCCCAAAGATTCTGCCCACTGTGACATTCTCAGTACAGGGAAAGAAGAATCATCCCAATAGTTATTTAGGTTTATCCAGAGGGTACAGGGGGTATAGATGTAAAGGCCAAATGTAAATATTCTATACAGCTGTTAACCTCTGCAACAGACACAAGGACCATGATGAAAACATGCCTTCTATGGGTGTAAAGCTGTTTTGTTTCGGGCTACGATTACTTCCCCACCAGTTTGTGTAGCCTTACAGGGGCCACAATAAATCTATAGATTGTGAATCACACTGGATCTGTTAGTAACAGTTGAAGGTAATATAAAGACGGTCTACATGTTCGGATGTTGTGAATTCTAAGTAAGGGGATTAGAATACTTTGCCTTGGAGCCCTGTATTGGTCACAAGAAAAGAAAAAGTGCAGCTGCAATTGGGCGGATCCTAAGTAGCGGGGCAGGACTCAAGGTCTTTTACGCAATAGGCCTCAGAAAAATAAGGCACTAGAAGGTGGGCCATGTTGAGGCAAAATCGTACCAGATAATGCCTCTGATAACTCAGTACTATATATGAATATGGCTCCATATGGTTGGCCGTTACTAATGGGGCATAGGACTCAACCATCCTCTTACCACACTCGGCAGCTAGTCTTTTCCTTGCCAGGAGAGCCAACAAATTGACTTTAACAGAAGTTCTAGCTGACAAGTTAGGGTTACGTGGGTTATTAAGAAGATCTTTGCGTCCAAGTTAATACAATTGGGCCTTCTAATAGGACAACCACTTAATATTGCAAACTTTGTTTAGGTTCAAACAATCGGCAATCACCATTTGGTTGAGTGGTGCTTCGGGTCTAGACCAGATTGATAACCATAACAATGTTGGTGCTGTCTTTATGGAGTCCCTAAAAGTATTGGAAGCCTAGCTTGTTATGGCATATCGAGGGGGGTGCACTCCTGGGGAGTTGTAGCAGTCTGAGCAGAAAATAATTCTCATCAATCTGCAAATGTGCAAGATCACAGAGCCCCCAGAAACCTGCACTGTAAGAGGCGACCAAAGTATATCTAGACTTGTAAATTTTTATTTATCACCTCGAAAGGTGATGACCCCAGTTTGGCAATAAACTTAAATAACAATGCTATAGTCTGCTCAAATTCTACAGCTCTCACCTTTAGCAAATGTTTCCAGGGGCTCTTATTGTCAAATGGGATCCCCCAGGTACGAAAGGGAAGGGACACACTGCAATTTGGTACCACTGCTGTAGAGCGAATTCAGCTTGCTAGACGGTTGGCCACAGACCATGGCTAAAGATTTTGTTTTTGTTTGTAGACAGCCCCAATTTATCCATAAACATAACAGATCTATCCAACAGCTTTTGAAGTCACAGCCCAGTTCTGGCCATTAAGACAGAATCATCAGCATATATAATTACTGAGAGACGCTTACTTCCCACCCTTGGTGTATCTACCTCTATTCCCAGCAGATGTGTGTCAAGATCGTTGATGTAGAGGCTAAATAAAAATGGGGCCAAAACAGCCTTGTCTGACTCCCCGCCTGATTTTTTTGGGAGGTGTACATTCGCCTTTTGAACCGTACTTGACACATCCCTCTACATTATCATGAAGTTGGGAAAACAAGTGCACGATCTCGGAATCAGTGCCCTTCCCCCGCATTCTCCTCCATAACTTGCCTCTGTCGACATTGCTGAATGCTGAACTGAGGTCCATGAATGCGAGATGTAGGCACCCCCCCCCCCCTTGACGAGCATCTATTTACAGAACAGGATGCAGAGGTTCAGGCACTTGTCTATTGTTCCTAATCCTGCCTAAACCCATACTGCAGTTGTTAAATGCCCTTCTCGGTGGCCCAGGTCCCCAATCAATCTAGCAGTATTCTGTCTACCACTTTAGCGATCGAGTCAATGAGGGAGATAGGGCAGTAGGAACATGGGTTCCCTCTGCCTCCTTTGTTGAATATGGGGACAATAATTGCATTCGACTATGACTTGGATAGGCCGACAAAAATTGCACTGCGCAGTACATTTACTAAAAGTGGGGCCCAGAGTTCAAGGTTGCTTTAAAAAGATCGCTGGGAATCCCATCTGGGCCTGGGGCTTTATTATTCGGACACCGCTCCACTGCTGAAATAACCTCTTTTAGTGTAATAAGTGGGATGCCTTCGTTCCCAGAGCTAACTGGGTTTTCCATTGTGTTATTAATCACATCTTCTAGAGTTTTTGATTCGTAGACCTTAGTGAAATGAGTCCCTCAGGTAATGAGATGGTATAGTCACATCCATGCTAGTGTTGGGGCAGTTCTCAAAGAAGAGGGAATTCACTATTCTCCAGAACAGAGAAACGTCATTGGTGACACTCGCCTTCCGTAGCTGTTCCCAGGTCTCCCCTCTTATTGAATCTTTTCTAGCCTTGATCGTGTCCTTATATAGCTCTCTAAATGATCTTACTTCTTCGCTATCCCTAGGTGACATTTTTACAGCCCTTAGTAGGCGACTGTGTGCATGCGAGCAAGGCCTTTCAAACCATATCTTTGGCCTAGGGTCACCCCATGGCTCTGGTATTGTCAAAAGGTCTGCTGTGTGTTCACAAATTTCACTATAGGCCCCCAATACACCTACGGAATTGGCTTCCTACCCAAGGCAGATCGTGAAGTGTTCCACGCATTTCCTGACCAAGGATGTCAGTAATTCCTCAGTGTTGATATTTTGCCATTTCAGGCGAATGTCCCTGTTCCTTGTATGCTCAATTGGAGGAATCATGTGATTGTACTGGGGTAGAGGCAAGCCCAAGAACAGATTCAGGACTATCAGGTCGTGACTGCCCAAAGAACATTGGGAAATAGTAAAGTTGGATACATTTTTGCCCACTCTTTGGACATGGCGATAAAATTTATCATGCTTCTGGGACCCCTTCCTGTGAAAGTCACCTGTCGAGTTGCCACCGACTGGACTAAGTCCAGATGAAGGACAAGATTCTGACTCGTCATTACTCTAGTTAATGTGTCGCCACACAGATTATGTTCAAAATGAGAGGTCCACTTTGCTTTATCCCCTAAGCCACATGCAACATTCTTAGAAATGGAGCACAATCTGTAATTGAAATCCCCTCCCCATAATATGGCATATCTCCCCTTTAGCCCATCTAAAACTTTGCTAAGCGCTAGATCAAGAGTCTCAATTTTTGAGGAGTCCCTGCCATTAAAATTACTATGGTAAAAATGTATCAATATAATAAGTGGAGATACAGCAAGTGACAAACAGATTATCTAAAAATGAGGTGAGTCCAAAAAAGTTCTAGTTATCTTGCCAGCCATAGGCTTGGTAACTAGGGTTAACAGAAACCTACTATGATGAGCAGATGTTGACAGGATAGCTGGCGTTGTCACTGAGTAAAACCCATTAACAAACTGTTTGCTGTGAGACCACGTCTCCTGTAAGCAACCAATCTGGTAATCTGAAATCATGTAAAACTAGTTAGCATCATTCAGTTTGTTAGAAGTGCCAGCAATATTCCAAAAAAGCAGATTCGGGTCCGGAGCGGCTAAAACGGTGCGTGGTCTATTGCTCGCAGCAGCTCCTGATACCAGTGTCTGAGCAAGAATTAACGATTCTGCACCTATCAGATTGTTTGAGCTCCTCAGTTCATCAATGTTGACATTATGTTCGGTGCATTGAACCTGGAGAATGGAAACTCGCACTTGCGACACAGTGCTAGGCGTAGTATAGGCACAGCAAATCTTGTAATTGGGGCCTGTGTTCATATGGCTTCTTCTAGCCCCACATGATTTCAGCCTAGAGGGTTGTTTCCCTGAAGTACACTCTGTTGTTTTAGACATTGACTTATTGCAAACCAGTCAGCCAACCTCTTCTAAGGGGGAAAAACGATTTAGAGTCAAGATGGTGAAGGGCATGGGAGCTAAGGTTCTCAGGAAGGCATTGTTGGGCAGCACAGATGAAGTTGGCCAGTAAAGGTAGCCCAGGGGGGTAGCCTGTATATTGTGCTTAGGGTGCTCAAGGCCAGAGAGCCTATGCGATATAAAGTCCACCACTTGTGTGTGGCGGCAAAAATAAATGACTATGCATTTCCCTTTCCTCTCTTTTAGGGTTGTTGCCTATCCAGGACACCCTGAGTACGGTAATTATGTCTCTATAGAGCACATCGGATCTAAAGTTAGTAAATGAGGCACTCAGCCAATGTGTGACATTGTTCTACAATTGCGGTTCAGCTTCAATTTGGCTTGGTCGTAGCGGTGGAATTTTTTTTAACATGACCACCAAGGGGGTACATGCTGGAGGTAGCTGCAAAATTATAGGACTCAGGGCTGCTTGGACTGGTTTGGCATCATTGTTTAAGTTGAGGCCAGAGTCAGCAGGCGGGAGGAAAAATGCCTCTTTTCACCAGGACCCATTGTGTCCTGTAATACTTGTGTGTATGGGCCGAATTATATCTATGCCGCTGCTTGAATCTCCTCTCTATCCCCTCCTAGTTTCAGTGCTTCCCTTGCACTTACACTTGCAGGCACATTGTGGTGGACCTGGGCTCACAGACCCAACACGTTCCAGAACTTTGGGGAGGGTGGGCGCACACTGCCTCACATCCCAGCACTTAGTTTGCCCCGATGCTTCATAGTAAATGCAGTGCACGATAACACTTATTTTGGTGGCAGGCTTTAGTTTTTCACCCTTGTTGGTGCAGCCAGTGCTGTGTATCTCTAGACACGTGTTTCAGGATAGTTGTCCTTCTTCAGTAGAGAGCAACACATTCTTTTTGGGGGTGCTGCATCGGGGCAAACTGAGTGCTGGGATGTGAGGCAGTGTGCGCCCACCCTCCTCCTGTTTGAAAAGGCCCCCTTGAGCTAATGAGCTGACGAGCTCTGGTTGATGCACCTGCGCCCAGCGAGTGGTACAGAGACCTGAGAAGACTTTGGGCAGCATTTCCAGCACCCCCAAAAAGAATGTGTTGCTCTCTACTGAAGAAGGACAACTATCCTGAAACACGTGTCTAGAGATACACAGCACTGGCTGCACCAACAAGGGTGAAAAACTAACCCTGTCACCGAAGTAAATGTTATCATGCACTGCATTTACTATGATGCATCGGGGCAAACTGAGTGCTGGGATGTGACGCAGTGTGAGCCCAACCTCATCACGTTCCAGAACTTTGGAGGAAATTTGTGTTGATAGCTCTTTCAGCATTAAATCTATACCCTTGAGTGCAGCAATTACAGGGTTAAGCAGAGTCAAAAGAACGTCCTCCAAATGACTGATGATGATATTGGAGGAATTGCTTTTACCATTTTCCAAGTTTGGGGCTTGTTGCATGACTAAACCTGCACTGGGTTCCGAATTTATATGACTACTGTTTACCTCAGAGCTTGCCACTGATTTTTTTTTTAGCAAATTAGTGATTGCAGATGCTTTTTTGGAGCCCGTATTAGCCGTGTGCACATTGGCTTTTTTCTTTTCGTTGGCGGGGAACCCAAAGAGTCCTTACCAAGGGTCTTGTGGGTATTTGATATGTTTTCGTACATGACTTACAGATTCCCCAAGAACACACAGTTATTACTAGATGCCAGACTGTCACCCACTTTTGCATCCCCCTGTGAATGCTCTTGAGACTGAGGGAGCTGGCAATGTTTCAGGACCAAGACCTCCAAATAAGGCCATCAACAGGGCTTTCTTGGTGGCTCCCAGTCTCTCGTCCACACTTAATATTTCAGAATTTATTGCACTCATTGCAGTGGACAGGAAGCTAATGAAGGTGCCAGATGCAAGGCGTTCATTATTTGACACAGTTAAGGCAGTAGATTTACTCTTACCCACGGTCGTCGGTGAGGCAATTCTGTCCTTCGTAGTGAGGTGGGCAGTTGCAAGGTGAATGGCCAAGAGAGGTGGCCCGGCCCAGCTCTTGGCCCATTTGTGCCCGGGCCATATGTGGGAATGTCCCGCGCTGCGGGGAAGTGATGAGGCTTATGTAGCGCCCACCAGCGCACTCAGGTTAGGCCCTGCCTTTCAAGAGTAGGGGCGCTCTGGGGCTTTGTGTCCTCCCCGTTGGCCACCGAAATGCCTCCTGCGTTGTGGGGAACTAATGCCGCTTATATAGCACCCACCGGCAAAATCAGCTAAGGCGCCACCTTTCAGAAGCAGGGTGCTCTGTGGCTTCAAATCATGCCCCGCTGGCCTCCGAAATGCGTCCTGCGCCACAGAAAAGTGATGCGGCTTAACTAACGCCCACCAGCCCGTTCAGGTTAGGCCCTGCCTTTGAGGAGCAGGGCGCTGTGGGGCTTCAAGTCCTGCCCTGCTGGCCTCTGAAATGCGTCCCTCACCATGAGGAAATGGTGTGGCTTATGTCGCTCCCACTCGCGTGTTCAGGTTAGGCCCCTCCTTTCAGGAGCAGGTATTTAAATTGGGTAGGGAAAATAGCTCACCTTAGCTTGCCTAATTGTAATCAAGGTCTAACTGTGTTGTGTATGGTTGGTGGAGTGTGGGTTTAGAGTATGGCCTACGTGGAAAGTATTTTGATGCCATGAGTGACATTAAAGGGCATGTTCCCATTGCGCTGCAACAACATCGTGGCTACATTTCAGTGTGAGATGAAGCAGAGATGTGAAAGGAAGAGCATATAGGTGTTTGCCTATGCTTACCATACCTACCATCTTTAGATGATTGGGAAGAAGCTATATTATTATTTGTTGAATATTGGATTGTTTCTTCACATTTTGAGCAGCACAATCCTGCAACATCCCAAAACAGGCCCTTGATTAGCAACAGCTGCAAGCCTCCCTGCACATTAGGGTACATGTGGTCCCATTAGTCTCAGGTGACTACTGCTCAAGGAACTGGACGGACCTCGTGCTGCACAGTCATTGTACTTCACTTTCTAATTAATCATTTTTCAAGTATCAAAACTGTTGCATCAATATGGAAATTTAAAATTAATAATGACAATTCTATTATGTGCATTTCTCGCTGATTGGCAGTCTTCGGACAGAAATAATCAAAACCTTCAAGAACAGCACCCCAGCACCTTCACATTGACAAAATTTAATATTTCAGTCTAAAATTGCTACAAATTCTGAGCGAGCCAAGCATACTGGTGGATTGGGAGCAGCAATCTACAAAATGTTTCTTGCACTTCGGCCCCAAACTGCTGTACATGCCTGAGGAGTACCCAGGGTCTGGAGCTCTTCCACCACTAGTACAAGGGATTCTCAAACTGCGCTCCACTGTAAGCCCAATCAGAACTCAGGTAAAAAGCTCTTATCACCTAACATTGCTAATTAAAAAGGAGTCCAAGAAACTAGTGGCAGTTATAACCTCCAGGATAGTTCTGACAGTATGGAGGTGCAGGCTTCTTCATGCTGGCCGGGCTTGCTGTGGTACTGGAAAGGTGACATGCCACAACAGTCAAAGACTTTCATATGAGGGAATGGGGTGGGTGAGTGTGGGGGTGACCCTAGATACTGTGAAGGTATTTGACGCTGCGTCGCTGATTTATCTCATGCAATTGTTTTTTCAGCAAAATAAAATTCAATATTCACAATCACATTTTGGCATGTATTGTCCTAAAACGGTACATATCTCTAAAGCTACCCCCCAAATAAATATAGACATGCAACAGAGTATATGGACAGGAGAAATGTCCAGGCGGAAGGCGCACGATGGCTGTGAACATTGAAGATACAGAGTTAACAGTGTTAACACAGGGCCCTGAAGTATTGATGGTTGTACGAATAGTTCATGCCACCTACTTTTGATTCTTTTTTGCAAATACTTTGTGCGCCTCTCGCGTTGTTCCATTTGCTGGGCCTCGGCGAGGAGGTCTTGGAGGTGTGCCAGGATGACCTGGTCGCTCCCACCGCTTTGGAGGTAGGTTACACGCAGAGCACTGTGAAGATAAAGGCATGAGGTAAGTCCAAACTAAAAGAAACCCAGAACCTGCACCATTGTTCACCCTTTTACTCATCTTCAACTATTTTCCATTCGACTTCCCAGACCCTCACCTTCTCCTTTGTCACAAGGCCTGCATTCTCATTTTGACCTGCTACTGAAGTCCGTCTATATCACCCATCTGTCGCTTGTACGTAATGTGTGTAAATACAAGTCCTCTGTAATGTTGTACGTAATGTAACGCGACGTTCAATATGTGGAACATGGCGCTGAAAGCATTGTTTGGAAGGGCTTGGAGTTAAGGCACTTAAGACAGTGGAGGTGAGAACTAACTCTAAGGTATTCATTTTACTCTCATGCCGCCTTCATTTGGGGAAGGCAGAAATAGTATGTGAATCAAAGAATAACTGAGGATGTGGATGAGGGCATTTTACATTATAGATATTATTCATGATATGCATTATGAAATATAACATTGCACATATAAAAATATGCTTCATAAAGGAAACTTTAATGCAGCGGCGAGAGTTAAAGTTCAGTGAGTACAATGGGGCAAGGAGCTAAGGAGCTAAGCTTAAGGCATTTCCATAATTCGTGAATTTTATGTCTTTTCAGCTATTGTGGTGTAGCCACTAATACACCCCATCAAGTACACCTCATAGTATTTTATTTTTCAGGTAATTTAATTGTTTTTTAACATATGCCTCTTTTAATGGTGGAGCAGAAGATGGTAGCGGGCCAGCTGTGAGCTCTCTTATACATCCTTCAACTTTGTTCAGGATGAAGGAGGCTGGGGAAACTTATAGCTGTCACAAACAAGGTTCGGATAGCTAGCTGGCCCAGGCCCCATTTTGTGGCAAAAGAGAGAGGGCATAATGCAATGGGGCAGCTGGCCCTAACCCCTCTCCCGCCTTGTATAAAGGCAGGCAGAGGAATCTTTCTCACCTCTCTAAACAAGAGGAACCAGGAGCTTTTTAACCAGGTCCTGCACACGTACCCCCTAAACGTAAACTTCTGAAATAGACTGGTGTGCAGTTCCTAAGTGTGGGTGGGAGTGTTCAGGTCTGTGAAGAAGTTCCCTCACACACCCCGAAGGATGTCATGCTTCATCATTGGCCCTGCTACTCGTCGGGCCGGCGCTGCAATGCCCGACGGGCACCCACGAAGGGGCTCTTTAGCGGAGATCTTTTGTTGATGAAGCCTTTGGGTGCATGTGGGTGTGTGGGCTAGGTAGTGCAGTGAGTGCGAGGTGGTGTTTAAAATAGGTCTAGGGCAACCCTATTGTCTCAATTTTATTCCTAGGGTGCACTAACCTAACTAAAAGCAGGAAGCCCTAACTGGATACAATGGTCCTAAAGGGCCTGTCTGGTGCAAAAGGTCGACATGTTTCTTGCCAGAGGTAGCCCCTAATGGGTCTAGTGGCAATTCATCAGGACCAAGAGTAATTAGAGAAATTATCTCAACTCTAACACTACTGCAATGCTGGTGCTGGAAGTGGCGAAATGCAGTAGTAACCAGCTTTGCAATTGAACACCAGGTCCGATTAACCTAGTGTTCTGTGACCTGAAAGAAAGTGATAATAAAACAGTTTTAAAAAATGAGGCAGGTCCAGAAGGGGGCGCCAGATAGCGATAGTGCTGGGGACGGCCACTCAAAACATTTTACTTCACTGGAGGACATCTCGGATTCCCACTCACACAGGTTGGCTTCAGCGCTTGTGGCACATATTGGGGATGGAGAAGATATCACTCACGCTGGCAGGGAAGGGCTCGACTTTTGGTGAGCTCTGGCAACCATTTCTAGCTCTCCTGGTCCAGGAGTTCCGGGAACTTACGTGCCCCAGATACCTACGCCTCTCACGCCTTACATCACTGGACGCTACTACTCAGCGGGATCCATCACAACAGTGAGCCCTTTACATCTAGACACGATTCCCAACGCGCAGTGGACGGGGGGGGGGGGAGGGAATTGTTATCTTTATTGTTATTCTTCTTGTTTTCACATCTTCAGTTAGTGATTTGTGCTAAAGCTTTCTCTTGGGCTCTGCGTAGCCCATGCACTGAAGTTTTCGCATGTCACATTGCTGCACTGGCTGTTGACTTAATAAAAAGATTTAAACCATAAAAAATGAGGCAGAATCCCCGCGGCGCTTAGTTGTCAAAATGAACCCAAAGTGGGCCTGGCAGCGGTGAGATACTTGTTGACCAAATGGGTAACTCATTTCTAACCCCTGTGCTGTGCCTTAGTGTGCTTCTATGTTAAAAAATGCCGGGATATTCCTGTGTGATTTAGCGCTATCGGCGTGCAGTTGAGGAAATCAATTGTCGGCATGATTAAGTGGTCCGTCGTGATCACAGCGGCCAATACTACTGTGGTCCGTGTCTCTACACAGTGTGTGATTAACTCCAATTTGTAAATTCATTGAGGAGCCAAACACAGAGCGTGAATTACTCCAATTGTAAATTCATTGAGGAGCCAAACATGAAGACACGACACAAATAGTGGGTAAAAGCAACTGAATTGTTGCAGTATATGTTTGAACCTGTCCATGTGCAAAAAAGGAGGGTAGCCTCCTAACCCGTAGTTCCTGCAATAAACAAGAGCACACATATTTACATAAACGCGGTCCCAGCCATTAGCGTGGTTTTTTGTCAGGGGAATATCTCGTAGTGGTGGGCAGAGGAGGACAAAAATAATAATAAAGTGAGCACATACTTAGCGTTGTCCGAATCGGACTGCTGGTTGACCACTCACCCCTTAATTGGTAGGTCTAGGCTGACAGGAGCTTTTCAACAGAGCACCTCGTTGCTCACAACCTGTGATAAAATGAGGGTATACGAAAAGCATGCAATCAATAACATTTTGTTGTCTCGGTCTTACCGGGAGCTCTTGGTAATGTCCGGCAGCGTTTGTCAGAGAATACATACTCACAGAAGGCGGCGCGGCAACTAGCGGTGTTTCTACCCCAGCTCTGGTCCCCGTGAGGTGTGGTTGCGGGGGCGTGGTATTTAAAATAGCACGTTAGCGTGACGACGCTAGAGCGTGAAAGGCGGTGGCCATCTTAGTGGTGAACATTATTGAAAATATCGAGTGGCAATGAGATTGCTCGAATTTGTAGCATATTAGGGCTGCTAACAGAACGACCTTGATGGATTACATGAAGGGAAAGCAAACCCTGCTGGAGCTTGTGGTTTTTTGGTTCTTTTTTAGGTTGATGACAAAAACCTAGTTCAGTAGTGTACTAGGAAAGCAAGCCAAGCTGGGGGTAGCTAACATGGGGGAATGATTAAGGAGGAGGGGGCTCGAGTAGTGTTCTCTCACAACTATTTGCTTTTGCTTGGTAATGATAGCAACAAACCCCTCTTGATGCAGTGGAAGGAAGACACACCCTGCTAGGGGTAGCTGAAATAGGGGCCTGGCATTGTGCCTCAACTGACTTGCGACAGTGGTGGTAGACAGGGCACAGCCCCTTTGTGATGCCTCACTGGTAGTTTGGTTAGTTGCTAAGGTGGGTCTACACAAAAACCAGAAAATGTTGTAAGTGTGTTGTTTTTGCTGGTATCTGTTATAGGCTATGACCCCCCTAGAAATATCTGGTAGAAGTGGCATGTTCGGTGGCAGACGTCATAAGCAACTCATGTCAAATGACTACCTCGGTCGGTTCAATTCACCCCAGGGGATATCGTCATTTGACCCTGTGATGTGGGAGGAAAGTCTAAAAACCCAATATTGCTCCTTCCTGAACAGAGCTTCCTTCCGTATTTGGGGGTGGGATTCCAAAATCGCCCAGTGTAGGTCATTGGTGGTATGGTTCATTTCTGTGAAATGGGTACACATTTTGGTGTTTGTCTTTTTAAACCTGATATTGCCTCTGTGCTCAGTAATCCTTGTTTTCACAGCGCGTGTTGTCATCCCCACGTATTTGAGCTGGCACGGGCAGGTGATGAGATATACGCAGTTGCGTGTATTACAGTTAGTGTGTTTCTTTTGTGTCCATATAAAAGTGTCAGTTAATGCAACTGTCTTGGCTGCACTGGTGAGGGGACAGGCTATGCATTGTCCACAGGGATAGTGGCCGACTACAGGAGGTAAGTCCCACAGTAGGTTTTGTTGTGGCTCCTTCTTTTTGGGTCTTGTATTGATTAGCATGTCTTTTAAGTTTGCTGTTCTCTTGAAAGTAAATCTCGGGGGGCTGGGTGCAAGGTCACCAATCTGCAGAATCCTCCAGTGTTTCCCCATGACCCGTCTAATCATGTTTGATTCAGGCATATATGTAGTAATGCAAGTCATGTGCTTTTCTTCAGCCTTAGGTTGTATTTCAAGGAGTGCTTCCCTATTAGTGTTGCGGGCTCTCTTCTGGGCAGTTCTTATTTTTCTCACTGGGTATTCTCGTCTTGCTAAGTGATTGGTGAGCTCAGACGATTGGTTAGTGAAGTCTTCCAGGTTGCTACAGTTCTGTCTAATCCGAAGAAATGGATGGAAACTGCTGAATAGCAGAGGACTGTGGCTGTCTGTGGGCTTCTTAAAAGTCCTTGTCTCCAATTTGTCTGGCTTGCGGCTGATCATTAAGTCTAGGAAAGGTAGTTCCTGGTCAGAGGTGTTGGCCGTGAATCTTAAGTAAGGGTTAAGGCCATTACCCAGGTTACGAAGGCAGGAATGATTTCTTGACCGTCCTTCCATAAGACAAGGACGTTGTCGATGTAGCGACGCCACAGAGTGATAGTATCTTTATAAGGGTTCGTGTCTGTGAGAATATTTTTGGCCTCGAAGTATGACATGTAAAGGCATGCCAGACTGGGGGTGAATGTGCTGCCCATAGAAGTCCCTTGAGTTCGGTGATAGAGACGGTCCTTAAACTGAAAAAGGTTTTCAGTCAGGGCTATGTTTGCGTATTCCATGATGAAACTTATGGGTGTTGTGGCTGTCCAATTGGTTGATCTCAGGTTCTCCTCTACAACCTCAAGTGTTGCTTGTTGAGGCATGGGCGTAGGAAGTGTGGGGGACACGGGGGATATATCCCCCCCAGATTTTGGAGTGGGGGGGACACGGGGGACAAGGGTGGGGGGACGAGGGGACAAAAGAATTTCCCCTCTCCCTTCTGTTATTCGCAGGCCCATTAGCGCGCGAAAGCGCTACCTAATGGCCCTGCACTTGACCTGCCTGGAGGCAAAGAGGCCACCCGCCCTCTTCCTTTTGTTATGCTGCAGAAAGGTTTGGCCGGTCTGGGACGGGCAGAGAAGGAAAAAAAACTCTTGTCTCTTTTCCTTCATGCCCAGAGAAGGCAAGGACAGTGTCCGCTTCTCCTGCTCTGCCTCTGGCAGCTGCCCTCCTCCCCTCTCTCTTTATTCCTCCATCTCTTTCTGTCTCTGTCTCGCTCCTCCTTAAGTGCTGATTTCAAGAGACAGCTGTTACGTACTCTCTCTTGCCTCTCTTTTTCTTTAAATGTTCCCCAGTGAAATGAATCCAAAAAAGAGCGGAACACTTTGGCTGGAAATGTCCTCATTTTCTGACCGTTTTCTATTTCAAAGTGCAACTTTGGGACGGAGAGAAAAATACGAAAAATAATTAAATAACCAAATAAAGCAAAACAGAGTGGTCAGCAGACAGGCCAGATTGTTATTTACACCCACGCACCTAAGCGCCGCTTTACAGAGTTTGCCAATGAAGCGCTACTTTCTTTTTATCTTCTTTCTTTGAACAACATTGTTTTCCCCGGGTGGGGAAGTGCACCATTCCTAAAGGGACTACAATACCTGGTTGATGGTTGGAGTGGAAAACGTTTAATATGATCGTTTTCAACTGTTTTAATTATTTTAGCTTATAAAATGCGTACCGCACCTCTGTGTTTTGGGATGTGATCCTATTTAAACCAAACTGCTTACATTTTGTAAGGATATAAGCAATGTACATTGAAACGGGTCCCTTCCGGGTCCTGTAGTCATGTCCTGTGTCAGGCGTCAGGCCGGTAAACGTTGCCTGCCAGCGCCTGTACGGACTAGTGAAGGCCCGAACTGCACAAAACAAAACTACATATCCCGGCAAGCAAAGCTGGAGTCACGTCACACGTGACCCCGACGCTCATCGGGCTCCGATATAGCGGCAGTCGGGAAGGGAGGAAGCTGCCGATTATCCTGGCGGATCCATAGCAAGCTGCAGTCGCAACTTCAGAAGATCGTGGTGGGGTAAGAGTGCCTTTTGGCACTTCTGGTTACTTTCCCCCAACCTGGTGCCTGTTGTCCTTGGCCGGATTCTCCCGGCACCGTTGTGCTCTGTTCCTCTGTTGGCAGGGACGGCCGCGTTCGGCGTCTCATGCAGAGGAGCTCTGCATGCATATCCTTTGAAGGACTTGTACGGTATACTCCCTGTTGGCGAGACTTTCCTCCCTCTGGGTCTCATGCGGGGAGTGTTAGAGTGTTCTTTGATAAACTAATGCAGAAGCGCTGAATACCTGTTCTGAACCATTTAGCCGGTGTGGATTTCCAATGCTGGTTCTTTAACAGAAAATGAAACCCTCTCAGTGATTATAGTAATCACTCACGGTTACTTCAACTGAGGAGTGGGATTTTCTAAAGCTGAAACATTCTCAGGAATATTGACAGTCGATGAACCTGGACATAGAGTTGTGTGTTTCCTAACATACTACGTCCGTTCTTCAACGGCACATTACACAGGAAGTTATGTATTAGTGCCTTCTTTAAGTTTCACGGTTGGCTGTTTCGCCTTGTTTATTTCTTTTCCTAGGAGAGAGGGACTCAGAGGGGGAGCAGAAGGACCCAGTTTTGTTGGCCAAGCCACTCTGCATGTACCATTGGGTATGTAGGGGGAGAAAGTCGACACCTGGGGTATCACTGTATTTGAACGTTGTGCAACGATAGGTGTTCGTCCCCTTAATTGTTTGCCTTCCTTCCGGTAGTTCATGCTGGAAGATTGTTACCGCCCTCTCCCCTCTCCTGGTATTGAAACCATCTTCTTTTTCTTTGCAGGTAGATTAGCACTTCTCATTACACATGTGATGCAGTGATATTTTATTTTCCTGTGTGTGTTGTTTCAGAGAGCCGGATAGTGACGATGTTCTTTGTTGTGTCATCCACAGATCTCCCTCCTTGCTGTTCCTACCCTTTCCTTCCTCGCTTGAGTGTCTCACTAGTCCGCGTATGTTTTAGTATTCCGGACTTGGGACGGTCAAGAGGTGGACCCTTTTGAGCATCAGTACAGTTCCGAGGATCCTGAAGGTGAAACCTGACAGAATAATCGGCCCACGAATTGTTAACCCTCCTGACTGTACTGGTGTCAAAAGATGGCTACCTTGGATGACGTCATGGCTGCATTAGTGTTGGTCCAAACTGAGCTTGCTGCCTCACGTGCTGAGACGGCCTCTTTGCAGGCCAAGGTTGAAAGGATGCAGAGAAACCCTTTTGACATAGGAGGGACACTACACCCACCACCTCCACAGGTAGTGGTCGAAATGCCATCACAAATACCGTTAGCCCCCCTGAAAGGTTTTATGGGGATATCAATAAAGTGCAAGTTTTTATGACTCAGGTCCTGCTTCACTTTACCTGCAAACCTAAAATGTTCTCAACCAATCAGGCAAGGGTGGCTTTTCTAATCTCCTATTTAGCCGGTGAGGCAGCACAATGGTCCGTCCCTATAGTTAGACGAGATGACCCTTTACTCTACGACTGGGAGTCATTCAGGGAGGAGTTCGAGAAAACGTTTGACCGAAGGGCTGAGACATTCTCGGCGGACCGAGACTTGTTGGACCTCCGACAAGGCAGCTCGGATATTCTTAGTTATTTGAACAACTTCCGCAGGCTTGTGGCAGAAACAGATTGGCCTGAATCTAAACAAGCCGCCATTTTCTATCAAGGGCTCAGAGATGAGATGAAAGATGTCTTGGCCCAAATAGACCCGAAGCCAAAGACATGCGCAGCCCTCATAGAATTGACCCTACGATTGGACCACAGAATGAGAGAAAGAAAAGGAGAACATAAACGGAAAGACCGGTTTTCCCCTCAGTTTGACCGCTCACGGGCTGCAGAAACCGGAAGTACCAAACCTGAACCCATGGAGATCGGAGCAGTCAGGGCATCGCTAACCCTCAGTGAAAGGGATCACAGACGCAAACAAGGCCTCTGCCTTTACTGCGGGAAAAAAGGCCACTATTTACGTGATTGTCCTATCAAGCCGAAATATGGGCGCTCCCGTCCAGGACAAGTGGCTACAGTAACCGCAGACAAAAGGGAGGAAAACTCCAGCGCTTGAGGGGACAAGAAGGGGACCCATCAAGCGGATACATGATCCCTTCGGTAAACCGATACACGTTCGTTGAATCAGCGCATTTCTTTATTCCCTTAGACATAAGGATCAACCATGAACAAAAGCAGCTAAAGGCAATGGTGGATTCCGGAGCTACAGGGTGTTTCATGGATAGAGAGGAAGCCAAAAGGCTGGGGGTTCAATTCATCCGCAAACAAACCCCTGAACTAGTGTATGCGGTGGACGGTAAAGAATTGGAGTCGGGGCCAATCAGCTATGTCACCCCCGAGTACGAACTAACCTTTGATGGAGATCATCTAGAATGGCTGGCTTTCCACATCATACAAGCCCCTCAGTATGGAGTGATTTTGGGGCTCCCGTGGTTACAGAAACACGAACCCACCATAAACTGGTCCAACAAAGTCATGCACATGAGGTCCCCCTTTTGCCAGGATCATTGTATCCAGCCCGGCACCCGTCCGTCTCAAGTGTTGGCTTTGCAGCATCACATAGCAACGGCAGCAGAAAAGAGCGTGACCTTACCGTTATGCTACAGTGAATACACAGAAGTGTTCAGCGACACCAAAGCTGAGGAGCTCCCTCCACACAGGGACTATGATTGCCGCATAGAGTTGGTTCCGGGAGCAGTGGTTCCATGTGGCAGAATATACGCTCTTACCACGCCCGAAAATCTACACCTCCGTGAGTATCTGGACAAGTATCTGGCGCTAGGGTTCATTCGCCCTTCCAGGTCACCTGCTGCATCTCCCCTCTTTTTATACCAAAGGCTAATGGAGAGTTACGGTGTTGTATCGACTTCAGAGCCCTGAACGCAATCACTGTCAAGAACCAGTATCCTCTACCGCTGATCCCGGTTCTTTTGGAACAAGTCAGGACCGCAGTGATCTACACCAAATTGGATCTCAGAGGGGCATACCATTTGGTCCGGATGCAAGAGGGCGATGAATGGAAGACGGCATTCAAAACGAGGTACGGGCTATTCGAATACCTCGTTATGCCGTTTGGGCTGTGTAACGCTCCCGCAGCGTTTCAATACTTCCTCAATGATGTCCTCAGAGAATTCCTGGACCACTTTGTTGTAGTATACATAGATGACATCCTTGTATTCTCCTCTAACGAAGAAGAACACATAGAACATGTATGCTGTGTGTTGCGGGCGCTAAGAGAGCATCGGTTGTTTTGCAAGATAACGAAGTGTGAGTTTCACGTAACTACCGTGGAGTTCTTAGGGGTCATGCTCACCCCATCCGGACAAGTTATGGCAGAGAGAAAGGTCAAAGCAATCACAGAATGGCCTCGCCCTCAGAACGTAAAAGACATACAAAGCTTTCTGGGCTTTGCCAATTTTTACAGGCGGTTTATTCGGCAGTTCTCCGACATGGTGACCCCCTTAACTAAACTGACGAGGAAACAAACCCCCTTTCTTTGGTCAGCCACAGCCCAGATCGCGTTTGAGCAACTAAAGAAGGCCTTCACATCAGCTCCGGTACTCATGCATGCCAACCCTGACTTACCGTTCATCGTCGAGGCGGATGCTTCTGATGTCGCAGTAGGGGCAGTGTTGTCACAAAGGCACGAAACCACAGGATATCTTCACCCCATAGCATTCATGTCACGGAAACTCAATCCGGCGGAACAGAACTACACCATCGCGGAGAAGGAGCTGTTGGCCATAAGAGATGCCTTTTTGGAGTGGAGACACTGGCTTTTGGGGGCTACACATCAGGTAACAGTTTATACGGACCACCGAAACCTCCAGTTCATGCGGGCCGCTCGACACCTCACCCCCCGCCAACTTCGTTGGATGCTGTTTTTCGCCGAGTACCACTTCATTGTCACATTTCGACCCGGCAAAGACAATAAAAAAGCGGATGCACTTACCAGACAAGATAACTCTGCTCATCACCCCGAGGTACTTGCAAGAGCAATCATCGAACCCAACAAAGTGTTGTGTACCATACAAACAGATGACTTCTTACAGAAAACCAAACAAGGCATACAAACATTTACGTGGAAGAAGTGGATGAAATATCACCCTGAGTGGCGAATGCACCAAGGTATACCGATGAAGAACCAACAAGTATTAGTCCCTACCAGAGAGTTACGGAAAACTGTGTTCAAATGGTGTCATGACCTCCCCTGGGCTGGGCACGTGGGGGAACGAAAACCCTGGAGAAAGTATTGCGCCAGTTCTGGTGGCCGACAGTCCGTCCGGATATCTTCTCGTGGGTAAATAGCTGTACCACGTGCGCCCAGATGAAATCTGATCACTGCAAGACCCAAGGCCTTCTTCAACCGTTGCCCACACCGGAAACGCCGTGGGAAAGGTTCTCCGTTGACTTTATTGTGGGACTACCCAAAGATCAAGGATGCACTGCAATTGTGGTGGTCATAGACTATCTTTCTAAGATGAGTCACTTCATAGCCTGCAAACGAGTACCCTCAGCTGGGCTCTTGGCCCGACTGTTGTTGACCAACATAGTCCGACTTCATGGTCTTCCCAAAATGATTGTGTCTGACAGAGGGGCCCAATTCACAGCCCTTTTTTGGAAAACCTGGTGTGCCGAACTACAGATAGCTTCCTCGCTTTCCACCAGTTTCCACCCTCAAACCGATGGCCAAACTGAGAGACTGAATCAGACACTGAAACAGTTTCTTAGGTGTTACGTCGATAGCAATACAGAAGCCTGGGTGGAGTGGTTGTGGTTAGCTGAGATAGCTTACAACAGCGCCAAACAGACCTCTACACAACACTCACCTTTCTTTAGCACTTATGGTTTTCACCCTCGTTTCACCCCTTTACTTCTACCCAACCATAACACCAAGCTCCCAGAACTACACCAGAGGTTAACACACATTCGTACGACTTTGCTTGAGACTCGGAACAACTTGCTCCTAGCCAAAACACGATATAAAACGCAGGCCGATAAACATCGCAGGCCAGGCCCCACGTATAAGAAGGGGGAACGAGTATGGTTGTCTACGAAGCATATCAAATTCCGAAAACACAGTGTGTTTCACCCTAAATACATTGGCCCTTACAGGGTGATCAAGCACGTTAACCCAGTGGCGGTGAAGCTACAGCTGCCTGCACACTTTCGCATACACCCCGTTTTCCACGTCTCCTTGTTAAAACCTTCTCTATGCCCGGTGAAGAAACCTCCTGTGCCTGTTTGGGTTCAGCAGGATCCCGAATATGAAGTGAAGGGGTGTTGGACTCCAAGCTAGTCAGGAGAAAAGTTTGGTATCTCATCGCTTGGAAGGGGTATGGTCCGGAAGAAAATTCATGGGAACCCGCCGAGGCGGTACATGCTGCCCGTCTGGTGGCGGAGTTCCACAAGAGGTGTCCGGGTAAACCTGGTGGCAGTCAGCGTCCCTCGTGAGGGGGATGTTCTGTCAGGCGTCAGGCCGGTAAACGCTGCCTGCCAGCGCCTGTACGGACTAGTGAAGGCCCGAACTGCACAAAACAAAACTACATATCCCGGCAAGCAAAGCTGGAGTCACGTCACACGTGACCCCGACGCTCATCGGGCTCCGATATAGCGGCAGTCGGGAAGGGAGGAAGCTGCCGATTATCCTGGCAGATCCATAGCAAGCTGCAGTCGCAACTTCAGAAGATCGTGGTGGGGTAAGAGTGCCTTTTGGCACTTCTGGTTACTTTCCCCCAACCTGGTGCCTGTTGTCCTTGGCCGGATTCTCCCGGCACCGTTGTGCTCTGTTCCTCTGTTGGCAGGGACGGCCGCGTTCGGCGTCTCATGCAGAGGAGCTCTGCGTGCATATCCTTTGAAGGACTTGTACGGTATACTCCCTGTTGGCGAGACTTTCCTCCCTCTGGGTCTCATGCGGGGAGTGTTAGAGTGTTCTTTGATAAACTAATGCAGAAGCGCTGAATACCTGTTCTGAACCATTTAGCCGGTGTGGATTTCCAATGCTGGTTCTTTAACAGAAAATGAAACCCTCTCAGTGATTATAGTAATCACTCACGGTTACTTCAACTGAGGAGTGGGATTTTCTAAAGCTGAAACATTCTCAGGAATATTGACAGTCGATGAACCTGGACATAGAGTTGTGTGTTTCCTAACATACTACGTCCGTTCTTCAACAGCACATTACACAGGAAGTTATGTATTAGTGCCTTCTTTAAGTTTCACGGTTGGCTGTTTCGCCTTGTTTATTTCTTTTCCTAGGAGAGAGGGACTCAGAGGGGGAGCAGAAGGACCCAGTTTTGTTGGCCAAGCCACTCTGCATGTACCATTGGGTATGTAGGGGGAGAAAGTCGACACCTGGGGTATCACTGTATTTGAACGTTGTGCAACGATAGGTGTTCGTCCCCTTAATTGTTTGCCTTCCTTCCGGTAGTTCATGCTGGAAGATTGTTACCGCCCTCTCCCCTCTCCTGGTATTGAAACCATCTTCTTTTTCTTTGCAGGTAGATTAGCACTTCTCATTACACATGTGATGCAGTGATATTTTATTTTCCTGTGTGTGTTGTTTCAGAGAGCCGGATAGTGACGATGTTCTTTGTTGTGTCATCCACAGATCTCCCTCCTTGCTGTTCCTACCCTTTCCTTCCCTCGCTTGAGTGTCTCACTAGTCCGCGTATGTTTTAGTATTCCGGACTTGGGACGGTCAAGAGGTGGACCCCTTTTGAGCATCAGTACAGTTCCGAGGATCCTGAAGGTGAAACCTGACATCCTGAACTTTTCAGGCAAAATCACTTACTGATTTCTGAATAATGAGTTTAAAACCGTTAAGGTAACCATGTTGTTCCTGCTTACATTTCACATGCTTTGCTTATCCTTGCATTCCCTATAAGTGTTTGCTTTTTTCAGGGTGTTATTACTTTTTTTCAGGCAGCATTTTACTCTTGTCTAATGCATAATTTGAATTGAGTCGCAGCACAATTGGGTTGTAGCTGAAGGCAGTGCGAGTTTCTCTCAGTGGGGCAATATGGTGTTCAGTGTGGGAGAGGATGCAGCACTCTGGCCAGAGCTGCCGAATTTGGAACTGGAGAACCATGTTCAGCCTTCATGACCAGTACACCAGACCACTCTCCTGACAGAGCACATTCTGATGCTACACCTTAGAAGGCCCGATAGACCTTAAAAGCCCTGGTGTCTTAGCACCAGCAGGTGGACCCTAACGGTGGCAAATGTGAGTTAACCTTGAAGGCCCGTCCACCACAATCCATGCAGTTCACCTCCAGTCTTGCGGGCAGGCATACGAAGAAGCACACCCTAGAGCGACAGTGACTGTCACTGAGGTCACAAGACCCTTGAGGCCAGTCCACCTCACCCATTGGTAACTCCATTGGCCTTTTTCAGCACTAGTAGTGCAACTTACCAGGGGTTGGCAATGTAGGATTTGCATGCACATCAAACTTAGGGGGTGATTATAATGGCGGTGGGACCGCCACATCACCCCGTCGGGGACGGTCCCACAGCCATCGGTGACTGCATCACCACCCGCCATACTGCAATGGCGGGCGGTTCCCTGGCAGTCGAAAAGACCGATCGCCACACACCCGACGGGCTCCTTAAGCCCCCCTGTGCGGCGGAGGGGCTTGTAGTTCCTACAATGCTGGTGGTGCCTACCAGGCACCGCAGTAGGGATTACGATGTCCCTTACCCGCCAGCCTATCCATGGCGGTTCACCCGCCATAGAAAAGCTGGCGGAAAGGGGACATTGGGGGCCCGTAGCAGGCCCCTTTACCCCCGGCCCCCAGACATGGGACCTGGGGGCACCTATGGTGCCCCCTACAAATCACTGCACCATGTGGCACTGCCACGTAGTGCAGTGATATATGTAACATGTCCCTTTTTTACATTGCGGCGGGTGATGCAGCCAGCAGCACCTGCCGCAATGTAATAGATAGGCATTGCGAACGCTGTAGTGGCGGTCGCATTGTAATGCCTATCGTGGGCCGCCGCTTTGTAGGCGAGCGGTCCCATTCCCCAATTCGATGGCGGACGGACTAAGGTCCGCCTGCCATCGTAATCATTCCCTAGGTTCTCAAACATCATAGTCTCTGCTTCGTGCACAAACACTTTTAACATGTGCAGCCTGTTTTCGGGCCACTGGAGTTATGCAGCAATGGAGGCCAAAATTATGTCGCAGTGTTGACTAAATTATGCAGCAAAAAAAAGGCTGCAGCGTAATGCAGTACATTTTATGATACTTTATTATTCTGACATATTTATACATACTAACATACAGCCTCTGCAAAGCTTTTGCCTCATTAGTACCTGTGTAACATACAAATGCAGCAGTAAGAAAGGTGACCAGTCAACGTTTGCCCTACACTTCACAGCAACATAAGTCACATTTCTTTTAGTAATTTTTGATCCGTTTGGGCTACAAAATTGTTTTGGGAGAAATTGTTAGATTATGCAGCAGATTATGTATTATGTGGCAAATATGGTACAGCCATAATTAAGTGGAAAACATTTTTTAAACTAGGATATTTTACCATTCATGTTTGAACTGCACTTGTGGAATAAGTGAGTAGAAGTGCTGATGACAGAAACTGCATGGCTCGGAGACAAATGGCTTGTGATTCCACTTTTAAGCGTATTAGCCACATTCAGTGATTGCAAACATATCCCTCTTTGTGAATGTATTTTAATGTCAATAACTCATACTAAACCTTAAATAAGCATGTGTATCTATTGGTTGAATTAACTTATCAGTGAAATTCCAAATAAATACTAAAAATAGGGACGTTTTGCTCTTTCTGGCCACACCTCTGACTCCACCCACAGACCCAAATCTCAGGTTATTCTCGCCCTCTGATTCTCCGCCCACAGTTCTCCTACTTTTTTTCTCCACTTCGACCACTGCTTCCTGCCTATTGTGTTTTGAATGTCGAGCCCTTTTGAACTGTAGTATTATCGGAGCCTGACTGTGGGGTTAAGCGCGGTAGTCGCAGAACACAGTTGGCTCATGTGGGAGCTGGGGCTTGAAATTAGGAATCACAGACTGCATAAAGCACTTTCCCTCTGCCTTCCCACTTCACTAAGAAGCCTAGTAAAGGTACCAGATGACACTGTGTCAGGAAAAACGCTATTTTGCAGGCCCCGACTTTCCTTAAACATAATAATGCATTCTGGGATAGATAGTCTTGCATTACATCAGCTTAACCAAGTGGATTAATACACTGAGAGCAATGTCAGGAAAAGGGAAAGCCCATGACTTGACCACTGTGTCTCTGATGATATAATGGAGTCCTCTGGTAACATTAAAGGTAAGCCACACTTATTCAGGCAGTACCACTCTGAACACGGATAGAAATATGAGGGCCCTTTTGCAGGCACACAAAGTGTAAACCAAGTTGCCCCATTATTGAGTCTATACCATTAATGGCCTGACAATGTTACCAATTTAAAACTTAATTTTCCCACAGGCCTGTTGTGCTTGTGTTTGTGATTCACAAAAGTGCAAGAGATTTACTCACAGTATTGCACCAACAATCGAATTGTGAGTAGCCCTTATGACCCCACTGCGCCAGTTGGCGCCCCTTCTACCTTTAGAATTTCCAGGCCTGCTAGGGCATCTTCTTGAAATACTTAATAAAACGTGTGCCAAGTGCTTTAGCACCACATGCCCTCTGTGCTGTCTCTTTGTGTTTGTCTTTGACAGCTGTGGGTCTTCTTGAATTAGGGACACTCAAGTGGGCTTTCATTAAGAAACTATGCTTTTGAATACTGTACAAATTAGATTTTCAGCCGAG
This sequence comes from Calotriton arnoldi, assembly GCA_963921515.1. NCBI lineage: Eukaryota > Metazoa > Chordata > Amphibia > Caudata > Salamandridae > Calotriton > Calotriton arnoldi. The sequence goes on from CAWUFW010000509.1 coordinate 2,231,161, forward strand.
TAACTTTACATTTTAAAGCTCCAAGTGGACAAGAATCACAGATTGAGGTCATCAGCCAGTCATGGCTCTTTAGCCAGCAGCCCTTTGCATACTGGTACTTGTAGATTTACATTTTCTACTGTAGGCATGGACTTTGAAATCCAGGCATGCAAAGTACAGTGGGACAAAAATCCAGAATGGCCTAAAGGGCCTACATTTGACATGTGGCCAATTGGCAGCTAGGAGCGTAACAGCTCTAGGTATGAATCTGTGTCCAGGGTGACAGAGGGATGATGGCTCCAAAAGAATGCAATCTGTGGAATTCACTTGTCAACAACGTGGGGCCAGTATGAATACTTCTGAATTGGATATCGGTGTGCAAACTCAGCAGACAGTTATAAGTTCTGTACACATCACTGGTGAGGCCTCATCTGCAGTATTAGGCCCAGTCATGCAGGTCACATCTAACAAACAATGCAAAATTATCAACGGGCCAGTCAGGGACATATTCAGACACCCTCATTCAGGGGGACACAGACGTTCAAGAACCAATAAAACAACGAGGAAACAGGCCTACCCCATCCACACACTCAGGATCTGTAATTACATCCCTGTATCCATTAGGACAACCCCAAGGATACTCTAAGTTAGAAAGGAGCTGAAGATGCAGGTCTTTATAAAACACTACATCACAACACAGTAAAGAGTCCACCTCCCATCGCAGAACACAAGACCTCCCACCCAGATTCACTTTCTGGTTGGATCTCTGCCTTTGACCATGTAAAGCACTCCATTGCCTTTCAACTACGTGTGCACTTTACAAATACAGTTAATGAGAACAGCCGCTGCCTGTACAGGTAAGAGCAGAGGGGCCGGGTAGGAGGGGGAGATTTCAACAGACGACGAGTGAAAATGAATTATTTATTTAATTTTCCCTCGTGGACGTCTGTCAAATCCCCCCACCCCCAACCTGGCCTCACCGCTCTTACCTGCACGGGCCGCAGCTGAATCTGAATATGATGGCACGGGGTTCAAGCAAAAAGTCCTGCCTGTGGAGGTTCTTTATTCTTGCATACCATGGGAGGGTACGTGGGGGGAGGCATGAATGAGAAATAGCAGAAGCTGTACACAGTGCAGTTGGCAAGCATTCTTTAGTAGTGGAACCCTCCGACAATTACAGAAAAAAGACTGGTAGCTGGTGATGCTCTGAAGCAGCATTCACTCTGATGGAAATAGTAATGTAAGTACCCCAGCAGAAGTAACAAGGATTGGAAAAGATACATTAAAATGGACTCGGATTTACGCCAGAGTCAGTTGTGCTGAGTAAGAACAGTTAACTTGGGAGACTGTTTTGGGTAGAAAGGGGGCAGGGACTTTGAGATGAGGTTGACCATGTGGCCCTTATTTTTGGTCATATGTAATGTTTCTGTGCTACGTAATGGGGAAGGGAGAAGGCTGGGGTCCTTGTGTCTTGCAGAAAGGAGAGTAAAGGGTATATCTGCTCTTCAGGAAGGATATACAATGCAGAAAGGGCCAGACTAGTCACTCTGGCATTTCCTTTGTGGGCTGCAAGCTAATGATGCTTAATTTAAGTTGGTGTCTGCAGGTGAGGCCCAACTGCATTCTTTGTTAGAGACCGGTACATTTTTTAAACCATCAGACTGTAAAACCGAACAAGAGAGAGAAAGGCATCAAGGGGTGTGGGCAGAAGGAGGAAGGGAAATATGGAAAACAGAGAAAAGGGAGAAAGCAAAGATGAGAAAGAACCTGGAAGAGTGAGATAATGTGGAGGGAGAGTATGTTGGTGGATGAAGGAGGCAGGAGCTGAAATCAAATAGACAGCTTTGGTATTCAACAACCCAGCTCCGCCACAGATTCCCTCACTACCACCCTTTAATAGTGCTGCTCAAGTCTCCATAACCACTCTCTCAGATGCATTTAATTAGTTATATAGCGCCACTCATACCAGTGCAGGGTGTCAGCACTTTACATCACTCACACTACACAGAGGCAGTCAATCATAGGTGTGTAAATCTGTGTATAGGAAATGTTACATAAAACTACAGGGTGTAGGAGTCACATGTCATCCATACTTGTAGACAGTATTGTTTAAGAGTGCTTGGTCTGGATGTTGGAAAGTGGGTTAATAGTAGGGGCAAATGTATATCTGTCCCCGGCAATAAGGCCACTACCTCAATATATGGCTCAGTACCGGTATTCAAAAATTATTCCCATGCTCAACCCTTGGTAGCTTTGATGTGAGCATTCCGGCTTAACTTCAAAGAAAGGTATGTAAAGCATTTAAAAACACCAATTCAGTAAATAATTAGGACACAACACACAATAAAAATCCAACACCAATTTATAAAAATAGGAAATATTTTTCTCTTTAAAATGAAAAGAATCCAATGTAGGGAACCGGGGATATGACTTTTTAAAGATTTAGCACTATATAGCACATAGAAACGTATAGCCCCTTTTGGTACATCTGGTCTCGCTAGACCTGCTCAAAGTCAAAGTTTCAGGTCGACCGCGATGAAGCCCTTCGGGGCTACTCCTTGCGGTAGGTCTCGTTCAAAGTTTTTACCTTCTGACTTAGAAACGTTTCTGGAGCTTTTCTTCCCGGGGTCCCTCAATGCTCTCAGCCAGCCCTGATTCGGTGAGGGTTCGCCGGCTTGCCTTGCGACGATCTCCCGGTCAAACTTATGGAAGTCCAACCTCCGTAGCTTTCCAGTGGTACGAGCCAGGGATCCAGGCTGGCACACAGTTGATGGTGGGTGGCTTGGCTCTCGTGGTTGGTCCCGGTCACCTTTTATACGTTTGGAATTAGAAACTTTTACAGAGCTTTTTCTTGCGGGGTCCCTCAATGCTTTTCAGTAGGCCGGATTTGGTGAGGGTTCGCCGGCTTGGGTTTCCGCCTACGCCCGATCAAACTCTGGAAGTCGGACCCCTTGAGCTTTTCAGTGGGAGGAACCTGGACGGCAGGCCCAACTCATGGTTGATGGTTGCCGGCTTGGCTGGCCAGGGCGAGTCGGTCCACTTATGAAGCTTTTTTCCAAAGCTGCTCCAAACCTCTGGAACTTTTTCCTGAAGTTCTCCAAAGGGTCTCAAAGTGTCCAAAACTTACTCCAAGGGTCTGGAATCTCCAAGATGGTCCTTGAAAGGGACTTCAGTTCTCACAATCCACTTGGACAAAACCCCTACAAATTCACTGGTAGTTCTTCAGGCTGGGGATTCTTGGTGGTGGTGGTCCAGGTGAGCTCTGTTAACCTTCGGCTTGCAGGGAGTCCACTCTTTAGTCCTTTTGAAGCAAGGTAGTCCACAGGGCTGTAATTCCAGATTGTGTAACAGGCACAATCTTCAGAGTCCAGGGCCTGGTTGGTGCAAATCAAACTCCTCAGCATGGACCCTTCTTCTCCCAAGTTTGAAGCAGCATCATCTGAGAGGCTCTGTCCCTCTCAGATACTTATTCCAAGTTCTCTGGGTCAAGAAGGAGGTCACTCCTGTCCAATGAGGTGCAGGGCAACGCTCCAGGGTATGACCACATCCTCTAAAGTGTGGCATTATTTTCTCACAGAGAGATTCATCATGGCTGATTTTCCAGCAGCGGGAGCAGAACTAACTAAACCAGCCTACAGGATGGCTTCATCTACCTAGGTCCACTCCCCTTACATCTGGGAATTCCTCCTTAATCCCCCCATCCGGCTGTGGGGCAGGGGGGAGAGGTGTAAATGAAAGTGATTTCTCCAGCTTGTCTCCTCCATCCCTTGAAGAGCATTATTTACTGCCCCTCCCCCTGGCTCTGGCATTCCCATGCCCAGCAACCTCTGCTCCCAGAAAGGCTTCCTAACTCCAGGGGTCATTTATCACCTCTTCAAACAGCCAGGCTAATCCACTTACCTCTGACCAATCAAGGCAGAGCACTAGAGGGCTGAATTGTGGCTTACAGACAAGAAAGTCTTATAACTTCTTGTCTGTACATTTTAGAATAAATTCAACAATACCACATTGTTGCATTTAGCATTAACATTCTTCTGAGTCCTTTAATCCTAGTTGTATGGCTTTCCTTTCTCCAGTTATTAATTAATAACCTCTTGCAATGTTAACCTATGGGCTGGGGATCTGCAATGGAAAAATGAACTGGCCAATTTCTCCAATACCAGGGTATATATAAGGACCCTGCTTATACCTACAGGACCCCCCACCCCTGGAATACCTAGGAAAGACTTTAGGGGTTCTGATTATATCAAAATATTGCAGATCCTCCGTTCACAGCGCTCCTAGCACAAAAGCCGATTTTGGGAAGCACTTTACTACAATGTAGGCAGTGAAATGTGCAATTTTACTAAACCCAGGGCATATAAAACTCATTTTATAAGGGTCCTCCTTGTAGATACCTGACCCCCCACCCCTGGGACACCTAGGGGAAACCCCGGGGATACCTAATATGCCCCAACATTGTAGTTTATCAATTTGTAAGTGCCCCAAACCCAAAAGTCAAGTTTGGGCACAATTTGCATTCTAAAAGCAGTCCTGCAACACAGGCCTGCTTTTAAACTGAGCTCAGGCTTCAGCAGTGCACACATGCAAGCACAGGAAGGGCTGCTGGCCTCTAAAATGCCATGCCCTAATATATACTAGGGACTTAAAGGTAGTTTCAATTCCCATGCCCTATTATGTACTAGGGTCTTATAGGAGAGGTCATGCCAATCATAGGGGTACCCTAACCCATAGTGCACCCTAGTGTATGTAGGTGTTTTCACTGTATTTCTAAGTGTCTCTTTCAGCATAGCACTGGCCCTGGGCCTGGTTAGGCAGAGCCCAGGGTCAGTCAGAGTCAGGTACCACCAGTACCAGTCAGCAAAAAGTTGGGGAGGGCCCAGGGCACAGGATGGCTTTGCAACACTAGAGAAGCACAAACTCAGAATTTAAAACATAACACCATGGTTGGAGGTTCTCTTTAATAATCAGAATTGATTTCCATCCTAATGAACCCATTTTCCAACATTAGGATACTGAAAGACTGGGGAAAAATCATAACGTTCTAATCTATACCTTGCAGTTTTAATGCAGCTCTTTGATGACGGTTAATAGCTCACTGTTCAATGTTAGGATTTTAACTTATAAACTGCAAATAGCAAAAGAATCTCTCAGACAAAAGCAGTAACCCACTGACCTATTTACATTATATGCATTTTGTGAACTGCGTGGTACACGTTCTTTGCAGCAGGCATATAAACACACTGTGGCTACCTTACCATGAGTCAAAACTTCCACTAGTCAAATCTCTGATCTCTCTCAATGAAGAACATTAATCACCGAAGTTATCTTCACATTTTTATTATTGCCTGAAAATTGCTGGAGACCAGGAATGCAGCAGCAGGTACTTTTCAAACCATAATGCACTTGCAAACACGACGCCCTCACCCGAAGTCAGCGACCTTTGTTTGCTTGGTGCATGAAGATGCAAGATTCATATACATGTTTTTTTTAACATTTGGTCTGATTACTATGTGAATGTAAATAACAATAAAGCATACATGCAAACTGTGACTACATGCCTGCTTTTCTCAATATTTCACTAGCAAACTATGCGATTGTATTTGTTTAACGGGCGGTGTTTTGTATAGGGTCACTGGAAAGTCCACAAGGTTGTCCCTGTCCCCCCCAGAATTTTAGTGTCTCCTACGCCCCTGTGTTGAGGGATGTTAGTGTAGAGGGCCTCTTCTTCTAGGGTGACAATGACATCCAATTGGATGCCCTCCATGTTCTTGACTTCTGTTGGACCTGGCCCTTTTGGCAGGCTCACCCCTAAACTTTTTTGCATTTATCCTAGCCTTTTTCCTATGTAGTGTTAGTGGGTTTAGGCCTCTAGGCACTTTAGCACTGCGTCCCAGTGTAAAGTGCGTGCGCTCTGTGTTACATTTGTAAGGTTGGCCTGCCCTCCCATAGGAATGCATTGAGGGTCTGTGTGCCAGTGGTAATTCCTGTTATGTGAGGAGCAGTGTGGTCAAGTTTAGTATGTGTGAATTCGTGAGAATGAATGCTGCGCAATGGTGTGCGCAGATTTATTATGGCTGGTGTAGAAGTGCCACTTTTAGAAGTTGGCATGTATGTGTGCTCTGTGCCTGCCTGCCTGATGTGGATTGCATGTCTGGCTTTGTGAGTGACAGGTGCTGGATGGTGTGGGGAATTCCAGGAGCCAGGGTGAGTCAGCCCAGTGGTGAATAGAGAGATCTCCATGCAGATGGGTGGGAGGAGTGCACCTGGGACCTGAATAGGGCTGTGCCTTCCCTACACAATGCTGGCTCCACCTCCTGTGGTGCGTCTGATGTCCCTGGCCTGTCTTGTCAAAGGGGAGAGGAGCTTGCCAAAACAAAGTGCTCCAAATCCCCCTGATACCAGTTCTGACTGGTATCTCCAAACCCTGCACCTTTAGACAAGGGAAAAGGGTGTATAAAAGAAGGGGCTGTGACCCCATGAAAATGTTCAGTTCCTGTTCAGTCTGTTGTGCTGTTCCTGCGGGGCGTGCTGCTGCTGGGGCCTAGGGGGTGCTGCCATGAGGGCTTGCCTCCCTGGGCCCTGCCTTGCCCCTAGACCTGGAAGACATTTTTCTTTGGGGCACTTTTGCTTTCATTGTCATCTCCAGGACCTTCATGAGACTTTGGCTGCACTTTTGCGCCCTGGGAGCGCTGTGCTTTATTTCTTTTGCTTTCCCCAAAGGAAGAGAGAGAGTGGGGGCTTCGCAGCTCTGAGCTGCGATCGCTTGGAAGGGAATCCCCAGCATAGGGATTCCCCCGTTAGGCTTTGATCGCAGGTGCCCACCCCGCATGGCCGCTTATTTTTATATTGAAATCGCGGGTGCCCACCCCGCATGGCCGCTTTGTTCATGTTTGGAATATGCGGGTGCCCACCCCGTGATGGTGATTCTGCAGACGGGAGGCTACCCCGTAATCGCGGCCGCCGCAGCGCGACCCGGAAGTCAGGCAAGCTGCCTGACTCCGGGCGGAGCAACGGCCGGAAAGAGGAAGTGCCGGCGGGAGCCTCGCGGGCTCCGCATTGAGGTCCCGGGTCCCAGGAGGGGGCCCGGGTGAACGGGGAAGAAGCTGCCGCGGCCGCAGGCGCCCAGGGGAAAGGCCGCATGCTGCCAGGAGACCGGGAGAAGTAATGCCGGTCCCGCAGCAGCAAAGAAGAGAGTCCAGCCTCCAGGAGCCGGTGAGTGAGGGCTCCGGGCGGGTTGGGCCCATCAAGGCACAGAAGTGCCAGTGCCACATTTGCCACGAGCGGACCCGCCATTGTGGGCCGCTCCAACGTTGGGCAGCTTTGTTTGTAGAGCCCGTGGGGCTCCAACGATGGGGGCAAAGTTATTTAAAAGACCCGTGGGGGCCCCGAGGGCACAGTCGTACCAGGGCCCATTTACTCTGTCCACAGCTGCGCCGCACCAGCGCGGGCAGCTGCAACGTTGGGCATAAATTATTCACAGGGCCCCAGTGAGGGTTCAGAGGCACAGTGGTGCCTGTGTTAATTTCTTTGGCGCAGTTTTGTTTATAGAGTCCCTGAGGGGGACAGACGGGTACAGTGGTGCCCAGGCCTCTAATTGCTTCACAGCTGCCCAGCAAGTAGTGGGCAGCTGCAACGTTTAGGCCATTCTTTCTTTGGGGGCCCGTCTTTTGCGCTAGGAGTAAGATGCACTCCTGGGCCCCTGACTTTCCCAGCTGCCCAGCAAGTAGTGGGCAGCTGCTACGTTTAGGTTTGCGCAGTGGCGCACTCTTGACTTTCGCTGCATTGGCAGCAGCCCTGACTCTTTGGACATAGGGCATTTGAGCCCCTTGTGAGATGGCCAGTTGGCCAAGGGGACTGCTAGGTTTATAGGGCGCCAGGCCCTAATGTGATTTGTGTGTTAGTGAGCTTCTTTCCTAGGATTTATAGGCTAATGTGATTTATACCTCTGCTATGGTTCTTTCTACTATGAGGTTATGTGCTACTGTGAGTATGTGGTGCTAGGAAATGTAATGCAGGTAGTATGTTTTACGCACCCTGTTTTGGTTACCTCTAAAATGTGGTTTTTATGCTTGTGAGGTTATTACTTCCTCATGCGTTTAGGTTGTGAGTTATTTTCCCCTGAGATTATTTCCTAATGTGATTTAGACTTAGGATGTCATTGTCTAATGCGTTTAGACTGGAGAGATAATTGCATAATGTGTTTATGCTGGTGAGGCTGGTGCATAAGGTTTTGCGCCTAATGTGATGCTGTGCATAATATGGTTTATGTTACAGGCTGATGCTAAGTACAGTGGTTGCCAGTGATTACTGGTTGTACGTTTCTGATATGTCCTACATTTATTATGTGTTCTACATCTATTACCTTTTACTAAGTGATGGTTCTGACAGTGGTCCATGTGGCCCTGTCATGTGTACATAATCCCCTGTAAATATTGTCCCGTGCCAGTTGGCACAGTGTATTGTATGTGAGTACTATTCAAATGTGTTTTATGATTATACAAAGGCTATTTTTATACATAACCTTGTGTGGAGTTCCTTTTGTAGTGTGCCTTGGGTGTTGTGCTGTGTGTGTGTTGCGCAAACGCTTTACACATTGCCTCCGGGATAAGCCTGACTGCTCGTGCCATGCTACCAAGGGGGTGAGCAGGGGTTATCTTCGGCGTGTAACCTCCTTGCCCTGACTAGAGTGGTGGTCTCTGCTTGGCTTTGGCGCGAGCCTTAGCCAACCAGAGATCCCATTTCTAACAACTTCAATCAGGTTCAAAACATCCCTTGTGTCTTGAATGAACGAGGGAGTTTCCTTGACCAGTGGTTTAAAGAAGTGGTCACAGACCTTTGAGAGGGGTTCCAATACTGACCCTGTGCCCGATACTATAGGCCTTCCCGGCGGTGGTCGTGTTCCCTTGTGTATCTTGGGAAGGGTTAAAAGTGGGGCAGTCTTGGATTGTCATTGATGAGGAAATCCGCCTCATTCTTGCTAATCCTCCCCTGGTTTAGGGCCGCTGTCACAATGGATTTTATTTTTGTGATCAGGCGTGTGGTAGGATCTTCCAGAAGGGGAGTGTAGTACCTTCCGTCAGTTAGTTGGTGGAGGCCTTCCGTCCTGTAGTCCGTTGCCTAGCAGGAGGAGATGGTGTGTGGGGCACTACAGAGTCAAAAATGGGGGAAGGAGATTGTGATTAGCTCCAGGTGGTGTCCAATGAACTGGGAGATGTTGAAGGAGCCGGAGAAAGTCTGGTGCGGGCCCCGGTGGAGTGCCTCATGCTGAATGGTAGCGGGGTGGCCCCGGCCCTCATGGGACAGCCCCTGGTGCTGTATGCTGTCCGGACTGATCCTTCCCAGTGGCTTGGCTGTAGTAGGAAGCCCCAACTTCCCGGAGTGTGGGGGCCCGAGTTGGAAAGGGCAGTGCATGCTGGAAAATGACCCCACTGGTGAGGAGAATGTTTGTGGGGTCCTGCTGGATTCCTGCACCCCTCTTTTTTTGTGTGCGCTTGGGGGATCTCTTAAGACACCAGCTGGCAGTACGGGGGGAAGGTGGTGAGGACTGGAGAGGTTTTCCCCAGGTTACTGTTTTGCCGATAACCTGCAGGGCCCTGGCATCGCAGCATGATGACACACCACAGACCTCCCACCAAGCCTGCAGGAGTGATCGGGTGTGGGAGTTTTGGGGCCCTGGAAGCAGGTGCGCTTCAGAGCTGAGACCCCACCTTGCCTTGGAGTAGGACTGCATCCCTCTCTGACCAGGGCACACAATAGAGAAAGACAGACCATTACGGGGCGCTCAGCAGACCAAGATAAAACAGTTTACAGCCCAGGAGCAACGGGGGGATTGTCACAAACAGTGGATGGGGGGCCTGCAAGAGCCCCAGGGCCCCACTGGCGCACTAATACTTGCTGCTATTGAACAGCCGAGTGCGAATATGCAGGCCAAAATTGAGGCAGTCTCCCAGGATGTCAGACTGCTATGGGTAGGTCTATGGAAGGTAGCAGAGAGGTGCTTGGCCACTAAGCAGACTGTTGCCAAACTGCAGAATTCAGTGGCTGTCCTTAAAACACAGTTCGACACTGACCAATGATCTGGAGTACCAGGTGGAGAATGCTGAGGGGCGCTCGAGGCGCTGTAATCTATGCTTTGTGGGCTTCCTGGAGGGGATGGCAGGCCAAGCACCGGAGTTATTTGTGGAGAGGTGGGTTACGTCAATGCTGCCTACCGCAAAAATGACGCAGTTCTTTGTAGTTGAGAGAGCCCATAGAGAACTGGCGCCACCGCCAGTGGCTCCACCTAGAATGATGATCGCACAAATTCTCAACTATAGGTATAGAGACATGACTCTGCAGGCGGTCAGACAAATGGGTGACCCCCAGTTTGAGTATCCGGATCTTCCCCGACTACATATCCCACTGCATAGACGGGCCTCAACCCCACCATGAACTTACATTTGAGTTAAAATTTGGATTTGACTTTGATTTGTTTCATTTTGATACATTAGTCAGAGTTGGGGTTGTGAGTATGGGTACAATACTCACTGTTTAGAGTTGTGTAGGTAACTAAGTTGGTCAGATTGTGTGTACAGAGTGCAGGTAGGCATAGGGTAATGGTGAGCTGAGTCCGGAGACAGCTGCCTCTGTGTTTGGCACTGGGAGAAGCTGCACCCACGATAAACTATGGTTGTAGGAATCAAGTGATAGTTAAAGGCACCTACTGCGGTCTGCGCTTGTGCACATAGAGGTGGCGCTCAGTTAAAAGGAGGGGGAATTTGCTTGGGGCAATGATTGGGGAGGCACGATCTGTTCATGTAAGTGTTTACCCAGTGGGTGGGAAGGGTTTTTCTATCATGTTACAGTTCAAAGCAGCAGAGCATTGAGCATCACCAGTGGGGTGCATTACAGTATGCACGGTCAGAGGGGGGTCGTGATGGGAAGCGAGGGGGTGGGTTAGAGGTGGCCGGGGAGGGTGGGGGGGAACAGATTTAATATGACTGAGCACATACGGTTCGTAACGCAGAATGTTTGTGGCCGCAACACATTTGTTAAACGGTACAGAATTCAAACGTATCTTCGCAGACAGGGTATCCATATTGCGATGCTGCAGGAGACCCACCTGACAGATGGGGAGGACCAAAAACGACAGAGAAAGTGGAGGACTCAGTCATTCTCAGCCACCTGTTCCTTATATGCCAGGGGGGTCTCGCTCTGGATTGCCCCACAGGTCACGTTTCAGGTCCGTAGCTTTAAGGATGACATTGAGGGGAAGTACGTGCTGGTGTATGGGTTGTTGGATGGGACGGAGCTATGCCTTCTGAGTGTTTATGGCCCAAATGTCGACAATGGGGGGTTCTTCCCTGTATTGCAACAAGAATTGCTTCCCTATGTGGGCGTTCCGATCATCTCAGCTGAAGATTTTATTTGTATCCTGGATGGTAGCCTGGACAGACACCCCCCCCCCCGACTGTATACTAATCCAAACATAATGGACGGACTGAGGGTGTCAATGGATCGGGTAGACTGTAGAGACATAAGGCATGAGATGCACCCAGGTGTTAAGGAATTTTCTTGCTATACACCAGCACATGACACCTACAGCAGGTTGGACCGCTTTTTAGTGGCAGGAAATAAAGTTACCAATGTGCTAGATACATACACGCTCTCATGCTCCACTGATGCTGTAGTATGGCACAAGCTGGGAGGGGTCTGGGGTCCCCCTGTGGTGCCTCCGGCTGGAAGTACTGACCAATGCCCCTTTTTGGGGAGAACTTCGGGCAGTGTTGACACGGTATTTTGCTACTAACTGGACTTCAACGTTGCATAGGGGGACAGAATGGAACGCCTTCAAAGTTGTGTTGAGACATGAATGTATTTACAGGGTTGGGCTGCAGCAGACGCCAACTTGAGGCAGATCTGGATGAGCAGGAATGGACACTGGTTGCTCTGCAGCAGATGGCACATGCAGTGGGAGTGGAAAATGCAGGACTGATGTCAGTCCAGAGAAAGGTGGGGGAGCTGCGGGATAGGTTAGACTGCTATTCCTGATGCAAGTGCTCGCAGCATCTACACAGAGAAGGGGACAAAATGGGTTGGCTGCTTGCATGGTTACTTAAGAGGGAGCGACTGCCTCCGACAATTCTTTCATTAAAGCGCCCAGATAAGACGGTAGTGCAGACGCAAACGGGCATTAATGCCCTACTGTGAGATCACCTGACGACGGTCTTTAGAGACCCAGCATGAGACTGCTTGCTGGAGGAGCGGGAGTTTCTGGATGGGCTTGGGCTCCCCCACCTAACTGTTGAACAGAAGGAGGGTCTGGAGGAGGAAGTCAGTGTGGGGGAATTGACTGAAACCATAAGAGGAAGGGCGGGGTGCCAGGCGCCGGATGGTCTTCTGGTGGAGTATTACTAAACATACTTGGCTTTACTGGTCCCAGGCTTGCTGGAGAAGCTGCGGGTAGCTAGGCTCTTGGGGACGTTACCGCAGTCCATGATAGAGGGATTGATTGTTATGTTACCTAAGCCTGTTCGGGACCTGACAGAGCGTGGCTCATATAGGCCACTTTCTATGTTGGGGGTCAATACCAAAATCCTACTTAAGTTTCTCGCGACCCGTTTGCACGAGCGGTACCACACCTGGTGCATGTGGACCAGTGCAGGTTTATACCAGGCTGTGGGACACATATGAACTTTTATAGGCTAGCCCATGTGTGCCCTCCGTGGAGGGAACGGACTGGATGCTGCGTTAGTGGTATTATGTATTGAAAAGCCTTTGACACTCTGAGCTGGGAGTTCCTCTGGGAAGTGTTGAAACGCATGGGTTTGGGGCTGAGGTTCCTGTCCTGGGTGCTACTCCTATATGCTCAACCAGTGGCCAGGGTTTGAACTGGACGTAAAGTATCCAACTGTATACCGGTCGAACAAGGGACGAGGCAGGGTTGCCCCTTATCCCCGCTTTTCCTTCCCTTAGCAATGGAGCCCTTAGCTGTGAGACTGCGGAGCGATATGGCGGAATGGGATATAAAGGTCGGAGAGATCTCCCACGTTGTCTCCCTATATGCAGATGATGACCTGGTATATGCCAAGAACAGTCAGTTGGCCTCCTGCTGGACATTCTGGATGTTTTTGGCAGGGCACCGGGATGAGTGTGAATAGTCAAAAAGCAGTGCCCTTCCCACTGGTGCGGCTGGTGGGTGGACCCCCACCTGATCTCCCGCAGACGGGACTCACGTGAGAGTGCAGTCATTTTCAATATCTCGGGATCCAGATTGTACATTCCCCGGAGGACCAGTATCGTCTGAATATGTGAAGGGTGGTTGAGACCCTGGGGGCTTCCATAAGGTTCTGGAACTGGTTATCACTGTTTGTGATGGGCAGAGTGTCCCTGAACAAAATGGTACTGCTCCCCCAGTGCCTCTATACTTTGCAGAACTCACTATGTAAAATCCCAAGGAGCACGTTTACTCTCCTGAATAGCCTGCTGGTGTCCCTTGTGTGGGCAGGTTAAAGAAGTAGAGTAAATTAGAGATTCTGAAGTTAGATTCGGAGCTAGGGGGATTAGGCCTTCTAGATTTTCAGATGTACTGTATAGCCGGATTGCTGCAGTATGTGGCACAGTAGTGTGAGGAGGGAATGAATGGAGAAAAGAAGTTATTGGCTGGGCTGGTGGATGGTGAAGACTTCCCGAGCCATTTAATGCGAGGGAGCAGGGTTCCAAATGGCTGCCTGTTCACTGGTCGCCAGGTGGCAGAACCCTGGGAACTAGTGGTCACACGGGCCCTATGAAGGGCCCCTTATACCAGACTGCTCCCACTTGGGTGGCAGCGACCTTTTCGACAGATACACTCTCTGATGGATCAGGCCCAGTGGACTGAGGGTGGCTGTACTATGGCTGGAGATCTTTATTTCTACAATACGTTTAAAACTATGGACAATTCATGCAATTTATTTCATGTAGTATCTGGACAGTTCTGCAATACGTTAAGTTGTCCCGTATGGCCCGGAAAATCTGGATGGATTTTCCAGTGGAGCCTGTGGAGTCACAAACGTTGACAGTATTGCTAGACTCAGGGTCTAATAGGAGCTTGATATCCTGGATTGATATCGCATTAAGAGCTGGCCGGCATACAAACCTGACAGCGGTGAGAAGCAGGTGAACTACGGATGTGCCCGAACTGCTCATGGATTATGAGTGGAGGGTGCCTTGCGCCCTGGTCAGGAATGTGGCCAGCAACGCCTGCTTTAAGCTCACACAATTTTATTATTTACATTGTACCTATCTTACTCCACTGCATAGAATTTATGCTTCTCGGTAGAGGCATGTGCTAGATGCAGTGCAAGCTCGGCAGCTTTCCTACACATGGTGTGGGATTGTCATACTTTACGGAGGTACTGGGAGCTGGTGGTGCGAATACTCAGGGATGCTACAAACATCCACATATACACCTCAAGTTAAGCACTGCATATTGGGAATCCTCCCACACCCCGAGGGAGAACAAAAGATGGGTACTAGATTTGCCCTTTTGCCGTTGATCCTGGTGAAAAGACGCCTGGCTATACATCGGGATGCAACCTAGGCCTCCGGACATCCATAAGTGGCTTGGTGACTTCAGGGAGTGGGCGATGGCTGAGGAATGAAGGATGCCATTGATGCGTACAGATGAGCATTTGAGGAAATTTGGGGAGAAATGGTGGATCACCTGGGGATGTCGCTCTACTGGGATTGGGATCATCATATGCCTCCCAAGACACTACCCCCTAGGGACCCAGGGGGACGTGACACAGACAGGGGATCGGAAGGGGAGGTACCTGCAGATAAGGGGACAGTGGGCCACGGACTACCTGAGATACATCGTGGCTGTGGTTGCTTGCCCCCCCCCCCCCAAACATGGGCAGAAAGAATGGTGTGATCCCGCAGTATGCCCTCGGACCACGTTGTAAGATCTGGGACCATATATCTGTAACTGACCATGCTGAGCTGCTGCTAGGTTCAAATATGCTCTTTTATTTTTGACATCTGATTTCCCTTGTTCGAACAATAGGTGATGCATAATTCGGTTAATGGAGGCAAGCGGGGACAGATGGACCTACGAGATATGGAGTACTCAGGGCTATTCTGGATGGTGGGACCAATTAAGAACCGGGGGCATTATGTCTTGCACGGCTAGGAGCGTGGACCACCCTTGCTTGTTATACTGACATGTGGGAGATAACCCCTGATCGGTGCAACACCACGGCAAAATGAGACTACAGCCTATTGCCTAGGTTGGCATAAAGACACTACACCACCAGCAAAGAGGAGGACATTAAGCCTAGCTAAGTTTCACAAAGGCTGCCTATGCAAACCTATGTTTTGTAATGTAGACCCTGTGATAGATATTTGTATTGATTGAGGTTTGGCCATGTGGGCTCCAGCTCAGCCCTGGAATTGTAAATTGTCTCCAGTTTCCCACTTCACTGCACTGTTGTATATTCTGACCAAAAAAATAAAATATAAAAGAAATATAAAAATGCATATTGCAGCATTGGCTGCCTTGTTGTGCTGATCATTTTTAAAAAAATTCTCCCATTGTTCACAAATATACTTTTTTCTTTTTATTGAGACATTAAAAGCAGACACGGTTACAATGAAAATTATGATATTAATACCCCTTGGTTTTAAATGTGTTGGTATCCCATAGCCCTTACGTAATAATGTATTAGTACACTCATCTTGGTGGTAGTTTTTACCAAGCCTTTCTTAATCTACAATTTTGTTCTCCAGTACACCCAATATTCTAAAATATATTTTAGTATGACCTCTTTACTGATAGAAATTCTATTCTCTCATCATTATGCATTTCAATTTGGCTATCAGGGACAGGGGCTTCTTTGGCCTGCCATTTTTGCGCTAAGAATGGTAAATAAAATAAATTTCTCGTATAAAATAGGTTGATTCAGAGAGTGGTATAACAAAGCTGTGTTAGGTTTCAGGGGGGAGTTCCCTACCACAAATGTTGGATTCCCTGTCCGAGGGTGCAGAAGGGAACGCGCCCTCAGATATAGAGGCTTAGACCACCAAGCTCTCAGTGGTAGAGTGGTTGATGAGGAAATGTAGGTCGACCTGTGCAGGGTGATGGCAGCAGGCGATTGTCCTAGTCACAGGAGCTCCTGTGCTGGGCTTGGACCAGGTTCCCAGTAGGACATCAGTCAAGGCCTCATTGAAAGGCAGGAGGGGTTCCGAGGAGGAGACACCTGGCTGCAGGACATCCGGCAAGATGTTCATCTTGACTGTCACAGAAGGGAGCTGAAGGTCCAAGACCTCAGCTGCCCTTCGCACCACCATATCCTATGAAGCTCCCTCCTCCGTAGCCACGGTATGGGGAGAAAACACATCAGAATCTGGAGAGGTGTCCAGACCACTGGCCTCACCCAATTCCTCGTGCCAGGTCATTTTGTGCTCTGGCTGGTCTTGTAAAGGGTCCAGCGACCCCTCCCTTTCTTCCTCTATTACTAGCTCTTCAGAATAAGGCTGAGGACCCGACCTAGGCCCAAAGGGTTCGGTCGGCGCCGGCAGTGGCATCCGTAGGCACCGATCGGACTCTGGGTAGTCGTGGATGACAATGGGGCTGGCGTCGCCGGCATCTGAAGTCTCAGTGTGGGGCCCAGCACAGGGGAAGGTAGCAGTGGCACGACCGGCGTTGGTCCGGATCCATTACCAGATCCATGGGGGGTCATCAGCGCTGGAGCCGCCAGCACGGAACCCGCTTGAGCCCCCTCTAAGCCTCTGGGGGCCAAAGGTGCACCAGGAGGGTCACGCTGCCTAAATATGAGGCACATGCCATCATAAAATTCTTTGAGCTGGGCGGGAGTCACTCCGGCTCCCGGGAAGGCGTGGAAGTGCGGAGTCGACCCAGGCACAGGTTCAGCCAAACGAGGCCTAGAACGCCGAGGCTCCTCCGTTGTGTCAGCCAACTGATGGAAGGGCTTCTTGGGTTTTTTATGCTTCTTACCTGACCGACTCGAAGACTTCGAGTGGGAGGAGGAAGACTTAGGGCTCCCGGAGCAGTGCCCGGACCTTCCTCTCGACTGAGACAGAGAACGTGACCTCTGGAGCGAACGAAGCTGGGCTGAGCACCGGCCCGCAAGTAGCTTTAGGGACTGCTCCCTCAAAGCTTTTTTGAGCCATGGCCCGGCAGTCGGAGCACGACTTTGAGACGTGGTCGCGCCCCAGGCACCAAAGACAAACTAGGTGTGGATCCGTTACCGACATGGCACGGTGACAGGAGCCGCACAACTTGAATCAAGAAGTCTTTTTTGAACATCCTACACAACAAAAAAGGTTGCCAAAATGTCAAAAAAAGCCTGTCAAAAAGTGACAGAGGGTAAGCTCTCTTCACAGACCCGCACTAACTGGCGCGGAAAGAAAAAAACTAACGTCTGCGCGCCGAGGCGGCACCTTTATATGTGACGAGGACGTCACAACGGCGGAGACCACACGACAATGTCACCCGGAGCCGACCGACGCCATCTACCGGCGCACAGGGTATTGCTCAAAGAAAAATCTTCCGGATCCAGAGTGACACCTGGGAAATTCAAAGGTAAGGAATCTGAGGCTAGATGTCTCTAGCAGATGTTTGTGTTTAAAAATTGAAGTTGAACAACAATTACAGGTCCACATATAGGGCACAAGTACCTTATTTCTGACACCAGGCTCCCACTGCTGTAAAATGGAATGTAGGCTTGTTGAAGGAGCGGCTGAATCTTCTCTTTTTTCTTATCAACATATGCTCGTGACTCACTGTACCTGCTGTGATTTCTGTTTCTCCTGAAAGAAAAACACACAAAGTTTGTTGATTATTTCTGTGAAGTACAAATCATGTTTTCATTCTACTGAAAAAATTGTGTTTCAATGAAACAAACAAAGACACATCTTGTGTTGCTTGTGTTTTTATGAATATGGGAAGTAGCATACCAATTCAGACTAACAGCTTAATTAGACATCAGCAAGACTGATATCTCTACTGCTGCTCCCTTCTTCAATGACACAATTAAGCTGAAAAACAATAGAATGGAGGGCAATCAAAAAGCAATTCCCAGTGGCTAGGAAATTGAATAATTTCCACCCACCATTTTTCAGTGCTTCTGAAAATTATATTTCAAGCTGGTCTGCAGAATGGTACGAGCATATACACCTTCATTATGAGTGGCTTGAATGGTATTCCCAGAGGAATACCACTCTGGAAAATTCTGAATGTCCTTGTGTTCTCACATCTTGGTTTACACCACCAGGTCTTCGGAGCGAGTAGGGAGCAGAGGCTCAGGCCGGGCCCCACCAAACCCCGGCAGAAGGAGCATTATGCAATGCTTTCCCCAGCAGCCCATGAGCCTACTTTTTCCCTCTCACCATCCCCACCCCCCTGCCCCCACACAGCACTCCCATTTATCACCTGCTCAAATGTGAATTTTAAATGTTCCGAGTTGAGCAGAATTTGTGCAAAAGGACCGAGTAATTTCGGGTCCGGCAAGTTCTTCCCTATTCTGGGGAGGTTAGCTCATAATCCCCGTTAACACATGGTTATATACCGTACAAACGCATCAATTGTATTCCTGGAATTTCCCAATGGAGTTACTAGGGTACTTGTAACGAGTTTGTTAGTGAGCCCTGGCACCCTGAAACCTCGTAGTAGCTTTCTGAGTGCCAATATGCATTGTTTTGGGTAATAATTCATGAAGTTCATGATTGAAATGTTTACCCTTTCAGTTAAGAGAGAATTAAGACTATAAGGCAAAATGCATGTGTTGCATGTGTTGAGACAATGTTTCAGTGTACACACTCCTATATATATATAAAAAAAAAATAGGACCAGCCTGTGTAAAGGTTGCATCGCTTTAGTCTGTCTTCTACTTCACACAGATAAAAACCCATTACAATTATATATGTGGAAATCTACATTCCGTACATTAAGAAAGTACTGGCTACTGTTGCAATTTATTGTAGTAGAGTTATAATGTTACATTCCCTAATGACATTTTGAAAATTATAATTTTTGGGACAATGTTAAAAAAAGTTTAGATTCAATTAAAAACATGGAGGCACGTACTATGCTGTCTCTCATCTTTACAATTCACGAGCAGCAAAGAAATAATAACTGTACCATTTCTTTAAAATGACTACAACTCCCATGAGTATTGCAACACATGCAGTACACTCCTATTAGGTATAACACCCTCCCTAAAGACCACCTCTTGCTCTTTTCTTGCATACAAACATGAAGTCTCACGCTGCTCCGAATACATCATTAACTTCAATGTCATATAACCAAATCACCAGTGGCGGCTCGCCGAGGGAGTGCTGCAGGGCGGTGGGGCGGGGCGGAGGAGGGGCAGGGTGGGGGGTAGTAAACTCCGGCATACGTCGATACGGAGTGAAGTAAATACATTTTAAAAATTACATTGTGCGCGTTGCAACGCCAACTCGGCGATGCAGCGCGCGCAATGTAAATTGTTTTATTTATTTATTTATTTATTTACTTAACTCGGTATCGCCGTATGTCGGAGTTTACTACCCTCCACCCTGCCCCTTCCCCGCCCCGCCACCCCGCAGCACTCCCTCGGCGAGCCGCCACTGCAAATCACTGGGCGCTAAACTGTCCAGTTGCACTAACCTTGGAATCCAGAACCTACAGGAGCGATCTTAGTAGCTACGCTTCCCTGAACCCGCTGTCGACCATGCAAAGAATACCTATGCCACTCAGCAGTAGATCTGGGGAAAGGACAATGCGACAAGAGAGAGAGAAAGAGAGGCACTGGATATCCACCTCACCTGTTCTTACCGACTGACTCACCATGCACTACAGAGACGTTGATATCTACAACAAGAAATCATTATTTTACAATTTCCTCAATGACATTAAACTTCACTATTTCTACAATCACATCTATGTCATCCTCCTTGTGGAAAACTCTGTAAAACCCACTGTCTTTGGGTAATGATGACTCTATGACATCCTAGAGCTGAAAGATGTAAGTAAACTGAATAAAAATGTGTGGAATAATTTGAGCTGTAATACACCATCTTAAACCTGTAACTACCTTCATAGAGTTAGAAATCAAGTCTGTGATTTCAATGATTCTCAATACACAAAGTTCCTCAGCTATAAGATAAGGACTATTCAATATAGTTGTGCTTTTTACTACTGGCAATATAACCTCACCTCCCCCAGCGGCATTACCTTAATACCCTACGTGATTCAAATAATATAAACAAAGTCTGTACAATATAGAGGATTCACTAGCTCCTCCAATGAATTGGCACTGTAGAATCTGTAATCCTAGAAAGGGTGACTTTGGTGTATAAAGCTGGTAATCCTTGAAAGTAGGACTCCAACTAAAATGCAAGTCAAAGTTTAAATCTCTAATCTTTATACAAAATACTTCTCTGAGAACAAGGTCATAGACAACTCTTAATGAAAGTGCAATGAAATCCAATTGCATGACATGCAGAGCTTAATTTGTAAAAAGATAAGTGCCAGGGCTCTCGTCAGGAGGCCACTGCAGCTTCCACCAAACACTGCTCCTGCCATGCTACCAATGATAGTAACAACACAACTACTAACCATCACACTCCTACAAGTGTGACATTTCGGACTATTTCAGGCCCCCAAAGCTATAAGAATGGCTTTGGCGGTAGGTAATAGTAATTTTTATTGACTATAGCATTAATAATTAACTGTTGTTGTAGTTCTCTCTAAATTACCAAGACAGTGCCATCTTGTGGCAGGCTGTCCCAAGCCCCGTTGCTGACAATTAAGTGCTGGTGCTGAGCACCGGAAACCACCAGCTCAAATTAAGCACTGATGACATGATTGATTCAGGCGACAGCTAACAAGTACCACCGTTGCCTCTCAAGGAACTCTCTGAACCATGAGGAACTTATACTCAATGGATCTAAGATGGCTGCCATCTTTGCACATCTCAAGAGAGTTCTGTGGCACTTTGAGAAATGTAGTTTGTCTTGATTCCACTTGCATATTTTGAATTGCGCAGGCATTGCAGTTGCAAGCCTCACACCAAGCTGCACCTACACCTACACTCTTGTGTACATATTACCTCCTCTGCAGTGGAAGACTTGATTACCCGTGACATTTAGAGGAGATATCTCCGTGCCTGCCCAGCACACACAGGTGTACGGGACACACGGATCTTGACATGAACTTCTGTCATCTGAACGTCAAATAACTGGGAATGGGAACAGAAAAAACTCCTTTTATAAAGTACATACAACCACATGATAGAGTGAACAATTCATTGTGATATGCAGGCTACCTCAAAACAACATTGTCACAAACGGAGGTTCACTCACTATTCCTCTCGATTTCTTCTGCAGGGGAGAATAATAGTCACCTTTTTGTCTTTAACAGAAGCTAGATGTTCTTATTGTTGTCTAGAAAATCATCATTCTTTTGCAAGACAATTTGGTGGCTCAGTGGACTAAGGCATCCATTCCAGAGATCAGTGTTTACCTTCATGATTACAGGTTTGAATTCTGTGGGTGAACTCAGCCTTTCATCCTTCTGAGGACGATAAAATGGGTAACACTGAAGTTGTAACAATAAACATCTGCTATTTCAGAGCCTAGAGACCCAAGACCTGGGTGAACATGTTCTTTACAAATACATATGTTACGTTATACACAAAGCCTCCTATTATGCTGCTTCAAGATAGCAAATACCATGACAAACAAACTATGTGTTGCAAAAAGTAAAGTAACACAGGCTTAGAGACAGCCATTTGAAGGGTAAAATGACACAACTTGTCCTATTGGTCCAATAAAAGATGATGTACTAAAAGTAATGCTAACAAAGTCTACAATTCCATTTTAACATGCAATGATTACTGAACTCAGGAGGAGGTTGGAAGGGGGCAGACCAGGAACATTGATCCACCAAAACGCCAGTGATAATGGTAGTGATCTCTTGAACCTTTTCACAAATGATGAGATCACAAGCTTGAGGCTTTGATGCACTCATAGCCAATCAAAAGCCTCCTATCTGCCTCTGAGGGATTAGCGGAAGAGCCAAAAAACCACAGGCTGTAAACAAGCCTCTTTGAACTCTATTTACTTTCTGTTCCTGATGTTGCCTTCTTGTTCCTTGAGACCAGGAGCAAAAAGGGCAGTGTCAAGGAGTGTAATGGACATGCCAGAGTTGGCAGCTTCTACCTCTGGCTACCCCTAATTCACACGCATGATGCGGACACTTGTATATCATCGCACTACAATGAATTGTCACACCCTCCAAATCATACCAATATCTTTCCTGCAGTTAACGTTTAGCACCCTTGAAAGATTTCTGCCTCCTGCCTGCCAGCTACAGATATGAGATGGGTCTGTTTATCTGTACAAAGAAGTAATGATTATTTGTTCAATGCAGTGCCTTCCTAAGGCTTAAACTGCTAAACCCATATTAGATGCAGCCTTTCAATTTAAATCCAAAGGAGGTAGAAAATAACTGTAAACTCAGGATTATCTTGAAATAATAACAAACGGTTACTCAATGATGCTGGGAATTATAAAGCCAAATATGGGGCATAGAGGGAACATGGCTCTCTTTTTACAGTTATACCCATACCACTAAAAAACCACAACAGTGAAAACATAGGAAAGAGAGGCTGAGCCATACAACTGGTGACAGAAATATCAAGAAATTTAAGGAGAGGGATATTGTATAACGTAATGTAAATAACAGTGCAAACTAAGAATTTGACTCATTTAACCAACAGTATATTACTTTTGTTCCAAAACTGACAGGTGCCGCACGGAATGATCCAATAAATACTAAAGTGATGCTCTGGAGGAGGATGGTTAGGCATCGCCCATTACAAAGGAAGTTGGCATTGCAAACATCAGAGCATCATAATCTAAAAATAGTATAATAAGGTAATAATAATAATCTATAATATAAACGAGTGAGCGCTTCGCACAATCCTATACCATAAAAGCTCTAGCTGCAATATCGGACAATCATAGCCATGTAGACTATATTATCCAGGGTGTGAACACTGGCAATAGGTAGATATCGGCTGCAGAGTCCTCCAGGGCTCTACCCTGAGCCCTACCAATGAACCACAGACTCAACATCGTCTCCTACGCCAGCGACACCCAGCTGATCCTCTCCCTCCCCAACGAGCCCACAATCGCCAGAAACAACTTCTATGACAGAATGAAGGCAGTCGCCTCCTGGATGAGAGACAGCTGCCTCAAGCTCAACTCGGACAAGACCAAAGTCCTCATCCTGGGGCCCAACACCTCCGCTTGGGAAGACTCCTGGCGGCCTGCCACGTTAGGAACCCCGCCACACTCACGGACCATGCACGAAACCTCTGCCTCATATTGGACTCCTCACTCACTATGAACCGCCAGATCAACGCCGTCTCCTCATCATGCTTACACACTCTTCGCCTGCTTCAAAAGACCTTCAGATGGATCCCAGAAAGACAGTCGTCCACGCACCAGTCAGCAGTCAACTCGACTACGCAACCCACTCTACGCAGGCATCACCCAGAAACTCCTCAGGAAACTACAGAACGTTCAAATCCCCGCAGCCAGACTGTTCCTCAACATCCCCTGCCACAGCCACATCTCCAAACACCTACAAGAACTCCACTGGCTCCCCGCCACCTTCAAGCTCCTCACACACGCCTACAAAGCCCTCCATGATGCCAGACCAGCATGCCCGAACCACCGCCTCTCATTTCATGTACCCACCAGACACCTCCGCTCTGCCCAACTGGCCCTTGCCACCGTCCCTTGGATCCGCAAAACCAGGACCGGAGGAAGATCCTTTTCCTACCTCGCCAAAACCTGGAACACCCTGCCTCTCCACCTCAGGCTATCATCGTCACTGACCCAATCCAGGAAGGATCTCAAGACATGGGTCTTTGACTGAACCGCAGCGCACAGTCGGACCTGCAGTCTGCCCCCTCCCACCACGCCCCCCCAACACCTTCAGACTCTCACGGATGAGTAGTCGCGCTTAACAAGTACTGATTGATTGATTGTTTGATAGATACATTTCAAGTAGTAATGAGGGTCAAAGGTCACAAGTCAACTTCTCTTGTAGCTTTACCTGTCTTCGTCACCTTTTACTGAACAAGTGCATCCAGTGCCATATCATAGTATTTGCAAATGTGTGGTTAATATGTGTTACTAATAACCGTATAACCCTTAAATGCACTTGTTTAGAGCTGCTGGTGTTTTCTGCCATATTAATTGCTATAGCCCTAAATTAAAATGAGCATATTTTGATTGATCGGAGAAACAGCTATGAAATTATCTCGCCCCAATACCAAAAAATGATGGAAGAGTTGTCTTATGGAACTTATCAATCCCTCTGGGACCAACTCATGTTACCCAGGCTTACTTGTTTTTTCTCAAGAAAGAATTACGTAAGGTGATTAAAAGCCAAGTTTGTATAGAAAAAAGAAGGGTCTCATTACTCAGAGAGAGGTATGAACTTTGATAAAAGGGAAAGACCTGCACAACTGCTGAATAAATGACATCCAATTTAAAGGGTCGTCAAGCAAAAAGACGGCAGCTGTTCCAGAATTTGAACCGGCGGTACTGAACACACAGAGGCTCTCCAATATTTTACATCTGCTGGTGCCTAGTTTAATCAGTATTCTAGTTCATGCAATGAAAAAACATACTGTTAAGTGGGCACCTCAGGTGACGTTCACCCTTACACTAAAGACAGGAATGTCTCACTGAGTAATGTCCCGTCTTGAAAATGCATTTGGCTATGGTCTTGGAAAGAAAAGGTAAAGCCACAGGGTAGAGAAGATTCCCATCGTTTTTTTCTGGCACAGATAAATCATTGTGCACCAACCTGGACAAGATTAGTCAATGGAATTTTAATCTGAGGCACCTACTGCAATCCTCACAAAGTTCAGCGATAGGGCCAGATTTTAAACAAAGGTTGCAAAGCCTGAGTTCTACTTACAGGCCCTCAATCATACTCGAAGGTGTTTCGAAGATCTTGTGGAAAATATTTCTGGCTATGTCTCCAGGACCACCATGACCTAGAAAATATTTTACATTACTGCCAATGTGGATTCAGAAGTGAAATCAGGAAGATAGCATGTCTAATATAAAGGACAGTTATTTATGTACCTCCAGGCATCATTCAAAGCTGATCAAATTCCTCTATGCAGTAAATTTGAGAAGGCTACATTAGTCCCTGAATTGATTATGGCTATTTCCTCTCTTTATTGATAGGAAACTGTAAAGTTGTAGGCCCTGAGGTGAATCTTCTGGTAACCTTGCACTAGAGTGGGCCCACAATGCGGTATTTGAGCCTCTAATGTATTTACATTTTTTAAAGATATGAAGGGAGTCCTCTTCCAATATACTAAGGATGCCCCCTTCAAAATGGACATCCTAATCTATGTTTAATAGATGATGAAGATAGAGTTCTTTTAGCCTGGACCAAAAACAACATTTGATATCCTCACACAGCATTTGAAATCTAGTGCTTTAATAATATGTTAACTCAAAAAACTACCATCAAACATGGGTAGGCTAACCGTATACTTTCAAAGGATTGTTTGTAATAGACATGACACCCTGGGGTGTTAGTCCCCTAAACTTTTATCCTTCACCCCTCCAGTTTTGCTGAATTTGTTTTTGTTAGCTTTTGGACTCTGTGGACTATACCACTGCGAACCAGTGATTGTGCTCTCCCTTAAACATGGTACAATTGGCCTACAGCTAATTGGCACATTTAGTTTACTTGTAAGTCCCTAGTAAATAGTACCCAGTGAACCGATGGCCTGGAAATTAAATGCTACTAGTGACCTGCCGCAATCGTGCCATCCACCAAAGTAGCCTTTTAAAACATCTCAGGCCTGCCACTGCAGTCTGTAGTGCAGTTTTAAACTGCCATTCCTACCTGGCAAAATAAACCTTTTGCTAGGCCTAAACCTTCCTATTTAATACATATGTCACCCCTAAGATTGGCTCAAAAGGCTCATAGGGCAGGGTGCATATCACTTAACAAGTAGGACATGTGGATTTAAGTTTTACATGTCCTGGTAGTGAAAAACTCCTAAAGTCATTATTACTATTGCAAGGCCTATCTCTCCAATGGGATAACGTTGGGTTACCTTATTACACTTAATAAGTGATAACTTAAGCTTGGGAGCAGATAGGAAAATTATGTTTACACTCAAACAAATTGTAATTTAAAACCCTCTTAAAAGGTAAAGTCATATTTTTAGTCACAATTCTGAAAATGCCACTTTTACAAAGTTAGCATTTTCTTTTCCCAACCATTTGGTGCCTGTTGCCTCTGTCCTGGGTCCCATGACTATCAATAGCTTAGCAGTTGGCCTTTGTGTAGTCCTTCCAGACAGTAAAAAAAAGGGGACTAAGTGTTGGCAGATGGGCCATCCTGTCAGGATGGTTAGGGTGGAGCTGTTCCCTGCCCCACTTACGTTTTAAAGGGCTGCCTCCAGCACACACACACAAAGGAACCTGATACCAGCCGTGTGTCATCCTATACACTTGGAGACTTGAAAGGGGTTGGGAGGAACTTTCCAGAACCAGATGTGGGGGTAGTATGGGGAGTCTCCCAAATCAAAAGGCTGACACCAGGTATAAATATTGGACCCTCTTGAACCATTCATCAGATCACTTTTGGACATGTGGAAGACTCAGAAGAAGAACTGCCCTGCTGCTGGACAGGCTGTCCTGATGCCCTGCTGACTGAGGAAGAAAGGAACCCAGGACCAGAGTGACTCCAAGGGCTAGCAAGCTGGCCTCCTGTTCTGAGTTACAGGGACATAACAAGCTCCTGAGGCCTCCCTGGAACTGCCCAATGGACCTGACTGGGCCTGCAACTGGATCTGCTCTAGCCTTGCTTGCCTCTGGTAGAGTGAGTCCCTGATCCCCAAGAGGTGCCGCTGTGGTACTGGACCCTTGCTGGCATCAGAGTGCTCTCCTCTTTAAAAAAAGGGAGAAATCCTGAAGTTTTGGGCTCCTTGCGACCACGAACAGGCCTGTTTGTATCGATACCCTACCACCTGTGACAACCACTAATGCAAAGCTCCAGTGAACCCAACTCTTTACACTACAGCGAACTCCAGCGACAACAAGCAACGAGAGGCATACACTTCGCACTACATCAACAACAGGTTGCGGTGAACGCCAATGCGAAGCCCAAACACTGACCATCCACAATGCCAGGCCTGCTCTTCATACTAAAGCAACAACCCTCTGCACCGCTCTCTCTGCTCCTCAGAGGCTCCTCTAAAATGAACTGGACTCTTCGCACCGGAATTTGAGAAGGTAACTTTTTCAGTGGAACTAACCTGGACCCTGTATCTGGCACGCACTCGACCAGATGAGAACGAGTGGTGCTTTGTGCTTTTAGGGACCATACTTACTTAAAACTTTGAAATTACATAGCTCTGGTTCTACTAATTGGATTTTTGTCCTTCTAGTATCATTTTATTTATTACAATTTACTCTATATTTCTTATGTTGTGTTTCCACTATAATACCGTTTGTGTGCTGCAAACATACTTTACACATTGCCTCTAAACTAAACCTGACTGTTTTTGTGCCAAACTACCAGACGGTTAAGCACAGGTTCCTTTAGTGACTTTTGTGGTTCACCCTGACAGGGATTGTGGTTGTTGCTTGAGAAGGGTGTTTAGCCCCCTTAACCAAATTCCCCAATTCCCTACAGTTTGCAATCAATTTAGCAGAATTATACATTGCTTGCTAATTAAGTGTTCGATTTGGTGAGAATTAATCTAAGAGCAACTGAGCAGTTGAAAAACGTTGCAGCTCTTTGATAGACTCTTCATCTTCTTTGCAGAGATTAGTGCAATATTAGAAGAGTGCGGTGTCTTTATTTCTAGAAGTCTGTACAACAAACATATGGTCAGAAGCCCTTTATGAATCCAGCTGCTGGAATTTGATCAATATTAAGGCTCTTAGTCACCCTTATAACAGAATATACCCACATGACGTAGACATTCCTCGTTACTCTAAAATGAATCCAGTGAGTCTGGAAAAAAGATGAAATACATTGACCATAAACCATCCCTAAGCCCTACAACTTTATGGACGAAATTGTAGAACAATACCAATATTATGGTGAAGTCTACAAATTTGATCCAAAAGACTTTTTGCCCATTTAAGGTTTCTTCAGTTTCACTAGATAAATCACACCAAAAATATATTTGGGATGGCATGGCAAGAGTTTCAGTAGGTGAGCCTGTCACCAACCATTTGTCAGAAAGAAAGTATTAGGTACATTCATTAATGAATATCAATATCTTTCTGTCCATTCTGGGCCACCAATACTCCTCCCTAACTTTTTTTTAATGTAAGGGTTACCCTCAGATGCCCACTTTGGGCAGATTCAATTATTGTTTTCCAAAGGCCATGTGGCGGGATTAACTTGTCACAAACCTTCAACCTCAGACAAATCTTGAGCTACCTTCCAGACAGTTGTATGCTGGTTTTAAAGAATTTTCTCTTGACCATCCACTGATAGATAACCTGGGTACTTCTTGCATAGAATTGTCCTGAAACACCTAATTTCTCCATTCCACCACAATGGTGCAAACAGAGTCACTGAACTCACAAGTCATGATTACACATTCCTCGAAATCCTCATTTCAATTTTCAACAATGGGCAATCTCCTTAGGCAATCTGCCAGGACATTCTTCCCACCAGGAATATACCTTATCTTAAAATTGTATTGGAACAATGTAGTGGCCTATCCAGACAACCTACCTGTAGCTTTCTTTACTTGAACTCCTGTAGGGAATATCTACTAAAGCTCGATGGTCAGTTCTGATGCTGAACAGCCTACCCCACAAGTAGGCCTTAAACCACACATCATGTACATCCCAGGATCTCATTTTCAAACACATAGTATCGCCTCTTGATGTCCTTGAGTGTGCATGATGCAAAACCAAGATGAGTTTGACTGATCCTACATACTGTGATAAAACTGCTCCCAATCCATATGCACCTGCAGCAACTGCGATGAAAGTATTGAGTCCTTCAACAAAAGGTCGAAGAGCAGGAGGTGAAATTACAGCTTTTAATCTTTCAAACTAGCGTTTGTATTTTTTATTCCATTCATACACTGAATTTTTTTTTAAAGTAGAATGTGAAAACTTTCAGTGAGATCTGCAAACTCCTTTTATGAATTTTGAGTAAAATTTGCATATACCCAAGAAGGATTTTAATTGTTCAAAATCTTTGGGCATCGGGGAACGGATGATGGCATCAACCAATACTGGATTTCGTTTAACTCCAGAACCTGTAAGAACATGCCTTAGATATTCTATCTCCCTGGTTCTAAAAATACACTTGTCCTTTCTTACTGTAACTCTTTCCTCATTCAAAACTATCAAGGCTTTAACAGCGATCTCATCATGTTCTTGCACCGAATCAGCAAATACAAGGATATCATCTTGAGATGCCACAAGTTTGGGAATATCCTTCAAGATTTCAGAAATCACCATCTGGAAGGCTGAAGCAGCTGAGGCTAATCCAAACGGTAACTGGCAAAACTGGAAAGTCCCCGTTGGGATGATAAAAGCAGTGATCACGTGAATCAGGGTGTAGCATTATCTGATAAAACACGTCCATGTCTAATTTGGTAAACTATCATGACTTAGTCAACAAGTCTTTAATCTGAGGTAGAGGAACATTTTCTACCCAAATTGCATTATTCAAACTTCTCAGATCAACACACACACGTAACTCACCAGACAACATTCGCTCTAGGACCAATGGCAACAACCACAGAGCTGCGTCCACAGGCTCAATGATACCTTGATACAATAAATTAAGTATATGGTCATCTAAATCTTTTCTCACACTAAAAAGGACATTGCGGTGCTTGTGCTTCACAGGTGGGTGTTGCTCTTTAATTTTAATAACATGTTCAAATTGAGAATTGTGGCAACCGTAGATGGATCTATTTTTAAAAACAATTTCAGCCATAAAGAAACCTGTCAGATCTATCCTACTGCCCTCAAATGCCACAGTAGTGACGTCTGGAGGCAAAAAGATTTTATGTTTCCAATATAGCTTGTAGTTTTTGGTTGAAGTTATGGTGATGATTTTTGCACCAGAGTTTACTAAGAATTTTATATATATCAACTAGAGGGTCTGTACACCTCTTGTTAGTCTCTGTAGAACAGTTACCCATCACATCTACCATCAGTACTAACTCATCCAGCTTATGTTGAAGTAAATCAGTGTTGTCTGCATGGTAACTTTCATCAGTAATACTCCTCACCTTTATTCTCTTCACACTCCTACATGCTTTGCTAAAATTGCCAAGTTTACCATATTTCCTGAAAACTTGGTTAGCGGCAGGATAATTACGGGAATTGGCCAAATGTGTATACGACCCACTTTTGAAAACATACATTTTGTTTTGTAGTGCCTTTCATTGTAACTTTACCTTTACTCTGCAATGTATATTTTGTTGCAGTGACACCATGCTGAATTATGCAAATTGGGGGAATAAAACAATTAGAATGCATGCACTGCACTTGTTCTACCCCTGCTTGGGCTGAGAGCAACAACCCACAGTCATTTGAGAAGACTGCAATTGTTTTCATTCAAGTTGCGACTTTTTGATATTCAGTGCTCTGTCTAAAGATGGGTTCTTGTATGTTAACAGGTGCTCTTGAATCACTTTTGAATTACATCTGGAAACTAGCTGATCACGAATCAACTGAGAAGCGAAACCCTCAAGTTCATAGTCCTTTGCTAGTACTTTAAGTGACGTTACAAAAGATTTAACAGGCTCATTTTGGCCTTCAGTTCGTGTGAAAACCTTGTGCCCGATCACCACCAAGTTTATTTCTCCTTCAAAATATTTTTTTGTGCTGGATAGCAACTTAGAATTCATCAATGTCTTCTCCTTCTTTAGGAACATAGGGTGGTAAATTGTCAAAAACGTTCTGTCCTTCATTGCTTAGATAGTAGTATCGTAAGTTCTTTTTTCATGAAGCGCTATATCTGTTTCACCAAACTAAACTTTAAATGTTCTAATCCATGTGTTTCATTTTATTGGTAAATCACCAGGTTCCTGTAAGAGAAAAGATGGTGGCATAGCACTATGTGAAGCAGCCATGAGAGAAGTTCTATTCACATTGAACAGCACACTGACAAAGTAGAAATCCTCCTTCAGCAAAAATATGAAGGAACAATAGTGAAAGGCCGAACTGTATATTATACGATGAGAAAGCTTGCGAGTCTGCGATTTACTCTCACAGTATTGATCAAATATCACTTCGTATAATAAGCTTAATATGTGAATACAGACTTGCTACACTGAGTTGCTGTTTTGCTTTTAAAACACTAGATGACAGTACAGGAGAAAGAACATACTGTAGTTGTTTGGCAAATCATTGGATATGAAATTTGCTGTCTTGTTTACTTTACAACAATTAACATAGACAGTAGCAGCTGGCAGGGAATGAGAGTGGAGGGCCAAAGGGGGGTCGGGGGTACAAAAAACAAAACAAAAACACACTGACCTCTTTGCCGCCGCCGTCCCTCGTTGTCTCTCTGTGGCCGGAACCAGGAAGCACACAGGGTCCCTCCCCTATGCAGCGTTGTGATTGGTCTGAGCCTGTGGCTTGGCACTCAGACAGGGAATGGGAGGCTGGGCATGTTCCACAACAGGCTGTGTAATGCAGCCTGGTGGGGAACGTGCAACGTGTGCATGACTGTCGGCCCGGCCAAGCAGTCATGCTCACTTTGGAATGCAGCAACCACTCCTCCTCCCGGACGTCACAGGAGCTCAGCCCCACCCCGCCCAACCTGGCTGGTACTAAAAATAAAATGATAATAACAGAAATAACTTCTGTTATTATCATTTCATTTTTGCTTTTACACTGCTCCGAGAGCAGTGGAGTGACGCTCCTCCGCCTTAGCATAAATGGCATCGAGTGCTGAGATCGGAAGAGAGGCGAGGAGTTAATGTGATGTGCTTTCTTTATGAATACAATTGCCTAAAAATGAAGCATGTTAAGCTTATAACGTCAGGAAACCGTTGAATGTCTTGTTGATTAACTGACAGAACGCAAAGTACCTCAGAGTGAAATAATCATCACATGCTGGATGGGGAAACTGCTGATGCATATAATTGTCACAAACGCTATTTCTGGTCTCTGGATAGTAAACCATCTTAACACTTACAGTTCCATGGGCAGTGTTAGAATTGGGGGTCTCTAGTTGGCACAGGTAGGTACTTGTGACAAATAGGGACCCTCGCCTCTAGTCAGGGTAAAGGGGTACACTCCTAAAATAACCCCTGCTCACCCCCTTGGTAGCTTGGCACGAGCAGACAGGCTTATCTCAGAGGCAGTGTGTAAAGCATTTGTGAACACATACAGTAATCTAGTGACACACTACAGATGGACACCACACAAGGTTTATATCAAAAATAAGTATTCTTTATATAGTTTTAACACAAGACCATAAACGACAAAAGATCCACAATACTGTACTTAAAATGGTAGTTTTAGCTTAGTTCAGTTCAGTTCTTAAGATGCGACACTTTAAGCCAATGTACCTTACGATGCGGGACGCTTCCACAACAAGCAATGTTGCAGCGATGGAAATGCGACAAAGTTCTGGTGCAAAGAAATAAAGACGTCAAGTTCTTCCTGATGCGGCACGCTTCTCCGATGTTGCGAGAAGTCTCGATTCGATGCGTCAACTGCAGCGGCGACACCCTTGTTCAGCGATGCGACGGCAACAGCTTCGGCTGCGACACTCTTCTCCAACGTTGCGATACGCTTCCGCTCGATGCGACAACTGCAGCGGCGACACCCTTGTTTCGTGATGCGACGGCAGCAGCTCCGACGGCGGCACGCTTCTCCGTGGATGCGAGGCGCTTCTCACGATGCGGTGCAATGCGTCAGCTACAGCGGCGACATCTACGATGCGACGGCAGCGGCTGCGACGGCGACACGCTTCTTCCTCGATGCGAGACTCTTCTCTTGATGCGGTGCAATGCGACAGCTACAGCGGCGACATCTACGATGCGACGGCAGCGGCTGCGACGGCGACACGCTTCTTCGGGGTTGCGGGACGTTTCTCGAGATGCGGTGCAATGCGTCAGCTACAGCGGCGTCATCTCCATGATGCAACGGCAGCGGCTGCGACAGCGACACGCTTCTCCCTCTTGAGTAGCGCTTCCAGCTCCTTGCGACACGCAGTCCCTTCAGAAGGCCCAAAACAGCAGCAGGCACTTCCAAAGGATTCTTGGGGAGCTGGTGGTTGAAGTCTGTTGTCCCTGAGACTTCAGCAGGAGGCAAGCTCTTTTCTCAAGCCCTTGGAGATACTTTACAAGTTGAATAAAAGTGCACACAAAGTCCTTTCTCCTTCCTTTGGCAGTCAGGCAACCACTGCAGGCAGATCCCTCTAGCTTAGGGATAGTCTTCTCCTCAGTTTCTTCTTGGTTCCGCTCCTCAGCAAAGGTTTCTTCTTGTTTTCCCAAAGTGATCTAATTTCCTAGGGGTCTGGGTCCCCTTTTTATACACAGTCTCTCTTTGTTCTCTGAAGGCAGAGAGGCCTCTGCCTAGTCCAAAACCAGTTCTGGTCAGTCCTGGAGCACTTTGTTTTTCTGACTCCTTCTTTCCTTTCAGAATGTGGGGCAGGGTGCTCAGCCGCCCGGCAGGAGGTGGAGCCAGCATTGTGGAAGGCAGGCACAGCCCTATTCAGACCCAGGTGCAACTCCTCCCTCCACTCTGGATGCAGATCTTTCTATTCAGCCCTGTGCTGACTCACCCTGTCTCCTGTAGCCACCCCCAGCCCCTGTCACTCAATCTCCAGACAAGGAATACACAACCTAGCAGAGGCAGGCTTGGAAGTTTAGGCAAGAAAATACCCACTTTCTAAAAGTGGTATTTTCAAACACAGAATGTTAAAACCAACTTCACTAAAAGATGTATTTTATCATTCTGAGTTCAGGCATACTAAATTCGTTTTTCTACCATGTTCCCTGGGTCAGTTCTGACTATAAGGTGTAATAGTCAGTCTGCCCATTCTGGCCTATGGGGAGCAGGTAGCCTTGCAATAGTGAAAAACGAAAATGGCTGTAATTCACTATTAGGACATGCCACACACACCAGGGCATGTCCTACCTTGTACTTACACTGCACCCTGCCCTAGGGCCTACTTTAGGGGTGACCAACATGCAGTAAAGGGAAGGTTTAGGGACTGGTAAGTGGGTGCACTCACCAAGTCGACATGGCAGCCCTAGGCTGCACACAGGCTCTGCAATGGCAGGCCTGAGGCACATTTTACAAGCCGCTTCTGTGGGTGGCACAACCAGTGCTGCAAGCCCACCAGCGGCATTGGATTTACAAGCCCTGGGCACACCCAGTGCACTGTACTAGGGACTGACAAGTAAACCAATCATCCAATCATGGAGTCACTAATCCATCACACAATTTATCATAGAGAGAGCATATGCACTTTAGCACTGATCAGCAGTGGTAAAGTGCCCAGAGTCATAAAACAGCCAGCAACAGGTCAGAAAAAATATAGGAGGAAGGCAAAAAGTTCAGGGATGACCCTGCAAAAAGGGCCAAGTCCAACAGGCAGTGAATGAGAATCACTCTCCATTGTGAGTCAAACGTGGCTCTTCTAGTTAATCAGACCAGTTGATCTCGACAGAGATAAGAAGAGCTAGTTTACATTGTCGAGTTCTTGTAAATGAAGTTGTGCTCTCAGCAAATCTCACCAAAGAGTGAAGTAACTCACTTAAGGTAATAAATAGTAAAGGCCTTTATTGAGAGCACAAGAGTCACAGAAGAGGTCACCTGGCAACTCAGTCCAACGGCCAACTGATCTTCCTTAGCATTCCATATGACATCAGCTGTGACATTGGTGAATTCCACTCATGACGTTATCTCACCATAACTGGTCATACAGTTAACAAAAACATATGCTACAGTAGTTCCTTCTATAGATCATGACTACATGAGGGGCAGGCCTTGTTGACTTTGTTAAAGAGCTGTCTTTGCCTCTCCTTGATCTTGGTGATTCACTTGAACTGGACT
Organism: Calotriton arnoldi; assembly: GCA_963921515.1. Classification (NCBI taxonomy): domain Eukaryota; kingdom Metazoa; phylum Chordata; class Amphibia; order Caudata; family Salamandridae; genus Calotriton; species Calotriton arnoldi. The sequence continues at coordinate 2,266,225 of CAWUFW010000509.1, forward strand.
CACACAGGTCACAGGATGAGGTGACAAATGTGGTCGTCTCGTTGCAAAACAGGAAGGCCCCTGGGAACAACTTCCTACTAGTGGAATTATTGAAGAAGCTTTCTTATGCGTTGCCTGCCCATCTCCGAAGATTATATGAGGAAAGGCTAGCTTCCATATGACCTGAGCACTGCAATGGTAGCACTCATACACAAGCCAGTTGATGATTGTATCTCCTTTAGGCCTGTCTTTTTACTCATTATAAAATCAAAGATTCTGGCCAATCACCTATATATGGCTGTCGATAAGTTGACACACCCAGATCAGTCAGGATTTACACCAACTGATCAACTAGGCATAATCTCGTAAGGCTTTCCAACGATATGGAATACTCCAACACAGTCTCAGAACCTTTAGTACTATTATTTCTAGTTGCAGAGAAAGCGTTCCGACTCTGGGAGGACCCTTTTTGTTGGAAATACTAGCAAAGATGTGCAGGGGACCTGCGTATCTTTTGTTAGTAAAAGCGTTACATGGTAGCTAAGAACTCAGGCAATGGGGAGATGTCCACTGCATTCACCCTACATAGTGGAACGAGGCAAGCAGGCCTTTTCTCCTTATTGCACTTTGCCTTGTTGTTGATAGCCTGGCTATGCTGTGGAATTTCCCTTGAATATAGGCGGCACCAATGTTGTTCCATCAACAGCGAATTAAGACATTTGTTTTTATAAATATTCACATACACTGTAATTACCCTAAAGGAACATTGTAGCCTTTACAATTATAGCAACATGTTTTAGCTATTTTGATTAAAACTACATTTTATCTTTTTTTCATTTTTCAAACGTGTATTTGTTTGCAGCTTTTACATATTTTCCTTGTAGTACTTGACTGGATAGAACTTACACTGGTTTGATGCATCATATATTATAGTTATAATCTATGCTGACATGTGGTTGTTATTTTGGACTTGGCCATTTGTTGTAATTCTTTTTTGTGTCTGTGAACTAACTAACTGTTTTAACTTGTAAATGATTTGTTGTGTCTTTTGGTTTATGTAACAAGGCAGAATCGGCTGATTGATTGCTACTCCACCAGCAAAGATGGATGATGCACTCCATGCCCACAAAAGTAGATTTAGATATCACTGAGAGTGTATGTAATATATGCTTATATAATTGTGGAGGGTCAATGAACTTTAATCTTAGAACAACAGGTGGGCTTCTTTAATGATGTATATAAGAGAAATTCCAAACTGAGGACGACAGTCCTGGGGAAAATCCGTTACCAGGGGAGCCCAAACCAGCTGACACCAGTATTCGGAGATCCTCCGCCATCCAGCCCACTGTTCACTCTGGTATTCAAATGTTTGAGACAACTCCGAGATGGGTCATGGAAGTGCTGCTTCCCACTTTAACGAGAACTGAAAACTGAGCAGGAAAGTAGAACAAAATCTGGCTTCCGTGTAAAGGAATCCCAATAATAACAACAGCTAAAAGAATGATGTGAGCAACTGTAAACTGTTCCAACTCGAAGGAATGGAACACAGCTGCACAGCAAGGTATCTTCTCAACACACAAAAACAAATGTAGCGCACACAAGTACTGACAAAGTGGAAGTAGCAAGAGGATAAGAGAGGAGCTGGGCTGGACGTGCACAGACACGGCAATCATCGGTGATATTTTCTCAAAAAAATCAGATCACAAAGCCTCGGCCTTCGATACATTAGAGTGGGTTTGGGCAGGGCTTTAAGTGGGATGAAAAAACTGGGGGGGCTCTTAAAGGGGCGTGGCCAATATAATAAAGGGTGTGGCTTAAAAACACATAAGCTAAAAATCTGTGCTTGGCACAGTGTGCCACCCGACTTGTATTTTGCGGTTTCTGTCGCTGCATCCAGATATATGATACAACAAGTGACATCATACCTACAACAAGTCAGGACTATTTGCTTTGTCAATGGTTGTTAGTTGCATAAGATAAATAAGCAGCAACTATGGCTTGTATAATACTGAAAAAGCTTCCACTTAAAACCCTGGTGACACCACGGCGATGTTGCTGCTCCTGAGTTTCAAAAAGAGAAGGGAAATCCAGAGAGAAAATGACTCTCTTGAAAGGATTTCCCTTCCCCTACAATGCTCGCCTGCCATGACGTCATGCCGTAACGTCTCCACTAGTGAGAAGTGAGCAGTGTAAGCACACGCACATCGATGTGCCTGCTGTCACTGCAGTCCGGGAAAAAACGGACCGCCTGTGCCAGGGCTCAAAACAGAGCCCGATAGAGACCCGTTTCGAGGCCTCCTTAAAATAACTGCCGGTGCTCAGCACCGGTGAGACCCGGCCCACTTAAAGCCCTGAGTTTGGGCTACACTTCAATGGCTCAATACCCCCTGACTCCAAGGCAAGGACACTTAGGTACATGGGAAAAGGCACGGTTACCCAAACCCCACCAACACAGCACCGATGGAAGAGCCTCGGGTTTAGGGTAATAAAGTAATCACTCCAAATGGACACCAGGCCTCCAGGGTAATAGCATGTCTGGATCGGCCTATCAGAATAAACAAACAATAAAGACGCAAAATACATTTCTGGATGGGATTAGTAAAGGAAAGAAGAAGGGAAAAAAACCTATTTACAGAACCTCCCATGCAGAATCAACATTTTTAAGCAAAGAAAAGTAAGAAAGGGAACTTAGGGCCAGATTTAGAGCTTGGCATAAACGTGATGGATATCCCACCCGCCATATTCAAGTGCATTAAATCCTAGGGCACTTGTAATAGGAGGACAGGAAATTCTTCATGTTTGGGACAGAGTATCTTATCAGTCAAATGCAACATCAGGACTTTAAAACCAGAGACGAATCTAGCGATGAGAACCAGTGGCGGCTCCTCGAGGGAGTGCTGCAGGGCGGCGGGGTGGGGGAGGGCCAGGGTGGGGGGTAGTAAACTCCGGCATACGGCCGAATGGAGTTGAGTACATAAATAAATAAATAAAACGAATTAAATTGCGCGCGCGCATCGCCGATTTGACGTTGCAGCGGGCAGTGTAATTTGTTTTATTTATTTATTTATGTACTTAACTCTGTTCGGCCGTATGCCGGAGTTTACTACCCCCCACCATGCCCCTGCCCCGCCCACCGCCCCACAGCACTCCCTCGAGGAGCCGTCATTGAGAACAAAGTCTGTATCAGGCAGACAAATTGGACATCCGAGTGAAATGTCAGGTGGTCATGTTCACCACTGATGGAGTAGGTGTTAGAAAATATTAGTAAATTTGAAGGTTATTGTGCTTGTCTGTTTCCTGGGCCTGACTCCTTCACATTCTGTCAAGACTGTGACAATGAATAGTGACAAAGATGAAAATGTGAACTAATTGCATATCAGAAATGTTATGAATATAATCTACTTGAATACAATCTCCACCTATTTTGCTTACTAAGTCCCTGGTCAATACTCTGACATTCACCTGAGAATGACCACTTCTAAATAGGCATTTGTAACTTATAAATTCCAAATTTTAGATTTGTTGTGAATAATTTACGCAATGTAAATAATACCTATACATCATTCTGAATCGTACCACAAATTCTAACATTGCCAACATAAAACTAACACAGTATTCCCATAAGAAATTGGGGTACCGTGAGCGCCATGCATTAAAAAAACTAATATTCACGTCCAGTTATAATTGTCAATTAAAGTGGCTTTAAATGTATGTTGGAATGCTAAGGGTATGAATGAATGACTGGATAACACATTTGCACAGACCTATGGGACTGCGATCTTGCACAGCTGTGCTAGTCCAGGTATTTAAATCTAGTCTAAATTAAAGACATTCACCAACATGACTTCCCTTACATAGCTTCCAATTGCAGCACCTCAATCTGTTGCCTCATGGACTCCAGCAGTTGCTCGTTTCTTTGTTCTTGGGCAGTGAGGTGATGTAATAATTTCTCAAGCTGGGCAGAGTTTTTATTCTGGGCAGCCAGTTCATGCAGCCGCTCAACAATGTCTGAAATAGAAAATAGTTTTGTTTAAAATGTACCTCAATATTTCATTCAGTTTTCATTGTTTTGTTAAATTCCTCTCTGAAATCATCTGACCCCGTCCTTATTTAAAAATGGACATACTGCGTGTGTGTTACTTATGAAAGCCACGTATGACCAACTGTACAAAAAAGATAGGCAAGAAGATCTTAATTTCAAATTGACTACATTAAGCTTTGTAAATATATGTATATATACATTTAAAATGTTCACACATGTTGACCCTGCTCCAGGCAGGTCGCTCTCCACGCCGCACAGGTCCACCCAGCTGCGCCTGTGCTCCCGCCCTCACTGCCGCGAGTTCGAGACACCTGTGTTGCCCCCCCGCCCCCCTGCTGCCGTATTCTCTGCCTCTCTCCTTTGCCCTCCTGCCTGTAGTTTTATTCTTTTGCCACTTGCATTGTTATACCGCTTTCTGCCTTTTTCACTTGCCCTCTTCGGCCTTCTGCCATTCACTTTTCCCGCCGCTGCGTCCCCTGCGGCCCCGCCCCCCTCGCTCGCCCATTGGCCCTACCCCCGCCTCCAGGTGCTCCTCCCTCCCTCCTCCCCTTTTTAATGGCGGCCGCTGTGCGGCCGCGCCGCTGGCGCGCCTTAGGCAAGCCCGTCTGCGCCCGTCCGCGCCTGGACCGCGCCCAGCGCCAGACCCCCTGGCCCCCGCGAGCGCCAAGACACCAGACGCCGCTACGACGCCAACCTCCTCCACGCACTCAATGCCGGCCGATCTACCACCTGCTTCCAGGCCACCCCGAAGCGCACCCACGGATCCTTCACCTGCCAAAACTGCAGCTTCACCAGCCAGCGTGCACCAGCACGTCCCGCCCCCCCCCACCGAGGCAGGACACAGCCATCTCAGATGCATACTGCTCAACACCCACTCCGGCCACAGGCACGCCGTCGAACTCTGGGACCTGCTCGACTCATCCTCCCCGGACGTCGCTTTCCTGACGGAGACCTGGATGAACACCTCATCGGCACCCGACGTTGCCATAGCCATCCCGGACGGCTACAAGATCACCCGCAGGGACCGCACCAACAGACCGGGAGGAGGAATCGCCATTGTCCACAGAAATACCCTCAGAATCTCAACCAACACCGAAGACACCCTCAGCACCGCCGAACACCTGCACTTCCAGATCCACATCAACCCCAACACCACCCTCAGAGGAACTCTCGTGTACAGACCCCCCGGACCCCGGCCACAGTTCAGCGACTCCATCACAGACGTCGTCAGCTCGCACGCCTTGGCCTCCCCAGACTACATCCTCCTCGGAGACCTGAACTTCTACCTCGAGAACGCCGACGACAGCAACTCCACCACACTGCTGGACAACCTCGCCAACCTCGGCCTCAAACAGCTCGTCACGACACCCACCCACTCCGTCGGACACACGCTCGACCCCATTTTCTCCGCCAGCAGCCACGTCACCTTCAGCCTCACCACCGAACTCCACTGGACCAACCACCGCTGCATCCACTTCTCCTTCGAGAAAACCACCGCACACAACCACCAGCAAAGAATCCCCCACCGCAGCTGGAACAAGATCACCGAAGACCAGCTAACCACCGCCCTCGCCCAAGACCCACCAACCGACCACACCGACACCAACACAGCCGCCCGCAACCTCAGGCGATGGATCGACGACTGCGCCAACACTCTCGCCCCAATCAAGAAACCCTCAAACAGACGCACCGACAGAAGGGCCATCTGGTTCACCGCCGACCTCCAGGCTTCCAAACAGACCTGCCGAAGACTAGAGAAGAAATGGCGCCACAAGCAAACACCGGACAACCACGCAGCCCTCAAGAACGCCAGCCGCAGGCACCACCAACTCATTCGAACTGCCAAAAGGACCTCCTACAAGGAACGCCTCGACAACAATGCACACAACAGCAAAGAGCTCTTCAACATCGTGAAGGAACTCGCCAACCCCAGCTCCAACGACATCCCACCGTCACAAGACCTCGGCGACTCTCTAGCCACCTTCTTCCACCGCAAGATCATAGACATCCACGACAGCTTCAACGTCCAGACCCCCCTGACAGCCGCCGACACCTCAGACTCACCGCCCCCCAGCCACACCGGCCTCCTGATCTCCTGGAACCACGTCAACGACGAAGACACCATCAAAACCATGAACACCATCCACTCCGGATCACCGTCAGACCCCTGCCCCCACCACATCTTCAACAAAGCAAGCTCCATCATCGCACCCCAACTCCGAAAGATCTTCAACAACTCATTCGAGACCGCCACCTTCCCGGAAAGCTGGAAACACGCCGAGATCAACGCCCTACTCAAGAAACCCAAGGCAGACCCAAAGGACCTCAAGAACTTCCGGCCCATCTCCTTGCTCCCGTTCCCGGCGAAAGTCATCGAGAAGATCGTCAACAGACAACTGACCCGCTTCCTCGAAGAGAACAACACCTTGGACTCGTCCCAATCTGGATTCCGCAGCAACCACAGCACCGAAACCGCCCTCATTGCCGCCACCGACGACATCAGGACCCTGCTGGACAACGGCGAAACCGCGGCCCTCATCCTCCTGGACCTCTCGGCCGCCTTCGACACCGTCTGCCACCACACCCTACGCACACGCCTCTACAACGCAGGGATCCGCGACAAAGCCCTGGACTGGATCACCTCCTTCCTCGCCGACAGATCCCCGAGAGTCCGCCTCCCTCCATTCCGATCCGAAGCCACCAAATTCACCTGCGGCGTACCCCAAGGATCATCCCTCAGCCCGACCCTCTTCAACGTCTACATGACACCGCTCGCCAACATCGCCCGATCGCACAACCTCAACATCATCTCATACGCCGACGACACCCAGCTGATCCTCTCCCTCACCAAAGACCCGCCACCGCCAAAACCAACTTCCACGAAGGAATGAAGGCCGTCGCCGAATGGATGAAGAGCAGTCGCCTGAAACTGAACTCTGACAAGACGGAGGTCCTCATCCTCGGCTCCACCCCCTCCGCCTGGGACGACTCCTGGTGGCCGGCCTCGCTGGGAGCTGTGCCGACACCCACCAACCACGCACGCAACCTGGGGTTCCTCCTGGACTCATCTCTGTCAATGACCCAGCAAGTCAACGTCGTCTCCTCCTCCTGCTTCAACACCCTCCGCATGCTTCGCAAGATCTACAGATGGATCCCCACCGGAACCAGAAAAACGGTCACCCAGGCCCTCGTCACCAGCAGGCTGGACTACGGCAACGCCCTCTACACGGGAACCACGGCTAAACTCCAGAAGAGACTTCAACGCATACAGAATGCCTCCGCACGCCTCATCCTCGACATCCCCCGCCACATCCACATCACCGCCCACCTGAGGGACCTGCACTGGCTCCCCGTCAACAAGAGGATCACCTTCAAGCTCCTCATCCACGCTCACAAAGCACTCCACGACGCCGGACCAGCATACCTCAACAAACGACTCACCTTCTACACTCCCAACCGCCAGCTTCGCTCCGCGGACCTCGCCCTCGCCACCGTTCCTCGCATCCACCGAACGACCACCGGCGGCAGATCCTTCTCTCACCTCGCCCAAGACATGGAACACCCTCCCCATCCACCTGCGACAGACCCAGGACCTGATGACCTTCAGGAGACTTCTCAAGACCTGGTTGTTCGAGCAGTAGCAGCACCCCCCCCCCCCTCAGCGCCTTGAGACCCTCATGGGTGAGTAGCGCGCTCTACAAATGTTTGATTGATTGATTGACCAAAAGCGAAGGCCCAGGACCCAGGTTTGTTGTTGATCAAAGACAGACGCATGCCACAAAAGGCCAGTGTTGTCATATATCGATATGTCCAGAATGCAGCATGCAAGAACTACAACACGCAGGAGCACACACCACTTTTGTTGCGCAGTGGTACACTTGCGATCCAGTGTCTGCATATTGTTCAAATTTACAGCTCCAGTAGGGCCATTCCTCAACATGTCACACATCTGGACTAGATATAAAGATAACTTGGCCATATTATTCTGACCAGTAGATTCTGTTGCTTACAAAGAGTTGGGTGTTACCTGATGTACAAGCCCGAGAAGGTGCACCGCATTGTTGCCAAGCTTTGTACGTGATATAGCAATAAGGTGACAAGTACCTATCCCAGATAAGGAGGACATCAACTCACCAAGTGATCAGTATAATGTAACATTCCTATTGGTGTGCAGTGAGACATGCTGCACTGCATACCAATGGGTCAGTCATCAGGTAGGTAATTTATTCAGCAGCATAATCCTAACTAACCCTAAACTCAACATACCAACAATGGCAACATTTCATACAAACTCCTAACACCACCATAACCCCAACATACCCATGGTTAGAGTATTTCCAGCTCAATCCTAGCACCACCGTCATCAAAACATCTCTATTTTCAGAATATCACCTACACAGTTCTACTAAGTCTTGCTGAATGATTCAAGGTGCGGAGAGTTTGAGTAAGACAACTACAATGGCACACTTTATTCTGAAAACTGTTCCAGGTGTGAAACCCTGTCCTGGGTCACAAATCAGCACAAAGGTTTGTTACCCAGGTTTAGATTTGGGCAAATTCAATATATGCTTTCTTTACCTAAGTCTTACCATTCACACACAGGCAATGCTCTTTGTTCATGCAATGCTCACTACTAACGGACTAGTATGCGTTTTTTTTGTTACATTTCTGTATCAATGAGAAAGAAATATATTGTTCCTTTGTTAATAGAACATGAATTTTAAGTGGCTGTTGTCTATCTTACTTGTACCTCCGTTATTTCCCCTTTTATCATCTACTTCAGGCTGTTACACAGTGGGGACGTTTATGATTTCTGCAAAGAAGTCAAGGAATACTGTGACTCATTGGTTGAATTTATATTCAAGGAGGAGCATAAATTAAAAATTGACTGATAATCCACGATAATGAAATCTATCTGCCTTAGGTCTGTTTTTATTTTTGTATTTTAAAATTGTGTATTTATGCTGAATAAACTTAATCGAAATAAACGTATTGATAGTGATGATTCTAGACACACCTCTTTGGAATCAGACTTTCTGTGTAGTGCAAACATATTGTCAAGGCAGAGTAGCAAGGTAAGCTATTGTGGCAAAGTATCTTCGCGTTGCGGCAAGTGACTACCTTGAAGAATGGGACTGAGAGGGGGACTGCACAGTTCATTTTGTGTTGAGGTCGAGAATAAATTCACTTGATGGAGTGTCAATTCCTGGTGCTGGAGTAGGCCGTCGAACCGGGTGAAGAGGTAAATAACAGTTATACCACCTACTCCTACACAATGAAGGAACATCTCTATATTTGCTCACCTACCCACTGAGCTGACTAAAAACTTCTTGGTATCACAAATGATGGTGCTGAAATAGGTATGGCAGTTCGTCAAAGGTCTCCCTAATGATTTATGAAGTAGAAGTAAAAGCCAATCTATCAGGTGGAATATGATACATTTGAGGCTGTCAGCCCGCTGACTGGTTGGCAGGAGGCCATCGTCTTCTGCTTGGTCTGGCCAAATAAATTTGGTCTCATCCTTGATTGGGATATTGATCTGTTTAAAGCATTAGACTACCAGTTGTGTTGCTGCATATTTTGTCGACCACTGCCAAGTATGCTCTGTAGCCACGCCTCAAAGGGGTTGAGGAGGCCATTTCCACTGCCCTTGTTGGGTTGGTGTTGTGGGGGATGTTTTACAGATTGTGTCTCCATCTTTTTAAATACTGCCATTTGTCTCCTTGGCTGACTCTGTGAGCAAAGGCAATGTCTGTCTTCTTTCGTCCTCAGTGTCACTTGTATCTTACTATTCCATGACCAGCAGGCTGTATGCGGGTTGGTAGTGTTGTAACTTCCCCCTGAGATAAACACTGCCCTGTAAAGTGGCTGTAAGACAAGAGGCAAGACTTTCTAAAATGCCTTAACAAAATTAAAAGAAGCATTTGCAAAGCCAATGGGTCTGGTGTAGGTCCAGCCTTTCAGCTTCATCAGTGCTTCTTTTGTCATGGTTTTTGTAAAACTTTAAAGTAGGTGGATCTGCCAAGCACTCCCCAGTGGTTGTACTACTAAATACTGACCCCTTGAATATTCTGGTACAAGAATATAGAGGACAGAATATCAAGCGAAAAAATATTGAATGGTAAGTGCTTATAAAGGAAGTATCGATGTTCTATTCTTAACTCCACATCTACATACCTTGATGATATATATCACTATGTTGATAGTCAGGGTGCACATCATTGCCAATATTAGAAAGAAAATGTCAAAAACCAAAGAAAGGTTTGGGTCCCAAAAAGAACACATTTCCATAGCAGTCCATGCACGGAAAGGAACTACTTGGAGGGCAGATGTGCTCTTTCTGAAAGAGCAGAATGCCATCACTCACAGTGAAGTTAGCCAATGGCTGAAGTAGGCTGCTCCATGCTGTATGGTGTACAGGGCGGAAGAAAAATATGAATTACACAACAGACCAATGGATAAAGAGGGCTGGTTGAAAACCACTGCAACTAAGAATATTACATATATAATCTTAGTGAAATCAAAAGATTTAGGCGAATGCCAGACCTAAAAATATGATAAAACAACACATTGATGGCCATGTGTACTTGGCTCTGTGTTGTAGTGGTATAAAGGGTACAAAAGCTTGCCTGTTATCTGTGTCATGAGTAGGTGATAGATATAAAGCAGATGCCGGAACTTTTCAGGATCCCCCCATCTGTGTTTCTGTGATGGGGCTTCTGATATGACTCTATAAGGCTAAATTCATTGCATTGGCTCCTGGCAGAACCGAGGAGATGGAACAAAGTCGCAAATATAGACTCTTGTAGCTGTGACCTCTTCTCAGTACAAAACATTATGCATTTTGTTATGTTTTGTGAACATTATAATTCCTTGAGACAAAAGTTAATTTTATATCTGCTTAGAGGGAAACAATGTATGCAAGTTAGACCTGCCTTAACTTTTTAGCAGATGTTGTGGAATGAATTTATATGCGATGGGAGGTCACTTCAGGCAACCAAGCACTTTCTGGTATTTTACACCTTGTATACCTCTTTTAGAAAACGGTTCCTTCGCCCCATACTCAGCGGAGGATCTTTTAATGCTCACTATGAGGGTTTGCACTATTTACAGCGTCTTGAGTCTCCTTTGATATGCTTTGCAGTTCAGAATTGTATCCCTCAAGCGCTGAGATTAAGGAAGAAATATGCATTGTAGTCCATGTTTTTGACTTTGATGCAGGTTCTGCTTGATTGCTCAGGACAGTTTTGGTTGGCATCAAGGGATTCCTATAGGCAATGTGAAATTTGGGTACGATCAACTCCATAGGGCTAATTGTATTAATTCAATTTAGCATTTTAAGGAGTAACATTTTTTTTTACTTGAATGTGATTTTTATTACGATTCTATTGAAGTGTGAAATCTCTGTAAATATTTGTATTGTGCTTTTATGGTCCAGATTGACCGAATAAAGATAGATATGATGATGATGAATTTATATGTTTTAATGTGGCCAGTTTTTTAACAGGGGCAGTGGAGATGTAGACACAGGCGACACTTACAGGCTTCCGAATCTGGGACTCACTGATATTATGTCATATGTTGTTTTTATAATAAATTTAATGAAACAATTTTAATTGGATATTCTTAACTTTCACTTTTATGTGCACTCTTAAGAGATATTTCTTATTCATGATTTGATCTTAGTGTGATTTGCTATGGATTATTGTCTTAAATCTGGATTGTTTGGATCTTTTATGGTTTTAAGTAACCGAATAAAGAATATTTGATAATGATAATATGAGTATGTGTTGTGTGCATTTGGACAACAATTCCTACATGCACCATCCACAGTTTGTATTATGTGCTTCATACACATGCTCGAATGCCCTACCAGCCTCCCACCTGCCAGGTATGTACTTTATTTCCAGGATGGTCAAACACACCTCCTATGGCCTGAGGGTCAGTCATGTTTGTAAACTAACTACTGTGGCAAGAGTCTCAGATGAGTGTGTAAACATATTACTTGGCACTGCCATCTCGCATCTCTTTTAAAAAAAAAAAATTTTTAATCCTCAATCGCCACCAACCTCACTTCAGTTCGCACTCAAGATGTCTATACCCATACTCAGCAAGCTGAGAAAAGTAGGCAATTAAGAGCGGAGACCCGCCTATAGGTACCAAGACTTACTTGGGTGCTAGTGAAGAACCAGCTGAGATAACTCTTCCGCCAAGCTCCGAGAGCTGGATGACACTCGTCGTAAAACTTCCAGGAGAGGACTGGGAGTAACCGACATAGCCCGAAGAGTATTGAGGCAGCATAATCATAGGACTCAAACAGAAAAAAACACAAAAAAAAAAACTAATCAATCGACTCTGAGTCCAGTCTAAGTTGCAGCAAGTCCCAAAATGCTTTCTTCTTCTTACTGCAAGCTCTAGCTAAGTCTAGCTTGGAGACCGCCAAGACTGAAGTCAACCAATCTGAGAAAGAGGGGTTCTGTCCATCTTTTGCAAATTTGTCTCCTGGCTAGCAGGATAGCATAAAAAAGCAACGATCTAGCAGGGCCCATAACTTGATCTACAAAGCCAAAAATAATCAAAGATAAGTCGATATGGATTGGACGTCCCAAAGTGCTTGCCAAGAAGTTACTGACACTATCCCAAAAAGTAGCCAAGGCAGGGCATTCTTTAAACATATGAATGTCATAAGCTAAGGCCAACCCACATTTCTTGCAGCTCACCGGTGGGCCTTTAGTGATTTTGGAGAGTTTAAGGGGAGAGAAATAGGCCCTGTGAATGGTGAACAGGTGGTTCCTTTTCAGCCATGCCGGTTTTACTACCTCATTTAAGATCTTGCAAGAATTCTGCCATAAATAGTCGCAGTCTTGTGCAGGTAAGGAACCACCCCACAGTTCCTCGGCCAGTTTGAATTCGCCATCGACGGATTCGATTATGGCTTGATACCAAAAAGAAACCTCCTTCCTCCCAGGGGGCCTAGCCACCAGCTGATGTTCTAAAAAGCTACCACTCCCTATTGGGTTCTTATGATTCAATTGCGATTGGGCCCAGCTTTTCAGCTGGAAATATTTAAACCTAGAGAGGCCTGCTCTGACTTTGTCTTTAAGTTGTTCCCATGAAACAAGGATACCGTCGGAGACCAAGTCCCCCCAGACCACCAGCCCGGTTTCTCTCAGGGGCCCCGCCAGCCTATCCCTTAAACACTCCGGGGCACCAGGAGAATCCCAGAGGGGAGCCAGGCTGGAAAAGTAACAAAGCGCAGCCGTGCCCCTCAGTTTGGCCCAAGTTTTAGGAAAACCCTGAAGTACCTTCAACTTAACCATTTAAAAAAACTTTGGATCCCCAAATTTAAACATAAATCCCTCCTCTGATAAATTGGCGCCTCTAAGCATGGCTAGAAACATCCCCCCCACACCAATATTAACAGTTATTTTCAAAAGCATACGCGAGTGTGTAAAATGAAAGGCCCAAGCATAGATCTGGAGATCCAGCAGAGCAAGGCCTCCTTTCTCTCTCCTCCGCCTCAGCTTTTTCCATGCTATCCTAGATGATTTATATGCCCAGACAAAAGAGTTAATATCCCGCTGCAATTTGTCAATAATAGATTTTTCAAAGTGAAGGGGAATACAATTGAAGAGGAAGGTGACCTTAGGGAGTATTGCCATCTTAACCAGATTAACCCTTCCTAGAATGGATAAAGGGAGTAGGGCCCAAGATTTCATCAGCCTCTGGCACTCCCTAGCCACCAAAGCTAGGTTTGTCTCGGCAATCTTAGTGATATCTTGAACAATGTTAATCCCCAAGTATCTCATTTTGGAGCTGATCTGGTGCTGATGCTGGGTCCCTCCAAGATTCCAAACCATAATTTCAGTCTTCGTGGCGTTGATCTCATAGCCTGAGACCAGACCAAACTCCTGTGCCAGGCTGATCACGGCTGGAAATGCTGTTTGCAAATTGGCCGAAAGAACTAAAATGTCGTCAGCATACAGGGCGACCCTCCTCTCCCACTCACCATACTTAAAAGACTGGATGTTAGGATCGTCCCTGAGCCGTTGAGCAAATGGCTCAATATATAAGTCAAAGAGGAGAGGGGAGAGTGGGCAGCCCTGCCTGGTTCCCCTCGAGATCTTAAAAGGGTTAGTGGTATTACCATTAACAAAAAGTCTGGCTGTTGGACTCTGATAGATCAGCTGAACTGTTCGACAGAACTTTTCCCCTAGGTTAAATTTCCCCAAGACTTCCGACAGGTAGATCCAATTCACCCTGTCGAAAGCCTTAGTGGCGTCTAAGGTCATGGCTGCTAATGGAAGAGAATAAGCGGAAGCCAGGTCAATCGCCCCAATAAAGTCATAAGTGAGATCTGATAACTGCCGTCCCCTGATGAAGCCCTTCTGATCCAGATGAAGAATGTCTCCCGCCACAAGTCCCAATCTGGCCGCCAATATTGAAGCAAAGATTTTATAGTCTGCATTCAAAAGTGAAATGGGCCTATATGACCCACAACTTGATGGAACTTTCCCAGGTTTCAAGATCAGAATGATTGTGGCATCGTTCCACAAGACTGGGAGCTTTAAGCCCTCCTGTAATATTTGATTAAAAAGCATCATCAGTGTGGGGACAATCTTATCACTCATTAATCTATAGATCTCGGCTGGGAGCCCGTCAGGACCCGCAGCTTTTCCGTTCTTACAGCGTGAAATGGCTTCCCTAACCTCGGCTTGAGTAAATTCCCGATCTAAGTGTTGTTGCTGTTCAGACTTCAGGGAGGGAAGAGATATGCCCCCCAGCCACCTCTGGACATTAGAGTTGTCCACCCTTTTGTCCTCATGATAGATATCTTGGAAGAAGGACTGCAATGCATCACAGATTTCCTCATCCGAAGAAAAAGTAGCATCCCCACTAATAATTTCTTTGATGTGGTTTCTAACCCGGTCTGATTTAGCTTTCCACGAAAGAAGCTTTCCTGCACCCTCTCCATACTCGAAATGGGCAATTTTACTTGCCTCCCATCGTCGAGTGAGCCTAGTGTGCAAGATGTTCTCCAACTGACCCTTCAGATTGTCAAACTTAGTCTGACGTTCTTTCAGGATTTCGGGAGGAGCCTAGCAGGTTAAATCGGCCTCCACAGCCTTCAGCTTAGCTTCAATTGTTGAGATCTCTTCTTTATATTTTTTATTTCTATAGCTCGACCTGCTGGTGATTTGGCCTCGCAGGAAAGCTTTAAAAGAATCCCAAACAACTGATATTGAAGCCGATTCTAAATTCACCCTCAGAAAACATTCAGTTTCCTGGGATAGGAAAGAAATCTCCTCTTCCTCCAAGAGTAGGGCACGGTCGAAAGACCATGACCTGGTGGGACTAGGTAGTGGACATTCTAAGCCCAACAAGACACCAGAATGGAGTGAAAGATGAGATGGCAAGTAAGAATTTTTTTTAACTCTACCTCTTAACGAGTGACTTAACAACACATAGTCTATTCTAGACTGGTGCCGATACTTATTATTTCTGTACGAGACTCCTAACTGGCTTTCCCTCCATATATCAGAGAAAGCGAATTGCTTCATTGCCCCCAATAGAAAATCCCGAGATTTAGAAGGGACCAAAGCTCTATTATTTGGTGACTTGTCTAGTAAGGGATTCAAGACGATGTTAAAATCCCCTGCTAAAACTACTGGTTCAGGGAAATCCAGCAAGTGGGAAAAAATAGTCTTAAGAAAAGAAGGGTCGTCCTGGTTAGGCCCGTAATAGCCAACCAAGGTAAACAGGATCCCCGTAATGATAGCTTTCACTATGACCCATCTGCCACCTGGGTCGACTAGCTGTAGTAAAATACGAGCCCTAGCTGTTTTCTTAAATAAAATTAGAACCCCTCTAATATTTGCTGACTGGTTTGTACAAACGTACGGACCAACCCATCTTTTATTTTTAAGAAGAGAGACAGTCTCTTCTTTAAGTAAATGTGTTTCCTGGAGGACAATGACCTGCATGGGAAAATCCCCGAGATATTGCATAATCTTGTCTCTTCTCGGTCTAGTGCGCAGGCCATTGACATTCCAGGACTAAATCTGTATGGAACTCATGGTGGATCGAACCGACGACCTAACACCAAAAGGAGAAATTGGAGAAACCAGCACCAGCACCCGAACCAACAAGACATTGCTCTTAAAACTGAGATTGGTAAAATCGAAAAATGGAGAATGAGGAAATCTTTAATTTTTTTACCCCGCTGCTCCCAACCCCGACACCAGTGCCCCTCCCACCCCTCCCCCCACCCCTGGAGAACCCTTACCCCAATTATCTGGACAGATGGAGTCCAGACATTTGCATCCCAGAGGTGCCCGCCCTAACAGCCTTCAAACAAGTGGAAAAAAAAAAAAAGTGAAAAGAAAAAAGAAGACCTTTCCGACCCTAAAAAGCCATCAGGGGCCATACAAGAAAGAAAGAGAGAGCACAGACATGCGCGTAGGACTTATTATTCTTTTAAAAAAAAAAAAAAAAATGTCTCTTTTATCCATTAATATTATTTGTTTCTCTCTTTTTGTTCCCCTTCCTTCTTCCCTCCCTCTTCTCCTTCTTTTCTTCTTACTTGAGAAAATTTTTCTTTCCTACCCTTAAATCTATGCTCTAAAGTTTTACTATCCATAATAAGTGCAGTTGGGATAATTTGTTTTCAATTCGATTCCTTAACACGTTTACCCCACTTCCCGCCACTGTTACGTGGGTTCGCCTATTACTCTAACTCCATGATCAATACTTAATTATTGGTCTGGAACTAAAAAAAAAAAAAAAAGAGAGAAAAGGAAAAAGAAAAGGCGAAACCGCTGTTGGGAGAAGATACAGTAGTTAGACCTAGGCCAAGAACCAGGCCAAGAACCAGGCCGAGATATTCCTTATGAGCCCCCCCTTGCTAATTATATCAAACAACTCATCCGCCTCCTGAACTGATCTTAAATTATGCATTTTGTTATTGTGCATCACTTTCAGGAAGGCGGGAAATTTTAACTGGGCTACTGCACCATGTTTTTTAAAATCCTCCAACTTCCTTCCCAGCTCCCACTGCCTATCTAGCGTAAGCCTGGAAAGGTCAGAACGGATTTCAAACGAAAACTCTTTTGCCTTCACTGATTTCATTTTCAGCGCTAAGTTAAGGATTTTCTCTTTTAAAGCGAAGGTGAGGAAGTTGATTAATATTTTCCTGGGCTTAGATCTATTCGGGTTTCTACAAAAGGGATCCCTATGCACCCTCTGTATGTCATGACTCAGTGCTTCATCTGAGTCCTCGAGCTGTAGAGAGGCCTTAAGTAGAGAAACAATGTAGGGTCTAAGATCAGATCCTTCGCTCCCTTCCGGGACATTTAAAAGGCGTAAGTTATTTCTACGCGCATTATTCTCCAGGCTTTCCATTCTATCACGAAGATCTGCCCCTTCTTTCTTTAGCAGTGAAATATCCGACTTCGCCATTCCGAGGTCTTCTTTTAGTTCTCCAACATTGTTCTCAAGGGTTACAGTCATAGAGTTTAATAAATCCACTTTTTTCTCCAAAGATTCGCAGAAGCTTCGAATTTCTCCCTGATTAACTGCAGAAACCGCGAAGCCCTTCTTTATATCTTCAGACAATGTAATAAAAAGAGCTTCCAAGGCTGAGGGTGAAGATCCAGCTGCCCCTTGTTCCCCCCAAGGAACGCTATTGGGGACGGCTGGCAGCTGCAGCTGGGACTGAGAACAATCGGGGGGGCCAGCGATGGCCACAGCGGGATCCGAAACTGTACTAAAATTCCCCTGCTGGGAGAAGAAGTCCGTAACTGGCTCCATGATTTTCTCAGATGGCTCAGCCGGTGATAGTACCGATGTTGTTGAGATATTTAAAATTGCTGAGCTTTTCCTAAGGGCTTTGCCCTGTACAGTAAGGTCCAGAACCTCTGGTTGAACCCTAAAATATGAGCGCAATGATGGAGTAACGCTGACTGAGTTGTTTACGAGGTTACTTTTGGACCTCTTAGGTTTAATAGATCTGCCTTTGACTTGGTAAATCTAAAAGGCAGAACTACTGGTGGAAACAGGTGCAGCGAGGGCAAGAGGAGAGACTAGTAACTCGGGTGTGGCTTTGTCCGTGTTTGGGTTGTAGTCCAACTCGGGCCCTTGTTGGAATTACCAGTGCCCTTGTTGGAATTATTTTTCCGAGTTGCCTTGGCAGGACCTAAACCCGCCCCTGCGCCCCTTCTGCGCCTCTTAGGACCCTCTTTGGCAACAGTGGCAGGTAGCAACACTTTCACATCGAGGGGAGAAACCTCCTGAGGGGCTTGGGGGGCTTGAAACACAGGGACTGAAGCCTCCTGTGAATGCTGTGATATCCAACAAACTAACCCCCCTTCCGCTGCCCCAGTACCCGGCTCCAACGTAGAGGCAGAAGTCACCAAAATCTCACCGCAACCTTCCTGCTGGTTCCTCTGCTCGCTGGACCGGAAAAAACTGCTGATACTGTCTCTGCCGCTGCTCCCCCGGAGGTGACCCTTGCGGAGCTCCAGGGCGGCCTCAGACCATCGAGGTAGAACAGGGAGGCACCCACCTGCCTCACCTCGACACATCCCCGACTGTGTGCCCCGCAGCGGTGCGGGTTTTCAAAATTCCGTGATGAAAAAAAAGAAAAGCCCAGGAAAAACGGTGAGGTGTTAGTCCGGAAGGTTTAAAAGCGGGTTAAACGATTGAGTAATTCCGACAGCGGGAAGCTCCGGGAGCAAGCGACTGCTAGCGTGCAGGCGCCATGTTCCCCCCGTACAACGTCAACACCCTTCTTAGACCACCATCTCGCATCTCAAGTCATCCACATTTTCTGAATATCTTCAAATTGGGTGGTTAAATGGAGATGCAGTGGTCTTTGTAGTGATGGATTTCCACGGTCTAGCTGTAAACCCAGGTCTAAAAGGAAGATCATTCTGGAGTCATTCTGAAGTCATTGGATGACTTCAGCTGAGCTATTCCTGTAATTATCTGGGGAAGTCATCCTAAGCCATCCTGAAGTATGCCTATAGGAAGAAATATTTAAATGGGATGACTCTTACTCTAATCACAAAAACTACTCTAGGATGGTGTTCTGATGACTTCCACTGGCAGGGAGTGATTACCTTTTACAACTCCACGAATACTAATTGACAACTTTGGGATGAGTGTGAATTACTCCAGGATGGGCTCCAGACAATTTAAGGATGATTGTGGATTATTCCTGGATGATCCTATTACTGCTTTAGGATGGAAGTTGATTACTCTGGAATGATCCCATGATAATTTCAGGATGAGTGTGGATTACTCCAGGATGATTTAATGATAACTCAAAAATGTGCATAGATTATTAAGAATTATATTAGGATAACTACAGAATGAGCGTGGATTACTAGACAATGACTACATAAGGTCTTTAAAATGGTTATAAATACTCTTGCAGGATTTTATGCCAACGGCAGGCCAAGTGTAGATAGCTCCCAGGTGATTTAATGAATAAATTAGAGTGGCTGTGGATCACTAATAATTCATTACGGGCTGGATTACACCTTAAAAATTCCATGTTACAAGCACATTAGCCGACTGCCAGTATTCCCTTGCAGGGTCCCACTATTAGTTTAGGAATATGGATTTGCTGGTAGGGAAATATTTAGAGGATCACCTCCTCAATGAACCTTCCTGTCAAAAACAGCCCTCTTGGATGCAATATGCCTTCTTTATACAATACCATGAATTATTTGCAATGCCATGAGTTCTAAAGTAAGACCTAGATTTACAAAAGTGTCACTTAACGCAGCGCAACACCCAAATTTGCTGCGTTGCATCACAGGGTGAGAGCAGGAAAGTGCCATGTCTACCCCTCTCCCTTGCACCACTGCACCATTAGGCAGTCGAGCACCATGCACACACATTTGCACTATGGTGCAAAGGTGTCTGCGAGAGTCTAGCTTAGGTTTTGTACTGGAAGGGCCCCCTTGCAGTACAAAAAATACTATGTCTAGAAAAACCTGAAAACTTTTCCCATTGTGGATGAGTGTTGTAACAAATACCAATTTGCTCTGGTTTATAAATCCTGAAAAGATTTTGCGTCAAGTCCGCATTATAAAACTTAAGCAAACCAAAACAAAACTTCCATAAATCTGGTCCCAATTATAAGATCAATATTCTCCTACTCTGGAAAATTACTTTTTAAACTCTACTGTCAGATGCGGGCACTGTACAAAATAAATCTCAGAAACATTCCTTTTGGCTAGCTTTGTGCTGTAGAAATACCATATGCATACAAAAGTAGTGGCTTCAACAATGTTATACTTTGCATTCAGATAAGATTAACAACTTGTGCAGCTACTCCCATACTCCTGACTCACTGGGACTTGCCTTACTTTGAGGTACAGAGCATTATCTGAAGCTGTTTAATGTGGTGACCAATGGCAAAAGACTGAAAAAGTAATGGTTAAATGAAAAAGCATCAAAGGGGATGTGTTAACATGTAATTTTATTGATCTAAAACACACCTTTGGCCCCATAGGAGCCAGGATACTGAACAAGAGAACATAAAGAAAGTCCAGGACACTGTTCAAGAGGGGAAAAAATGCCAGAATACTACAAAAAGAACAAAAAGGCTTAATGAAAGCCAGCAACTTCAATGTTTGTTTTTAGATTCAGAGTTTTCTTTAGTCCTCTTCCAGTATTGCAAATCTTTATAGCCAGCTTCCTTCTCATAGTTCTGTTGTCCAGTGATGGCCAGCCTTCATAGAGTCTGGAGGAAAAAGAAATTAACATACATCAGTATCATGTTAACACCACTATTTTAGGTTTTTAATAGGACTGGGCTGCCTTTAAAATGTTCCAATCCTTTTATTTCATATAGTGTGCCCGATGAGATATGGTTACAAGGGTTCATAAGTTTAACATTAAGGTTACTTGGTCAAAGAGGTAATGGTGAGAGCAAGGCATTGACGAAGAGGTGGGCAGGAGGTAAAGAAAGAAGACTCACCTGTCCAAGTGAAGAAACCGCCGCTGTTCACCAGACGCTGTCACGCTTCCTCTGCAAACAGAAGGCAATCAATACCAGATTTCATTTACAAAACCATCATGGAGGCAGCCATGTTGAGCCTGAACTCTACTTACAGTATTCTTATTTGGAAAACAGTCTAAAAAATTACCATACTGACCAGAAATCCAAATAGGAGCTTACAACCAAATGCTAGGAACAGGGCATCTGATCTAATTATTGGGAGAGCTGAAATTAAATCCCAACTCAAGGCTATGCGCCAGATTTGCATGTCATTTGTAGCGCAAATTCTCAATGAGTTACAACCCCTCCCCCATTGCTCTTTTGCAGACGGCTGTTAGTTAAGTGTGAAGGAGTCCGTGTACAATGATATGATCCAGGACCACATATGCAAACATATATTTTAACACTGTATGTATATTCATGTATTTTCATAGTCCTAAATCAATCAGAGTGGAAATTGTGCCAGTAGTGGCTGGGTGTGGTTCTGCTTGGGCAACAGAATCCCCCAATACCAGTTGACAAGTGCAAACAGAGCCATGAGGCCATACTTAGTAAGAGCAAAGCAAGGCAAGTTTGCCCCATGGCACTGTTCACCGCCATGCGGAATGGGGCACTGACCACATAAGTTAATGGACTCATGATTATAAGGAACAGGGCACAACTCTGTGTTCCAGACCATGGACAATGGATATATAATGTCAGGTCACCAGTTGCTATTTCTTTTTTCAGGTTGTAAGTTGCTTAGTCTTACTGGCTGAGAAAAACTTGGAAAAACTAGGGGTTCACTATATATTAGCACATGGACATACTTTAATATTTTTGCCAAGGTAGCATGAGAAAGGTAATATTATCGCTGCAAGGGTTCAAACATTTTTGTAAGACTGAATCTCAATGCACAGCCACGGTTGCAGTGGCTTTCACATGGCCAAGTGATGGTGCAGGTCAGAAATAGACGTCTAAGACATCCAGAGACAGGAGAGAGATATCCTGTGTGTTCTTTTCCAGCTTGGGTAAAAGTCACAAGTTCGGCATTTAACAGTTGACTGATTCAATGTTGTCCCTTTACAGTTGGATGACTGTGGCACCAAGCCCCTTCACCACTCATTCAAACAAATATGCCTCTGGAAATACTATCAGCGCAGAGTGATCGCTTTCCAGGATACCAGTGATCTATCTGTTCCATAACTATCAAAGCATTTCAAATTCGTTGAACAAGGATCCATTCTACATCCTCCTTTCAGCATCTAAAAAAGGTAATACTGAAGATGGCCATAATCTATGACACAAAAGCTGGTTCACAAAAAACAAGGCCCTAAACACCCAGCATTAGACAGAACAAGGCTCAAGGAGAGCAGGGTGCGGGCATTGTCAGTCACGCCCGCTCCTATTGCAGACAGGGAGCTGGGTGGAGTCAAGTGCGGATAAATTGGTCGGTCCCTGACAAGAACGTGGTTCGCGTTCAGTCACAGTTCTGCCTAGCATTTCCCGCACTCCCTTTGTGTTGTCGACTTACCTGCTCGGGTCCTGTTGTCCCGCAGTCTGGAATTTGTGGTACCTTGATTGGACGTCTCTGACATGTTACGGCTCCTTCACGCGGGTCTTCCTCTTACAGGTCGTTGATCTCTTCTTCCGGGTTCCTGTCCGCATCCATGTTCCCTCGCCGGAGGTACCTGCTTGTGTAGCTCTGTTTCTTCGCGCCGGAGTTTCTTCAGCCTCTTGTCCTGTACAGAATACAATGAGAGAAGAAAGATATATTTAACCAAAGAATCCTCGTCTATCAGGTATATGGTAGGATGATGATGTTATATATGGTTAGAAGGACACAGTTACTTATCTGATTTATCTGATCCACGGAGAGTGGAAAAACGGTTATTCTTTTGTTTCCCTTATTTAACACGGGCTGGATATAAAGAGAAAATAGATGTAAGTTAGTTTCCTGATTTTTTTAAGGATTTGCCCAGAATCACAGGATGTTGAGCGTCGTTGCCGAGACTCGAACCCAGTTCTCCAGCTTCGAGGTCGACCGCTCTAGCTGTAAGGCTACATTCTCTCACCCCTTGTTAGGAGTACTGAGAGTTATTCATGCCCCCTAACACACAGACCACCGATGCACCGGAAGTGCTTGGCCTCAGCGATCTCTCATATCACATCGGTGTTAAACTGATGGACTTAGGCGCATGCCACAACAGCAACTGGAGGTAACAAGACACCTTCAGTTATGTGCACGACCAACCACCCTAATGTGCCCACCATCGATGCCCTCCTTTCAACCTCCAGCCCCCACTGTGGAACAAGGGGACGTTGGGGCTCCGAGTGGAATGCTGGCTGGGCATCTGAACCCTGTTGCATCCTTTCGTACAACACTGTACAGTTTTTCCTGGAGTGCGGGCGGTGAAATTTAGAATTACACTACTGAATAAGTGAAATGTTCGGTCAATACGGCAGTTGCAAAGAATTGCATTGTAGAGAGCAACAAGACCTGCACTAATTTGCACCCGTGCCCCGCTTAGGAGCTGTACTGCACAGTTGTTCCCTTCTGATCTGGAAACCGACAGCAAGTCACGACGCCTACTGCAGTTGAAACAAAGTGGATGCATCCACCTCTGAAGGATGGGCAGCTGGTTAGGCCCAGCAGGATGAGAAAACAGCTTTCACCAGGGGTTGCTTTAAAGTGTTCTGCCACCTGGAAGTGATGGCCAAGAAACAGCAACCTGGATCCCTGCCAGAGTGGAGGCCTACCCCGCAGTGATGCTTCTCCCAGGGAATAGCACTATCGTCAGGCAGAACTGCCCGTCATCAATGCAGGCCCTAGCATTGCCCCTCAAGGGAGGAAAACACATTGCCCAAGCATGTCAAGCCTTGTTCACAGTCTGTGCAATGCATGGAAATCCGGACGACACCCGGCTAAAGTGGGGCACCTTCCAATTACTTCCGCAGCACACACTGGGAGGCAGTGAGCTAGAATTTACCACGACGGAATCAAAGTGTGAGCTTTCAAACCCGTGACACGTCTTACAGGCAGTAAATAGCCATTACAACACGGCTGTTACCCCGCAAGCCATTACATCGCATGCGTTACAACGCATGCGATGTAACAACGCAGACCATTACTACGCATACCATTACATCGCATGCGCTTTTACAACGCATGCGATGTAATGGCTATCCAAATCGTTGTGAGGAAACTGAGGCTCTTCCGTTTCCTCACAACGACGTGCACCGCCCCGCAAACGAAGGAACCAGGAGAGAGGAACCACGAGGAGAGAGAGGTAAGGGGGAGGGTCGTGCTGGGGGTAGTGTTTTAGGGTTTAGGGTAGTGTTTTAGGGTAGTGTTGGGGGGGTCGTGCAGAGTACTGTTTGAGTGTAGGGAACGGACTGGGGGGAGGGGGAGGGCCGTGCTGTGCTTGGGGTAGTGTTTTAGGATAGTGTTGTGGTGTTTGTGTAGTGTTTTAGGTTTTAGGGTAGTGTCGGGGGGTCGTGCAGAGTAGTGTTTGAGTGTAGGGACCGGCCTGGGGGAAGGGGGAGGGTCGTGCTGGGAGTAGTGTTTTGCTGTTTGTGTAGTGCAGGGTAGTGTTTTAGGGTATTGTCGTGGGGGTCGTGCAGGGTAGTGTTTGAGTGTAGGGACCGGACTGGGGAAGGGGAGGGTCATGCTGGGGGTAGTGTTTTAGGGTAGTGTTGTGGTGTTTGTGTAGTGTAGGGTTTTTGGTTTAAGGGTAGTGTTGGGGGGTCGTGCAGGGTAGTGTAGTGTTATTGTAGGGAGAAGACTGGGGGTCGGGGGAGGGTTGTGCAGGGGTACTACATTAGGGTTTAGGGTAAGGTAGTGGAGAGTCACTTACCTTGCAAACGTTTACCATGAGTATACCTTTACCACGCATGCCTTTGCGTTGTAATGGCATGCGTGGTAAAGGCATAGTCGTGGTAAAATTTTGCGTTGTAATGGTATGTCGTAAATGACATACGTGGTATTGCTATGCGATGTAATTAGTCATATTCCTTACAGGCCAGTTCGTGTAGCGTGCGCATTAATTCTCTCAGCTGTCTCGCTCTGTTATGTAGATCGGTTCGGCTATCCCTGCGCCCACGCCAGAGTAGTGGGTGTGAAAGGAGGATGCCCACTACAATCCTTTCATGGGGCATTAATGAGGGGCTCCTTAATACATGTTTGGCTGTGTGTGGGGTGGCATTTTCCATTACGCCGCTGCCGCATGTGCCCCTCACAAAAAACATTCGGTACCAAGGACGTTTAATGCAGGGAAGTGGATGGAAGTGGATGGAAGTGAGCGTGTGCACTCCATCTTTCCCCAGGGAAGGACAAGCAGGGAGCAGACACCAGGGTCGCACCCACCACTGCACAATCTATAGTATTGGGCCCTTTAGGAGATTCAGAGCGCTCATCCTCAGTTTGAGGCATAGCAGCCGGGAAGTAAAGGGCACCAGCAATCTGCAGCTTTATTAGTTCCAGGCCCCAGCGATGGTGCGAGTGAGCTGCTTTGTGTTTCTTTGGGACATCAGTACAGTGTACCTAGAAAATAATGGTCGGGGCAAGACTCTGCAACTGGCAGGGTTAGGTTCGCTCCCCTCTGTGTTTTTTATCAAGCAGGTCGAGTGAGGCCCTCCATCCTGCGGCCCTAGATGATGGCATCCAAGATCAGCACAGGGGCTGCCGCTTCCTGCGCTTTCATATTTCACTATACCAATTCACCACTAATCCTTTATGGGTTCCGAAAAGCACTTTGACGTCTCGTCAGGGGTAGTAAGCGCTATATAAATGTACACCAGTGTGGCTGCTGTTCAGCATGGCTAAACGCTATTGGGGTGGGGTAGAGTGGAATGGAGTAGGTTGATTTAGAGTAGCGTGGAGTGGATTGGGGTAGCTTAGAGTAGGGTAGATTGGTTTAGAGTGGAGTGGGATACAGTGGATTAGATTGTAGTCTGGTAGCGTGAATTAGAATGGAGTGGGGTAGACAGTAGTGGTGTAGAGTGGGTTAGATGGAGGAAAAGGTGGAACGGGGTACATTGGGGTGGAGTGGGGTAGATTGGAGTGGGATAGATTTGGGTGAGGTGGGGCAGACTGAAGTGAAGTGGGTAGATTGGGTGGATTACAGTAGGGTAGATTGTAATGGAGTAGAGTAGGTTGGAGTGGAGTAGGGTAGATTGGAGTGGAGTGGGATACTTGGAGTGGAGTAGATTGAGGTAACAGATTGGAGCAGATTGGTTTAGAGTAGGAAAGGGTAGATTGGGGTAGCATGGAGTGGGGTAGATTGTAGTGGGGTATATTGAGGTAGAGTGAGGTAGACTGGAGTGGGGTAGGCTGTAGTGGTGTTGAGTGGGCTACCTTGGGTGAACAGTGGGGTACATTTAGTGGGCTAGATTTGAGTAGAGTGGTGTACAGTGGAGTGAGGTAGATCTGGGAGGATTGGGGTAGATCGGAGTGGATAGAGTGGAGTGCGGTATATTGGGGTAAAATGGAATGGGGTACATTAGGTAAGAGTGGGGTACTTGGAGTGAGGTAAATTGGGTGGATTAGAGTAGGGTAGATTGGAGTGGAGAGGGGTAGAGTGAAGCGGGATAGACTGGGGTAGAGGAGATGGAGTGGAATGGGGTAGGGTAGGGAGGAGTAAAGAGGAGTGGAGTAGATTAGGCTAGATTGAAGGGGGTATATTGGAGTGGGATAGATTGAAGTGGAGTGGGGCAGATTGAGGTAGAGTGGGGTATATTTGGGAAGGGTGGGGTGGGCTAGAGTGAAGTGAGGTAGGCTGGGTGGATTGGAGTAGGATAGAGTGGAGTGTGGGGGATTGGGGTAGAGTGGAGTATGGTAGAGTGGAGGAGAGTGGAGGAGAGTGGAGGTAGATTAGGGTGGAGTGGGGTACATTGAAGTGCAGTAGATTGGGTGGATTAGAGCATGGTAGATTGTAGTGGAGTAGATGTGGGTGAACTGGGGTAGATAGGAGTGCGGTAAATCAGGGTAGAGTTGAGTGAGGTATATTGGGGTAGACTGGAATTGGGTAGATTGGGGTGGAGTGGAATAGGGTGGGGCGGAGTAAGGCAGATAGAGTGGGGTAGATTGGGTGGATTCGAGATGGGTAGATTGGAATGGAGTGGGGTAGGTTGGAGTAGGGTGAGGTAGATTGTGGTAGAGTGGGTAGACTGGGAAAGATTGGAGTTGGGTAGTTTAAAGCGGGGTAGACAGGAGTGTAGTGGGGTAGGGTGGATTAGATTGAAGTCAGACTGTTGTAGTGGGGTAGATTGGGGAGGAGCTGGTTTGATTGGAGTGTGGTAGAGAAGATTGGAGAGGGGTAGATGGAATGGATTGAAGTAAAGTAGAGTGGAGTGTGGTAGATTGGGTGGATTAGAGGAGGGGAGTGGGGAGATTTGGGTACAGTGGAGTAGACTGAGGTAGTTTAGGTTGGAGTGGGATACATTGGAGTGGAGTAGATTGAGTGGATCCGGGTATGGTAGATTGGAGTGGGGTAGATTTTAGTGAAGTGGAGTTGGATATAGTGGAGTGGGGTAGCAGAGTGGAGTACAGTGGAGTGGAGAGCCGTGTTGTAAAGTGTCTTACAATAGAGTTTCATGGAGTGGCATGGCATAGAGTGGAGCAGAGTGAAGTGGTGTATAGAGGAGTAGTATAAAGTGGAGTAGCATAGAGTGGAGTATGTATGGTGTGATAGCACACTGCCGTTAAAGACAACACATTTCCAATTGAAATTGTCCATTACATTTGCATTCGAGAGGGTGGAGGGTCAAAAACAGGCCTGGGTGAAATTTAAATCATGTGCAATTTTTCAAATTTCACATTACACTTGTGTCAAAAAATAAATGACAGGTTTGCATTTCACATAATGTTCTTGAAATTTCACGTAATTACTTAAAAGAAAATTATACGAATTTCATACTCTCTTAGTCGAATGAGAGCTGAAAAAGGGGCAAGAGGGAGGTGAGTTATAAAAGGATGGGGAGAGAACTGAGAAATAACTAATGCTTCTCTCTAGTAGTTTCCTGCCACCTTCATAGTTTTCAGTTTCAAAACATTCCCCTCACAAGTTATCAATGATGAGAAAGAACAGTTCAGCAACAAAAATGTATATTGAAGCCATTAAATAATTAATGCAATACAGAATATGTGATACCTCACATCCTCAATTTTTAAATCTTAGAACATTTTCTCTAGCACTACTGGTTTATAATTTGCTTCTTGGGGAACTGCGAAAGCCCATGGTTAAGCTATGCCAACAAGTGGTCTCACACTGTTCCAATAGCCCTAGGAGAGCGCGTTAAAAGGTGCTGCCACTGGCCATGAAAAAGCATACCAGAGTGAGTGACGTGATAATTACATTCAAGTGTCGACATAACTGGTACCGAAAGGACCTTTCGGTCTCAGTTACGTAAGTACCTAAAAGGCCATCAATTTGAATATAACACGATGCAAGCATCAAATATGCTTGATGGGTGAAGAGAGTAAATACGCTGATATCAAACCGTGCAATGCTAAACATTTCAGTAATGTTGCAGGAACAGTGTTTCGAGACATGTAACGCCTACTTCTTGTCACAGAACGAAACCCAGAAGTTAATGTCCACTCTTCCTTGTCCAGACCAAAGTGCATGTTGTGCCAGCTAGATAATGCAGCAGAGGGGCTTCAGTGCCTAAGAGACTAAAAGAGTAAAACAATGCGTATAAAAATCATATAAAAAGGTGCACTTAACATCCAATGCCCTCCTACAGAACGACGGCTAAAGAACATGGTGTTGACTACATGAAATCACCCTTTAGCCGGTCATCATTAAGACTAGTGTTCTGCCAGAAATAACCCACTTTTTCTCTGTTATGCACGGTTCCGTAGCCCCACAAATGCAGACTGTGGGAGAATCATCTTCTTACAGGCCAGTTATTTCTTTCCTCAGAAAAGCAATTGTTTTTTCCCTTTGCATTGCGCACAACTACAGGTCAATCTGGAGGCTAAGATGTCGAGTTATTTTATTTTTTTATGCAAATACAGTGACAGAGCACAAGATTTCGGTATTTTTGTAGCTAGCACATTCTCTGCCCACCGCAAAAATACGGCGCATTATGAGATTTTGGGCTGCAAAATTGCTTTTTTGCCACAAAATTTGCCACTCAGAGCCACAAAATCCTGGGGGGGGGTGTCTGGTACTTACTTGAAATAACAGTTTGCTTCACAGTGCACCTAAAAGTGAGAACTGGTTGGGATTAGAATATTTAGGTTTCATCTTTAATAAACAATTTGTTGTTTACAAAAATAGAAATGGCGAGGGTCAGTAGATTTATGTTAGTCTGTGCCTGCAGCGCTTATGGCATAGTTATAGATTTACTGCATTTGCCATTTAATTTACTTTATTTCACCCGAAAATGTTGTTTCTAGCTCTAATAGATCAAAATACTGGTAGATAATTAGCCATATAATATGCATTTTTTGCTGCAGAATTTAGATAACCTTGTAGCAGAATGGTTTGGGGGCTGTCGTTACAATGATGGAATCCGTTTTTCACAGGCAACTGTAAAAATGTCTGCATATTTTACGGTACCCTACGATATATTGCCTGTAATGTGCAATAGAAATAAAAACAACCAAAACCTGATTGATTTTTATATATTCACTGAAAAAGCAAAAGGTTAAAGTAACCTTATAGTTAGGTGAAATGTTCAGTAACATTATGTTTAAACTCTAAAAACCACAGAAATTCACCAGTTATAGTTCTCAAGTAACTATAACTCACTCCCTTGCCATGCACAGGTTTTTCATCAATAATTTAATTGTAAATGTTGCAGTGATCTTATCAATGATGGTATAGAAGATGTCACGAGTGTTGTAATATGTGGGGTAGTTAGCAGTGCATGGCAAGGGCACAAGTTATAGTTACTTGAGATAACTATATCAGGTTTATTTCTGTTTTCTGGTGTTTAAAACTACTTTGTTACAGAACATTTCACCTTACTATACGTTACTTTAGCTTTTGTTTTTTTTCCTGTGAATTACTAGGTTTTTTTTAAACAGTAATATTTTACTACCATATGTAAAGCCAGCCCTCCAACCCACATGGAGGCAGCCCCCGGACAGGCAGCCAACCCCACACAGCGCACAGCCATACTGGATTGTGTGGTTGACCAAGGGGAGCGTGTGTGGATATAGAATGCTAGCTGTGCAGATATATATAATGGTGTGCATGTTGTTGCCGATGTAGACAATTCTGGGTGTACCAACATATGGGGGCATACTTGTTCTGCAGACGTAACACTTGGTGTGCAGTTATAAGTTATGTTGGGTGGGTTGTAATACGGGAGAAGGTGAGTTTGTTGGCAGAAGATGTTACCTAATAAAGAGGTGTAACATGAGATGAAAGAAGCACCTTAACTCAAGATTGCCATAGCTTTTCAATTTTGAAGCACCGGTTAACATATTAGAGAATTTTAACTCCCCTTTAACTTTAGCTTTCCTACAGAATTTTATTTTCTCTCCATGTTAGCTTATGATGGTGGTTCTGTGGACGTACTATAGCGAACATGCTAACATGAGGTTAATTGTGTGGACATCTGGTGTTGCTTGTATGATGATGGTTGTTGTATAATGTTGATTGTGTGGACATATGAGATTGATAAAGGGTTGCACAGTGTATTTTTGTTGATGTATGATGGTGGATGTGCTGGTGCAAGACTAAATTTATGTCATTGTATCCCAGTGAGAGTGTGGAGTATCTTTGTTTTATTGGCGAATGACTGGGATTGGCTGGACACAATGGTGGAAGTGTGACAGCAGTAGTTCGGATTCATAATGGCAGTTGTGCGCACTTGTGATGTTGGTGTGTTTTGGCATACACCAGTGGTTGAGTGTGCATAGGGTCATGTGATTTTTATTAAATAAGCTGTGTGGATGTATGATGGTGGACAAATTAATATATAATGCTTCTCATACTGACGTAGGATGGTGGCTGTATTGGTGTATGATATGAGTTGTGTGGCCATAGGATGGAAGGTGTGTTCAGCATATGGTGGTGCGTGGACATGTGATAGGTTTGCTGGCGTAGGACGGTGGTTGCATGTATGTATGAGGACGAGTATGTGGCCCTATGAAGTTTTATGTTTTGACAGACTGCTGCCTGTGTGGGGGTCTGATGGTGGATAAGTTGTCACATGATGTTGGTTGTGCATACCTATAATGGTGGATGTGTTGGAGAAGGACAGCGGGAGAGTGGACATGACAGTGGGTGAACCTTACAGAAGTGGGTTCGTTTGACGTATGGTGGTAGTTGTGTTGGCATATGCCAGTGGCTGTATGGATAATCTGATCACAGTGAAAATGTAGAAAAGTGGAGAATGATGGCGGCTGCAGACTGAGCTGTAAACGGTAGGAACATAGGTAGGACAGGTGAGACAATACACACACGCTTTAGTACATGAAATGTACTTGTAGGCAGGGCAAAGACCCACTAATGTAGCTGAAATTATTAAAATATGAACATTATGACAGTGGTCGAGATAAAGCATTACCTGAAAGGTTACAGGAAGTATGGAAATGGACATTTCAGGCAGGCTCAGGTACAATGAATGGGCAGATGGGTGACAGGCACAATAGGACTCAGACACATGGCCTGCTCTGGCACTTGGCAACGAATGGAGAAGGATAAACAGTCTCCTTCCAGAAGCCTGTGGTGATCTGGCACTCCCAAAGAAGTGGCAGCTCTTCAGACCCAAATCTAGGCTCCTACGAGGGATAGGAGATCAGGTCGGCCCAGGTTTTGGTCACAAAATAAGGCCTCAACATTTTCAAGGGGGCGAGGCGGGGGCGCCTGGTTCCTCAGCACTAAGCCAGCCCTTTCATGTGAAAATGACTGCGGAAAACAAGAGCCTAGTTCAGTGCATACTAGCACAGCATGCCACCAGCTGCCAAGAGTGGTCAGAAAAAGAAAGGTGTTACTTGAAAGTATTTAATGAAAGCCACAACATGTAAAACTTAAAAGGGGCCTGTGAGTGTTAAAGACAGCCTGAGCATGCTGTGACCGCTTTTGCTTTGCTCTTCAACCCTTACGCTTCTAGCAAATGTTAATTTGCCCAAATATCAGCAGAACCACATATCTCTTCTTGTCTAAGAAGTCACTGCTCGAAACAAAGCTTTCTGTTACAATTTGCATGTGCTCGAATCCGCCCCCTCCCCTTGTAAAACCTAAAGAGAACGATTGCTTTTATCTATATCAGATAACTTACGCCAGCTCGTGCTGAAGGTACTACTGGGCTAGTAAGTCCTCAAAGAAGGCATGCCTTTTTAAATAACAAAATACATTTTGCGCTATAAAAATCGTGTCTTGGACACGTACTAATACACCCCAACCTTGAGAGGATGTGGCCTAAGGGCCAGAGCTGCCGACTTTCGAGCTGGGGAGTCGGGTTCGAATCACGCCGGCTCAACATTGTGGGATTCTGGGCAAATCGCTTTATTTCCCCTTGCATACACAAAAAAAATGAAGATATACCCCTGTAACGCGACTGGTGCTCCTGTAAAGTGATCTGATACCTTCCGGTCGAGTTCGCGCTAAATAAAACTGCCCCCTCCCTCCAAAAAAAACCAGACAATCCCAGAACCGTGCTTTGCAATCATTACCTGATACCTCCTGCTAGTATAAAGAATCTCCAATTATTTTGTTTCCAAAATCTTCCCGCAGCAGTCCGGATAACCAGGTCTCTGAAACCACAAAGCAATCGCCATCTATCAACCACCAAAGATCTCAACGGCTCTCACTTGCCCTCGCCATCACAACGCTCGCCAAACATGGCTTTCCTACTGCAGAACTTCCGGCGTGACCGGAAGTGCGTCAGTAAGAAATCTGCCAGTCCAATTGCTCCTGGAATGAGTGCATGTGAAAGGATGCGGAAATCCATAGCTGAAACGGTGCAATATCATGGATTTGGCTGTGTTTGAGGTGCTTGTTTGAGCTGCATTTCGGGCACCAAACAAGCTTCACAGGTCCCATTTCTTCTCCGTATTGCATTATGGGACATGTAGTTTCAAGTGTAGCACGACGTAACCAATACAAAACCATGAAAAACAGCGCCGGAAAAGCTCAGATGGAAATAACATAATTGCTGAGTTGCTAAATAAATGTTAATCTTATGCCAAAACATGATGTTGATAGTTTTTCAAGTATGTGCAAGTTTTGTTTTCTGCACGTTCTATGTAGCAAAAACTTGCTTTACTTGAGCACCAGAATTAATTACTCAAAATCGGATCTTTTCTCTAGGCACGGAGATGTTAAATGATTTGCTCAGAATGACAACTTGTTGAGCTGACGCCGGGATTCAGGTTCGGCTTTTGTGTTGGTGGTGCGATACTCTTTGCTGGCGCCCTTCACCAACGAGAGTCTCTAGGAAGTCCCTCATTATTATCCGCTCAGGGGTTCATGCTTTGGAAGTGGGAAATGGAGCTTCTGGGAGGGAGGGCGTGTCAGCATTTGAATGTTGCCGCAAAGAGAATTCCTGACTCTGCTACAGCGCTCTCAGTGCAGCGCAGGGTGCAGCTGTAATTTTATTTAGCGTTTTGCCTAAAAAATTGATATAAATATAAATGATATAAAATAATGTACATTGTTACGCACACAAATTAAGATGCACATATGCTTGGTCACCTGATACTACCTACTTGACTAAGTTTTCCCATTTAGCCAAATTGTGTGATCCTATTCAATTCACTTTACTCCACTGTGCCTCTTTTTAATTGAAAACCAAATCTGAGGCCACCCCTGAATAAATTCACTTCAGTAATACAAAAATAAAACACACACACACAGAAGTATGATTTAATAGGCAACAGCGTCGCTCCATATACAAAAACATTACTGGACGTGTATACTGTGCTCATGACAAAATAATATCTCTTGATTTACTCATACCAGTGCGGTCAGGGTATTGTACTTGTGGAACAGCTCATGTTGAAAACAAAATTCATTTAACAATTGTCACTGCAGTGATATAACTTAATATTCCAAAGTGAAATATAAGCATTCAAGAAATAATCCATTTTAATTACAGAGACTCTGCCTTGTGTATTTTGGACGTTTGCTGTAGTATTTACATGTTAGATCTTTGCGAGCTTGGCTAGTGCTTTGTTTCTTAGAGCCAAGCCAGGCCCCCTGACTAGGCTCTGGTTCAGCTCTATGCATTTCCTGGCTTACTTATCTATATTTAATTGGTGCACTACCATGCACAATTACTTATCCCTTTTTGCCACTTGGGCGCATCTGGAAGAGACTAAAACCATATCTGAAATTTGCATAATTAGCGTTTAATATGTCTAGTAATGAATTCTTCACATTGTGCCTTTGCTGTTACTCACCCAGAGTATGTGTATGTTTTCTAAATTTCTTTGTCCACTTCCTTTATGCATCAGAGCGCATAAAAATGTTGCACAGTTGCGATTCACCAAAATGTGTAACTTTACATATACCAAATTAAAGTGTCAAGTAGATTTGATAACACAGTGTTGTCTAGTTTGCCTTTTTTTCTTTTAAAATGTGCACACCCTCACACCTAATTTAGTAAACCCACCCCTAATTGCATAGTTGCATAGTTCTTTGCCACCTAATTTTAGTAGCTCTGTCCACAATGTCCGAATTTTATTATTATCCGTATCATGCATTGATCTTTTTAACACTCAATGCTTGCTTTTACCCATTAATATCAGTCCAAATGGTTTAAAAGTAAAGAAAGACCAAAAAATAGTATCTAGGGGTGTGCGAAATTTCCGTAAATTGTTTTCACGTAATTACATGAAATTTCAGCAAAATTACATGAAGTGGACATCTGTTGTTTCATGCTATATTTTAGCGCAAAATGCGCCCCTGCGTCAGTTTTCGGTATTTTGGCTCAAGGACACATTTAAACAAAAGCACATTGATCAACAGGTGCTCACATTATTGTTAGTCCTGTGCGTTAGCAGTAAATGTTAACCGCAAATGGCACGGTTCGCTGTAACTTTTACCATGAATGGCGACTAATTACACGCACTGGCAAAATAGCATCATTTTGGGAATATTCCCAGCATTACGAGAATCATGCTGGCACAATGTAAATTTCCCCAGTCCTTATTAACCAGTGACTGACTCCACACAGTATTCTTAAGCAGACTTTATGCATATTTTGCAGATAATTAAAAAAAAATCATGTAATATCTAAATGGAGTTCATTGTGCAGCAATCAGCAAATAATTGCAAAATCATCCAACTAGTCAACATGTTAAACAAAAAATGGAGCGCAAATGGTGAATAGGCTCGTCAAGTGTTCAGCAAATCATCCTTGAATCACAAGGAATTATTCCATATGGTTAGTGCCTTTGTAATAATCAGAAACCCAATTTCTATTCATCCTTAGATCATCAGGAACAATGTCCTCTTGTCAAGTAATCAAATACTCATCCTGAGATCACCAGGATCAATGACATCTTGTAAAGTCATCAGATACTCATTTCCAAGTCATTCTCAGATCATCAGAAGCAATTACATCTTCTGAAGTCATCAGATACTCATTCTCAAGTCATCCTCGAATCATCAGGCTCAAGTTTCTAAACTCTGCTGATGACTTCAAGAGCTTGATGATGTCTGATGATGTGAAAATGACTTGTAAGGTAGTTGGATGATCATCCAATGACTCTGGGATGGCCTCTAAAGTAATCCTGTTAGACCTGGGAACTCACACTCATCAAACAAGCTGGTATTCCTTCTTCTTTAGAACCTCACCAGCCAGCATCTGCAGCACCCCATCAGTAGTGTTAATTCTGTGAAGCCTGTGACAACTTGACATATTGATGGTTTACACCAAGGTGTGTGATGTGGCAGTTCACATTTTTTGTTTATCTGCTTGTTTTAAGGTCTTCTCCACTTTTAGTGAATGCAGTTGCAATTTTTGCTGCATGTGCTATTGCCTCTTGTGTAATGCCCATCAATTGTTCTTTTTGCATTTCTTTTTGCATTCTTCTTGCGTAATTACAGCATGCACTAATTAATCAATTGCATATGGGATAAGACTGCATGCTTATGGCATACACATTACCACTTGACCGGGTTGTGGCACGATATATATTAGGTGATTTTATCACTTTCGAAAACAAGGAAAAGGTAATTGTGCATGGTGCTAAAACAGTGGCCACGTGTTCTTTATCAAAAAAAGAGGCTTTCATTTTTTTCTTAGCAACAGAATCAGTAACCAGGTCACAGAAATTAGTGAACTACACCTGTTTCTAACCAATATTAAGACGTTCTGGATAATAACCTCAGCCCATTTAGAAATCTGCCACGGCTTGTGTAACCTTCACGGTAACAAGTCCAGACTATTCATCACAGTTATGGTTGTAGTAACAATCCCCATCTCATCAGACGAAAAACTGCTGAGATTGAGCTATTTTCTTAAAGTCTCCCTGAGGTGCCAGATACATTTTGTTGCCGAAACCATTTGCGACATCCAACTTTCTGCATCTTGCTACAATACCATTAATCAATAATGGGAAAACTCAAACTAGAAATCAGATTTAAAAAAACAAAACACTCATAACTCCATACTTCTGGGCATTCCTGAAAGTAAATAGTTTAAACGGATTCCCGTTCTGCAGCTGTAAAGTTGTTCAGAGGTACTCATAGTGTGCATTTTGTAAATTAACTTCACTGGATCTTGGAAGCC
The DNA here is from genome assembly GCA_963921515.1 of Calotriton arnoldi. Lineage (NCBI taxonomy): Eukaryota > Metazoa > Chordata > Amphibia > Caudata > Salamandridae > Calotriton > Calotriton arnoldi. The sequence goes on from CAWUFW010000509.1 coordinate 2,302,935, forward strand.
ATAAGGGTTTAGTTCAAAGAGATGACTATATTGCAAAGAGCCACTCAAAGAACTTCCCAATGTTACATTAAAAAGTTATTTCACAACTATATCAGGAGGAACCAATGTGCTCAGCCATCAAACACCCCTTTGAGATATCTAGGCTTTAGTGCAGCTTTGTGGCCATGTGACTGTCATCAGTGCTCGTAAGACCCTGGGAAAACGCATATTCCACATGAGCTTATTACACGCTAATGTTCCATGGGGGCCATTAAGCTCATGAAGATAAGGATAATGGCTGTAAGGTACCTCTGAAACTGATAACGTGTGAAGTACAAACCAAGAGATATTGGAACATATTCGGATCACATTGGCTACTCCTGAAAAAAGTACTACACAGGGTGGTGAAGAGTTCTGAAACACGTAAACTATATACGTAAAAATATATGTGATGTGTGTTATTTGTTTTTGGGAGCGGATTATGAAGAAAATAAAATGACTGTTGTTTTTCATCTTACACAGTCTTAATTGTGGGTAGTATATTGCTTTCCAAACCCCAACAAGACAAAATATATTCTCATAAACAGACCTGAGAATATGCACACAACCTAAGGGAAAGGCAGGTAGGTCTCCTGTTATAAGGTAGCAATGCCAGCATTGTTTTCCTGGATAAGGGTGTTTTTTAATGCAGTTTTATATAGCGGGAACTCGACCCAAAGGCATCAGAGCGCTTTACATGAGCACCAGTTGCATTACAGAAGGACACATTCATTTAATTTTTAGGCATAGAGAAATTAAGTGATTTGCCCAGAATCATAAAATGTTTGAGCCTCCCGCCAGACTCCAACCTGGTTCCCCAGCTTCAAAGCCGCCCGCTTTGGCCATTAAGCCACATCCTCTCCAAGGGTTGCAGATGCAGGAATTCTAAATATGCAGTTAATATGTGCTGCTCAATCCCTGTTGATATATTTGATGGGTCCAATTAAGATCTGGTGCCTATGATGATAAACAGCAGGGAATGTCCAGAATTTTTAGATCTATAAGCACTTATAGGGGAGTCGTGAGGTAACTCATCTTCATTTTTTTGTGGATGATGTCGGGCATTACCAAGGATATATTTGGAGAAATACCAGAATTGTGAGATAGGTTCTAGCGGTGGTTATAAACTCCCAAGTTAGGGTGGATAAGTATACTATTTAGGAGTAGAGTACCACTGTTTGTATTCTACTTAGGATAAACATCTCAGTTGTGTTCACGTTCCTGCTGGATTGGAAGATTCATACGTCAACAAGAAACATAGTCTGAGAAGGTTTGCTAAAAACCCAGGAAGTCAATCTGTTGCTTACCTGATGAAAGCACGTGAAAGTGAAATTATTTCAGCTGCTTTGTATGAAGGTCCAGTGTACTGTTTAGACAGGTCACTTTTCTGGGATGCATTGGAGGTTATGTGTTGGAAATCTTTCATAAAAGCCTCTTCAAACATCAGTAATTTTGAATATAAACCTGGATTTAGGCTGGCAGTAGGCCTGAAAACAACGGATATGAATAAGGAGACACTTAGGCCCCAATTATGAGTTAGGATGAGCGGTATCTCGGGTGGGATACCACCATGCTGGATCACAAAAGGCCCAGTGTTCCCAAACCTGGATTTTGCAGGTGTGGGGACAACGGACCCGATTTTGCTCACTGCCCGAGAAAACCAATTTATGCTTGGGCTGCAAGGGCAGCTCCACCTCAATTCAAGGTCATTGGCTGACCCCCTTCCAGTGCTTAGTTTGAGCCAGTGGTTGCAGGTGGGGCCCACCAGCACTCATTTTTGAGGCCTGGTACTTATTTTTTATTATCAGTCTAACAAGGTGCATAATAGTAATGTTATTACAAAAAAACCAACCAATAACAACAACAATATCCATAAATATATGGAGTGTGAAGCTCTTATTTGGATGAGCAACGGGATCCATCATTACAGGCACACAGTACCAAAATGCATTTAAAGAATTCTCCTTCTTCTCAGATAGCATATAATGAGTTCCTGTGTCTCACTGAAAAGAGAACACACATTTTCAAAGACAGGTGGAAACTGCGAGAATGTTTCTAAAGAGCCAGAAAGTAACACCTGTGCTCATTGCAAAATCACAAATATACTGCATTACAAATGAATTCACACAAAACAAAAGCCCATACCATCTCTCTGCTTCTCCAGATGCTTATTCTGAGCTAGAATGTCATTGACCTGCTTCCGGTGAGCCTCAGCCAGATAACGGAGCTGTCCTTCGTGGTCTCGTGCCCACTCTGCCTTGGCACTCCTACTGGTCTAATCAAGGAAGAAGGCAAGATGGACACAGACGGCGAGACAGTAGAATCAAAGGGCCATGGAGATTGATGCAAAGAGATAGACGGAAGGACAAGTAGAAAGCCGCCAAACAAACAAACAAACATAAAATAAGAATTAAAGGATGATGGATGGAATGATTGTGAAAAGGATACACCAATGGAGATATGTAGAAGAAAATATACATATGAGTGTGATGGAAAGAGTGGATTTAGCAAAAGATATGTACAGGAGGAGGAGGGAAAGGAGATGAAATTAAGAAAGAAAGAAGGAAGGAAGGAGAAAATGGAGGGAAAGTGGGGAAGAGAAAAGAGCAAGTAGGAGAGGAAGGGAAGAAAGCACATGAAATAAATCAGTAATTATTTAATCATGACTCTCACAAAATACTGCCAATATTTATAAACAATGTTATTTTTATGGTTTAAATCTTTTTATTTACAATGTGATTTTTGAACCAAAATAATACATGAAAATAATAAGGAATGCAATGAAAACAATGTGCAGCACGAGGGGTATTTTCAAACCTGAATCCCTAACAAATATTTCTCTGAAGTCCGCTACGAAATGAACTATAAGATTGAACCATCATAAAGATGGAGCATTTTGGGAAGAAAGTTTTCATAAGCAGTCTATCAGCATTTACTTAAAAGAGAAATTGTTCTGATAAAAACCAAAAGAGTTCAAAGTGTATACCGGTCATTATACCTCCTCTATCGAGTTATAGGCCCAGACCACAAGAAATGGCTTTTAAAAACTTGGAGGCATTTTATGAGGGTGGAATTTTCCACATTAAACAGGCATAATAAAAAGAAAGACAACCTTTCGAATGTTGGATTAGAATATTTAGATTACTCAGTCAGTTAGTCAAATATACTTTATTCGGTTAACTAAAACATAAAAGTTACAGACACATTAATTCAAAAGCTTGATTTCATAAAACATAACAACCATAAAAGATGATCCTCTCTTTAAAATGTGTTAGAATCACAACAACCAGTATTAATGTCCATCCAAACCCTAGGACAATTCAAGTTGTCTCTTTCTGCTTCTTACTACTCCCATTAAAAAGCTATCTACATTGAAACAAACCTGGATATTAGGCAACATCTGCAAATATAAAAAGCTGGTCTTACTTGTGCAAATTGTTTACCTGTTAGCAACGGGATAATGCATTGTTGTCTTAACTTGCTATAGCGGTCATAAAATATGATAAAGTGCATAGTATCTTGCTCTGAAAAGCAGTCACAACTGCAAGGACCCATATCACTAACTTTATTCCAGCCCTTGGTGTCTGCCAGTAACCAGTTTAGTCGGAATCTCATTAGAAGAAAGCAATGGTAGGGCTCCATGACCAAAGTTAAATAAGGCTCTGTTGAGAGGCATGTCTTTAATAAGATATTGCAGAATACTGAGGGTTTGCTAAACTCACACAATTCTCTCCCGGCTTGAAACACGGAGCGAAAGTGTTTTTGACCCAACCCAAATCCTCCTTTCTAATCCCTTCTGGTGATCTAAATAGCTCTGATTGTCCCAACTTATCCCCTATGGATTTAATATAATTTAGCCACGGGATAGTTAGCCTTTTCCAGGGAAGGCAGTCCCTAATGATTATCCGATTTAATTCTAATTCAGGGTTTATCCAAATCCCTATCCACCTCAACAGGAGACATAGAACTAAGAGGTCCGAGATATACTCCACACCCAGCTCTTTGCGGATAATAAATGACGCATTAGATTGTGGGACAGAGAGGAGACGTCTAAGAAATGTACTCTCTACCGTCTGCAAGTCCCTCGCCTCTTTATATCCCCAAATGTCACGCCCATAGCTCGCCAGAGATATCACTCATTATTGGCCCTCTGTCACACATTTGTCTTCAATAGAAGTCCAAACATTCCAGTGTTCTAATGTAGTATTACAGCATCCTACAGCAGGGCTAGAGCAGTCATCAAGGCCCTCTAACGATTATAGGACTGAGATGCACGCAAGGGCCTATAATGAGTGAGGGGCCCTTTAATGATCAGATTCTATGGACGCCTACTCAGTTTATAAGAGATAAACACCTGCATAGGGGAGCAATCCACCTATGCCTAGGGGTAGCGTACTTAGGACAAAAGAACATCAAGTGCTCCTCAGTTTCATCGGTGGAGGTGCCAAAGCTACAGCTTGATACACCCGTCTTAGGGCCAGATTCCGATCTCGCTAGGAAAGCCCTCCGTACGACTCGGATCTGGAGGGCTTTCAGAGCGAAACGTGCTCCGGGGGTCCGAACGAGCGAGTACGATGCAGCCGTATGCTTACGGACTCGTTTCGCTCGGACTCCCATTGAAGTCTATGGGAGCCTGTGTACAGACGCGTACACAGGCACCCATAGCAAAAAGGGGTGGGTGGGGAAAAGCGTACACCCTGTGGCAGGCACCCCATGGTGCCTGCCACACTGTGCATGCCTGGATCGGGGGGACCCACGGGCACACCCCCATGACAGATTCGGAGTGCCCCGGGTGAAGGGGGGCCTGCTATGGCCCCCCAAAGTACGCTCCCGACAGCCGTTTCGCCTCGCTGAGACCGAGGTGAAGCGGCTGTCCGAATCGTGCATCGTACTCGCTTGGTCAGAATTCGGCTCCATAGCGTGGCACGATTCGGCTACGAACGAGTCGTACGGACAGGTTCGGGTCCCGGAAACGATTCGGTCGGCGCGTACACGATCTTTGCATCGTACTTGGTCGTTCGGACCTGCGTACAATTCGGTCCTAAACAAGGGCTACGAATCGGATCCGGGAAAGCCAAATCCGATTTGGAGGCCTTCCAAACGACATCGGAATCGGGTCCTTAGAGGAATCCCATAGTGCAGTAAAAGCAGCAGTTGGCAAGATCCCACATCTAAACTGCAAGAACAAAGTATGAGCACACACTGGGTGAATATAGTAAAGGAATTCCTCAGCTTTTGGCACAGATATGTACATTAAAAAAAACCTTGCGAGTCTCCCCCTTTAACTCAACTGGTCATTTTGTGCAGCTGTCTTCTACCAGTACCTACATTTAACCATTTGGGCTGCATTGGCTGGGATGGACGAGGGGTCTTCCCAGAAATCAGGTAGACTCAGCTCTATCCAAACTCTTTTTACATAACTCAGCCACTTGATATTATTGGAAGATTGGAGTGTCATAGTATCAGCAAGGCCCACTCTTTATTCTTGTAAATCACTGGTGGTCCAAATACACACCCAATATAACAATGGTCTCATGGCCACCAATTCAGTAACAAAATCAATGCCAAGATCCAGCGACAAGGGCAATAAAGGAGTTCCTTATCCTAACCCCGTAACAATTCTAAAAAAGTTATTCTCTTTGGTAACCAAAACACTCAGATTACAATAACCCCAAAGTTCTACCCCGTTTAATGCCGGGGGTTATTGTAATCTGAGTGTCTCATTTCAATATCTTGCCATGTGATGGACCCTGTTCACAAAGGTAAATTCAGTTATAAACATACAAGGACGACTGGATGTACCTCATTGACACCTTCCAGGAATTTACGTAGGGATTCCTGGCAGATGTAAACACATTTAAGAGGGTGGAGATCTCTGCTACGAGTGTGAAGATCTCCACATCCATAAATCCTGCTCAAGAGGGAAGTGGGTGTTTCAAGGCATGATTTTACCTGCGGAGAAAAAAATGTGCATTTGCACAGGGGTCCAATTTCCCCCATGTGGGCCTTTCTGCTATAGTAGGCTTTGCACAGCAGGATTAGCAGCCTAATACAAAATTCAGCTGACTTTCCTAGCAGTAAGTCTAGAAACCTGTGCCTAGCACAGTTTTCCAGGCACCTTTCTGGGAGTGTTGGCAAACAGCAAAATGTCAGAAATGCATGTTCATATGGAAGTGGAGATCTCCTCTCATACTTTTCTGACTTTTTTTGCAAATAGCACCTGATCTGTTTTACCTTTATTAACAGAGTCTGATTTAGGACAGCGTCTGGTAATAAATGACTTAGGATACAGGGTAGCCAACGAAGAATTAGTGTAGAACAGTTACTGCATCCATCTAACATCATAGCCAATCTCACTAAATATTCACTACTGACCTCATTCACAAAGCACTACGATAGAAAGTTGGAAATCTGCTCCTCGACTATAACCCGGAACCTTGGAACAGGTTTACAGCATTTTAAGTATTCTCAAACTATATCAAGAGAACTTCATGAAATTCATGATAGCCATAGATTTACATGAGTTCACCAAAGCAAAACATTTACAAATACAGATTTTATCAAGTGCTTTACCACTTGTAACGTTTTCTTTACTCAACAAGGAAATATGTTTCCTTCTGGAAGAATCTATATCTCAAGTATTTTAGGCACTGAGCAATATTTTCTTGCATTTGTTTTCCATACATATGGGCCCGATGCATTCTAGTATGTCCAATTATATGTCCAGATCATGTTTCAGTACTCCAACACAAATTAATCAAGGTAACTTTTTCCCTTTTAAGCATTACATATGAAATATACCTTTTGCTGCTCAATAGCTCCTAAGTGAAGTCTTATTTGACCTTGTCAGGTCATGTTACTGATGCCTCTTCATTTTCAAACATGATAAAACTCACTGACTTATGAGGCATTTTCTACAGGCACTAGAAAAAAACAACAGTTCAATCATTGTAAGGGGGAAGAGGCTGCACCTCAAAAGGTTTCTAATCTTACAGCTACTTACAGCTGTGATGCCTCTGGAACGGATTAATCGCAGCATCCACACCTCATGGAAAAGTCAGTCGTTGTGAAGTTAAGTTATCCCTGGAAATTGAGAGCATTTGCAGATCCTGTAATCATATGCAAATTCCTTTATTGTGTAAGTCCTCTAAGGCCTCCATTCCAAGAGTTGAGGAGTTCCTGATGGGGCTGCAATGGAATTACCAGTGGCGTCGGGAATTACAAAGGTTGCGGTAATAACTCATTCCTGTCCTCCCCTTCAACTTGCTGAATTTTCACCAGCTAACAACTGGTGAAATCTCTTTCTGCAAAGCCATACAAAAATAGGTGATTACCCTGGCAATAGGGTGCAAAAATCCCAATTCTTGCACTTGCCATTTCTCGGGGAGTGCTCAGGGGCAAAGTTGGATTGCAATGACATTCATGTCTCATGAAATGACTATAGCAGAGCTATCAGTAATTTCAGTATGGGAATATTGCATTGGTAGCACATGGACCCTTAGAATCAGGGCCAAAGGATTAAAGTGCTTTGAACAGAAGTGAAGATTAACTGAAACACTACCACTATACTCAAACACTCCAAATTCTTTTTGGGGGTCATAGCTGCCCTCACCCAAGCAAAAGGGTAATTACTTGTTGGAAAATATTGACCGCCAATGTATGCCGGCACTGTAAAGATTAAAGGGGTCATTAAAATAAAGAAAGTTTAATTGCAAATCTGTCCTAAAACTCTGGAGGACCTTTAGGCTGACAATGCAACAGATATTTACACAGGCCCCTCAGGATTTAGCGATTTAGCGATTCATTTTAACAGTGCAAACGGTTGCACTTATTACAAAGCACCCATAACATTTCCTGAATGTGACCCTAGTACTTCTTTTTGTTGATCTAGTCTCTGCAACTGGGTCTAATAATAGGTGGGTCTGCAGTAGACTGGAGAGGTGCTTATTTTTACTCCTGTCTGCCACCTTTGAAGTAATGAGGTATATACCAGAGACCTGTTGGCAGCTCTGCCCTACTTCTGTTCATGCCTGTGACACAAATGTGTTTTAAAAATACAGCAAGAGCAGCGCAGAACAGAAAAAGCGTCGGAGAACCGTGCACTGAGGCCAGCCCATGCATGCAGAGTATACTTTAAATCTTCAGAGTGGGTCCCTTCTCTTGTGCCCAAAGCACAGCACTGGTGCGCCTTCTGTGTGAGTTTGCTCCAATTGCATGCAATATCTCAAGCTCAAAAGAAATTAAAAGTTTTGGTGGTGTAATTGCTTTTTACATTTTCCCTAAATAAAACATAGTACATTCCAGTCATCTCAGTACACTTCTGTTTTAGGATAGCCACATCCAGTGAGAACATTTGTTAAGGTTTCTAATTATTTGTAATTTTGAACACTAAGTTTAATTGCTAAATCAGAGACTTTGGAACCGGGAAATCTTATTATAATGCCGGATTGTAATTGTTTGACCAAGAAATGTGTGATTGAATTAGATTTTATTGTGTGGTTATTAAGTGTAAAGATCATGGACATCGACTCACCAAAATGCTAAGGATAATGGATAGCGATATCACAAACCCTTTAACGCTAGATGACATCACAGGTGTATTCATTTGTCTTACCTTTAGCCCCTTAGCAAACTCTTCTTTGCTACTGAGGGTCGAAGAGGAGGGCCTACTTGGAAACTATAGAAAGCAAATAGGGCTGTTTAGATCATTTACTTTCCATTCTGCCACTACCTTCATGACTCCTCATGGGATAATAGCAGAAAGGGCAGTGCAAGCGATATCATAGGAAAAGCCAAGACTAACAGCTGCTACCCGCTGGCTACCCCTAACTGACAACCATAGCAAAGATCACTTGGAGGGTCCCTTGGTGATGAACTGTGAAGTTGTTGCCAAAAGTTTTCATCTAAGAAGATTTACATGAGTCAACAAAAAATCAACCTACACACTATAAAAAGAGAAACGTTGTTAATGAGAGAATGAAATCTAATTTTGAACATTGAGATTTGCTATGGCTGATATCATTCAAACCAATACAACATGGACAATAAACGTTGTTAATAGGAGAATGAAATCTAATTTTGAACATTGAGATTTGCTATGGCTGATATCATTCAAACCAATACAACATGGACAATAAACGTTGTTAACAAGAGAATGAAATCTAATTTTGAACATTGAGATTTGCTATGGCTGATATCATTCAAACCAATACAACATGGACAATAACAATGATGTCCTTTATTGTCAGGTGATAACAATTTGAAAAAACCGGAGATGTATCCCTGGCTTTTGACTACAATTGTAGTTGTCAACTATTCAAATATTATCAACTCCTCAAAGATGGTGGTAGCAGATTTGCAAAGCGGAAGCTGTCCCCGATGGACAGTGGCCTTGGGGCAGGTGGGTGTAAGGCACGGGCAGTGGTCCCTTTGACCACTCTCTTCTCCTCTTGATGTCTTTCCAAACATTTTTTTCTAAACGCAGCACTGGTTCCTTTAAGGAACATCAGCCGCTTTACAAAAAAATGTTTCCCACTTGGGAATGTAAAGACACGAATGATGGTCTGCTGTCCCTTACAGGTCATCATCCTTTTGTTTGAAGGGGTTGTAAATTGCCACCTACAGAATTAATATTTATCAGGCAGGTCATTCTGCAACACCTTTCAAATAAGGATTTGGCTGCAAGAGCTATTGGTACATAGGTTGCATCATAAAATGAAAGCCTGAGTGGGAAGAAGTCAGTGTGCAGTTTTCAGCCACGTTTTGCAACCAGTCTGTTTGTAGATTGGCCCACGGTGAGTTAATTATTAAATACTGCAACTGCAGGCTAATGCTAAATAAATTGCAATGATTTGTCTACAACTCCATTTTTTTGTTTGATCTATTTATTGAGTTTTCATATTATAAGAGACGAAAAAGAATTTTAACATATGATTTGTACAGAACCAGTATGCATTTACATCAGTCAGGTCATTTGCAACCATCTTATCATAAAAATAACAAGAGAAAAATAGAAAAATAAATCAGCCAGATTGCTCACGAACATGACATGCAGTGAGCGAAATCCAATACAATAAAGTCAGACCATATTAGTCAATACCGACCAATATTCCAGTAAATGAACAAAAGTATAGGCCTTATACTGTAAATAATCGTGTCACATCAACATTTCTACTAGTGATTACATCTGGCCCAGCCGTGCCCTCAGGATTGTTGATCACACAACTTTGTAGATAACAATGAAACCTTGAACAGTGATCCAATAAAGAAAGACAAAAGGAGAATGAGAAAAGGAAGGGGGAAGGGAATGATTTGTCTACAACTCCATATCAAATGTTATTAAAATGGAAGCCTTCTGTAGCAGGGAGGTACACTCTTATCCCAGCCTCCGATCTGGCAGCTTTAGCAAGCATTCCTACTTGCCAGCCCTGGCATCTCTGCCTGTCCTATTGATAAACATGGATCTGTTCCAAAGGAAAGGATGGTTGAAGGGGCTGTCAAAGTCACTGCTACCCCACCTTCCTTCAGAACAAACCCCCAGGATATATATTCGGAAATCTGTGACCGACATGTAGGGTAGCCACTTGCTTGGAGATCATCCTCACTCAACTGAGGTAAATGAATCTCAGTATGAGATTGAAACAATTATATACGGAGTATGGGTCCTTTTTTGGGATGGAGGAAGTAGAAAAACCTGTAAAGCTCATTTTTGAAAGGTAAGGGTGGGGCAGGACAAAATAAAGTGCCACCAATATGCAACAAAAAACAATTGTGAGCAGCAATATTTCAGTTTGGTGACGAAAAATTTGCTAACCTATGGCGTAATATCCTGGGGTCTGAACTTTTTTGCTAAAACTAGATCCAAACTTGGCATCATCCCGAATTATAAAACCTTTGCAACACCATCCCAAATAAACTAGACATCCTATATGTAGAAGCATTTAAACTAACGACAGACTGGAAACAAGTGGATATTCTCACATTATGTAAATAGTAGACTCTAGTGTGCGTCGCCTTTCAACTGATGAGATACTGTGTAGCGGCAAACACAAACATATAATATAAGGAAACAACCATAGAAACTTCTATAAATATAGCTGAGTATAGGAAACAAAGCAAAAGGGGTAGTATGACTGCCAAACAAAATTCTCCAGACAGTGTTTAATTTGTTTTGGCACTGGGGGGTGACTGTTCCTAAGGTCTCAGGAGAGTAGCAACCAAACTTTGGTTGGTAAGAGGGGATAGTAACAAGTGGTCAGTCTCAAAGAAGGTTGGGTTTATAAATAGTGGTGGGGGAATCCCTCCTTTTGGATATAGTGCCCTCACACACCCTTGCGAGTGTCATGCTTCATCATCGGGCGTTGCTCCTCGTGGGGGCAGCGCTGCAGTCCCTCACGGGCCCCGCAAGAGGGCTCTTTAGCGGAGATCTTTAAAGGAGACGCCGCAGTTGTGCATGTGGGTGTGTGGACCTGGGGAGGTAAGTGAGTGGGTGAATTAAAATTACCAAATGGTACCTAGAACCTGTGTTTATTCGGGGGTCCGAGTGGTAAGTTTAAAAAAAGGTGTGAATCCTGGAGCTCCTCTTAGAAACAAACACAGAGGGCGGATGTATGACTAACCGCTGCTCTCAGAATAGGTGCTGGAGTGAATCAATCACACATAAAAAAAGGTCAACATGTTTCGCGCTCTTAATTGGTCCATAAGGGATCCATAGGCGCTTCGTCAGGACCAGAAAGCTGGTGAAATAAACAAGAAGAAGACAGGTCTCAGGAAAAAGAAAATCCTGTAAACCTGTGATACCTTATTCTTAAGGTGTGTAAGCGTCCTTGCGCAGATAGGAACTCTCAATGTAGGTACCTATCCCCAACCTGGTGAAACAAAAAATAGAGAAAGACACACAAATATATATAAGGATATCAAAATGTATTTAACATGTAGGGCAATCATCATTTCCATGCGGTGTGCTCTGCCGCTCTTGCATGCACACGGGGTAAGCATATTATAGTCTTATGCCCGGGTGTATTAATAATAGTGACAATAAAGTGTTTGTGCCTGTAGTGGATGATGGTAGGCGCTAGCGCTCATATTTGGAGACTGAAGTTTATCTATCATTCTCGGGCTTTGACCCAAAGAAAGAAAGGGAATTAAAAAAAATACAGGAAGAAGGTGGAAGAGATAGACAGGACAACAATGACAAACAAAGAAGCAGAGATGAAAAAGAGCACACAAGAGTGAAATAGAAAAAAAAGTGTATGGTTGTGGAAGAAAGTGGCATAAGGTAGAGTCAAGTATAAGCAACCCGGGGCGTGGCTTGGCAAGCCAGCATGGCGGACGTGTTCTAAGTAAGCTCCGTCCAGCCCTTTACATTATCCTGCATTAATCCTGCTCCTCCGGCCGCAATACCCTCCGCCCAGCTGTCCCTGAGGTGTGGAGACTTGGTGCCGCTTACCTGGGTGATTTTTGACTTGTGCCATATCCTGCAGCGGCGAAGCGGTGACGATCGCCCTGAGGCCTGGAGACGGCGTTGGGACCGCGGTCTTGAGTGCGGCCCTGTCGGCGGTCTCAAGTGGGGGTGGAGCTGCGGCAGCCGGTCTGCCCCTTCCAGTAGCTCTGTGCGGGACTTCCATCTCCCCGCCGGAGCCTGTCTTCAGCTGCGCGCCTGTTCCCCCACAGTGCGGACCCCTCCCCTCGCTCGGCGGTCAGATCGGACCGCAGGGGGAGTGTGTGTGAGACGCAGGAGTCGCCTGGTGCAGACGCCGCCATCTTGTGCCGCCCCGGCCCAGAATTCTTGGCCTCCTGGCGGCTCTGTGGGCTCACCCCTGGTGATTCGAGGCCCTGCCCGGGGGTGTTTGGAGCCTTTCGGGGACCGGCGGCGCTGTGTGCGCCGGCGCCCGCCACGCACAGAGTATTGGGGCGGCGGTGCGGTGACGATCGCCGCTAGGGCCTGCAGACGACGTGGGGACCGGGGCCTGGCGAGCGGCCACCCTGGCGTTCCCTGGTGGATTTGGAGCTGAGGCGGCTGATCTGCCCTTTCTGGGGGTGCTGCGTGGGACCCTGCATACCCGACGGACTTTATCCTTCGCTCCCTGCCTATCACGGAACTGATCCTCCCCGCTCGGCGGTCAGTTCGGACCGCGAGGAAGGTGCTCTGGTGGCTTGCGGGATGCTTGGTGAGTCGCCGCCATCCCCATGATGCCCTGTGTCGCGGAGTGAGTGGCCTGCCTTCAGTTTGTTGCCTCTCCCCGGGTGGCCTTGGGCCCGGCTGGGGTGCTTGGGGGCCTTTGGGGGCCTGAGACTTTATGAGGACCGGTGCCCGGTGTGGGTCTCCTTTTGCTTCCCCCCCCCCCCAGGCCTGTGGGGGGTTCGGCGGCATTTTCGGGCCGCGTGGGAGTGTTGACCGGTGACCGCCGTCCGATTGGCATCGTTCCCCCCCCTGGTGGCCCTGGTGCGCTTCATGGTGGGCCTGCAGTTCTTTGGGGGGTTCCCAGCGTACCGTTGTCGGGCCTGCAGTCGGCGGCCCTTGTGCTGAGAGACCTGCTATATTGGATTAGTATTGTGTTTCTGGACATCCCGGGGCCCCCCTCACACTGTTGGTTGCTGGGGCTCGCCTGCTTGGAGAACACTGCTTGGGGGCGCAGAGTTGAGGCGCCTGGCACATTGGGGTCCGGACGGACTGGCGGGCCCGCCTGCGCGTCTCGTCACTGGTGCTGGGTCCTGCGGGGCTCCCACATTTCCCCCCATTGGAGGCCAGCCGGACTACGGGGGTTCCCTCTTAGGTGTGGGCGGGGCCGCTTGCCTGTCTAGTGGTGGCCCCGTGGTGGGTGTCTTGGGCCCTGTCTTCACGGCGGTCGCTTCGGCGGCTGGATCGAGCCGCGTGGGCCGCTGCCTGGCACCGTCGCCGCCCCTGCGTCGCCTGTATTGATCTGCCGACGGGAGACGGGCACGCCAGCGCCTGACCACTTGGTATTGGTGTTGCGAAAGAACACTTGGTCCGCCATGACGAGGGACAGAACCGGTGGGGGCTCGTCCAAGCAGAGCACACTGGATAAGTTTGCTGGCCCAGGGGCCCCCGCGGCGGCATCGGGTGGGGCCCAGGGAGATGTACCGGACAATGCCACCCTCCTGGCGGCCATTACACAGTCCAGGGATGCTCTCGATGCCAAAATTGCGGAATGCTGTGGCACGTATCACGGAGACTGAAACAAGAATCTCGGGGTGGAGGACGTGGTTACCACCTTGCAACAACAAGTGACATCCTTGGAGAACACCCAGCGGGGCCTGGCGTCAAGGGTGGAGGATGCCAAGGGCCGGGCGCGACGCAACAATCTACGCTTTGTTGGTTTTCCGGAGGGTTGTGAGTCTGGAGATATGGAGCGGTTCCTTACCCAGTGGCTGGAGAGTTGGCTACCCCCAGACTCCCTATCCAAATGCTTTGTGGTTGAGCGTGCCCACAGGGCCCTGATGCAGAAGCCCCCGCCGGGAGCTCGCCCAAGGCCAGTGATTGCGAAATTGCTTAATTATCATGACCGGGACGCTATCCTGAAACAGGCCAGGGCCAAAGAACCCTTGCTGTATGACAATGCCCGCATCCTGATATTCCCTGACTATACTAAACTGGTCCAAGAGCAGCGGCAATCATTCCTAGCGGCCAAGGCCCGCCTGCGAGAGCTCAAGCTCCCATATGCGTTGCTCTACCCGGCCCGGCTGCAGGTCGTCTATTGCACTCGCACTCACTTTTTTGATTCCCCAGAGGAGGTGTTCCAGTGGACGGACGAGACGGTGCGGCTGCACCCACATTCACCGCCCGGGAGAGACTCTGACTCATCCTCGAGTGGGGTGGCTCGGAATTTGCCTAATGTCAAGGGGATGGGGTCTAGACGCTCCAGGTCCAGAAGGCGGTCCAAGTCCGGCGATGCCCCATCACGAGTGGGTTCTGCCTCGAGACAAGCGGCACCAGCGGATTGATCAATGTTTGTGTTCACACACTTAAAGTCCTCAGGAGCTTAGAATTGGCCGGAGGAGCCCGAAGACGGCCGGAATCTCTGCTAGACATTTCAGACAGGGATAGGGGCCAGAGGACATGGGCTGTAAGTTGGGGATCCATTGGCGGGTGAGGGGTGGTACCTCCTGTTGGGGTCAGCCTGCTCTGCCCGCCGCGACAGATACTTCACTGTTATTGAGGTATAGGGTGGTGGGAGGGGGTTGGTTGGGTTGTTCAGGGGAGTTGTTGTTTTTAATCACACTGTTCAATTACATGTCGGAGCCTTGCTGCGCTACTTATCTTGGGCCACCAGTGTTCTCCATACTCATGAAGCCCTTACATGGCTGCTATATTGGGTAGACCACTAGATTCTTTGGGGTCCCTACGCATACTGAGCTGGAATGTCAGGGGGGCGCTGGACAAGATTAAGCGCGGAGCAATCCTTAAGCAAGCGAAGGGTGCCGGCGCTGATATTTTAATGTTGCAGGAGACGCACCTCATGGGGACAAAGGCACTGTGTTTCCAACGCTTTGGATACATACAAGTGTTTCATTCGGGCTTTGTGCGGGGGTCCCGGGGAATCGCAGTCCTGATACACCGACGGGTCCCTTACACTCACACTAAGACGTGGGGCGACACGCAGGGCAGATACCTTTTCCTCCAGGGTGCGGTGGGAGGTGAGTCATATGGTCGCTCGGCCATCTTTAAGATGGTCTCTCTTCCTCGTCTATTATATCAGCTACAAAATCATCCATATCCTATCTCTCCAAGCTGGTTCCCCCAGGTCAATGCGGCCTTGGGCCAGTTTCTATGGGGTGGTGGGGCAGCCAGGGTGGCTCTCCGTACCTGTTTTCAGTCCACATCTTGTGGGGGGCTTGCGACATCCGACATTCTTTCGTACTATATGGCTTCGCACTTATTGGTCCTGAATGAATGGTGGTATGGGGATAGGTTGGATCCGGCGTAAGCTGTAGAACGGCGGTTAATGGGTGATCACTCGCTGCACACGCTCCTATATTCTGCGCCTTTGCGGCGTTCTTTGCCGGTAGCCACACAGCTTATTTTTCGGATCTGGAGGCAGGCGTTGAGGAGGATGGGTTGGTGGAACCGTTTGACCCGGGAGACCCCGCTGTGGCAAAATGGACGCCTGCCGCAGTTGGCGACCTTGCCTGGATTCCGTGATTGGGACGCGATTGGGACCTCTACATTTGGGGGATGTTATGCGGGGGCCCGTTTTGAAGTCGTTTCAGGATTTGCAGAAAGACTTTCAAATGCCGCGTACCCAATTTTTAAATATCTGCAATTTCGACATGCTATTTCCCCTAGCTTGGAGGGATTGGAGGAGCTGGCCGACTTCAGCCCGGTGGAGGCGAAAGTTTTCATGGGTGATTTGCAGGACCATAAGATCTCTAAAATTTATCAATCCCTGGTCACACATAATTCCCCGTCTCTGCAGCGTCTCCGTGACGCATGGGAGAGTGATGTGGGCTCGCTCGAAGAGGAGGACTGGACGGAGGCCCTTGCCTCCCCTCGTGGGGCGGCCATTGCAATGAGCCTTCGGCTTATCCAGTTTAAATACCTCCATAGGGTATATTTCACTAGAATTAGGCTGTACAGGGCGGGCTTGGTGGCTTCCCGGTGTGTTCGCTGCATGCATGAAGAGGGCACCCTGCTTCATACTATATGGGACTGTTCCGCGCTGGCGCGGTTTTGGCGGGGAGTAATGACATGCCTGTCAGAGGTTTTGGGTTGGGACCTTCCTCGCTCACCTAAGCTGGTTCTCCTGCACGTCATGGACGATATCGGGGGCAACGTTTACAAACGTCACCTTATGCTCCTGGGTTTTACCCTTGCCAAGCGAGACATTGCTAGAGCCTGGAAAGCGACAGCTGCGCCCTCCGTCTCGGTTTGGAAGACAGGTCTAGATTTCTGTATGGGCTTGGAGGCTCCCATCTTTGTAGCGAGGGGATGCCCTCGTAAACACTACAAAATCTGGAAGCGCTGGGCAGACTATCGGGGACTGGAATTGGAGCCTGTTCCAGCACAGGGCTCGGACCGGCTCTAATCTTCTCCCCCCCCTTACTGGGGGGTTTCTATTTTATATACACTGGGTGGGATAGAGCCTTCTTAGAAATGTACTGTAATGAGCGTAGGACTGTTGCTCTGACTGTATATACTGATCTTGCTTGGTTAACAGTGCGATGGGGTGGGGGGTATTGTATGTTCTTTGTTTTCCTCTGTTTTGCTTTAATTGCAAGTCATTTCAATATTCTTTCCATATATGAGAAAAGTATCAAAGTCATGATAATGTATATTGATGCTACGGAAGCCTCTGGGTTACAGAGCTCCGCTCTATTTGCTTTTGACAAATAAAATATGTTTAAAAAAAAAAAAGTATAAGCAACCCTCTCATTCATCAAAACTGACTAGAAACTCTGGCTCAGTAATTACCTTTTTTCCCCACAATTTAAACACTGTTTTCAGATAATCTTTTACTACAGTCTACTGGGTCAACTGAAGTGCACCTGAGTGTAGAAATTGAGTATGGTCTATTTATTGAAGTATTTGTTTGTACTGATTTCTTTTTTTCTTTCTTTTTTGGAGATCATTAGGACATCCACTGACAACATATGTTTGTTTCATTAGGAACATTTTTTCAAGACTGGAAAGATAACATGCATAAAGGATGTTATTTCCAGCAACAATTTTTACATGAAAATCATTTGCGGTGGCTAATATCAGTGGGATCCAAGAAAAAGAAACAAGAAAAGACGGAAATCCAAAATACTGGTGACATTTCTCATCATTTACTGAATTATAGTTTTGGACTGTTTCATGAGCAAATGCTTGGTATTGCATGCTACATTAAGGGGGTAAACCGGCCGTAATGCATGCTCCCATAGTGAAAAGGGAGGTGCAGTTCATCCCTGCACCCCTCGTGGCAGGCACCTCAAGGTGCCTGCCACAAGGTGCAGGGATCAACAGGGGGCACCATAGGTGCCCCCTCGGCCTCCAACAGGAGGCCGTGCACCAAATGGGGCCCTGCAGGGGGCCCCCAAACACACTTTTCAATATGGTTTCCATGTAAGACAGGCCGGTATGGAAACCATGTCGGAAACTGTCATCGTAATCTCAAGGGCGGAAAGGACCGCTCTTGAGATTACTACTTGGCTTCCGACTGGCGGACGGGCTCTTCAATCCCGTCGGAAGCCAGCTGGAACGACCGGTCGGTTTCCTATCCGACCGCCTCCATTGTAATGAGGCGGTCGGAAAGGAAACTGAGCAGCCTGTTACGATGCGGCCAAGCCAAATCATAATTGGCCCCTTAGTGTGTAAAACAAGTTGGGGTAGTTATTCTCTTAGCTCTTCAACACATTAAGGGCCTAATTATGATGTCGGGCGGACTTTGCGGTCTCGGGACCGATGGACCTCCAGTCAACAGTCCCGACACCATGATTACAATGCGACTGCACATGGGGCAGTTGCATACTCACATTTGTCTACGGGAGCTTGTGCTGCAGCCGTAAACCGGCCGTAACACAAGCTCCCATAGACAAATGGGAGAATCTGTTCATTCCTGCACCGCGTAGCAGGCACCTCAGGGTGCCTGCCATATGGTGCAGCTTTTAACAGGGGGGCACTATAGGTGCCCTCTCGGGCCCCAACTGGAGGCTGCAGGGTGAAGGGGGCACTGCTAGGTGCCCTCAATGGGGCTTTCTGGCAGGCTTTCCATGTCGGAAAGCCCAACATGGAAAGCCTGTTGGAAACCAACATCGTAATCCCTACGGCGGAAACTCTGCCCATAGGGATTACAGACAGGCCTCCAACTGGCCGACGGGCTCCTTGAGCCTGTCGGAATCCATCCGGAATGACTGTCCGGTTTCACTTTCGACCGTCTGCATCGTAATGCGGCGGTCGAAACTGAAACAGCGATGAGGCTCGGAAAGCCTCCGACCTGCAGTCAAAGGCTTTCCGACTCTCATCGTAATGAGGGCCTTAGTGTAATAGGAACTTACGCTAAGAAGCCCAAATAGCCACAACATTTCTGAACGATCTGAATGACACAAATTGCATCATTACTGTGCAAGTGGATCCCTTAAGGAGTATCTGTTTTCATTTATGAGATTTTTTAATGAATTGGAGAAACTTCCTTAATTAACATTTCACCGGGGAAACTTTTTTCTAGATAAAAGTCAGCATTTTTCAGTGGCGGATGTGTAAATATGGGGAGCAAGTTTGTTTACCCAAGCGACCCCTAAAGACATAAGGAGGGTTTGGAGGCATATCATAATTTTGCTTTCAGTTTTACATAGTGCAAAATTGACTAGAGGCACCTTACACGATTTGCTAAGAATCACAGGATGATGAGCTGATGCTGAGACTCGAACCGTGGTTCCCAGTCTCAAAGTAGACCGCTCCGACCTTATCATATACATCAAAAGGTATAACCTCTGCATGTGCTGTAAAAAAGACTGCACTTCTGCCCCTAGCAGGGGGAGGCAAACATATAGAACCTTTTGGAAATATCCTGACGAGCTGACCTTCATGTTATGCCGCCATGCGGTAGGCAGCTCGGAGCTCGAGCTCCTCGCTAGTCTACGAGACCCTGGTTTCCATTGGCCGCAATGCCCAGCATCTATAGCCGACCTGGGTGCCCCCGCAGAGCAGGAGATGCGGGGAAAACAGCAGGTGCAGGGAGGATCCAGATTTACGCTTTCAACCCCGGGGACGAGTGGAGACAAGCACTCCGAGCTCGCACCCAAGATGGCAGATCCGTAGTTGGGCTTGGACTGCAGAGCTTGCTGAACAGGCACAAGGAGCAAGCGCACTCCAAGTGGTGATCTCGACCATGGTGCTTCTGGATGGAGCGGCAGCAATGTGGGGGCCCTCCACTTCCCCCCTGCATTTCTCAACAGAGGGGACCCAGTCTTGACTGACATGGATGCCGCGTGGAGGAGGCCGGGCCCTCCCTGATTCTCCACTGAAGCTTCTTCTCGGTGCTCTCCTGATCCAGAGCGCGGGCCCTTGTTCACTTGGGCCAGCCCTGAGGAAGCATCCTTTGCCACTGCAGCAGTCACGGGGTCCCCGCTCACCGAGAATGGGGCTGCGGCGGCGCCGCAGATCCTGTGATGCAGCCTTGGGTGTTGGCTGCAGACGTTGTGGCACACAAATGTAGGGCCGAGGATCGAGGGAGACGAAGGGGCAGGGTCGACCTGCTGCCCCGATGCAGCTGCTTTGAGGAGGACTGACTGCCACTTCATTGCGCTAGGGCCCGGCTGGTAAGCCACCATCCCAACAAGCGTGGAGGACATCTGGACATCACGAGCTCGGGGATCCCTCCAGGCCCAAGATCACCACCTGTGAGTGCAACAACACCCTGAAGGCCAGGCTGAAAGCAAGAACCCCAGCAATGGTGAGAAGATCATGCTATGTAAATATGTAATATATATTTGTCCAATCCTAATCGCTGCAACTTTTCTTAAAATGTAACCTTGAGTGAATTTGCAACTTGTATATATGTAACTCTAACCACTAGTATCTGTAGTAGACTTATGTACTTACTACCTTTCTTATGTGAATTTAGAGTTTATCTGTTTGTATTGTTTATGTAATTCATGTACTCTGAAGGCCTTATATAATGTAACTGGTTCTATTATAAAGTGCTCTGACACCTTCAGGTAAAGTTTGCGCTATATAAAAACTCACAGATAAATAAAAGAAGACTTCTACCTCAGAAAGCCAGTGTGGTGGGCTAATGCAGAGTTAGTCACTGGACCCCAGGCAGTAGTATGCCAGGTATCTTTGCACGTGACTCTCCATGACACATGATTCACTCTGCCCAGCCAGCCTTTCGGAATCAGTGATATGTGCCAAAAGGAAGATCCACACGCGTGCAGACAACGCTCCAAAAGTCAATTCATAGTCTTGGAACTTAAAGGGCATTTTGGCATCCTACCGCTTCTCCCTTAATCCATCACTTTAGTCTTGCTTGCAGGCACACAATAGGCATCAGCACACACACACCAGTGTAAATGGTTGCCTCCGGGACTGTGTTATCTCCCCTACCACTGTCACCACCCACATCAAAAAACACATTGCTTCTGTCATCCCTGTTGATATGGGTGAATACTCCTTTACACAACGAAACCCGGTACAAAGTCCACAATATGGCAACAAAAAAAACCCCTTCAAACGCTATTCTAGGCCAGACCGGCTGTGTATCACTGACAAACATTCCTTCCATTACTTTTTGCTGTAATCCCTGACCCTATTCCTGAGAGAATATTGCCTTGAGGTTGATTGTGTTTCTAAATGTCTTAATTGGTATTTACCAACACAGGTTGCAATGCAAAGAAACTTCTATAAAATACTAGTCTCAAGTGTACAATGGAAAACGGACAGTGTGTCTCAAATGTGCTGTTTAAGAGCACGTTGTTCCATCCAACCTGTCAACTAGAACCCTCAGTGGCTACCGCCAATTAAAACCGGTAGGTCAGCAAGGGCAGGGGGGGTGAGGAGGGATTGGGAAATAAAAAGAAAAAATAATAAAAACCACTTACCAGCCATGCCGCTCCGCTCCCGCTGCCTGCCGCCTTTTTCCTCCTGCTACTCGCGTCCCAGAACAAGGAAGTAGATGGGCACAGGCTCCCCACCCAACTCAGACACTGTTCTCTAGCATGAGAGCAGCGCCAAGATAGGTCTGAGCGGCCTCGTTTGCCGCTCAGATGATGCCTGGGAGCCTGTGGGGTTTCTCCAACTTGGCTGTACAATACAGCCGGGTTGGAGAAACATAAGCGGGTATGTGTGTTTGGCCGGACACACACGCGCATTTATAAGTGCACAGTACTCCTCTGGCCCGGCCCGCTACTCCTGTCGGATGTAATTAACTCCAACAGAGATAAATAAAACGATAATAACAACTTGTATTATCGTTTTATCATCTGCTGGTAGTGGGGCGACGCTCCTCCGCCATTACGGAGGAGCCGCCCCTGGTATTTTTATCGCCGGACCAAAATGCACAATTTCTTTAGATATTATAAGCAGAACTTTATCCCCTGATGGACCGATCATTGTGGAGTGGAACCAAAACTGATTTGCATGAGATTGGTGCCTGTCTGCAGTGACACAGACAGATGAGCTAAAACAGTGAAGTGGAATGTGACCCAGAGTTATTACTAGTGGCTTAGATTAATGCATACTCTCAATGTATCACTTTTGTGCTGTCCAAAGCGAGTTCTGCTAACTAAAAGGGATATGTCAGATGTGGGTACTGAGCTTGCTTTACTATTGGACGCAAGCTGTCCCTCACTGATTAGGCACAACAAGTCCGTAACTGGTCTCAGGTTCTGTGTATTCTCGTTCAGAAGGAGCCTGGCCTGCAATGTTAGTATGGGCTGCTGTTGGGTGGGCCCAGACAGATTTGCTTGTGACTATTTTCCATCTGTAACGGCACTGAGAAAACTGAGAATAATTCAAGCATTCTATCTACCACTTTCTGTGTTGTTTTGTCATTAGGTAACTAGAGATGGGATACAATGCTGATGATCACCCATGCAGTAAAATATTACTGCACTATAAAAATCTTATTGGGTTTTTGTTGCAATGAGAGTAGGCCTGGGGGTAAATCAAACTAGGGAGGCTGGGCTGGTGTGGTTGGTTCACTGAGTTGACACCCATACTCGTCTATTGGCTGGATCGACCTTGGGAAGGAAACGTCACTGGTGATGTTTTTGCCCACACAAAGCTGACAAGCTAACTGCTGGACATCTTGAAACCTGACAAACCCTTACGGATAAGGCTCCACCCTGTCCTGGGCAAGGTAGGAGGCTCTGCCTGCTGGCTGACACTTTTGGGCTGCAGGAAATGGGCCTCCACCAGGGGGATTACGGGAGATGTTCAGCTCTTAGGAGCTCCAAACTCATCCCTGGTTCGACGCCACCCTGGCCCAGGTAGGGAAGGAGGCTTTGCCTCATGCCTGGAGCCCTGGATTTCCAGGCGAATGCCATGGCTTCACCCAACTCTTACGGGGGATTACTGGAACTGATAAACCCACAGGAGCCCCAGACTCCTCCCTAGTCCAACACCACCCTGACCCAGGTAGGGAAGGTGGCCCTGTCTGATGTCTTGAGCCCTGGCTTCCCAGGCGAAAGCCATGGCTTTGCCCACCTCTCACAGGGGATTATGGGAGCTGTTCAGCCCGCAGGAGCCCCAGACTCTTCTCCAGTCCGACGCCACCCTGCCTGGGCTTTCATGTTGGGTCCCGTCTCCGCTCCCCACCCCGGAAGGGCACAAAGGTCCTCCACAGTTTGCAGCCTCCATGCCCTGGGGAGGGACAGTTGCCCCCAGTCCATCGACTAAGGATGTCCCGACTTAGTGCCTTACACCTTCCTGGTGCCCAAGCCTGAGGAGCTAAGGAGGGATAAGCCCCCAGCCAACCCCACTCTCCCCTTGGGCTTGCCTAGAAAGCCATTTTTCCTCAACTATTGGCTTCAGAACCAGTGGGGGACAAAGGTCAGAGTTAGCTGCTCCGGCTGGCCCACTGGTCATCTGTTCAGCCAGCCACCGACCGGTCATCTGGTTGGCCAATCACTGGTTGGCCATCTGGTCACCCAGCCTGGCGACAGGTTGCCTCGACCCGACCTGGTGACCAGAATGCTCGGGCAGCTGCCAACGTTGAGGCCAGCACTCAGGAGGCTCCTTCTTCGAGCCACCGACTGACTTCTTTCCTCCAGGCGGCTCTGGTGGTGTGTGCTCGGGCCATCTGGTCACCCTGCTGACCTGTGAAGCGTTGTGTCCCCATCCCTGCACCCATTGGCACAAGTGTGAGGGAGGGCCACCATGCCGCACTGCACATGGTGGAGGCAGCCTCCCATGGGCCTGCACCCTCTCCCTCCCACATGCCTGGCTGCAGAGGGACACCAGCGGGGTACAGACATCCACAGATCGAGATAAAAGCTTGGATCAGAGAATGACTTTCAATAGATCACAGCAAGGTAGTTGCCCTGCTACTTACAAAATCCTCACCCAGAATGAAACTGTCTACAAATTACTTAACACCAGGTGCCCCACAAATATGCAGCACTAAAGGCGATGGAGGCGGCCCTCTTCCATCCACACTCCAGTCCCAGAGAGAGTGGCTCAATACACTGGCCCAGAGGCCGGCTATCCCAGGCAAAGCAAGGCTCCACAGCACTGCCGTATAAGTATGGTTTGGAGGGTCCTGACTTAGAGGTGTTCAGTCATAATCTCACAGATGGTAGCTTCGCCCCATTGGCTCCTCAGCCAAGCACATACACCAAGTGTCTGAACCTTAAGTTCCTCTCGTACTGAGCAGGATTACTATTGCAACAATACATCATCAGTAGGGTAAAACTAACCTGTCTCACGACAGTCTAAACCGAGCTCATATTCCCTATTAGTGGGTGAACAATGTTTGGTGAATTCTGCTTCCCAATGATAGCAAGAACTGGCATCAAAGGATTGAAAAATGAAATCGATATGAACGCTTGGCTACCACAAGCCAGTTATCCCTCCTGCTTGAAACCCAAAAAGTCAGAAGGATCATGAAGCCCCACTTTCACAGTTTGTATTCATACTGAAAAATGGGGATCAAGCGAGCTTTTGCCCTTCTGCTCTGTGGGAGGTTTCTGTCCTCCCTGACCTCGCCTTAGGACACCTGCACTATTGTTTGACAGGTGTACGGTCCCAGTCAAACTCCCCACCTGCCACTGTCCCCATAGTGGGTAGCACCTGGCAGGCGTCAGGTGCCTGGAGCCAGAAGGCAGAACCCCTTGGGCTCATCCCCCCAGGCCTCACCGGGTAAGTAAAAAACAGAAGATTAGTGATGTTTCGTTGGCGGCCCAAGTGCCTCGCACTTATCCCACACCTCCCATGTCTCTTCATTGTGCCAGACTAAAGTCAAGCTCAATCAGATTTTCTTTACCCGCTGATTCTGCCAAGCTCCTTTCCTTGGCTGTGGTTTCGCTAGATAGTAGGTAGGGACAATGGGAATCTTGTTCATCGATTCATGCACACCAATTAATTTGATAGCTAGACATTTGGCTCTTCTTGTACCACCACACAGTAGCTCATTCTGGGTTATTACTGTTGCCCATCAGTGTCAAATCAGTCTTGCTTCCAACAACACAACAATTGTTCAAGAGTACAGCTATACTTAAAGCTGTCCCCACAGGAATATGAATTACCTTAAGAGTCATAGTTACTCCTGCAGTTTACCGTACTTCATTGAATTTCTTCACTTTGACATTCAGAACAATGGGCAGAAATCACATTGTGTCAACACCCACCTCGAGCCTTCGCAATGCTTTGTTTTAATTAAAGCGTCGGATTTCACAGGTCTGTACCAGCTGCAGGTCAGCTGCTAGGCGCCAGACGAGGCAGAATGCCGGCCCGTGCCAGGTTGGGGGACGGGGAAAGGTGACGACAGCAGCTGAGGCAATTCACAGGGATCACTGACAGAATATTGACGGACCGAATATCGACCTACAAGAATATCGAGTACAGAATATCTATGGACAGAATATCGACATCCTATCTCTACAGAGGTAAGTACAAAAATATCGAAACCAAAATATCGTTGTTTAAAATATCGTTGTTTAAAATATCGTTTTTTTTAAATTTCTTAAAAATAATATGAAATTAATTAAATAATAAATATAATTAATAAAAACATAGGGGCCCATTATGATATCGGGCGGATCGCCACCGCCAGATGCTCCCGTTTCACCCCCGCCATATTAGTATGGTGGGGGGCACCGCGGCGGTCGGTAAGACCGTCCGCCGCTTTTCCGCCGGTCGGATCCCCGGCCGGGTGGGAAAGGACCTCAATATGGTGGCGGTGCCTTGCAGGCACCGCCATCCATATTAGGATGTGCAATTACAAAGGCCTTTCCAATTGCGGCGATGCCGCAATGGAAAGGCATGCGGGAATTGCTTTGGGGGCCCGTTACGGGCCCCCGGGTGGGTGGGGGGCTGCACTTGGGGGGTACCTAGGTACCCCCCTTTATTGGTATACACAAGGTGGTAGGCGCGCGGTGCCTGTCACGTTGTGCATGCCAATGCACAACATGCCTTTTTAACATTGTGGCGGGTGTTGTTTACAGCACCGCCCGCGGCAATGTTAAATATGCGGAATGCGACCGCCAGGGTGGCGGTCGCATCCTAATAGGCACAGCGGGACTGCCGCACCTCTGGCGGTCGGTCCCGTGTAACGTTACAGTGGCGCATCGTAATAGACCCCATAGTTAGAATTATTTAAAAAAGTAAAAAATGATAAATAATAAATGTAATATATATAAAAATTAAACATACATATTAAAAAAATATATATATATATTAACTTAATAATATTAATAAATAATTATTTTATTTAATTATATAATGTTAGAAACATAATAAAAATTATAAATACATATATATATATATATATACATAAACCTGTAAAATAAATATAAAAATAAAATATATATATAATAAATTAAAATATAAAAATTAATATTTATTTGTACAAAAATATTTTACACTATATTAACTATAACAGTAGGGAAAATGTTGGATAGCGTAGGAGATAAAATTACTATTCCCACTCCAGAAAGTGCAACAGTAGGGAAAGTGTTGGATAGCGGAGGGGAATAATTTACTATTCCCACTCCAGCAAGTGCAACAGTAGGGAAAGTGTTGGATAGCGGAAGAGAATAATTTACTATTCCCACTCCACGGAGTGTAACAGTAGGGAAAGTGTTGGATAGCGGAGGGGTTAAAATTACTATTCCCACTCCTGTAATTGCAACAGTAGGGAAAGTGTTAGATAGCGGGAGGGTAAAAATTACTATTCCCACTCCAGTGAGTGCACCAGTAGGGAAAGTGTTGGATAGCGTAGGGTAAAATTTACTATTCCCACTCCAGTGAGTGCAACAGTAGGGAAAGTGTTGGATAGCGGAGAGGTAAAAATTAATATTCCCACTCCAACGAGTGTAACTGTAGGGAAAGTGTTGGATAGCGGAGTGGTAACATTTACTATTCCTACTCCACTGAGTGCAACAGTAGGGAAAGTGTTGGATAGCGGGTGGCTAAAAATTACTATTCCCACTCCAGTGAGTGCAACAGTAGTGAAAGTGTTGGATAGCGGGGAGGTAAAAATTTATATTCCCGCTCCAACAAGTGTAACAGTAAGGAAAGTGTTGGATAGCGGGTGGGTAAAAATTACTATTCCCACTCCAGTGAGTGCAACAATAGTAAAAGTGTTGGATAGCGGGAAGGTAAAAATTTATATTCCCACTCCAACGAGTGTAACAGTAGGGAAAGTGTTGGATAGCAGGTGGATAAAAACTACTATTCCCACTCCAACGAGTGTAACAGTAGGGAAAGTGTTGGATAGCAGAGGGGTAAAAATTACTATTCCCACTCCAGTAATTGCAACAATAGTAAAAGTGTTGGATAGCGGGGAGGTAAAAATGTATATTCCCACTCCAACGAGTGTAACAGTACAGAAAGTGTTGGATAGCAGGTGGATAAAAATTACTATTCCCACTCCAACGAGTGTAACAGTACGGAAAGTGTTCGATAGCAGAGGGGTAAAAATTACTATTCCCACTCCAGTGAGTGTAACAGTAGGGAAAGTGTTGGATAGCAGGTGGATAAAAATTACTATTCCCACTCCAACGAGTGTAACAATAAGGAAAGTGTTGGATAGCAGAGGGGTAAAAATTACTATTCCCACTCCAGTAATTGCAACAGTAGGGAAAGTGTTGGATAGCGGGTAGGTAAAATTACTATTCCCACTCCAGTGAGTGCAACAGTAGGGAAAGTGTTGGATAGCGGGTGGGTAAAAATTACTATTCCCACTCCAGTGAGTGTAACAGTAGGGAAAGTGTTGGATAGCAGGTGGATAAAAATTACTATTCCCACTCCAACGAGTGTAACAATAAGGAAAGTGTTGGATAGCAGAGGGGTAAAAATTACTATTCCCACTCCAGTAATTGCAACAGTAGGGAAAGTGTTGGATAGCGGGTAGGTAAAAATTACTATTCCCACTCCAGTGAGTGCAACAGTAGGGAAAGTGTTGGATAGCGGGTGGGTAAAAATTACTATTCCCACTCCAGCGAGTGCAACAGTAGGGAAAGTGTTGGATAGCGGGGGGGGGGTAAAAAATACTATTCCCCCTCCAGTGAGTGCAACAGTAGGGAAAGTATCGGATAGCGGGTGGGTAAAAATTACAATTCCCACTCTAGCGAGTGCAACAGTGGGGAATAATTTACTATTCCCACTCCACCAAGTGTAATAGTAGGGAAAGTGTTGGATAGCGTAGGGGAATAATTAACTATTCCCACTCCAGCAAATGCAACAGTAGGGAAAGTGTTGGTTAGCGGAGGGGAACAATTTAGTATTCCCACTCCTGCAAAATAATTAACATTAATTAACAAATAATTAATTTGTCAAAAATAATTAACATCCCACCATATTCCCCTATAAACGACACCACCAATATTATAAAATATTACACAATTAACATA
Source organism: Calotriton arnoldi (assembly GCA_963921515.1). Classification (NCBI taxonomy): domain Eukaryota; kingdom Metazoa; phylum Chordata; class Amphibia; order Caudata; family Salamandridae; genus Calotriton; species Calotriton arnoldi. Next base: position 2,331,465 of record CAWUFW010000509.1, read on the forward strand.
ATTAATTAACAATTAATTAATTAAATAATAACAATTAACAAGCAAATTAAAAACCATCAAAAATAAATTATATCACACAATTAACACTAAAATAACTTTAAATACATATTATATAAAAAAAGTATTAAAATTTTTATTAAAATTAAATTACTTCCCACCCTACCCCCTATCAACCCACAACCCACTCCTAAAAAATTACACAATTAACATATGTACCAATTAATTTTTAAAAATTAATATCCAATTAATAACTAGTTAATAAAAATTTTTAACACAATCAACAATAAAAATATTAATTACATAAACATTAATTAATAAAATTATTAATTAATTAATTATAATTAAATTACTTCCCACCCTACTCCCCTATAAAACCAAAACCCGCTCCTAAAAAAATTACACAATTAACATATTTACCAATTAATTATTCATTATTAATATCCAATTAAAAATTAATTAATAACCAATTAATTAACACAATTAACTATATAAATTATTAAATACAAAAATATTAATTAAGAAAATCATTAATTAATTAATTTCAATTAATTTACTTCCTACCCTAATTCCCCTATAAACCCACAACCCGCTATGGAACTAAAACGCAATATTTTTTTATTTTAAATTAATAACTTCTAAAAAATTATCAATTAATATATTATAATTAAATTACTTCCACCCTATTCCCCTATAAACCCACAACCCGCTACGGAACTAAAATACGCAAAAATTAATTAACATAAAATTAATTACTTGTAAAAATTCAAACATACATTAGAAAAATAGGCTATACTTTTAACACATATACTAACATACAAAACACACAAAAAAAATCGATATTATAAACAACGATATTTTTACTTACGATATTACTAACTTCTATATTAAGTAAAACGATATTTCTTATATCTGCATGTCGATATTCTTGTTGATGATATTCTTGCAGGTCGATAATCTGTCACATCGAAATTTAAACATCGATATTATGGCATATCGATATTTAAAACTCGATATTATGTCTGCATACCAATTCACAGGAAGGGCCCAGCTCACCTCCAGAGTCGCCGCTGCCCCAGAAGGCCACATGTCATCCATCCAAGGTGCGCGTCCAGCTTCGCTTCGCACCTCAGCCCAACCAACCCAGGCTTTACAGCCAATCCTTGACCCAAAGTTATGGATCTGACTTCCCTTACCTAGATTATTTCAAAATATCAGAGGCTGTTAACCTTGGAGACCTGCTACGTATATGGGTACGGCCCGGTATGAGATTGACACCATCTCCCGGAATTTGAAGGACCAGCAAGAGCTCACCTGACGCCGCCAGAACGGCAACATTTTCCAAGGCTCTGGCCCCTCTATAGGGGTAAACCCATTCCGAGGCCCCCTGCCTTTCACAAAAAGAGATAACTTTTCTCCGAGGCTCCCATCAGCTTCTCCAAGACTGTTTGTGTTACTGCACTGGACACCACAAGGGCACCCGTCTCCCCTACTCTTAACCTGACTCCCTTCGGCTGAGGGCAAAGACGGCCACGCCCGTCCCTTCTGAACAGCGCTCGCCCATCTCTTAGGACTGACCGATTCATGTTCAATTGCTGTTCAAATGGAACCATTCTTTACTTTGGCCTTCAGAGTTCTCATTTGAATATTTTCTACCACCACCAATATCTGCAACTGCAGCAGCTCCACCTCAGCCCTCTCCCTGTGTTTCCATGTGCACCGCCGAGGCCCTCCTACTCATCATGGCTTAGCCCCAACGGCTCTCAGCAATGGCCGGGTATAGGCCTGAAGCTCCAGCACCACCCATTTTCAGGGCTAGTTGATTCGGCAGAGGAGTTGTGACACACTCCTTAGTGGATTCCAACTTCAATGGCCACCGTCCAGCTGTCTATATCAACCAACACCTTTTTTGAGGTCTGATGAGTGTCAGCATTAGGGGCCTTAACCCAGTGTTTGTTTCACTCTGCAGCACCAGTTCTGCTTACCAAAAATGGCCTGTTAAGCACTCACATTTAATGCCCTGCTCCATGTCAGCGAACTGGACTTCTTAGCCTTTTAAAGTTTGAGAATAGGTTAAGATCGTGTGAGACCCAAGACCTCTAATCATTCACTTTACCAGATAAAACTGGGTTTTCCAAGTGCCAGCTACCTTGAGGGAAACTTCGAAGAGAACCAGCTACTAGATGGTTCAATTAGTTTTCCACCCCTATACCCATATCAGATGATCAATTTGCACGTCAGGACTGCTACACACCTCCACCAGAGTTTCCTCTGGCTTCGCCCAGCACTAGTATAGTTCACCATCTTTCGAGTCCTATCAGAGAAGATCCTTCTCTCACATTGCAGCCAAGACCTGGAACGAGCTACCGGCAGACATCAGACGCGCCCCCTCCCTGAGCACCTTCAGGAAGACCCTCAAGACCTGGCTCTTCGGCTAAACAGATCTGCGGACTCCCCCCTCAGCGCCTTGAGACCCTCACGGGTGAGTAGCGCGCTTACAATTCCCTGATTGATGGATTGAATGTTATCACATACACTCATGCTCCAACTCCCCGACAGAGCAAGAGAGATGGGCTGGTGGTATGCCCACCACGAGGACGAGGCAGGATCCCACCTCAGCCAACGCGCACCCTGGGCCTCGCCTTCATTGCGCCACAGGGTTTTGATCAGCCCTCTGATTTGCATACGTGTTAGACTCCTTAATCCATGTTTCAAGAGGGGTCAGGTGGGTAACCGACATCACTGGAGTTCCTGGTGCCCAGCATGGGCCTCCTCACCCGGCAGCGCAACGCAGTCAGGGCACACTGTGTGCAGTCTGCTACAGTTGACAGTCATGCCAAGAGCAGGGATCTGTCCTCCTTCCCGCCCTGGCAACCCTAAGACGAGCCAGGGCTGTTGCCGGGGGAGGACGACAAGGTGGTTAATCTCCCTCAGCCCTAAGGACACACTGAAGCTGCTCCCTAGGGGGCAGTAACACTCTCCACCAAAGCAGAGATTTGAGCTGTAGTCCCAACCAGCCCAATGACACGAAGACCTGATTCCGGCACACTGGGGCCACTAAAGGCATAACACCATGCATGGGGTGTGCCTCGATCAAAGGACTTGGGCCCCCTGAGCGACACCGGGAAGTCGGCCTTTTCTATGCCACATTTCCTGCACCCGCTGCCGGGATCTTCCCTCTTCACTCGCCATTAATGAGAGAATCCTGGTTAGTTTCTTTTCCTCCACTTAGTAACATGCTTAAATTTACCAGGTTACAACGAATGATCTTACGCCCTAGTCGGATGCCGAAGCATGGGGAGCCGGACCAATTCCATGGGTGCCAGACGGGGTGGGGGCTCTTTCACACATGAGGGTCACAGCAGCACACCTTTTTCCAGATCAGAGCCCAAAGCCCGCAGCGGCCAGCATGAAAACCAGCACCTGTGGACTGGCAGGGGACTTTCCCAGCCCCAGCTGTAGAAGGGGGCGCCCAAGTTGGTGCACGTGGGCAGCCAAGGGACTCCACAGAGGGACACCACAGACAGCCACACACAGCCAGCCAGCCCGGGTTTCTCAGGCCCGGGGCAGACTGGGCACCCACACCATCAAGGAAGGGATGACTAGGCACATCGCTGGCATGCCTCTGCAGTGGGACTGGGGGTTACAGCCCCTGTATGGGCGATTAGAGGTCTGGCCTTGGTCGGACAGAGGGAGCAGAGCTCCCTGCAACTGCCCCAACGTGCCCTGGGACAGCCCCCAAAGTGATTGACGTTTCAAGTGACCCTCAGACATGCGTAGTCCTGGGTGGAACCCTGGGCCACAAGGTGTGTTCAAAGTGTAGATGATCATTGTGTCCTGCAATTCAAACTAACTCTCGCAGCTAGCTGAGTTCTTCATCAACGCATGAGCCAAGTGATCCATCACCAAGAGTCAGAGGCAAATTTCGCAATGTTCTCTCATCTGCAGGTGCAGGAGTAGCAGGAGTAAGTAAGCACCAGTCATCCACCGCCTGTGCAGTGAGACAGCCGAGCACCCCATCATGCTTCCCCTCTGGAAGTCAGCCTCCATGATTTAAAAAGTATTTCCATGCACTTGGCCCAGGAGCCCCACCCCACCGCCTCAGCAGGCAGGCAAGTGAGAGGTTCCCATGGCAGGAGAGACAGGAAGCTCCACCACTGGCCACAGGAGTCTTTAAACCCCAGCCTGGCCACATGGGCCAGCCCACCAGGTACCTGGCAATGAGGGCGTGTTGCCCTACCTGCACATCAACCTCATGCTAATGACCTGGGCCGGTGGTAGCCAGGGCTCAATCCCTGCACATCGAGTGTCCCTAGCTTAGGCAGCAACTTCGAGCCATGCCAGCGGGCTTGGGGTCCCCCTTGTCCTGGAAGGAGGCACAGAGGGAAAATGAGCCAGGTTCCTCCACACCCTTTAAACAACTAACACACTTCAGGATGATGCGGGGCAGCATCTCCTCCCACCCCTCAAAGCAGTTCACACTGGTTTCGAGGGGGCATGGCATCACCACGGAGAGGAGCCGGAGTTCCCTCATGGCCTGACTCCTCATCCAGGCTGCCCTGCCACCTAAAACAGGCCAGTCCTCAGTCACCGAAACTCAAGCAGGCTGGAATCAGGCTTGCAAGGGCCCAGGTGGAAGGTCCTTGTGAGAAGATAAGCGAGGGAGTCATATTCTTACCTGATTTGGAGAACCCGCCCCGTAGACATATAGTGCCCTCTGGCCTCCGATGCCCGAAAGGTGGCGATCCGATGGCGGAGGTGAAGCGACAAGACACACCCCCCTCTCCTATCTCCCTACAGCGGGACCTCGATCTGGGACCGGAAGTGGGAGGAGATGACCTCGGAAGTCCTTTCCCGAAACCAATGAAAGGAGGCGGGAACGAAGGAGGATTGTCTTGGACCAACCCCGGAGTGAGAACAAGCAGGAAGTCGGACGAGGAGGAGCGGAGAAGCGAAGAAGGTGGTGACGGGAGGAAGGACCAGGAGAGGCCGAGGAACGACGATGACGACATCGGAGAAGACGAGGAAGCGGACGAGCGGTGGAGCGAGGAGTGGTGGTGCCCACCGGAGGAGGCTGGAGAGCGGCCGCAACTCAGGAGAGTTGCGGCGGAGCCGGTGAGTGACCGCGTCTCAGGGGACAGTGTGGGAGGGTACGTGGGAGGTGGGGTGAGGAAGTGGGGCACGGGTAAAAGAATTCACTAAAACTCTCAAAACCCCAATCTCACTTGTGCGTTATACGACTCCAATGCGTGGGGATTTTGACGTACGCTCTTACCCCTCCCCGTTTCACTGAGCACTTCTTATCCTCACTTGACCTGATTTCCTTTCACGAGATTCTACCCTCATAGGAATACCGCAGTTGTCCTAACACTGCTTCGCACACTTTCTCTGCGACACTCTTGGGTGTGGTGACGGACATACCTGCTCCTGATATTTCTTTATTTGATCCCCCCCCCCCGACAGTGATTGACAGCTCCCTTTTCTCCTCTCTTATGAGCCTCCGGAGAGACACAGACGAGACGGAGAAGCCGGGTCCGACCCTCCCCATCCAACGACCCAACACCATCAAGAAGGATCAACGGGAAGAGAGCGACAGAACACCAGACATACCCTCTGCTACCTCGATCACTGTTTTCAATTTCAATTTCAAAGAACTTTATTCGGTTACTATGAGAAAGATAACCATAAAAGCACAATTGATGAATCACACAAGAATTCCACAATCATAATGAAAGACTATACACAAAAGCTAAAAACATTTTAAAAATCATATCAAAATTGATGTACGAAATTTAAAAACATTTTTAAAAAGGCAATAACAGAAGCAATGGTAAATACGTTATCCAGAAATTGCAACGCTAGGAATGCTGGGCGACATTGTCTCAGTCCCAATCTTTTTAGCACAGGGATAATCCATTTTTTCCTAGGTATAGAGTAGAATGTGCAAAAGAACAATATATGTATAGATGACTGGGCGGACATGTCATCACATGGGCAATTACAAAGTGTTCTCGACCAATCATTAACTTCGGGAAAACTTAACAATCTGTGCACTATATTCAGTCTAAAACGTGTTAGCAGGAATCTGTCATAGTCTCTAGTAATTAGCAGAATATACGGTTGTATAGTTACCGATGTCAAAGTAAGGTGATGTGCTATCACCGTAGTTTTACCCATTTCAATCATAGTTCTGGTTTCACTAAGGAATAGCATACAACTACCTTTAAAATCCTTCCTAGGCACGCCACACATAGTATAGGGGTCATTATAGTATTCTGGATGGCCTATTTGAAATAAAAATGTTTTAACATATTCTAGCCATCTTATATATTTGACCCCGTCAATTCCCAGTGCATCCTTCAGAATATGGCGATTAAAATCGGACTCATCAGTGGTCCAAATCCTGTGCCAAAGGAGGAGAGGCTGTAGCTTAATCACATCTTCTAGGTATGGCATGCCAAGTTCTGTATGACAGATGAATGTTGACGTACTGTCCGGCACTGCCAAAAGAAACCTGAAAAAAATATTTTCTGCTATCTGCAGTGAATTGACATTAGCATAGCCCCAGATACCTGCTCCATAAGTGGCAATAGCGACACATTTTGCCCTATAGATACGCAACAATTCCCCAGGAGAACGTCTGCCTAGTTTCCTGCTAAAATTTGTTAATGCCATCAGCGATTTAATAAATAACAGCCTTCTGGCTTTAATTGCCCGACTCCAGGAACCTGATTGTTCAAATAAAATCCCTAGATAAGAAAAAGTACTAGTATTCTCTAATGCCTTAGTGTTAATAAAAATTGTATTTTTCTTTTTATTTGACCCGATCCCGCAGTTCATTGAGAACGTTTTTGTACAATTAATTGTGAGACCCAGATTAGCCATAAAATTTGTAAAGGAAGTTACTACTCTTTGGAGACCGAGGGGCGTACGGGCCATCAGGACCGCATCATCTGCATAAAGGAGTGCAGGGATAGGACGAGTTGCTACTAGTGGTAAGTCCCTGCACTCCTTGACCAGGGTGGATTCCAGGCCATTTATATATAGCGTGAATAGGAATGGGGCAAGGACACAGCCTTGCCTCACTCCTCTCAGTACTCTAAAATTCCTGGTGCAATCTCCACCCTGTCCAAAACGAACCCTCGCCCTTGCCCCTGAATAAAGCTGCCTTAAAAAGGAAATAATAGAGTTATCTACCCCCAGCCCCTCTAAAATTATCCAAAGCTTCTCATGAACAACACAATCAAATGCTGACGTTAAGTCAACAAAAGTTAAAAACATCCTTTCCTTTTTCGCTTTAGTATATTTATCTAATAAAATGTGTAAATTTAGGCCCTGATCAATTGTGCCCAGGCCCTTGCGAAAACCGTATTGGAGGTCGCTTAAAATTGAATGCTCCCCCGCCCATCTCTGTAATCTATCTAAAATCACTCGCCCAATAATCTTGACTGTAGAATCCAGTAAAGAAATCGGGCGATAGCATACTGGGTTCGCCCTGTCACCCTTTTAAAAATAGGGACGATTGTAGATTCATACCAAGACGATAAAAAACCCCTGGAACAGCATGCATTAAAAAGTTGCGTTAAAAGTGGTCCCCACAATGCCATATTAGTTTTAAATAGGTCGACCGGGATGCCATCAGGCCCGGGGCCTTACCACCCAAGCTGGCAATTATGGCCACATTAACCTCACTCAGAGAAATATCCAATACAAATTTTTGAAAGGTGGGAGAGAACTCGGGGTCAACTTCAGTCTCCGATGTTCCCTGATCAGCTAACAGTTGATTAGTGTAAAGCTTTGAGTAATGTGATACCCACTCTAATTCTGATATCGCGATCTCTATAGTAGCTTTATCTTTCTCAGCCAAAAATGGCGCATTGACCGCCTTCCAGAATGCAGCAGAGTCTCGATCAATTGAAGCCTCATGTAAGGCATTCCAGGCTTCCTCTTTTAGTTTTTCCTTCCTTGCATATAATGTCCTTTTATAATTTCTTCTGGCTTCCCTAATTAGGTCCTGATCCTTCTCTCTGGCCTTTAATGTGTATTTTAGTTTAGTATAGGCCTTAGTACATTGAGAGTCAAACCACCCTTCGCTATGGTTATTCTTCCTTTTCATATTTACCCACAGCGTTTCTTTAATTTGATTTGAAATAACTAAAAAGCTCTCTATGATTTCTGAATGAGAAGAATTTTCATCGAGGCAGGCAAGAAACATATTTTTACACTTTGTCACTAGTTTGGTGACAAATTCCTCCTGATTCAATTTCACCCATTTTAGTGCGTACCCATTTTGCCTACTCAAGGTAATATTCTTCAGATACTGCGTAGAGTTACCTTTTGTATTAAAATCCTGTTTATACACCATGACATCAATACTTAATGGAAAATGATCGCTTAAAGCGATATCATGGGTAATGAAATCCTTAAGACGAGGGGAATATCTACTCGATATCAAAATAAAATCTATAGTAGAAAAGGTACCTCGTCCATTGAAGGTCGGGCTAAAAGGGACCACAGGTAAACATAAGTTATTAGCAAACCCCATATCGCATGAAAACATGATATCATTCAGGAGATCTCCATACAATGTGTGCGAAAAATGAGGAAAGCTGGTACCTTTTTCATAAGTTATTCCACAAACCCCCTTGTCACAATTGTTACACAAAAAACAATTAAAATCCCCACCCCATATAACAATGACATCTTTGGTTGAATGAGTCTGCAAGTTATTCACGTCTCTATTTAAATTTCTCAATGTTCCCTCCAGCATTTCTGGAGATGCATTGTTGTAAAAATTCAATATTATCAAGCAGAATACCTGATCTATGTGTATACTAATAATTTGATAATATTGATTGCTAACAACTAATTCGACTTTCCTCAATTTTAGGTAGTTAGAAATATAAGTACAAAGACCCCTTTTGCTCTGCCATGGGTCGAGCTTACTGCTGGGGTATGAAATGTTTTATACCCACACATGTGGATTGGCTCCTCTACCCATGTTTCTTGCAGACTAAATATCTCATAATTACACACATAGTCAATCCACACTTTGTTGGTCACTTTAGATTTTAAACCAGCCACATTCCAAAACATAATCTGACAATTAGCTTTCCTACTTGTAATATTTTTACAACCAGTCCCTCCCCCGCCTTCTTCCACCGACGGAGGTATGAGTCCAGTTAGGGACATGGGGGTTTGAGCCGGAACAACCTCCATATCTAGTGTTGTAGTGTTAAGTATCTCTGTGATTTCCGCTATTACTTGGACTGGTGGTTTGACTATTACGATACTAGATCTAGTTATTAGTAATCCCATATTACGGGGAACATCCATGCTACTGGATTTCACAACTGAAGTTTGATCCTCTGATCTCAGTCAATCAACTGCTTCGAGGGTGCAGAATCTATCAAAGCGATTTTGAGTGGGAATATTAAACTGTCGCCTATAGAGCGGAGTATAGAATTCCCGGTTGATCCTGAGATCATTGCTATTTATAGGTTGGTAGAAGTAGCCTAAAGGGACAGCACTGACACCAGGGCCAAACATGGCATTATCACCCATTCTACTCAATATCGATCTTACTAAAAAGGGGTTTTAAATGATAACACTACGCAGTCCCCTGAGAGTTTTTTTGGCCCTCTGCCTAACCATCCCACTCTCCTTACCATCTTAAATTCGTCAAATAATTTCTCGGTTAGACCCGTCCTGGTGCCAAGCCACTGTAAGGACTTGTTCCTTAAATCCTCCCAAGGTTCTACTGTCCCATCTGCTAATGTGGGAACGTTAACTAACACCACTACATAAGGCGTAACAGCTGGTGGTAAATCCAGATATGTAATGTTTCGCACCCTCTGATTCGTATGCACACAATTAGAATTTGTTGATGGTGAAATAGATGTGGGCATGGTTACAGCTGGTGGGATAGTAAGTGGATGAACCTCAATGTTTACAGGAGAAGTTTGTTGAGTTATGTTAGATGACACATGTCTTACTGCGTTATGGATACCTAGGGCAGGGCTAGTGATATTTGGTCTTGTGCCATTAATATGATGGTCGTAATTAATCGTTTGGGCAGGCATACGCATACCATCAGGCACTGGGGGCTGAAATTTATCCAAACATTTAGCTAAAATTGCTTCCATACTGTCTATTCTAGATGTCAAACTGCTTAGGCTCTCTCTAATTAGCAAATTCAGATCATCCAGTTTTATTTTTAGTTTTCCAACCTCACTTTGTGTGCGCATATTGGAGCTAATTAATGATTTTTCCCAATTTTCAATTTTATTAGCTGATGTGGACTTTACCTTTTTAGTGGCCCTTTTACGAACTTTAGGGGAAGACCTTCCAATCAAAGGACATAGTTCATCAGGAGTACAAGGGCAATTATCAGGGTTCCTGGCGCGCTTATTCGGTGGTTGTTGTTGCACGTCGTACTCCTGCTCGCTACCTGATAAATGGTCCGAAATGTTCACCACACAACCATTTGTGCCCAATATACTTTTCTGAGACTCAAGTTGATTAGAACTTACTTCCACCAAGGCACCCTCATCCACTCCAGGTTTTAAAGCCTCTTCGACCGTTGTAATCTGCCGTTCTATGGCACCCACGGCTCCAGTTAAATAACTAAGTAAGGATTGACGGGAATGCTCCCCTGGTTTAACTATCTTATTATTCTTAATGCTCGCCATTTTTCTCTTCCCCATACTATCTATATCACAGTAAAGACACAAGGGAAAAAGAAAGAATATGTACCAAAAATAGGATACAGCACCCAAGGTTTGGCAAACACAGAAAGTAAAAATATCTATTAACAATACTACTCAGAGCGCCTTATACCCCCATATAATTATTTCCTGCCAGATACGTGATGGAAAAGTCAAAGTCAAAGACAAGTAACTACAGTATCCTTATTCAAATATCTTCTTCGTCGCAGTTAGCATCGAATCACAGTACCTTGATACGTAAGTGAAAGAGCTATGGCCCAGCCCGGCCTCTGACCGTCTATGACGGGCTAAGACGGGCTGGCTTTTCAGCGTGTTGCAGCCCCTCCAGGGGCTGTGTGCAAAGAGCAAATTCCAGGGACCAGGGGCAGGGATAGCAGCAAAGATACCGGCGAGATACCGAGCCAGCGCGATCTCCCGCTCACCGAGACCGCGGGGCGGCTTTTCAGCGTGTTGCAGCCCCTCCAGGGGCTGTGTGCAAAGAGCAAATTCCAGGGACCAGGGGCAGGGATAGCAGCAAAGATACCGGCGAGATACCGGGCCAGCGCGATCTCCCGCTCACCGAGACCGCGGGCGGCTTTTCAGCGTGTTGCAGCCCCTCCAGGGGCTGTGTGCAAAGAGCAAATTCCAGGGACCAGGGGCAGGGATAGCAGCAAAGATACCGGCGAGATACCGGGCCAGCGCGATCTCACGCTCACCGAGACCGCGGGGCGGCTTTTCAGCGTGTTGCAGCCCCTCCAGGGGCTGTGTGCAAAGAGCAAATTCCAGGGACCAGGGGCAGGGATAGCAGCAAAGATACCGGCGAGATACCGGGCCAGCGCGAACTGTTAATAAAAAGCCCATTTTTGGAAAATATATTCAGCCTCCGCGTCTGCATATCCGACCTGCCCTCCCACAAGTGGTGTCAGAAGTGGGATCTGAAGGAGACATGGAGGCTGCCCTGGCGAAGATGGCGGAAAACCAGGAACATTTGGGCAAGGTGATGGAATGCTTCTTGACCGTAGTCGAAGAGGATCGGGGGAAACTGCAACAAGTACTCACGGGACAGAGCCAAACCCATGGAGCTGCTATGGACAAGATCACTGAGGCCCTTGGACATCAGAGAGGGCCCACCACTCTCCCTTCAGTGGTTCTGCAGCGGTACGTGAGTGGAGAGGACCCTGACTATTTCTTTAACAACTTTGAACGAATGGCCGCCGCGGCCTCCTGGCCGGCCGAGAAATGGGGCCAATATCTGGGTCCTCTCCGGCGATTTACAGGCAGCCTATCAGGCCGCAACAGCCCAAGGCGTGGTTCCCTATGCCGACATAAAACGCTGCATCATGGAACGGTTGGGGGTAGACGATGAAACGTACAGAATGAAGTTACGTCAGATGAAAGAGGGACCTCAAGAGACACCTAGAGCTCTGTACTACAGGGTTAAAGATATGGCCGACCGCTGGTTGAAACCAGCCACTACGGATAAGGACGGGATCATGGCCAAAATATATCTGGAGCAATATCTATCCTCCCTTCACCCGCCCATTCAGAGGTGGGTACGACAACAAGCCCATCTAACCCTTGAAACAGCGGTGTAAATTGCCAGTGCGTACAACCGAGGTCAAGAGATCCAAAAGGGGAGGGAAGACCCAACCGGGAGACCAGGGGGAATGGGTGTGCATCGACTTCCCCGTCCACCTATGATGAAGAAGCCGGAACCTGTCACCATCATACCCGGGGCATCGATAGCACAAAACCCCCCTATGGGACGCCAATGTTTTCATTGCGGAGGGATGGGACATATCGCCCGGTTCTGTCCCCAAAAAGAAGAACCGATGGAAATAGGGATGGCCCGCAACTACTATTGCTCCCCCTCGAAAACGGACCTCCTCCCTATCATTGTACCGTGTTAGTGAATGGACGTCCGGTTACCGCGTTGGCCGACACAGGTTGCCTACAAAGTGTGGTTCGACCCCAAGACCTTGGACCCGGACTCGGTCCGATCGATGGAACAGTCGCCATACGTTGTGTTCATGGTGACACCAAGCCGTACCCCACAACGCACGTACGGATACAACACCCTCATGACCCGGGAACCTCTTTGAAGGTGGGTCTCATCCCCGCTTGCCGGAACAAGCCATCCTCGGGAATGACTACCCCGTCCTAACGCGGTTGTTGCACAGGGCCGCCCCAGAAGAAGAAGAATGGTGGGCCACGGTGCCTTTTTCCCAAGAAGCCGACAAGGAGTGGCCCCCGTCGAAACCCCGGAAAAGCCGAAAGCAGAGAAGGACAGAAAAAAGGAGAAACCCGTTAGTTCTACCAGTCCTACAAGAGGAGAACCCCTGGGAAACCGACAGAAGTTTCCATGCGACACAAAGAGAAGACCCCGTTCTACAAGAAGCCTGAGACAAGGCCCTAGTGGGCGAAGACCCCCTTCATGTATGTCCATACTTCTTTACGAGAAAAGGGCTGTTGTATAGGAAAGGGAGTCCCACACAAACACCCCAGTTGCTAGTTCCAGGCCCGTTCCGAGAGAAGGTATTATTCCTGGCCCACAGTCACCTCTTGGGGGGGCACTTTGGTAATGATAAAACCGAAAAACACATCACCGAACGGTTTTACTGGCCCGGCATATACCAACACGTCAAGAAGTATTGCCAAGAATGCCCAATCTGCCAGAAAAACAATAAGTACCGTCCTCCCCGAGCCCCCCTACGACCTCTTCCTATCATAGGTGAACCCTTCCACCGAATAGGGATGGACATAATTGGCCCATTATTACCTTCTAGAAGTGGGTGTCGTTATGTTCTCGTGATGGTCGATTATGCCACCCGCTTTCCGGAGGCCATACCGTTGCGTCGCCCAGATGCCCCTAATATTGCTAAAGCGATGATAACAGTGTTCTCATGGGTGGGATTCCCAAAGGAGATCCTAACAGATCAGGGAACCCCATTCGTGTCTCGACTCATGAGGCAGGTATGTGTCCAGTTGGGAGTGAAGCAAATACGGACAGCGGCATATCATCCCCAGACGGATGGTTTAGTCGAACAATACAACGCCACTATTAAAACCACCCTCAAAAAGCTTCTGGCCCTTGAGTCTAGGAAATGGGAAGATATGTTGCCCTTGGCGTTATTTGCCATCAGGTGCAAAGAACAAAAGAGTACTGGGTATTCCCCATTCGAGTTGTTGTATGGTCATAAACCACGTACCTTCTTAGAAATGGCACAAGAAAAATGGGAAACCGAACCAAGTGATTCAAAACCATTGATAGAATATGTTTCTAATTTACGAACGCACTTGGGCCAAATAAGGGCGGTAGTTAGGAATAACCTGGAGGAGGCACAGACAGCACAAAAGAGACAATACGACAAAAAGGCAAAAGAAAGATCCTTTGAGATAGGCGACTCTGTGTTACTGATGATGGCTTCTTCAGATCACAAGTTACTAGGGCAGTGGCAGGGTCCCTATACGGTGGTGGAGAAAGTGACCCCTGTGACGTACCGCATCGAAACGGACCCGACCAGGCATACCTCCCAGATCTATCATGTCAATTTGTTGAAAAGATGGGAGGGCCCCTTGCCGGCTCTCGTGAACGTAGCAGTGACTCCAGCTCCTTTGTTCCACCAAAGTATAGCCCCTGACCTCCCTGGGGAACAAAGACGTGTTTTATCGGAGGTGCTGATCCCCCTCCAGGATACCTTCTCCACCTCGCCAGGAAGGACTTCCCTCTGTGACCACGCCATAAAAACCCCTCCAGGGAAACGGGTACGTCTCAGGCCTTACAGTATCCCTGAGGCCCGTCGACAGACCATTAGGGATGAGGTTCAACAGATGTTGCGGATGGACATCATTGAACCCTCCGTAAGCGAATGGAACTCGCCCATTGTCCTTGTACCGAAGCCGGATGGTTCGGTACGCTTCTGTATTGACTTTAGAGAGATTAACAAAGTCTCGGAGTTTGACACTTACCCCCTTCCTAGGGTTGACGAAATGGTAGAGAGGATAGGTCGGGCTAAATATATCAGTACGTTGGATCTGTGCAAGGGGTACTGGCAGATTCCCTTGAGAAAACAGGATAGAGAAAAGACTGCCTTCTCTACTCCTGATGGTTTATTTCAGTTCAAGGTGTTGCCCTTTGGGTTACACGGGGCCCCCGCCACCTTTCAGAGGGCCATGAATAAAATACTGCGGCCCCATGAGAGCTATGCCGGAGCCTACATAGATGACATAATCATCTACAGTGATACCTGGAAACAACACTTGCTTCATCTTTCCCATGTAGTACAGACCTTGGAACATCATGGTCTTAAAATAAACCCAGCGAAAAGCCGTCTTGCAGCCCAGACAGTTCGCTACCTGGGATACTTGTTGGGGGAAGGAGTTATAAGACCTCAAAACACCAAACTCACTGCCATATCCCAGATATCCATACCACAGACAAAAAAAGAACTCCGAGCCTTCCTGGGTTTACTCGGATACTATCGCCGCTTTATCCCCCGTTTCTCCCAAATAGCTGCTCCTCTTACCAATCTCCTTCAGAAAAACGTAAAAACCGAGGAGATGTTGAAGCATCCCTCGTCTGACGTAGTGTATGCCTTTGAACATCTTAAAACCTCCCTCACATCTGATACAGTACTAGCCAGTCCTGACTATTCACTTCCCTTCATCCTTCAGACGGATGCCTCGGACCAGGGATTAGGGGCGGTCTTATCACAGGACACTAAGCAGGGAGAGAGGCCCATACTGTACATCAGCCGGAAGTTGTTTCCAAGAGAAAGGAATTACGCGACCATAGAGAAGGAGGCACTAGCCATTAAGTGGGCTATAGACACCCTGCGGTACTATCTCGAGGGACGTGAGTTCACGTTATATACAGACCACGCACCCTTAGCATGGCTAGCCAGAAATAAGGGCAACAACGAAAGAGTCCTTAGTTGGTTTTTGTCCCTACAACCATATCGATTCCAAACCAAACACAGAAAGGGGTCCGAGCAAGGTAATGCAGACTACATGTCTAGGTTTCCCCAAGACCTTAACACTAGTAGAGAGACAGCAAGGGAAAGGGGATGTGAGAAGATAAGCGAGGGAGTCATATTCTTACCTGATTTGGAGAACCCGCCCCGTAGACATATAGTGCCCTCTGGCCTCCGATGCCCGAAAGGTGGCGATCCGATGGCGGAGGTGAAGCGACAAGACACACCCCCCTCTCCTATCTCCCTACAGCGGGACCTCGATCCGGGACCGGAAGTGGGAGGAGATGACCTCGGAAGTCCTTTCCCGAAACCAATGAAAGGAGGCGGGAACGAAGGAGGATTGTCTTGGACCAACCCCGGAGTGAGAACAAGCAGGAAGTCGGACGAGGAGGAGCGGAGAAGCGAAGAAGGTGGTGACGGGAGGAAGGACGAGGAGAGGCCGAGGAACGACGACGACGACATCGGAGAAGACGAGGAAGCGGACGAGCGAGGAGTGGTGGTGCCCACCGGAGGAGGCTGGAGAGCGGCCGCAACTCAGGAGAGTTGCGGCGGAGCCGGTGAGTGACCGCGTCTCAGGGGACAGTGTGGGAGGGTACGAGGGAGGTGGGAGGTGGGGTGAGGAAGTGGGGCACGGGTAAAAGAATTCACTAAAACTCTCAAAACCCCAATCTCACTTGTGCGTTATACGACTCCAATGCGTGGGGATTTTGACGTACGCTCTTACCCCTCCCCGTTTCACTGAGCACTTCTTATCCTCACTTGACCTGATTTCCTTTCACGAGATTCTACCCTCATAGGAATACCGCAGTTGTCCTAACACTGCTTCGCACACTTTCTCTGCGACACTCTTGGGTGTGGTGACGGACATACCTGCTCCTGGTATTTCTTTATTTGACCCCCCCCCCGACAGTGATTGACAGCTCCCTTTTCTCCTCTCTTATGAGCCTCCGGAGAGACACAGACGAGACGGAGAAGCCGGGTCCGACCCTCCCCATCCAACGACCCAACACCATCAAGACGGATCAACGGGAAGAGAGCGACGGAACACCAGACATACCCTCTGCTACCTCGATCACTGTTAATAAAAAGCCCATTTTTGGAAAATATATTCAGCCTCCGCGTCTGCATATCCGACCTGCCCTCCCACAGTCCTTCAGGGGGTTTCAGCCCTGGGAGGCACTGAAATTCAGCTACCCCCATGAGCAGGCTGGGTGAGCATGGGTTTCCTCTTGGGAGGGCAGTCTCTTGTATCGTCCCCTTCCCAGAGGGCATCACCCACCCTGGTACCTCACATGTCAGCTGGGTCCTCCAGGTGGAGGAGCCCGCCCCGTACCCAGTCCTCATCTAAGCACCCAGCAACCACGGACCACTCCAATGGCCAGGACACAAAAGGGGATGGCCAGGCTCTGTGCCTTGGGCTCCATCTGGGAGATGCCCGAGGGTTCAAGCTGTCACTGTCAGTCACTCTGGCTGCTCCACTTTTAATCATCCTTCCAAAGGTTCACCTATGGAAGCCTTGTTTTGACTTTTAGTTCCTCAAGATAGTCAAGTTTGATTTTCTTCTTGACGTTCCACCAGAGCAATTGCCAACCCTGGCAGGGCCGATCCAAGGTCCTCATTAAACCATCCAATCGGTAGTAGCAACGGTGGTGTCTACAAAGGGCAGGGACTTAATCAATGCAAGCTTATAACCTGCACTTACTGGGAATTCCTCGTTTATGGGAAATAATTGTAATCCCCAATCCCTATCACGAACGGGGTTCAGCAGGTTACCCGCACCTGTCAGCAAAGGGTAGACACATGGTTATCCATCCAGTTTAGCTCAGGTGGAGCCCCGGATATCAAAGTACATCCCAGATCTGTTATTGCTCAATCTCATGCGGCTGAACACCACATATCTCTCTAAGAAGTTGAACGGCAACCACTGGGGGTCGCGTAACTAGTTTGCATGGAGGAGTCTAATTTTTTATCGGAATTAACTAGACAAATCACTCCACCAACCAAGAACGGCATGCACCACCACCCACAGAATTCACAAAGAGCTATCAATCTGTCAATCATTTCCAGGATCCGGGCCAAATGAGGTTTCCTGTGTTGAGTCAAATTAAGCCTCATGCTCCACTCCTGGTGGTGCCCTTACATCAATTGCTTTAAGTTTCACCTTTGGAACCATATTCCCCTGGAACCCAAAGACTTTGGTTTCCCAGAAGCTGCTCAGCAGGTCATTGGAGTAACGCCACTGGATCTCTATTTGGCATCATTTATGGTCGGAACTACGATGGTATATGATCGTCTTCGAACCTCTGACTTTCGTTCTTGAATAATTAAAACATTCTTGGCAAATGCTTTTGCCTTGGTTTGTCTTGCACCGGTCCAAGAATTTCACCTCTATTGGCAAAGCACGAATACCCCCAGCCCTCCCTCTTAATCATGGCCCAGTTCTGAAAACCAACAAAATCCTATTCCATTACTCCTAGCTGAAATATTTAGGCGACCGGCCTGCTGTGAACACTCAAATTTTTTCAAAGTAAACACTTTGGACCCCCAGGACGCTCAGTCAAGCGCAGCATGGGGGCGCGCAAGACCCAGGGGCTGGGACAGGCGATAGCTCACCTCGTGGCAAACTACCAGCTTGATCCCAAGATCCAACTATGAGCTTTTTAACTGTAGAAACTTTAATATATGCTATAGAAGCTGGATTTACCACGGCTACTGGCACCAGACTTGCCCTCCAATGTATCCTTGCTATCAGATTTAAAGTGTACTCATTCCACTTACAGAGCCACGAGAGAGTCCTGTATTGTTATTTTATGTCACTACTTCCCTGAGTCGAGAGTGGGTAATTTGAACACATGCTGCCTTCCTTGGATGTGGTAGCTATTTCTCAGGATCCCTCTCCCGAATCGAGCCATGATTCCCCGTTACCCATGGTCACCATGGTAAGCACAGAAAGTACCATCGAAAGTTGATGGGGCAGACATCCTCATGTATTTTTGCTGTCACAGGGACATGCGATCGGCCTGAGGTTCTCTAGAGTCACCAAAGCAGTGAGACGAGCCTGGATTGGTTTTGGTCTGATAAATGCAGGTACACTGACAAAATATCGACCCCCAAAATATCCCCATACAAAAATATCGTGACCAAAATATCGATGAAAAATATCTACATCCTATACTTATGATGGTAAGTACGAAAATATTGGGGAAAAAATATCGATGTCATAAATATAGTTGTACAAAATACCGATATATATATATATATATATATTTGCTCCACAATTCCACCAGGATTACGCCAAACTCTTTGGGCGGGTGCCACAGCTGTGAGGGTGGAATTCACATGTCATATACAGCTCAGTTCCAAAAGGAAATTGCGGGCACTCTCGGGTTCATATTTTAAATTTTAATCCATAGAGCAGACGCGTTTCGGCTGATGCCTTTCTCAATGCTCATATTTATACAAAAGCAGCCCCATTCGATAGTCATTTAAAAGGGGGTATGAAGCGATGCTCATTAGTGGAAGCATTCTGTGGAAAACAGACAAAGGACTGTCATTATGGTGTACATACTCATTCCAACTTGACCGCCATATTGCAGAAAATTGGTACTTCAAAAGCAAATGCAGTACTGGGTAAAAACATTTCATCGTTCGTATACATATTTAGCCCGAAATCGGGCTAAATATGCATATATAAATATTAAATATATTAAAGAATAAAAGTATTTAAAAAAAATTAGATTTAATATACATTTTAACAATTAACAAATAAACTTAATTTAAAAAGTTAAACACAGATATATAATAATTCATATATATATATATATATATATTTACTTTAAAGCAATTATTAAACTAATAATTGTAATGTATTTTATAATTTTTAAATTATATAAAAATTTAACAAATACATTATCTACTGGCGATCGCCAGTAGATAGTTATAGTTAGGACCTATTTTCCATAGAAAATCCGCAACATTCTATTTGAAATAACGTTGGCGCCGGTTGACGACCTTCGCGAAATTTTCCAACTTGTTGGGGCGCTCCGGTCCGCTCCTATCCTGAAAGTCTCGGGGTGATTCGTAAAGCGGGGGCCGAGAAAAAAGGGGGGTCCCAAAACGTGTTTTCCCCATTCATTTTTCCATAGGAACCGTTCATCGCGGCTACAGCCCGAACTGCTGAACGGAATTACACCAAATTTGGCAAAGAGGTAGCCCTTGGTTCAGACTCGTGCCTTTTGCTTAAATGGTGTAAATCCGTTCAGTAGTTCCTGAGAAAATCACAAGTAAAATCACATATATATCTATGGCCGCGTCGGATCCGCGCACCCTGAGCGCACCCTGCGCGCACTGTCCCGATCACGAGCTGCATGCTAATTGGCTGTCAACTGGCTGTCAACACTCCAAATCAGGAAGTGTTGGCAGCCATTTTGTCCCTCGGTAGAACCGAGGCACAGAAACAAGTGCGCAAAACGCACAAAGGGGGCAGGGTAGAAACACCCTGACCCCCTAGGTGTGCTCAGGGGGTCCCACAAGGACCCCCTGGGCAGAAAAAAGCATTTTTTTTTTTTAAATCGACGGGATGCGCTTAGGGTGCGCGGATCCCGCCGATAAAAAAAAAAAATCGAAGCGCGGTCTCCCGCGCTTCGATGCTATCTTGCCCCCGGGTGGCCCAAGTCCCGGGGGCATGCGGGGGGGTGGGTTTATATTTTATGTGGGGAGCCTCTAAGGCCCCCCAAGCCCCGGGGACCGCCACCCCCGGGGCTTTAAAAATAAATGGTGCGCCCCGGGGACCGCCACCCCCTGGGGCTTCTTTTTTTAAAATTATTAGTTGTGTGGGGGGGGGCTCCAGCCCCCCCACACGCCCCGGGACCACCACCTCCCCGGGGCTTTGCCAATGTTGGGAGGGGGGCCGCGCAGCCCCCCTCCTGGAGCCTGTGGTGGCACTGGGGACCGCCACCCCCCAGGGCCGGCTCCTGCAGTGTCCCGAGGTGCCTACCCCCGGGACACTGTAGTTTGCTATGACAGGACGGGAGCCTCGCGGCTCCCGTCCTGTCATAGCAAACTGCTTTGGATTTTGCTTCCAATATCCAAAGCACATTGCTTTTCCACAAGGGGAGCTGCATGTCAGCAGCTCCCCATGTGGAAAAGCAATGCCGGCTCCCGCAGGACGCGGGGAGCCGGCGGGACCATGGGGGGATTGGGGACCCCCCCACGGTCCCCAACAGAGAGGGCCAGCCCCGGGGGATGGGGTCCCCGGGGCTGCAAGTGGCCCGGGAGGGGGGCCACGCGGCCCCCCTCCCCAAAATGAAAAAAAAAATTATAAAAATAAATAAAGGCCGGCCCCGGGGGATGGGGTCCCGGGGCCAGTAGAGGCCTCAGGAGGGGGCCACGCAGCCCCCTCTATAAAAAAATAAAAATCTGGCCATGCCCCGGGGATGTGGTCCCCGGGGCCGGAGTGGCCACGGCAGGGGTCCCACGCGGCCCCCTTCCCGTTCATTTTTTTTTTTACATTATAGAAGGGTCAGGCCCTGGGGGATGGGGTCCCCAGGGCCCAAAAAGTAAAAGAAGGGGGCCACACAGCCCCCTTCCAAAAACCACGCGATCGTGCCGAAGCCCCACCCCCTCCCAGCAACACTCTGCAAACGGGCCCTGTGGTGCGTTTTAAGTTGGGAAATGAATTCCCCTTCAAGACTGGGGGTCCCTGGGTGCCAACTAGCCCACCAGGTACCTCCAGTAAGCGCCACAGGGCTGGGTTGCAGAGAGGTGGTCCAGGCCACGCCCCTTTTTACACCTCTCTGCAACGCAGCTCTGTGCCGCTTTTTGGAGGTACATGGTGGGCTACTTGGACTCCAGGGACCCTCAGGATTCAAAGGGAGTTAATCCCCCAACTTAAAACGCGCCACGGGGCGCGTCTGCACAGTGGTGAAGGGAGGGGGCGGGGCTTCAGGTGACATGTGTGCAAACAGGCCCCGTGGCGTGTTTTAAGTTGAGGAATTAATTCCTCTTCAATCCTGAGGGTCCCTGGGGGCCAACTAGCCCACCAGGTACCTCCAGTAAGCGCCACGGAGCTGCGTTGCAGAGTGTTGTAAAAAGGGGCGTGGCCTCTGAACACCTCTCTGCAACGCAGCTCTCTGGCGCATACTGGAGGTACCTGGTGGGCTAGTTGGCCCCTAGGGACCCTCGGGATTGAGGAGGAATTAATTCTCCAACTTAAAACGCGCTACAGGGCGTGTTTGCAGACAAGTCACCTCAGGCCCCACCCCCTTCCTTCACCATTGTGCAAATATTCCTCTAAAATCAGCCGAACTACGAATTCCGATTTACTCACCTGTTATCAGGAGAGACCTCAGTGCTGCATCTTTGAGCCCAGTACTGATCCTGAAAAGTAATTTTAACCGTACTTACCAGTAACTTGAATTTCCTTCCATAGGCTAACATTGACTGGTTTCACTTGGAAATTCTTCTAAGTGTGGAGTTTTGGAACTTTATAATATTCCTCTAAAATCAGCCGAACTACGAATTCCGATTTACTCACCTGTTATCAGGAGAGACCTCAGTGCTGCATCTTTGAGCCCAGTACTGATCCTGAAAAATAATTTTAACCGTACTTACCAGTAACTTGAATTTCCTTCCATAGCATATCATTGCCTGCTTTTTGCTGAAAACGTTTCTAAGTGTCGATTTTTGAAACATACAAATATTCCTCTAAAATCAGCCGAACTACGAATTCCGATTTACTTACCTGTTATCAGGAGAGACCTCAGTGCTGCATCTTTGAGCCCAGTACTGATCCTGAAAAGTAATTTTAACCGTACTTACCAGTAACTTGAATTTCCTTCCATAGGCTAACATTGACTGGTTTCACTTGGAAATTCTTCTAAGTGTGGAGTTTTGGAACTTTATAATATTCCTCTAAAATCAGCTGAACTACGAATTCCGGTTTACTCACCTGTTATCAGGAGAGAACCCAGTGCTGCATCTTTTAGCCCAGCACTGACCCTGAAAAGTAATTCTAACCGTACTTACCAGTAACTTGTATTTCCTTCCATAGGAATCCATTGTCTGGTTTTCAGCAGAAAAGTTTGTGTCGATTTTCACAAACTACAAATATTCCTTAAAAATCGCCTGTATGACTTAAACGCATTCTTTCAACTGTTTACAGGAGATGCACCAGTGCTGGATCCAGGATCCACCACTGAGTAAGAAAAAGTAACGATAACACTACTTACCTGCAAAGTGATTTTCCTCCCATAGGATAACATTGGTGATTCTATGTGAAAAAGTTTCTAAGTGTCAACTTTTAAAATACAATAATATTCCTTAAAAATCACTACTGTAACCAAAACGCTTTTACTCAACTGTTTACAGGAGATGTCGCAGGACTGAATCTAGGATCCAGTCCTGTGGTTAGAAAAGTAATCCATAAAGTAACTAATTGCATTTAACTAGAAATTCACATTGAGCTCAATGTTGCATTGTGTTTGAAATTGTGTTGCCCATTGCAACAACTGTAACTACTGTACTTAAAAGTCTATTGCCTATTTGCAAAGTATTTAAACTAAAGTAATTCATTCTGAGAAAGTATATTTTGTAATGTAATGTATAATGTAATTACAATGTAATTTAAAAAATAAAATATCTAAAAATAAATAGATTAAAAAAATGTAGTAAATCAGTATCAAAAAAATAAATATAACAATTAATACATTTAAAAATTGTCATTTACAAAACCTTTGAAATTCACTGAAAAAAACCATAGGTTTCAGGCACGTTATAGTTAGGAATTAGCATTTAAAAAACCTTTGAAATTCACTGAAAAAACCATAGGTTTCAGGCACGTTATAGTTAGAAATTAGCATTTAAAAAACCTTAGAAATTCACTGAAAAAACCATAGGTTTTAGGGACAGTTATAGTTAGTTGGACATTGCACTCGTACAAAACCCGTGAAATTCCCCGTTATAGTTAGTTCAGCTAACTATAACTCGCGCCCCCGCAATGCACTGCTGATGACGTCACATATTACATCACTCATGACATGGTCAGTGACATCACTGATGACATCACTGATGACATCATCCATGTGATAATCTGATGCACCTCCTCACACCCAAATATAACCTTTGATACACCCACTCTAAATTACAGACTGCCATTCGCAAAACCATAGACACTCCAACACCAATAACTACATACCCACTCACTGATTCTTAGGTCTACACACACATCCACTCACTCACCCGTACAGTCACTCATACTTACGGTCACTCAGTACAGGACTATCATATGCACTCATACTCCTATATAGACACTCAAACACCGCCAATCATCCATAGAGGTACTCACACACCTAGTCAGTCATGCAAATAATTAAACACACTGCCATTTACTCACCTATACAGTTATACACACACCAGCTCACTTACTCATACAAATACTAGTACATTCTTACGCTCTTATACAATCACTGATACAAGCACACACTCATCCATACAGTCACTCTCACAATCACACACTCTCGCTTATAGCTATTTATATACTCCAACACACATATATACTGCCTTTCACATATGTAGTTACTCACACATGTACCACTGGGACATACATTCACTCACTAACACACTCTTACACACACTTACCCACCCATACAGTCTATCACAGATGCACTCTTGAAACCATCCACCCAGTGAATCACCCACTCACACATCTATGCACAGAGTCGCACACACCCCACCCACACAAACACTCAGGCACCCATACAGATACTCAGACAACCAATCAATAACTCATATAGACACTCATGTAGCTATTCACAAACCCATGCAGCCACTTACACAGCAACAGACAGACGGATACAGACATTCACCCAGTTTAGTCACTAACCCATGCATTCAGTAAGATACGTTTAATCACTCACTTATAGAGTTAGTCACGCACCTAGTAAATCATCCATTCAGACACTTATACACCCACTCATTCTTCAATACGCCTTTCCCTATATATATTAAACATATTTAAACTTTACAGAAACACACAGTCACTGGATGATGTCATCAGTGATGTCATTTGAGATGTCATCAGTGATGTCATCAGTGATGTCATCAGTGATGTCACTGACCATGTCATGAGTGATGTAATATGTGACGTCATCAGCAGTGCATTGCGGGGGCGCAAGTTATAGTTAGCTGAACTAACTATAACGGGGGAATTTCACGGGTTTTGTACGAGTGCAATGTCCAACTAACTATAACTGTCCCTAAAACCTATGGTTTTTTCAGTGAATATATATATATATATATATATATATATATGATATTGATATGTACGACAGTATGTCTTCTATGTCTAGCACTACAGCTATTGAGCACTGTCACTTTAAAAGGGGAGATCCTGCCCTCTGGCGTTGTCATGTGATCAAGGCCGGCATCGGCCGAAACGCGTTATGGCGGTATGGAAGAGTGCTGAATAAACACTTCATCGCACCAAATCGGGTCCACTCTCGTTTTTTCTCTCTGAGAGGAATAGCAGGCGAGCGTTTCAGATATTTGCCGGATTGACCTCCTCCGGCTGTGTGAACCCCCTCCCTTCAAGTTGGCTTCGTGGCTGGCAGGTCAAGCGTCTGGCGGATCCTGGCCGTTGACATCGCAGCCTGGAGGCGGTTGTCAGTGACACTGGTGAACCCGGAAGCACCCGGCAAATGTTCCGGTCACCGAAACTATGGAAGCCCCCTGTGATTGCGGAATACAGCCTTGGAAGTTGGGACAGCGGGAGGCAGAGCTCGAATGACGGTGGTTGCTCGGAGGAGTGGAGCCGTACAAGGAGGCTGCGTCAGTGTTTGTGTCCACCGTGAAACAAGGTACTGAACATTGCAAATTTTGAAAAGCAGGTGGGGAGGTGTGCGCTAGTTGTAACCCCATTGCAATTAAATAAGTGGGTGTTGGCAACAAGCAGAAGTATACAATATTAAGTACACTCGCCATGTCTGATGCAACGCTGAGGGATCGCGAGTCGGCAGCCGAGGAGATGTTTTCGGACTCTCCTTCGGAACAGCAGCATGGAGACAGTAACGCTACTGAAGCAACAACTGGGGGAGCCTAAAGGACAGTTTTCGCACCCTTGAAAAACATATGCATCAGGAACAATCCAAGTGGTGGGAAGCAAAATCCCTCCAGAAGTATCTGGACGTGGGAAGGATCCCTAGGGGGCTCTGGATTATGTTAGCCCCTAGTTATGAGACACCCAACCCGCGGATGATGGCAGAATGGGCCGAATGCAACCTCGAGTCCTCTCGCAGGTTGGTTCAGATACTGGTAAAATATGCGGAGAGTGACCGGGTTGATCTTCAGGCCAAAATAGACGCCATAAATGAAGAAATAAAGGTGCAAGGTGAACCACAGCAGAGGCAGAAATTGCATGACGAAATGATTGTTAGAATAAATAAAGAGGAAGAAAAAATCAAACAGAGAAAAATATACAAATTCAAACGGGATAAGGATGACTACACAAATGGCCAAATCTTCACTTTCGCCCGCAAGTACGACTCAGTTAGGAATGTCACTGCAAGCAAAAGAAAGCTCCTAACGGAAAAGAATGCTTATCAGGGAGAGATAACATCAGCATCTGAGCTCAGCTCTGCATTAGAGAGTGAATCTGAGACGGAAGCAGCAACAAGCAGACCTGACCAAAGTGCCATAAAGCTATCATTGGGGGAAGAGCTAGACTACCTAAGGAGAAGCAGAAGGGAGACGCTAAGGCCAAGAAACAACAGACCGGCAAAAAACGACGGACTGAGAGCAGGCGAGAACGAAGGCAGGCAGCCAGAAAACGCGGGCAACAGTGGCAACACAAGACCGGCGAGGGGACGGGGGCAATGGAGACGCAAATAGAAATGACATCCCGAACCCCTAAAAACGTTTCAAAAGACAATACTATCATAAATCTGGCCAATGTGAATCTGGATGCAGCAGAACGACAGTTGCTCTCTTTGGGACTTTCTTACTGCCCTGAAACCAATTTTGATTACACTAACACACGGGCGGATATATATAAGTTCATTAGGAAATTGAAGCTTAAAAAATTCCATCAGCTTCAAGTCAATCCGAGTGAGCGAGCGCTGGACACTCCCACCCCAATTTCAACGCCAAGTAATCCCATGACGTCAAATTTAACAGTAGCGGATCTGGGCTTACTAAGGGACCTTTACAACTTGGAACAAGATCAAGGAGCCAAAGTGGGAGGGGTAGATACGGGTCAGGAGCTTGAAGGATTTTCCCTAAACATTATGTCGCCATCACATGAAACTTGCGCAAAGCCCGATACGTCGTTCAAGATGCGATCGAAATTCGTTCCTATCATGCCAAGAGACTCGCTAGACTTATTCAATGAACAAGTGGTGGCGCAAGTGAAGAAATTGTACATTGACACCAACAAACTAAGTAGAAAAATCTCCAACCAAGAAATAAAGTATTACCAACTGATAGAGAAACTCAAAAAAGAAAAAGAAGTAGTAGTCAGGAGTGCTGATAAGGGGGGGGAATAGCGTGCTGAGGCCCCTGAGAAACTATATGGAAGAAGCAGCTTCTCAGTTAAACAATCCTGACTGCTATAGAAAAAGTTCATTGCAACGGTTCAAAAGCACACAAGACCTGTTCTTCACGAAACTATTCGCATGGAAGAGCTTGGGCCTTTTGAATTTGGAGGAATATAAATACTTAAAAAAGGAATATCCAACTATACCTGTAATATATTTTGTTCCAAAAATTCATAAGTGCCTAAACAAGCCACCGGGTAGACCTATTATAGCTGCATGTGATGGGCCACTGGAAAATATTTCTGTTTATATAGATTTTTTCTTACAAGAGCATGTTAAAATTTGTAAATCATACGTGCAGGATACAAGTGATTTTTTACGAAAAATAGAAACTATACAATGGCAAGCTGGTTATCAATTGATAGCATTAGATGTATCCGCACTGTATACATGTATTAAGAATCAAGTTGGCATCAAAGCTGTGGAGTACTTCCTGGCCAACAGGCCAATGAAATTTGCCCAGCATAACAAAATGTTGCTTGACATGTTGTTGTTTTGCTTAGAGAATAATCTGTTCCTGTATAAAAATCAAATGTACCAGCAGATACAGGGTGTAGCCATGGGGGCCAGCTTCTCTCCCAGCTATGCATGTCTTTTCATGGGCTAGTGGGAGGAGCTGGTCCTCATGAAACAATATGAGCACACTTACAATGAAAGGGTAATATCATGGCTGAGATTCATTGACGATTTATTTATTGTGTGGAATGGTTCTAAACAAAGTGCTAATGACTTTATCAGACAAATCAATGATAACAATGTCAATTTGAGTTTCACTTCATCTATCAGTAATGAGAGCATAACTTTTTTGGATGTGCAGGTATACACAGCAAACAATAGATTGTCAACATCTCTCTTTCTTAAACTGCTGGCAATGCAGTATTGCATGCATCTAGCTCACACCCCCCCTCACCTTATACAAAGCATCCCTTACGGGGAGATGCTTAGGATGAGACGTATCTGTAGTGAAGACAGTGATATGCTTGTCAAGCAATTTGAATGTAAGACAAGATTTTTGGAGAGGGGTTATAGTACTAGAACTCTTGATGCAGCAATCCTGAAATCAAAAAGGCAAGCTAGACAGGATTTACTCCAGTACAAGTCCAAATCTAAACCCCAAGTTTGCAAAAAACAAAAGATCAGACGAGCCAACAAGATTGATACTGTCATATTCAAGACAAGAAGGACAGATTAGGTCCATCATAAGACGCAACTGGCCTATTATATTGGGGGATCCTGTTATAGGAGGTCTCCTTCCCAAAAAGCCAGCTATAACATATAGAAAAACTGCGTCAATGGGTAACGCATTGGTCAGGAACAGCCCTGAGGACCAAGAAGCTGGTATGTGGTTGACAGCTAGAAAGGGGTTCTATAAATGCTCTAGCTGCAAGGCTTGTCAGTATGGTATTAACAAGACTTCATACCAGACGGCCTTCAGCGACCATACATACATGATCAACCAGCACCTGTCCTGCAAGACTGAATATGCAGTATATGTTCTAATATGAAGTTGCAATTTGTACTATATTGGCAGTACTAAATTGGCCGTGCATAAAAGGATTCTGCAACATACCAGGGCCATCGTAAATAATGACCCCAGTTACCCTGTTGCCAGGCATTTTAAGGAAACACACAACAGTAGTCTTAGACATTTTAAATATTTTGTTTTAGATGCAATTCTGCCACAGAAAAGAGGAGGCAACAGGGAGGCTAAACTCAGACACCTAAAGACGAGATACATATTGGAACTAGATACTAAGCAGCCAGGGGGATTAAATAAGAGTGAGGACATGTATACATACCTGTAGGTCCATAAGGTTTGAATAACACTAGATCAGGTTTTACCAATCGTGTTTTAGCAAATTTTATCTAATTTTATGCAGTTGGAATGAATTTATAATATTTATATTATATATTTATATATTTATACCCTCATTAGTGGGAATCAACTGTAAAAATTGGATAAATATTATGTTTTAATACTATTGGTACCTCTTTATGATATTGTTATAAGTATATAAGTATGGATTTATTCGAGTATTACAGAAATACAATAGAGACCAAAACGATCATGCAATAGCCATATAGAATTTTATCCAAAAAAACGTTGGGCAGTTGAAATGCATTTTACAAAGACAAGTATATATTTTATAAATTTATATATTTATGTATTACATCTGCATTTGTGGGAATCCACTATCTAAGCAGAATTTAATAATGTGATGGCATCTTTTAGGCCCCCATTTAGAAATCATCAGATCAAGTCAATATGGATTTATCCATGTATAATATTGTTACATTATAGTAACTTTAAATATCAGATTCATGCTGCTGAGATTAATATAAAATATTTTACACACTATTTTGCACCATGCACTTTATATAGACTTGTACTTTTATGGGGATCAAAGCACTGGCCACTTTAATTTTTTAAATAGCTGAATGTGTATGGACAATCAAAACAATATCAGTTCACGGGGCTTTCACCTCATGAAAATCTGTACAAAATGTAAGTTTTAAGACAGGTTTGAAAGATAGGCATTTTGACTTTTTAACAACCTTTTACCAACTTTTTAACAATGTATTTATACTTGTTACTATTATTGCATTTATGCTGATATTGATATGTACGACAGTATGTCTTCTATGTCTAGCACTACAGCTATTGAGCACTGTCACTTTAAAAGGGGAGATCCTGCCCTCTGGCGTTGTCATGTGATCAAGGCCGGCATCGGCCGAAACGCGTTATGGCGGTATGGAAGAGTGCTGAATAAACACTTCATCGCACCAAATGGGGTCCACTCTCGTTTTTTCTCTCTGAGAGGAATAGCAGGCGAGCGTTCCAGATATATATATATATATTTATATATATATATACTCACTGAAAAAACCATAGGTTTTAGGGAAAGTTATAGTTAGTTGGACATTTCACTCGTACAAAACCAGAGAAATTCCCCCGTTATAGTTAGTTCAGCTAACTATAACTCGCGCCCCCGCAATGCACTGTTGATGACGTCACATATTACATCACTCATGACATGGTCAGTGACATCACTGATGACATCACTGATGACATCACTGATGACATCTCAAATGACATCACTGATGACATCACTGATGACATCATCCAGTGACTGTGTGTTTCTGTAAAGTTTAAATATGTTTAATATATATAGGGAAAGGCGTATTGAAGAATGAGTGGGTGTATAATTGTCTGAATGGATGATTTAGTAGGTGCGTGACTGACTCTATAAGTGAGTGATTAAACGTATCTTACTGAATGCATGGGTTAGTGACTAAACTGTGTGAATGTCTGTATCCGTCTGTCTGTTGGTGTGTAAGCGGCTGCATGGGTTTGTGAATAGCTACATGAGCGTCTATATGGGTTATTGATTGGTTGTCTGAGTATCTGTATGGGTGCCTGAGTGTTTGTGTGGGTGGGGTGTGTGTGACTGTGCATAGATGTGTGAGTGGGTGATTCACTGGGTGCATGGTTTCAAGATTGCATCTGTGATGGACTGTATGGGTGGGTGAGTGTGTGTATGGGTGTGTTAGTGAGTGAATGTATATCTCAGTGGTACATGTGTGAGTAACTACATATGTGAAAGGCAGTATATATGTGTGTTGGAGTATATAAATGGCTATAAGTGAGAGTGTGTGATTGTGAGAGTGGCTGTATGGATGAGTGTGTGCTTGTATCAGTGATTGTATAAGAGCGTAAGAATGTGCTAGTATTTGTATGAGTAAGTGAGCTGGTGTGTGTATAACTGTATAGGTGAGTAAATGGCAGTGTGATTAATTATTTGCATGACTGACTAGGTGTGTGAGTACCTCTATGGATGAGTGGCGGTGTGTGAGTGTCTATATAGTGTATGAGTGCATATGATAGTCCTGTACTGAGTGACCGTAAGTATGAGTGACTGTACGGGTGAGTGAGTGGATGTGTGTGTAGACCTAAGAATCAGTGAGTGGGTATGTAGTTATTGGTGTTGGAGTGTCTATGGTTTTGAGAATGGCAGTCTGTAATTTAGAGTGGGTGTATCAAAGGTTATATTAGGGTGTGAGAAGATGCATCAAATTATCACATGGATGATGTCATCAGTGATGTCATCAGTGATGTCATTTGAGATGTCATCAGTGATGTCACTGACCATGTCATGAGCGATGTAATATGTGACGTCATCAGCAGTGCATTGCGGGGGCGCGAGTTATAGTTAGCTGAACTAATTATAACGGGGGAATTTCTCTGGTTTTGTACGAGTGAAATGTCCAACTAACTATAACTTTCCCTAAAACCTATGGTTTTTTCAGTGAATTTCAAAGGTTTTTAAATGCTAATTTCTAACTATAACATGCCTGAAACCTATGTTTTTTTCAGTGAATATATATATATATATATATATACCAATAACATAAAATCTATTTTAAAAAAACATTCTATTATGAATTAGAACATTAAACTATTTAAAAATCTTTAAACTTAAATTTCCCACTCCAGTGAGTGCAACAGTAGGGAAAGTGTTGGAAAGCGGAGGGGTAAAAATTACTATTCCCACTTCAATGAGTGCAACAGAAGGAAAGTGTTGGATAGCGGAGGGATAAAAGTTACTATTCCCACTCCAGTCAGTGCAACAGTAGGGTAAGTGTTGGATTGCGGAGGGGTAAAAATTACTATTCCCACTCCAATGATGCAACAGTAGGGAAAGTGTTGAATTGCGGAGGGGTAAAAATTACTATTCCCACTCCAGTGAGTGCAACAGTAGGGAAAGTGTTGGATAGTGGAGGGGTAAAAGTTACTATTCCCACTCCAGTCAGTGCAACAGTAGGGTAAGTGTTGGATAGCGGAGGGGTAAAAATTACTATTCCCACTCCAATGATGCAACAGTAGGGAAAGTGTTGAATTGCGGAGGGGTAAAAATTACTATTCCCACTCCAGTGAGTGCAACAGTAGGGAAAGTGGTGGATAGCAGAGGGGTAAAATTTACTATTCATCACATACATTTAAAATATATACTAAAATACATAACACTAATTAAAAAATCGATATTTTAAACAACTATATTTTTGCAAACAATATTAAGGACTTCTATATTTTTAAAATCGATATTTCTTACCTTAAAGTCGATATTCTTGACCACGATATTCTTGCTGTTGATATTTCTGTGTCACGATATTTAAAACTCGATATTAGTGTAAGTCGACATTTCAAACTCGATATTTTGACTGAATACCATAAAGGCATGCATCCCAGGTGGTCAGCACTCTTCAGCATGTATTAGCTCCAGAATTACCCCAGTTATCCAAGTAACAGATGGAGTGATCAAAGGAACCATAACTGATTTAATGGGCCATTCGCAGTTTCACTGTACCAGTTATGTGTACTTACACATGCATAGCTTAATCTCTGAGACAAGCATATGCTACTGGTAGGATCAACAAGGTAGCCGCACCTGCTGGATGGGAGAAGGATCTGCATGCCCATCCTGGACTAACCTTCACACCCCTAGACAGCCTGCTTTGGGAGCCTCAGCTTGCCTGCAAGGGGCTGGGGGCATAGGGCAGTCACACAGGCACCGGCAGGCCCGGCCTGCTCCATTAAACCAAAGGGAGAGGCGTGCCAAGGTACAGCCTGGGCAAGACACAGGGGTGCTGCGTCCCAGCCTGAGCATCCGGGGCCATCCTACCGAACAGTCATTCAGAGCTGCTGCAGAAATGCACTGGTGAAAAAGAGCAATGGGCAGGCACACAGGGCCCAGATCAGCAGGCAGCATCGGGGCTAGCACTATCCGACTCCATCCATTCTGGTCAGACCACATTTTAAGCTGCCAAGCTGCTTGGCCTTAGCTCTGCTGAGTGGCCTCCACAAAAGGCAGACCCTCGAGTCGGACAGTCCAGGCAGGATGGAAGCTCTTTGCTTGAAACAACAACTGAAGCTGGCCAAGCAGTCCATCCCCAAGTGGAACAAGTGTGCCCAATCAGAGTGCTGGCTAATCCGGCCCCAGCAGGTTGCTCTGCAAGGGGATATCAACTCTGCATCCCTGCCTGCTCTCAGGGAAACAAGGCTTAGAGGAAAGAGCCACTGGACAGGGCTGGAAGGCAGCTACAGACAGAGTGAATGGGGCCCATAGGAGCAAACACATCCGATCTCATGGAACCCTGGCTGGCCTTGGAGAGTCAAAGGTCCCTTCATTAGGACTTCCAGATCAACCCGGATGTCACAATAATAGTACAGTGCTGGCTAAACCACCCGAAGCAGACCGCCCTGCATGGTGATGTCAGCTTTGTATGTCTGCCTGCTCTCCAAGGAGCAAGTATCGAACGAAAGGCCCATCAGACTGGGTTGGAAAGCAGCTTCAGACTCAGTAGCACCATTGTGAGACCCACCGGGCCACAAGGGTGTCCAAGGTACACAGTGCCTACTAATCAGCAGCAAGGCTACCCCTTCTTGTAATCCCTGCACAAGGAGTGACAGAGGTGGCTGTCAGAGAAAACTCACCCACCCTCCTGGAGCCCTGGCTGGGACTGAAGAGTCAAATGAGCCCTCATTGAGACTTCCAGGGCAGCCTGGGCTTCTAGGCGTTCACCCTTGAAGAGGACAGGGAGTCTGAGGCCGGGGTTCTCGGAGCCCGTGCTGGAAATCAGGCATGGGGTTATGGGGGAGAGGGGGGGCTCATGGAGCTCTGACCCAGGGCCTGGTGACAGTTTCTGAACCCAGACAAGTAAGGGAGACTTACCCTGGCCTTCATTACCCTCTTCCGGGCACTTTTTGACACAGTGGGCCACAGAAGGAAGCCCAGGGCCAGGGGCTTCCACCCATGAGCCAGCTGGACCTCTAACCCAGGGCTCGGTTAGAGCTTCTGAATCCAATTAATCACAGTAGAGTGCTGGCTTTTTACCCTTGCCTGCTCTCCGAGAACCAGGGCTTGGGGGTAAGGCCCATTGGACAGAGCTAGAAGATAGTCAGAGACTCAGGCCCCTGGGATCCCAGGTCGGGTAGCCTAGGCCCTCACAGCTCCTAGGAAGAAAGATTGGAGGACAATGGAATACCTCATATCTGGTTTCTAATAATCCAGAGGAAGACTACCTGCCTTTCTTATAATCCATGTACACCAAGGGAAAGGGTATCAAAAGACTTTGATTCACTCGACAGAATCAAAATTATAAAAACAATCAAGTTAAGCCCAAGAATAACTGTGTATATAAAATATATTTAACAAAAGGTAATGTCTTGTCAGACATCATAACACCAACTGGGATACGTAGTTCCATGGCAAGGAATTCCATGAGGAAAAGGGGGAGTGTAATTCACTACAGTTTGCTCCCAAATTAATGCATACGCTTTTTCAGTGATGCGCTAGTATTCATACTTTTTTCATAAACAAATTTCTTGTTTATGCGTACTGTGGGTTTATTAAACTATAGTGAATTTCACTCCTCTTTTTCCTCATTGAATTTCTTGCCATGCGACTACAGTTTGCAGTTGGTGTAATGAGGTCTGACGCACCATTACCTCTTGTTGGAAACAGCGTTAATAAGTGAACCGCTATTCAAACATAGGTGTGAGCCCCCAATGAAGTTTTTTGCCATTTGGATTAGTTATTGAATTCTTGCCACACATAGTATTAATTTCACTTTTCACTTTTTGCTTTTATTTTATTTTTTCTCACAGGTGTCTGAGTGGACCACATTTCCCAACCTCTCCCTGTGGCGTCTGACATCATTAGACTACCAATCCCACTCTACTTTTAGGGGGTCAGATGTTAGACGTGTTTATTGCTTCCCGGATTCATGCGGGTTTATCTGACCTGTTGAACTACACTCATGGATGGTTGTGAGCCCGTTTCTAAATTCTGAGATTCCGCCTCGGTCAGACGGAGGACTCGAGGTTGGATCGCTATGTCTCCACAGGCCCATCAGGCCTTTGTACATCGCTCTGTGTCTGTGGTAATTCTAGCTGATGTGGGAACTGTTATAGATTCACTTCACAGCTGCTTCTAGTAAGTTGCTTGGCTCACTACGCTATACCTTTCTTGCCCAATTCTGGTGCCAGTTGGTTCTAATTCCTCTCTTGTTATGTTGGGGACTTTTTAGATTGATGTACCTACATTGAAATGATGCTCTCCAGTGCAAGACTTCTCGCTTTGTTTTCAGGTATTTTCGTACATTTTTGTTTTTTATGTTGGATGACTTGGTCCCTGCTGTGTTTGTCTTTGACACACTTTTTGATTTATCATGTTCCAGGACCTATTTTGGGTGAATTACTTTAAATTACTTTATAGCTTCTTTTTTGGTGA
The DNA here is from genome assembly GCA_963921515.1 of Calotriton arnoldi. Taxonomy (NCBI): domain Eukaryota; kingdom Metazoa; phylum Chordata; class Amphibia; order Caudata; family Salamandridae; genus Calotriton; species Calotriton arnoldi. The sequence goes on from CAWUFW010000509.1 coordinate 2,367,020, forward strand.
TGGTGGTCTCCGCTTTTTTCCAATGCATGCACACTTTTGATGAATCATACTTGAACTCTTTCTTTCTCTTTTCTTCCGGTTGCTTTCTTCTAAATGTCATTTTGACAAATTGTCCTGATGATGGCCCTCGTAAATTTTACCATTGGGCCGAAACATTGACTTACATTATATAATATGGACTGTAGTATGAACCTGTGTGATTAACTCTAGTTACAATTGAATATCTTCAATTGACTATAGGACATTATCATGGATTGTTCTTAAATATTATTCTGAATTCTATATCAGTCCTTCTGAATGCAAAATAATTCCTTGATTCACTGCATTATTGTTTGTTTCTATTTTTTGTAGTTTCTCATGAGATGAGCATTTTGTGTAATTGTTTTTTTTTCTTTGTAATTTGTTGTAGTGTGTTTTTTAGTTATTATGCAAGGTAATATATTTTATATACATGGATATTCTTGGGGTCACCTTGATTGTTTTTATAATTTTGACTCTCCTGAGTGAACCAAAGCCTTTTGATATAGCGTCATTACCCTGGTTCTTAGGGTAATTGGGTCGGCCCTGTACATTGCTACAGTACACCAAGTGAAAGGGGGGCATCGATGAGAATATATCCACCCTTCTGGAGCACTGACTAGGCTTTGAAAGTTAAATGAGCTGTCATCAGGACTTTCAGATCAGCTCTGCCATCACGATCACAGTACAGTGCTGGCTAAACCTCCCCACCCCCACACCCCTCTTGAGATGGCTGCCCTGCACAGGGATGTCAGCTTTGCATTCCTCCCTGCTTTCCTGGAAGCAAGGCTGGGAGGAAATGTCCATTGGACAGGGCTGAAAGGCAGCTGCAGACTCAGGCCCTTGGGGGCCCCCCACAACACCCAGGTGAGAACCGTAGTAAAACAAGGGGGTCCCTCTCTCTACTAATCTGGAGGAAGGGTACCCCTTTTTCTTGTAATTCGTGAACGTTGAGTGACAGAGGGGTCTGTTGGAGAAAACACACCGCCTCATGAAGCCCTGTTCAGCTTGAAGTCTCAAATGAGCCCTTATCGGGGCTTTCAGTGCAGCTCAGCCATCTGGGTGCACCATAGGAACTCACTGCATGCTTCCAGATACCCGGGGTTCAGAGCCACCAGATCCCCAGACTTGAAGGATGGCAATCTAGTTGCACAGTGACTTCTGAAAAAGGATTCTGCTTACTCTTGGAGGGGACAGGGACTCTAAGCCCCGGGTTCTTGGAGCCCGAGATGGCTACCAGGAAAGGGGCTTTGGGGGGCCTCACAGAGCTCCAATATGGAGCCCGGTCAGAGCTTCTGAAACCAGACAAGCAGGGGTGAACTCCCCGGTCCTCTGGCATCCCTTCATGTGCACTCTGCGTCACGGCGTACTGGAGAAGGGAGCCCAGGGCCGGGGGATTCCAACACAGGGCCCACCAGAGCTCTGACCCAGGGCCGGTCAGAGCTTCTTATCTCAGGCAAGCAGAAGAGGCCTCCCTGGGCCTGTGGGATCCCGTCTGAGATACTTTGCGACACGGCAGGCCGGAGAAGGGACCCAAGGGCCTGCTGGGGCTTTAACCCAGGGCCCTGTCAGAGCTTCTGAATACGGACAAGCAGGGGAGACTTTCCAGGGCCTGAGGGCCCCTGTCAAGAGCACTTTGCGACACGGCGGGCCACAGAAGGGAGCCAAAGGCCTAGGGCTTCCACCCCAGGGCCTGCTGGGGCCCCAGGGCACTGTGAGAGCGTCTGAACAAGGACAAGCAGGAGAGACTTTCCAGGGACTGCAGGTTCCATCCTGAGCACTGTGCAACACGGCGGGCTAGAGGAAGGAGCCCAGGACCGGGGCTTCCAACCCAGGGCCCGCCAGAGCTCTGAACCAGGGCCCGGTCAGAGCTTCTTATCCCAGGCAAGCAGGGGACGCCTTCCCTGCCAGTGGGACCCCGCACTGGGCACTTTGTAACACAGCGGGCCGGAGAAGGGAGCACAGGGCCTGGTGTTTCCACCCCAGGGTCCACTGGGGCTCTGACCCAGGGCACGGCCAGATCTTCTAAACCCTGACAAGCAAGGGCGACCTCCCCGTTCCTCTGGGACCTCATCCTGTGCACTTTGCAACACAGCAGACTGGAGAATGGAGGTCAAGGGCTTCCAACCCAGGGCCCGCTGGAGCTCTGATCCGTGGCCCAATTAGAGCTTCTTATCCCAGGCAAAGAGGGAAGGCCTACGCGGACTGCAGGACTCAATTCTGGGCACTTTTGTGACACGACTGACCAGGAGAAGGGAGCCCAGGGCCTTGGCGCCCAGTCAGAGCTTCTGAACATGGTCAAGAAGGGGAGCCCTTCCAGAGCCTGCAAGCCCCTGTCCCGAGAACTTTGTGACACGTGGGGCTGGAGAGGGGAGCCCAGGGCCCGCAGGAGCTCTGACCCAGGACCTGGTCAGAGCTTCTTATCCTAGGCTAGCAGGGGAGGCCTCCAATGACCTGTGGGACTCCCTCCCGGGCACAGTGCGACACAGAGGGCTGGAGAAAGAAGCCCAGGGCCTAGGACTTCCACCCCAGGGCATGCTGGGGGTTTGAACCAGGGATCGGTCAGAGCTTCCTAACAAGGACAAGCAGGGGCGACCATCCAGGGCCTGTGGGGTGCCATCCCATGCACTTTGCGACACAGCGTGCTGGAGAAGGGAGCCATGGCTGGGGGCTTCCAAGCTAGGGCCTACCAGTGTTATGTGCCCCGGTTAGGCCCAAGTAACAGAGCTACACATTTTTCTTACATTGTCCTGATTTTGCACAATAACATTTCTGCTGTGACCTTTTGCACATATTTGCATGCACAACAATGTTGGATTCTTTTCTCTGAAACTACTTTGTGCACACAGCAAGCTTCGCATAACATTATCACAATGCCTCAAACACCATTTACAAGACCTCTTGACTTACTATGTAAAAAATGTCGTTCTATCTTCATCCACGGGGAGACAGGGCTATCTACATATCCATAACATCGCTAAACTATACGCACATCACAAGGATGCTTTCTATTATAAATAATGAGCATCCCCAAAGATTAGCAGAGTAGGTACTTCAGCTGACACCGAGGGTCCCTGCATGCTGAGACTTCATCACACAGCAGTCTGACATCTCCGTGAGGGGGTGTGCAGTTCGTGACCAAGACGGCTCCTACATTCTCTTCCGCCTGGTAATGGGGTTGGATCATCCCTTGGGGGGATTCTTGGCTTTGCGCCTACACACACTCTAGGTACACACAGAGTAGGGTTTGCATAGTAGGAGTACGCCTGATTACTGCCTTGTTTATAAGCGTGCATATATGCACAGTTTTATCACAATGGTAGAACTATATCTACTATTCACTCTTTTGATGCTTTTAATCACTTTTATCTGCTTCTGTCTACTGATTATCGCAGCACATGTGTTTATACAAGAATAACGTTGTTCAATAAATATATTGAAAACATCCCACTGTGTATTCTCTGTATATTTCTCTGAGGTCTAGTAAGCACGAGTGACTGAGCAAAAGGTTCTGATCTGTTTCCACAATCCCTGAGCGGTCAGGGTTCTCATGTTCAGTGGTTGCCAGAAACCGTTGCTTCCTGGTAAGGTTAGGGGGGCTTATGGTTGCACTGTGAGCTGTTGGTCTCTAGGCCACCATATCTTGCGGGGGTGCTCGGAATCATTCTAGGCACCTCACCCAAAGTTTATGTTGTCCATCAAACGTGCAGGTCCTACGGATTAGTGGGAACTACATGACACCGGAGCTATAAGCTGGGGCCCCGTCACAGCTTCTGAATGCGGAAAACAAGAGTGACCTACCCGGTCCTCCGGGACCTCATCCTGTGCACTTTACAACACAGCAGGCTGGAGAAGGAAGCCCATGGCCCAAGGCTTCCAACCCAGGGCCCGCCTGATTTTTGACCCAGGGCCCAGTCAGAGCTTCTTCTCTAGGGCAAGTAGGGGAGGCCTCCCCAGGCCTGCGGGATTCTGTCCTGGGCACTTTATGACACAGTGGAAGGAGAAGGTAGCCCAGAGCCTGGGGCTTCCACCCCTGGGCACACTGTGGCTCTGCCCTGGGACCCAGTCAGAACGTCTAAACCCGCTCAGGCAGGGGGAGCCTACCAGGCCTGTGGGTCCCCATCAGTGACACTCTGAGACATGGCGGGCAAGGAACTGAGCCCAGGGGCGGGGCCTTCCATCCCAGGGCCCGGTCAGAGCTTTAGAATTCAAACAAGTAAGGGAGACTTCCTTGGGCCTGCGGGACTCTGTCCTGGGCACTTTATGACATGGTGGGTCAAAGAAGGGAGCCCAGGGCAGGGGGGGGGCTTCTACCCGAGGCCAGCTGGGATTCTGACCGGGGGCCCAGTCAGAGCTTTTTCTTCCAGGCAAGCAGGGTGAGCCTCCCTGAGCCTGCAGGTCCCAGTCTGAGCTCCAAGTGACACAGCAGGCCATCGGACAGGGCCCAGGGCTGGGGGCTTCCACGCCCATGCCTACCAGGGCCCGGTCATAGCTTCCTATCACTGGCAAGCAGGGGAGGCCTATTCAGACCTGGAAGTCCTCATCCGAAGCACTTTGCGACACAGCACATGGAAACCAGGTCCCCGTGGTCCTCACCCTGGGCCTGCCTGAGCACTACCCATTCTTGTAATCCATGCACAGTGAGTGACAGAGGGGACCATTCGAGAGAATGTATCTGGCTTCCTAGAGCCCTGACTGGGATTCATGCTTCAAGTGAGCCCTCATTCGGTCTTCCAAGGCAGCTTGGAAATCTGAACACTACAAGGACGGAATGAAGTTTTTTTATTATAAGCTCAAAACGTCACCGCAGATATTGCCACATTTTGTACTACCCATGTAAGCCGGGTAAAGAAACCATAATTTGATTAACGCCCAGGCTAAATGAAAGTACTCGAAGGAGAAATACTCCTACAAAAATGCTCTACTTTGAATAATAATAAGAAATAAATAGAGGTTAATTCTGTGGAACATAAGGCATATGGTGCAGAAAAATACTTTCTCAAGAAGAAAATCCTTGTGTTTTGTGCTTCTGAGAAATATAATTGTGAAATGATTCTCCATGGATGGGTTTATTTGTACAGCACGTTATAGAGAAGGCGTGACGTAGTCATTATGGCGCAATAGCACATTCAGACCCAGTAATCAAGTCATCGAAGAAGCATCAAAACCATTCGGTTAAACTTTAGTTTAGAATTGATGATCTTTGAAGCATGCTGTTGGTTCCAAGACAATTCAAGGGCCACCAGTGACCATGCCACTGCCAGTCTTTCCATAAATCAACCATAATTAAATGTAGTTCCAATGCCCATTCTGCGGGGTGCATTTTGATGTTTGTCGACCAAAGACATTTTCAAAATCCAATGAGAAAACCAGACGGCTGATTACATTTGGCAAGCATGTGAGTCTCCTGCCTGAGTTCCGATGGATCAAAAATTAAATGCTCTTAATTAGAAACAGATAAATAAGACAACATGTATTTGTGTTTAAGAATAAAATATGTATCTTTTTACTCAACAGTACTCATTTCATTTACCTAAGAAGGATGAAAGGCTGAGGGGGCCATTCAGAATGTGAACTTGTGATAAAGTAATCAAACGCATATTCCTTCTGTAGAAGTACTAGTGGGGCAATGTCAAGTTTAACTCTCACGCTTGTGGAGGCCCCCTGGTTGCGTTGCCACGGACCTGCTTGTGGGCTGCGATGGGGCAGCATATGTGCCACATCTGAGCAGCTGCAAAACCACCGAAGAGACGCTGCCTAGACACTCTTGCAACCACAGGGGTAGATGGACCTGGTCAAGACTTGCTCTCACCACCAGGATCAGGATGCTGGCAGGGTGAGCAGGTAGTCGTTGATTGATTCTTCAGAGTTGACTGATTCTTCAGAGTGTAACCGGTGCTTCTTGTCTTTTGGTATAGAACCTGTGCCGGACTCCACTCTGATTGTTCGATGCTCCATGGGTGGTAGTGGTGATGCACTAGACAGGGGCCAGAATGATGGTGCTGTCAGTCGTGTGGTGAACCTGTACAATAGGTGGCGATGACTTACCTTCATGGTTACGGGCATTCTTTCTTAGGTCATCGACAACTTGGAGTGATGGTGGCCAGGCGCTCATATTCTTTCTTTGTGGAGGCAACTGCATCCTTCAGTCTGGATGCTATGAGTAGCTGAGCTGCGGGTTACTGGGTCTGAACAGTTACACTGGGAAGCGTGCGGCAGAGACTTGGTTCGAACATCCTTGTGGCTTACACTTAGTTCTCCCGCTGTGCTGTCACCAGGCCATCCTCGTTTCGTCTCTGTGGCTTGCTTATGTGTCTGGATGCGCTCCGTCAGCAGCTCAAGTCTTCTTGAGCGTGCCTTTCAGGCCTGGCTTCTCTTGATCTCGACTCCTGGACTTGGTTGGTCATCAGGTTTCCCAGTGTGAACCAGCTGATCACACTTCCTTCTTTGTGCTTCAGCCTGCACCTTCCTTCCAGTGATGCTGTTGAGATTTCTTATTGCTCAAGTCTCTTCTTCTGGGTGCAGTGGCATGCACCATCTTCAGTACTATGCAGGTGAGACTTCTAATCGCTTGAGTTTCTTCTACTTTTAGGTGCAGTGGCATGCACCTTCTTCAGGGTCGGCCAACAGGGCTTCTCAATGGTCGACTGTCTCTGTAGTCCGGCCATGGGCCTCGGATGTTGGGCTTTGGCTTGGTGATGATCAAGTCAGTTGCTAATCTGGTTCTCCTCTTCTTCTTGAGGGCAGTGCGACGTCCGGCCACTTATCTTGTGTTCCCTCTTCAGGGACCTTCTTAGAGCTCCTACTCAGGGGGTATTCCCTCTGCTGGGACCCTCTTCCTTTGGTAATAGGGAGTTGTGATTCTGTTTCCTCTCTCTGGGTGGCGCAGGACTTGTGCCTTGAGGCCTCACTGCCATCAGGCAGGGTTTGTGGAGTGTGGCACTGTGAGCCTTGAAGGTATGGGGTGATGTGGCCCTAGTGTCTGGACCACCATCGTGGCATTGTATGCTTCTGTCCACCTTCTTGTCTGGCCTTTCTTTCTTTGGACCTTCTTCTGCTTGGGGATGTGTCCATCTGGCAGTCTGAGACAGACAATGTGATGTCTCTGGGATTCTCAGTCTCTCTAGTGGGTGGCAAAAGGTGGGTTGCACCTTGTAATCCTGATACTTTCCTAGGATGCTTCCACCTCTCTGTCTTGTGGGAGTAGAGTCTTAGCACTTTTCTTCCATCTGCCACTCGGCTCCTGTAATCAGCCGCGGCCGCTGCAGGTAAGAGCAGTGGGGCGGTGGGGCCGGCTGGGGGGGATTTCGAGAGACGACCACAAGGGAAAATTAATTATTCATGTAATTTTCCCTTGTGGTCGTCTCTTGAAATCCCTCCCCCACCCCAGCCGGCACCACCGCCCCACCACTCTTACCTGCAGCGGCCGCGCCTGCCTGTAGTCCTCTTCTGATCTTGACAGTGTGCCGGGTTCTTGCTGCTTTTGTGGCCGGGGTGATGGTCTGGTCTTCACTGGGTGGTGTTTCAGGCTTTGCCGCTCTGACTTGCTTGTAGTATTCTCTCTTTGACAGTGTCCATACTTTCAATATTACTTTTGGGCAGGTTATGAATTGGTGCAGTACCACTGCTCAGTAGTAGGGGTAGCATTTGACACTGCAGCTGTTGCCCATGACATGCTGGGTAATACAGCCTGTTTGTGGACCCTAGTGAACCTTGTGGTGAGCGGGTACCTTCTGTGTCGGTGCAGAGCCCCTACGCATGCTGGGAGGGAATTTGGTGTTGCTGGGTAGAGTATCCCTCTTGCACCAAAGTGGTGCAGAAGCCCTGAGTCTTTATTTTAAGATCATCGGTTGTACCCCTAGGGGTCTCCGCTGGCCACCAGTTGGGCTTCTTTTTAGTGCATCTCTTTGGGCTTCCTGACTGCAACACAGTGCCTGTCAACTGTCCTGGTGGCCTGATTTCTAGCTGTGGGGAGATGGGACCTTTACAGCAGTAACAAATCTCTCTCCACCTGGAACTGCACTGAAGCTTTGAGTAGCCTGGACATGGTGCAGCTTGATAATCAATGTGGGCTTTCCATTCAGTATCGCCGGGGATGTAGCTGGAACTGCCGGAGCCGGTCTTGTGCACTGCCAGTACCCCTGCTGTCCTTTCTACTGAGCTGGAGTTCAGCTGGTGCAGTTTTGTTGCTCACCAGGAGGGACAGTATCAATGTCAGGACCCAGAGCAACTGTGCAGATCGGCACAACAGGACTAGCAGCTGGGAAGAACAAGCATTGAAAATGCAATAGATCTCGCATTTGTTAGAGTTGGAGTGATTGGCATTATAAATTGCAATTCTTTTTACCGATCCATGTTGCAGGGTGCAGTACCATATGTGGCCAAAAGAGGTCCAATGGGACCCCTTTTGGCCACATATGGTACTACAACATGGCTCAGTAAAAAAACATTGGCATTTATTATGCCAATAACTCCAACTCTAACAGATGCGAGACCTATTGTATAGACTTTGGCGAACCGCTCCGATGAAAAGAAAGGCGCAGCTCGCCAAAGTCATTTTTTTCTATATTGTAAGCTTTTGGTGATCATCTCAGCACGCTGCCTGTGCGGCACTGGTTATTAAAAGCATATAATATTGAAAAAATAGACTTTGGTGAGCCGCACCAAAGAAAAGAAAGTAACGGCTCGCTAAAGTCTAGTTTTTCAACATTGTAAGTTTTTGGTGAGCAGCGCAGCGTAACCAACCGCATGTGCCGTGCTGCTTACTAAAAGCTTACAATATTGAAAAATAGACTTTGGTGAGCCGCACCGAAGAAAAGAAAGGCGCAGCTCGCCAAAGTATATTTTTTCAATATTGTAAGCTTTTGGTAAGCAGCGCAGCACGCCACCTGTGCTGCACTGCCAAGGTGAAAGTTGGGCGAGCCGCAATCACAAGCAGCCGCTGTTAGACTTGGCATCTTTTGGCGTGTTTCCCCTGACTTTTTGCTTTCTGACCTCCCGGTTTTGACTCTGTTTTTGCTGGTGTAATGATTCTGCGCACTTTCCTCACTGCTGTCCATTGGGAAAGTGCAAGTGCTCCTGTATAAAATGTGTTACGGATTGGCGTTTCCATGATTGGCCTATTTGGTTTATGTGTCAGTCCCTTGTAAAGTGCACTGCGAGTGCCAGGGCCTATAGACCAAATGCTGTTGGTGGGCTGCAGCACTGGATTGTGCCACCCACGCAAACAGCCCGTAAAGAGTAACTCGGGCCTGCCATTGCAGAGCCTGTGCGCAGCCTGGGGCTGCCATGTTGACTTGGCAAGTGCGCACACTTGCAAGTCCCTAAACCTTCCCTTTTCTACATGTTAGTCACCCCTAAGGTAGGCCCAAGGTACCCCTGTGGGCAGGGTGCGTTGTATGCGAAAGGTAGGACATGCCCTGGTGTGTGTGGCATGTCCTGATAGTGAATTACAGCCTAGTTCGTTTTTCACTATTGCAAGGCTACCTGTTCCCCATAGGCCAGAACGGGCAGTTTGGATTATTACAGCTTATAATCCTAACTGACCCCGGGAACATGGTAGAAATTTGAGTTTAGTATGCCTGGACTCAGAATGATAAAATGCATCTTTTAGTGAAGTTGGTTTTAACATTCTGTGTTTGAAAATACCACTTTTAGAAAGTGGGTATTTTCTTGTCTAACCATCCAAGCCTGCCTCTGCGAGGTTGTGTATTCCTTGTCTGGAGTGTGAGTGACAGGGGCTGGGGGATGCCAGGAGACAGGGTGAGTCAGCACAGGGCTGAATAGCAAGATCTACATGTAGATGGGTGGGAGGGGTTGCACCTGGGCCCTGAATAGGACAGTGCCTTCCCTCCACAATGCTGGCTCCACCTCCTGTGGTGCGTCTGATGTCCCTGGCCTACTCTCTGGAAGAAGGGACGGAGACTTGTCAACAAAGTGCTCCAGAACTGGTTTGGACTAGGCAAAGGCCTCTCTGCCTTCAGAGAACAAAGGAATTTGGGATATAAATATTGGGGCCCTGACCCCATGAATTTAGATCTCGCTGGAATCAAGGAACCTGCCAAGACGAAGAGCTGGAAGAGCTGCCAGGAGGAGTACTGCCCCTTTGCTGTGTTGTTGCTTTGTTGGGTTGGCCTGCAGCTGCAGCTTCTGCCTTGGGCAGTGAAAGGACTGAACTTTCTACAAACTTGTGCTGAGTATCTCCAAGGGCCTGGAACCGAGCTGGCCTCCTGTTAAGAAGTCTCAGGGACTACAAAGACTTCACAAGCCTCTGGGTACCGCTTCTGGAACGCTGTTTCTGTTGCCACCGTGGATGGGAACTGCAACCGACTCTGTCAACCGAATCCATCCCTGACCGGTGACCTGTTTGCACCGCAGACCGCATCGCCCCGCTTCGCATCGCAACCCTGGTCTCACCGTGGGCGACGTCCGACGCCGCCAACACCGAGCCGCTGCTTGCACCGTGACCTGTGGGCACCGCAGTTCGCATCGCATCGCTTCGCTGAACCAGCCGGACCCGACCGACGCGGACGCTGCAACTGGCTCAACAGTCGTGACCGCATCGCATTTGGGGCACCGCTCGCACGTTTGCGACGCACCGCTCCGACTCGCACCGCTGTCCGACGCCAGCTCCCGCACTCCGGCTTGGTCGCCTGCATCGCAGCCTGTCAGCACCGCATCGTTCACCGTCTCGCCCTGCACCGCACGCCTTGGACTCACCGACTCCGTCTGCACGACGCTCATCGAGCCGCTGCCTGCACCGCATCGAGGGACACCGCACCTTGCATCGCTCCGTCTTGCACCGCAACCGCGACGAACGCCGACCGGCTCGTACACTCCGTACCAGCCACAACGAGAAAGGTACTGTGACCGAGTCTGTTCACGACTCTGCTGGCCCGTAGCGACGTGGTCGGCTGGAACTGTTGGACTCTGTGTAATTCAACATTGCGGTAGACCCGGACGGGGCTACCGACTCGTACAAACTTTGTTTTTGAACTATTCCTGCAAAGAAGAAGTGACCTTATCAAGCATTCATTTTTAAAGTACAGTATTTTGGATTTTTGTCGTAATTGGTCGTCTTGAGTATATAAAAATATTGGTTATTTTTCTAAACTGGTGTGGTGTCCGTTTGTAGTGCTTACACTGTATTACTGTTGGTTATGTGCAAATGCTTTACACACTGCCTCTAGAATAAGCCTGTCTGCTCGTGCCAAGCTACCAAGGGGGTGAGCAGGGGTTATTTTAGGAGTGTAACTCCCTTACCCTGACTTGGAAGAAGGGTCCCTACTTGGACAAAGGTGCAAGCCCTTGCCAACTAGAGATCCCATTTCTAACATTGGTTGTCAGCGGTGAGGATAGGACTTGTGTTTGCACTTGACTTACAGTGATTGGTGTGCACTACTACCATATCGCAGACCATTACGTACCACATACTGGTTCTTTTTCTTTTGGCCTATTTTTGATCTTGCCAGTTTTCAACTCACTACTTTTGTCATGCCTGAATCAACTGCATCATCCGTTGCATCTCTGGAAGTTATCTTTGAGGAGGATAGGTTGGAATCCTACGCCGTAAAGGAGCTACGAGCGATTTGTAAAAACCTGAAAGTCCAAATTAAAGGCCTCACAAGGAAGGAGGAGCTACAGAAGCGCTGAGGGCCTGGGTAGCAGCCAGACTTGCCAGTGGGCAGCCTGGTAATCTCAGTGAGGAGGTGGAGGAGCCTATTTCCAGGGTGGATGTGCTTTTGGGTGAGGGGGAACCCGCCAGGTCAGGCAGCAGCAGTCTGTCCCCAGAGGAGCTGGAGGACAGGCGGGAGGCAGGGCAGTTTGAGCTGCAGAAGCTCAGGCTGGAGGGTGAGCGGGAGGAGAAGAGGGAGGAGAGGAGATTGGCCATGGAGGAGAAGAAGATGCTCTTAGAGCATGAGAGAGAACTGAAGGAGCTAGAACTTAGGAGTAAGTCAGGCTCAGATGGTGGCAGCAATTCGTCCAGAAAGGCAGACAGGATTGTGCACATTCCCAAGAATGTAGGCAAGGAGTTCAAGAAGGGGGATGACATACAAAGGTGGTTTCAGGGTTATGAGGCAGCCATACACATGAATGGGGTCCCTGAGGAAAATTGGGGAGCAGGATTGTGGCCACTTTTCCCTGAAGAAGCAAGGGATGCTCTGATAGCTTTGGGTAAGGGGTATCACCTCACCTATGCTGACATGAAGGATGCCCTTCTCACTAAGTATGGTCTTACTCCTGAAAAGTACAGGGATCAGTTCAGGTCCAGTAAGAAGTCTGATGCCAACACTTGGTTGGAATGTGTGGATGTGTTCTGCAGGTCTCTGGATGGTTGGGTGAAGGGCAGTAGTGTAACAGATTTTCAGGGGCTCTACAACTTGATTGCATGGGAGCACTTGTCTAGTCTATGTTTTGCAGATATGCGCCAGCACCTAGTGGATAGTAAGCTAACTGACCCCAGGAAGCTTGCTATGGAAGCGGACCGCTGGGTGAGTACCAGGGTCCACAAGAAAGCGTTTGGGGGAGACTCAGCCAAAGGTGGGCAGGGTCCCCAGCAGAAAGGTGGGGGGACAAGGGTAAAGCACAGGAGTTCTCTAAAGGGCCCCAAACTAGTACCCAGGGTAAAGGTTCCCAGCCCCCGGTGATAAGAAGAAAGGGGTCTCCACAGGGAAGCCTGTTGAGACCGGCCCCCGCAAGTGTTATGCATGTGACCAGGTAGGTCACTTTAAGGGGGACCCCAAGTGCCCAAAGGGGACACAGCCACCCACCGGTGGACAGTCCAAAGTGTTGGCTAGTGTAGCGCTTGGGGAGGAGGGGTGCCCACAGGAGGGTGGGGATCCCGCAGAAATGACCCTTGTCTCACTAGGGGACAGTGAGATGGTCCCAGGAAACCAGGTGCCCCCTAACACAAAGAAATATAGCACCTGGGTGACCATTAATGGGAACAGGGTAGAGGCTCTCAGAGATACTGGAGCCAGTGTGACCTCAGTCCGGTGTCACCTGGTCTCTGAGAAGCAGGTAGTCCCAGGGGCATTCCACCAAGTAGTTGCTGTAGACAACTCTGAGCGCCAGTGTATGGTGGCACAGGTTCCCTTTGAATGGGGGGGGGTCTCAGGTCCCTTGAGGGTGGTTGTGAGCCCTACCATGCCTGTAGATTGTCTGCTAGGAAACGACCTGGAGCAGTCCTTATGGAAGGAGGTTGAGCTCAGGTCTCACTTGGAGATGCTTGGGTTGCCAGAGTGGGCATGCATGTCTACTCGGTCAATGGGAGCCAGAAAGGGTGATCAAGAGGACTTGGAGCCTGGAACAGTGGCCCAAGTCCCTGCCAAGAGAAAGGGCAGGGGGCGCGGGAAACCGGCCCCGAAGTTCCCACGGACCGGGAGGAGGCGGACCTCGAGGGGGACGCCCGGTGCCTACAGGGGAACAGGTAGCCGAACTGGGAGACATCTCTGAGCTGACCCATTGGCAGCAAGAAGGGGGTCCCACCAGGGAGGAGTTCTGCAGGGAGCAGAACGAGTGCCCTACTCTGGAAGGTCTGCGGCGGCAGGCTGCAGACCAGGCAGCTGGTAATCAGTCCGGGTCACATCTGATCTACTGGGAGAGTGGTCTCCTATACAGTGAGCCTAAGGTTGCTGAGCCTGGGTCAGCCCGTGTGCTGGTGGTACCCCAGCGCTTCAGGACCTTCCTACTGGGTCTGGCTCATGACGTGCCTTTGGCAGGACATTTGGGGCAGGACAAGACCTTTGACAGGCTTGTCACCCACTTCTTTTGGCCCCAAATGCGAAGGCAGTCAAATGCACACTGTAGGTCTTGCCAAACTTGCCAGGCAAGTGGTAAGAGTGGGAGGAAGGTCAAAGCTCCTCTCCAACCTTTTCCTGTTGTTGGTACACCCTTTGAAAGGGTAGGGATGGATATTGTGGGGCCACTGGATCCCAAGACAGCCATGGGCAACAGGTACATCCTGGTCTTGGTGGACCATGCCACCCGGTACCCGGAGGCAATCCCTCTCAGGACAACGATGGCGCCAGTGGTGGGCCGGGCGTTAATGGGGATCTTTTCCCGTGTGGGATTCCCCAGAGAGGTGGTTTCTGATAGGGGGACCAATTTCATATCCAAGTATATGACATCCCTGTGGAAGGAGTGTGGTGTAACCTACAAGTTCACCACTCCTTACCACCCACAAGGAAACGGTCTGGTGGAGAGATTCAACCAGACCTTGAAAGGCATGATCAAGGGTCTAACAGAACCCATGAGGTGTAAGTGGGACGTCCTCTTGCCATGCCTACTCTTTGCATACAGGGAGGTGCCTCAGAAGTCTCTTGGGTACAGCCCCTTTGAGCTCCTGTATGGCCACCCTGTCAGAGGACCTCTGAGTTTGGTAAAGGAAGGCTGGGAGGCAGCTCCCAGGAAAACTCTCCAGGATGTGTTTAGCTACATGCTGGCCTTTAGAAACCAAACTGCCCGCTTCAGGAAACTCGCTCAGGCGAACCTAGAAGCAAGCCAGGAAGAAATGAAGAGATGGTATGACCAGAATGCCACTCTGGTCGAATTTCAACCTGGGCAAAAAGTGTGGGTCATGGCCCCAGTGGCACCTTGTGCCTTGCAGGACAAGTGGACTGGGCCATATGAGGTGGTGGAGAGCAAAAGTGACGTCACCTACCTGGTGGATTTGCAAGCTCCAAGGAACCCTTTGAGGGTCCTTCACGTGAACCGCCTCAAGCCCCACTTCGAGAGGTCCGAAGTGAGTATGCTCTTGGCGACAGATGATGGGGTGGAAGAGGAGAGTGAGCCTCTCCCTGACCTCCTGTCTACCAAGGAGCATGATGGGTCAGTAGAAGGTGTGATCCTCTCCCCTACTCTGACTCAGGAGCAGCAGGGGACTGTCACCAGTTGTTGGGACAGTTCGCCCCACTGTTCTCTCTGACTCCCGGTGTTACTCACTGGTGTACCCATGACGTGGACACTGGTGACAGCCCTCCTGTGAAGCACAAGATTTACAGGTTGACTGACCGGGTCAGAGCCAGCATCAAGGAGGAGGTCTCTAAGATGTTGGCGTTAGGGGTGATTGAGCCCTCCCACAGTCCTTGGGCCAGCCCAGTGGTCTTGGTCCCAAAGGCTGCTGCGCCCGGTGCCACTCCAGAACTCCGGTTTTGTGTGGACTACCGTGGGCTCAATGCCGTCACCAGGACTGACGCGCACCCCATCCCCAGAGCTGATGAGCTCATTGATCGGTTGGGAGCTGCCCGGTTCCTCAGCACGTTTGATTTGACATCTGGGTACTGGCAGATTGCCTTAACCGATGGGGCCAAGGAGAGATCAGCATTCTCAACCCCAGAAGGTCATTACCAATTCCGGTTGATGCCCTTTGGGTTGAAGAATGCCCCTGCCACCTTTCAGAGGTTGGTCAATCAGGTGTTGGCTGGGCTGGAGGATTTCAGTGCCGCCTACCTGGATGACATTGCTGTGTTCAGTTCCAGCTGGGAAGAACATTTACAGCACCTTGAGAAAGTGTTGAGGGCTCTGCAAGGTGCAGGCCTCGCGATCAAGGCCAGTAAGTGCCAGATCGGGCAGGGCTCTGTGGTGTACTTGTTACACCAGGTAGGAAGCGGTCAGGTGGCGCCCCTACAACCCAAGATTGACACCATTCTGGCTTGGGAGCCCCCCAAGACCCAGACAGAGGTGAGAGCCTTCTTAGGTCTCACCGGCTACTATAGGAGATTTGTTAAGGGCTATGGCACCATCGTTGCCCCCTTAACAGAGCTGACTTCTAAGAAGCAGCCCAGGAAAGTGATCTGGACTGAGTCCTGCCAGAAAGCTTTTGATGCCCTGAAGGCAGCCATGTGCACGGCGCCCGTGCTCAAGGCACCTGACTTCTCCAAGGAATTCGTCGTGCAGACTGACGCTTCAGAGCATGGTGTGGGAGCGGTGCTCTCACAACTGAACGAAGAGGGCCTGGATCAGCCGGTAGTCTTCCTTAGCAGGAGACTACTCCCCAGGGAACAGAGGTGGAGTGCCATAGAAAGGGAAGCTTTTGCTGTGGTCTGGGCGCTGAAGAAGTTGAGACCATACCTGTTTGGGACTCACTTCCGGGTTCAGACAGACCACAGGCCCCTCAGATGGTTGATGCAAATGAGGGGTGAGAATCCAAAACTGCTGAGGTGGTCCATCTCCCTACAGGGAATGGACTTTACGGTGGAGCACCGTCCTGGTACAGAACACGCCAACGCAGATGGTCTGTCCAGGTTCTTCCGCCTTAGTGACGAGAACTCCAATGGGGTTGGGTAGTTCTCCCTACTTTCAGCTGGAGGAGACATGTGTTAGACTTGGCATCTTTTGGCGTGTTTCCCCTGACTTTTTGCTTTCTGACCTCCCGGTTTTGACTCTGTTTTTGCTGGTGTAATGATTCTGCGCACTTTCCTCACTGCTGTCCAGTGGGAAAGTGCAAGTGCTCCTGTATAAAATGTGTTACGGATTGACGTTTCCATGATTGGCCTATTTGGTTTATGTGTCAGTCCCTTGTAAAGTGCACTGCGAGTGCCAGGGCCTATAGACCAAATGCTGTTGGTGGGCTGCAGCACTGGATTGTGCCACCCACGCAAACAGCCCGTAAAGAGTAACTCGGGCCTGCCATTGCAGAGCCTGTGCGCAGCCTGGGGCTGCCATGTCGACTTGGCAAGTGCGCACACTTGCAAGTCCCTAAACCTTCCCTTTTCTACATGTTAGTCACCCCTAAGGTAGGCCCAAGGTACCCCTGTGGGCAGGGTGCGTTGTATGCGAAAGGTAGGACATGCCCTGGTGTGTGTGGCATGTCCCGATAGTGAATTACAGCCTAGTTCGTTTTTCACTATTGCAAGGCTACCTGTTCCCCATAGGCCAGAACGGGCAGTTTGGATTATTACAGCTTATAATCCTAACTGACCCCGGGAACATGTAGAAATTCGAGTTTAGTATGCCTGGACTCAGAATGATAAAATGCATCTTTTAGTGAAGTTGGTTTTAACATTCTGTGTTTGAAAATACCACTTTTAGAAAGTGGATATTTTCTTGTCTAACCATCCAAGCCTGCCTCTGCGAGGTTGTGTATTCCTTGTCTGGAGTGTGAGTGACAGGGGCTGGGGGATGCCAGGAGACAGGGTGAGTCAGCACAGAGCTGAATAGCAAGATCTACATGTAGATGGGTGGGAGGGGTTGCACCTGGGCCCTGAATAGGACAGTGCCTTCCCTCCACAATGCTGGCTCCACCTCCTGTGGTGCGTCTGATGTCCCTGGCCTACTCTCTGGAAGAAGGGACGGAGACTTGTCAACAAAGTGCTCCAGAACTGGTTTGGACTAGGCAAAGGCCTCTCTGCCTTCAGAGAACAAAGGAATTTGGGATATAAATATTGGGGCCCTGACCCCAGGAATTTAGATCTCGCTGGAATCAAGGAACCTGCCAAGACGAAGAGCTGGAAGCGCTGCCAGGAGGAGTACTGCCCCTTTGCTGTGTTGTTGCTTTGTTGGGTTGGCCTGCAGCTGCTGCTTCTGCCTTGGGCAGTGAAAGGACTGAACTTTCTACAAACTTGTGCTGAGTATCTCCAAGGGCCTGGAACCGAGCTGGCCTCCTGTTAAGAAGTCTCAGGGACTACAAAGACTTCACAAGCCTCTGGGTACCGCTTCTGGAACGCTGTTTCAGTTGCCACAGAGGAAGGGAACTGCAACCGACTCCGTCAACCGAATCCATCCCTGACCGGTGACCTGTTTGCACCGCAGACCGCATCGCCCCGCTTCTCATCGCAACCCTGGTCTCACCGTGGGCGACGTCCGACGCCGCCAACACCGAGCCGCTGCTTGCACCGTGACCTGTGGGCACCGCAGTTCGCATCGCATCGCTTCGCTGAACCAGCCGGACCCGACCGACGCGGACGCTGCAACTGGCTCAACAGTCGTGACCGCATCGCATTTGGGGCACCGCTCGCACGTTTGCGACGCACCGCTCCGACTCGCACCGCTGTCCGACGCCAGCTCCCGCACTCCGGCTTGGTCGCCTGCATCGCAACCTGTCAGCACCGCATCGTACACCGTCTCGCCCTGCACTGCACGCCTTGGACTCACCGACTCCGTCTGCACGACGCTCATCGAGCCGCTGCCTGCACCGCATCGAGGGACACCGCACCTTGCATCGCTCCGTCTTGCACCGCAACCGCGACGAACGCCGACCGGCTCGTACACTCCGTACCAGCCACAACGAGAAAGGTACTGTGACTGAGTCTGTTCACGACTCTGCTGGCCCGTAGCGAAGCGGTCGGCTGGAACTGTTGGACTCTGTGTAATTCAGCATCGCGGTAGACCCGGACGGGGCTACCGACTCGTACGAACTTTGTTTTTGAACTATTCCTGCAAAGAAGAAGTGACCTTATCAAGCATTCATTTTTAAAGTACAGTATTGTGGATTTTTGTCGTAATTGGTCTTGTCTTGAGTATATAAAAATATTGGTTATTTTTCTAAACTGGTGTGGTGTCTGTTTGTAGTGCTTACACTGTATTACTGTTGGTTATGTGCAAATGCTTTACACACTGCCTCTAGAATAAGCCTGACTGCTCGTGCCAAGCTACCAAGGGGGTGAGCAGGGGTTATTTTAGGAGTGTAACTCCCTTACCCTGACTAGGAAGAAGGGTCCCTACTTGGACAAAGGTGCAAGCCCTTGCCAACTAGAGATCCCATTTCTAACAGCCGCCATTACTAATAATAAAAAAATATAAAAGCGGGCGCCCTGCTGAAACCTACATCATGGCGCCCAGAGGCAGTACGGTGATTTCAGAATTACAGTGCTCACAGACTGTAAATGAAACATAGTGAGTAACAACACAAGTAAAAGGGCCAGTCCTTGTGGAAGGTTACAAAAGCAGAAAAGGCGGTACCAAGGAGGGACTACTATGCCTATTCATGAATTAAAAGGAACCTTTTAGAATGGACAGTAACAGGAGCCAATCGAAAAGATGGGCGGAATTTCAAGTCCAAGCGCTGCCTAGGCAAGACCTAAAAAGAGAATGGAAGGCTTGGGAGCCCTTCGTCTCACGGCAAAACAGAGCACCTTTCCCTTGTTCGGTTCCTCTGTCTCAGGTGGGCTTCTTTGTCCGTCAACTGTGTCTGCTCAGGCAGGCAGTCTCAACTAGGGAGGAGCGCACCAGTGAGGACTCCTTGGTTGCAGGGGCTTCGCCTCCCTTTTCTGCAGGTATAAGATTGCATGTGCATACTGGCGGCTGTGAGAGGCAAGTGGTCTCTTTTCAACAGCGGTGGTGGCAGACAGCCACCAGGGGGCACGAGGCGCTCTCCGTGCCTGCCCCAGCTGTCCTGTGGTCCTCACGTGGGGCTCACCTTTCGCCAGACTAAGTGTGTGCTGCTTTGGCCCTTCACTTTTGTTTTACTTCCTTTTAGGGCATGTGCGCTCTCTAGCGGGCAGCTTTTGCACTTACGCATCACTTTCCTTAACAATGTGGTCGGCCCAGAGTCGTTCCTCCACGTGCAGCAGGCCAACCTGAGCTGGCAGTCTTTCTATTCCCTACACTGACTCAGGCACTTCTCTTCCCATCTCTTGTTGGGGCAAGGGACACAGGTAGTGCTGTGGGGTTGCCGCAGGAGGCAGACCAGACTCCTTGCGTGGTGGTGGCAGACGGTCATTAAGCGATGCACAGTGCTCACTGCGCCCGCTCTGGCTTTCCTTGAAAGACCTGTCACTGCTGCATAGAGGGAGTCTGACTCACTCACATGTGAGCTCAGGAGAGGTGTGTTTGTGAGCTCTTGTGAGCTGTTTCCTGTCCCGGGCTTCAGCTGTTCTCTGATGGTGTATGAGTGTGGGGCTTGCTGTGCGGCCCGATGGCACCTATTTCTGTTTCCTCCCACGATGGAGTCTAATGCTTGGTTGGGTTATGGCAGCAGAGCTGACCTGCCATACTCCTCACTAACGGCGCTTCTCTCCTGGGCAGCACGGTAGATGGGGTCAGACTCCCCTCGCTGCCTATGTAAGGTCGTGGGTCCTTGACCCCCATGCTTAAGAAATGACAGACACAGATACATAACGGATGTGGGTATAACTGGCCCTTTTATTAACAGGGTCACCTGACCGGTGACACCTTTGTTGGTGGGGTGTGGGGCAGTGGCGGCTGGTGACATTTGAAAGTGGTGAGGCATAAAGTTTGGGAAGATAGCCCGGTGGCGAGCGAGTGCAGCGAGCGAGCCTGACTGTCAAAATTTCGAAAGAAAGAGTGAGCAAATGGTGCATTTTCAAGCATATTTGAGAAAGCAAGAATGTCAACAAAATTGTGAAAGTTTAGTTATGACATCAATAAAGAGATTTCATATGATAATGACGTAGGTAGGTGCTTATTCAGTTTAATCATGCAAAACGTCATAACAGACGTTGAGATAAGATTTATAAACTATCTCAGCTGGTTATGAAGTCAAATTACACAATATTTTCTCCATAAACTGCAAAACAAATCTAATATTTGCAAACAAAATGGGACGATGAGACTCGGTCATACACCAAGTTGTCCAAAGCGTAATGGGAAGGGGTTTCCTGCCATATGATAACCTGAGGGTACTCAACACAAATTGCTCCAGCAGTCACATTAACCCACTGAGCCATCACTGGTGTTCCCGTCATACTCACATCGCTTGTCACTCTCCCTTGCACCTACTACATGGAACGTAGTCAAGACGGGCTTTTTATATAAAGCTCTAATTAAATATGGAATTAACAGTACATACATTGTCTCTTTTGAGGAGCAGATGTAATAAATACAATTTGTAGTCGACAGAGATCCCTGTTTGGCACAGACGGGTGAAATATATCTGTGCTCTACCGCTAATTAATTTAGCCTTGTTTCGCAGCATGAAATATCCTCTGCAACAAAAGCTACAACATACATGCCGAGTCCATCCTGCTGCCTGGTGGGAATATAGCGATTTTGCAATTAAAGTGGCAGCGATAGATAATGAGGGAAATCTGTCTGTAATGCTAATGGGACAGGGAGTTGATCAGTGAGAAATGGTCAGATGAGTCAGTATCATTTAGGAACACGAAAGCCACAGAAGCCCTTTTGACCTCTCTAATTTTCATCATGGACTTCAAAAAATTAAAATTGTAATGAGTTTGCACAAACACACTATGCAGTTGGAAGAAATAGATCCATAAGAAAGTGTACGAAAACTGTGCTGCCAATTAATGGGCTCAAGTCAACGTGATATTTTTGGTACAGATTAGGAAATCAACAACCCTTCTTATTTCTATATCTTGCGGCTCCTCCATTAGGGCGGAGGAGCGTCGCCCCACTGCTTTCTCACAGTGCGAGAAGGAGAAACATAAAATGGTATTTTAAATACCATTTTATGTTTCTGATTCTCACGCTGCGAGAAAGCAGAAGGTAGGGTATGCCTGGTTGGTGGCGGGCGGAAGGGTATGCCTTGTTGGGGGCGGGCGGGTGGGCGGGTCGGGGAGGAGTGGCTTGCCCACTGTTGTCGGCCCTGACTGTTTGGTCGGCCCTCTATGTAGAGATAATGGCCTCCCTTCAGGCACCCGGCTGGGCGCTGTCCGCACCAATCACAACGCTGCCATTGCAGCGTTGTGATTGGCTCAGGGGAGGGGTTGGAGGATGCATGCTTACTGTTCCAGGAAACGGGACCCGGCCAAGAGCGGAGGCGGAGCGGGACCCGGTAAGGACATTTAAAAAAAAAAAATTTAACACCCCCCCCACACAAACCCCTGCGCGACCCCTCAAACCCGCCCACCGACCAGTGAGTCAAGCGATCAGCGACTGTTTAGAGCCAAAGACTCTGTCTAATTAATTTGAACTGTTTGGAAGAAACGCATAAGTGCTTACAGGATAGTCTTCTTTTGTTCGCATCAGATCCATCCATTCCAGATAGGCCAAATGGAGACCCAGCCGGGTTAAAGCAGACTGCATGAAAACCCGTTCCGTGGCTCTTAGTCACACCACAGACAATCTGCTCTTTATGTTTCCCATAGTAGCTACTCATAGGGAAGTGTCTCGGCTTGATGTAAATCTGAATTTATAGCTGCAGTGGGTTTCTGCTGAGCCTCTGGTACCTGCAGAGGTGATCTCTGCTTGACAGGCACTGAGCCAGGTCTCCTTTAAAATCAGGTGAAGGCAACTTGTTCCTCTGCAATTATTTCCCCCTCAGTGAAGATGGAAACTCTATTTCACCCAGACGTCCTCCCTGCTAGACCCACAAACAGCAAAGGGCCAACTACAGGCAACATGAGCTTCACACAGCTGCACATATGCGTGCACACACTGACACGCATGCACACGCACAGAAGCCACACACATTTACAAGGCATACAACAATACCAGAAACATCAAACTCCAAATCCAGCTGACATCACTGTAGTGTCGTGCCGGACACGTTCTAGTGTCTCAGCAGACACTGAGTTGGTCAGCCACTCCCTTGAGGGAGTGGACACACATGCACCCCACACCCATCCATCACAGGTGTCACGAGTGACGTGACCCTGCTAATAAAAGTCGCCCTAAGTGGGAAGGGTATGCCCAGACGTGGGTCCCGTGCTCACTACACCACTGGATTCAAGCTAGCCTGGCTGATGAAGGGTGATGCCCTGAAACCGGTCCCAGGATGCTTGTTTCCGGTCCAGGGAGGACCTGGCTTGGCAGTTCGGGCTGGACTGTTCCCACAAGGAACAGGGTCAAGACTGATTTGCATATGGCTGGGTCCAAACTGGGGTCGTGTGGTGAGCAAAAGAATGATGGATTAAACCCAGATCTTTGTGACTGGGGGTGAATGTTTGCATTGTCCAGCATTCCGTCCATCAATTGTTTCTTTTGCATATGTCACCCTAAGTGGGAAGGGTATGCCCAGACGTGGGTCCCGTGCTCACTACACCACTGGATTCAAGCTAGCCTGGCTGATGAAGGGTGATGCCCTGAAACCGGTCCCAGGATGCTTGTTTCCGGTCCAGGGAGGACCTGGCTTGGCAGTTCGGGCTGGACTGTTCCCACAAGGAACAGGGTCAAGACTGATTTGCATATGGCTGGGTCCAAACTGGGGTGGTGTGGTGAACAAAAGAATGATGGATTAAACCCAGATCTTTGTGACTGGGGGTGAATGTTTGCATTGTCCAGCATTCCGTCCATCAATTGTTTCTTTTGCATATGTCGCCCTAAGTGGGAAGGGTATGCCCAGACGTGGGTCCCGTGCTCACTACACCACTGGATTCAAGCTAGCCTGGCTGATGAAGGGTAATGCCCTGAAACCGGTCCCAGGATGCTTGTTTCCGGTCCAGGGAGGACCTGGCTTGGCAGTTCGGGCTGGACTGTTCCCACAAGGAACAGGGTCAAGACTGATTTGCATATGGCTGGGTCCAAACTGGGGTGGTGTGGTGAGCAAAAGAATGATGGATTAAACCCAGATCTTTGTGACTGGGGGTGAATGTTTGCATTGTCCAGCATTCCGTCCATCAATTGTTTCTTTTGCACCTGCTAATAAAAGGGCCCGGGTGCACGTGCTCGTGGCCAGTTCCAGTACCGTACCACACTGTGTCTGTGTCCATTATTGGTGGCATATGGGCCCAGGGCGCACAACACTACAATGGCGATGAGTGGGTCTGACCCCACGTGCCTTGCTGACCAAAGTGAGGAGCTGTGAAGGTGACCGATGGCACCATAGACGAAGAGCAGTGGCCGACCAGGCACCAGTACACAGACTGCTGTAGAGGGGAAGACATCGGCCCACATGAGGAGGAAAGTCACACACTGACCCGCCTCGAATGCTGTTTCTACAGTGCCCACAGTACCCAGAGGAGAAGCGCTCTGACTTGTGCACGGTCGGCTGGACATGACCTGCCTGCAGGTGAGAGGCTCAAGGTCTGAGGCCCCACCCTCCCTGCACCGCGTGCCTCGAGCTGTCAGCATCGCCCCGACGACAAGGTGCAGGACTGAAGCCTCCCGTGTACAGGCAAGTGCCCTGCATGAAGGCCCGAGGATAGGGCAAGAAAGCACAGTCCGCGTCTGCAGTGCGCGCTCTCACCACCATTTAGCAAGACCCCACCAGCGGTGCAAGTGGGCCACCAGCAGAGTACTGCAGCACTAATGACAAAGCACCCTCAAGCCAGCGGTACCGATACCCCGTTGCTGGGGCCCCTGCAACTCTCATACTGCATCGAGAACGAGCCATACAGCAAACACAACGCCTGTCATGCCAACACCTCTGCTATCACCCACCTGCTGAGGGGGCAGTAAGAGGCCTGCTCAAAGCGCCCTCCGGATGAGAAGGACTGCATCCAGCACTTCAGCAACTTGGCAGGTTGAAGTGCGAGCGGTGGCCTGCTGCTGCCTGCCGTCTCGTTGGTCCCTGGAGGAGGGGCGGTATGTGGATGCACCCGGCGTTAGGGAACACTGCATCTGTGTCCACACGGACTGCAGAAGTAAGAGCAGCCTCCTTCCTGGGGCCATAGAGCGCGTGCTAAGCCATAACCAGAAGAGAGAGCAACGCTCCTGCAGGCCGCCCCCAGGCTCAAAGACGGTACAAAAGCATGGACGGGCACTGAGATCAGTCCGCACCCCGGACAGCCACCTCCTGGCTGCAGCCAGGAAGTGCAGATCTCCCACAACAGCCCACCTGCAGGAACAGGAGTGGCCGCTGCTTCACTAAGCGAAACCCTGCACCTGCATATGCCGAACACACATGAGGCCTGCAGCATCAGCAAAGCTGCAGCAGCCTCCTACTGCCACGGCAGCGCCACCTAGCTGCTGGTTCGCCACACCGCATCAGACAACTGCATCAACACAGGGGACTAAAAAAATAATAATTATAATAATAAAGAAGTTTGCACACAAACGGACAACCAAGACAGAGCAAACAGCTCCTGCATATGGCCAAACCGGGCGCCAGCACCGATTGCAAGCACCGCACCAAAGCAGCACACAGCCCGGTACCTGTATCTCCGTGACAGTAGAGGCCCACAGTTCCAGGAAAGACTGCCAGGCCTGTAAACTGAAATGTTGCACTACCATCTAGTGACCACTGGTGGTACTGCACCCGAACCAAATAAGCACACTACATAGAATGGCCCACAGTGAGAGACAGACTGCTGTGATTTTTAAACTTACCCTGGCAGCGCCGCTTACTGGGGAAACTCTTGGGAGGCAAACATGACCCAAAATAGCAGCGAGTGAAGACCAGGGCCATGCTAGCACCACTAACGGCCTCGCAGCTGCATCTCCACCCCAGTGTGGCTCCCAGCTTCAGCAACGCTGCCGCATCACGGAAAGTAGCCGCAGCACCCCTAGCAGTGGTGAGCGGTACCGCATCCTGCACTGTAAGTAGCCAGCCAGCGCCTGAAGTGACCCCATCTGGGGGTCACTCATTCCACAGGCACATGCCCTCTGAGTCGCATGGCAGGAGGGACAGTGAGCAAGTTCCAAGTGCCACAGTGAAAGCACATGAGGGCCCGTGCCAATCGTCATGCCGGAAGAAGACGCCACTCTGACAGTGCTACCACCATGAGGAGCTGGTGCAACTGGACTTCTGCAGAGCTGCGGGTGCTCGTGGCAAGGCACTTGTAGGTATCCTCATCCTGCCCATGGCCTGCAGTGAGGAAGGCTGAGAGTCATCCACGCCCAGCAGTATAGGCATCAACTCTGGCAGACAGTCACTGAGAAGCAGGAACTTCTAGACAGGCACAGCTAGGCATCAACCCAGAGTTTCAAACAATCCCTCCAGCAGTTCCGCTGAGTGCACCACATGCCCCCAATGGGCTGCCTCTCCTTCGAAAGGAGAAAGACTGTCACACCCCACCAAGAGCCCCAAGAAGCCCAAAGCTGAACCAGCCCGGACAAGCATCAATTAGACAAAAGCAGCAAAGCCCAAGAAGACAGCAAGCCCCACATGAAGTATGTGAAGAACGTGCACAGAGCGTGCAACCCCCTGTGGCTGTCTAATACCACTGCAAGCAGGAATAGTGCACCGCATGTCCCCCATGGTGAATGGACAGCACCGCGAGCTAGAAGACGTACACGCAAAACGCCAGAAGATGATGCCCACGAAGAGGACAGGGCGCACAAGGTCAGAGGTGCGCAGAAGGCTGCACCAGCAAACCTGACAGCACGGGCAGGCACCCAGAAGAGACAGACCTCTCCACAGAGAAGAAACAATGCTGAAGACAGCAGGAAGAGCCTCTACATCTCCACTGCACCAGCGAAGCCCCACAGTGGGCCAAGGACAGCACAGAGTGTCCACCCTCACACTGCCTCAAGACGGAGTTGCCAGTGGCTCAAGACAGGCAAGAGGAGAGTCGCACACTCCACTTGTCAAGCTGCCACCGCAACATGTGCTGCAAAGACATGCAACACGCAGCCGGACGCCACATCGCACTGCAAGCAAGGAGCACGTCACACGAAGTGACCGACCCCGCCAAGCATGCCTGAACGGAGGAAGGAGCAGGAGGCGCAGACTCGAGGCGCAAGCACAACGCCCTAGAGTGAAGAAGGTGACCCGCCATTCCGGTAGAGGAGCACTGCGAAGACCCTTCAGGAGGGGATCGGACCGGCAAGAGGTCCGCGCAAAGAAGAGTGACAATCCCGTCACCATGAAGAACCGGACGACCACAGGTGTGCTGGAGAGACCGAGGGGAGAGGAACGATCACTCGCACCGCCACAAGACAAGAGCGCACCCGGAGACACCAGACAGCCATGAAGGCGGACCAACGTCCCTGGAGAAAGATCAATAGTTGAACCAAATGTAAGCTGCATCTAGCTCAAACCATGTCTCTCTCCAAAGCTTCCCAGTGTGACCGTCCATTCCCGAGCATTGGCAGTCTAAGTCGGATGGCATCCCTGCTCCTGACTGCAGATGCCACAGGTGAAGAACAGCCTCAGCAAGACGAAGATACGTAGCTGCGAAGTCCTCCAGACATCCTTTCTCCCAGCAAGTCATCATCACCTGTCGACACCCCTCACTGCACATACACTCTTGTGAGCTTGAGAGGTTGTAATTCTCCCTCTCCAGCTATGACTTCATAGTCCTTGTTTTTATCATAGCATAAGAACCTAGTCAATAAAGGATATCTTGTGGGTTACTTATAGCCATTTTTAGCTTACACTTGCACCTTCCCATCTCTACTCATATTATCCTTTTGCCCCCTCACCCCTCCAGCTTCACATCGGCAAGAAGAGAAGACCTCCGGCAAAGAGCACATTCGTGGGGCCTGTTGGGAATTGCAGCGCCGGCCCAACAAGGAGCTGCCCAATGATAAAGCATGACACCTTCCGGGGTGTGTGAAGGCCCTTGCTCCTTATAGGAGCAATCCCCCCTGTTGTCCTCTCAACCTCCTAGCACCTGGGACACCACTCCATTCTCTCCCCCAGTCAACATCTTCCCCAGGAATAGCATACCTTGTTTTGGCTAATCGTAAACAGGGGCACGCATGCTGGACCTATCAAGCGCCAGTCCCTCTCTTTGTGATTCATATTCAATGGCAACCACAACATCACTCCCATGTGCATCCCCACATCCAACTAAGGAGTGACATCCTCACCGGGGTGGAGCCTTGCACCTGCAGAAGAACCAAGAGACTGAGGCACCCCTATCGAAATGAGAGAACAAATGTCCAGGGGCTATCCGACAGTCCATGTGCCCCTGTGTCCTGTTGGCAAGCCCACCGACCATTAAGTCACACACCCGGGCAGTTGCCCAAACAACGTAGTCGGATCCTGTCAATGTTCCTGCAGCGGCCCCCAGGCGACCCACAAGCAGCCCTGCATAGTCCACACAGTATCGTGGCAGCCCCGCACAAGGGCCTCAAGGACATTCCTGCACCCAAGAATCCTCGCACGAGAGATGGTCAGGAAGCGGCTCCACCGGCATGGTACCAGGAGGCACTGAGGCTTCAGAAGATAATGTCCTGAACATCATCAACGCCATTCCAGCCCTTGCAGATTGGTCATCGTAGTGCCCAGACACCTCAAGCAAATACTCTGCAGCAGGACTCCACAAACGCTCCAGATGCACTATAGTTTAGTTGACAGGCACCAACAACATCCCCGCCAGAGCACACAAGTTCATCCAGCAGTGTGTAAGAGGACATTCATCTGACAGACAGGCTGCCAAGGAATCCGGCCTCCATCAATGCATCGTTTGTGCCCAGTAGACTCTGGTTAAATGATGGACGTGTGTCGAGATGCTAGGATCCTTCCAGCTGCCCCTGTCCACTATTGTCCCACGGACTGCCTCTCTGGACCAAGAGACTGTGTGGTGTCCTATGTGAATAGTGTGGTTCTAGAGGTTGGACTTTGTTTTTTTTTATTAAAGTTTGGGAGGAATGTAGTGTCATACTGGACAAGTTCTAGTGTCTCAGCAGACACTGAGGTGGTCACCCACTCCCATGTGGGAAGGGACACACATGCAGCCCACACCCATCCATCACAGGCGTCACAAATGATGTGACCCTGCTAATAAAATGGCCTGGGTGCACGTGCTTGTGGACAGTTCCAGTACCCTACCACACAGTGTCCGTATCCATTATTGGT
This sequence comes from Calotriton arnoldi, assembly GCA_963921515.1. NCBI lineage: Eukaryota > Metazoa > Chordata > Amphibia > Caudata > Salamandridae > Calotriton > Calotriton arnoldi. The sequence continues at coordinate 2,395,584 of CAWUFW010000509.1, forward strand.
AGCATGTGGGCCCAGGGCACACAACACTACAGTAACTGCCACTCCCTCACGTCATGGCTTGCGGGTTTCCTTGTGCTGTGCAGCAACACACTTTCAAACCTCCCACAGCACTGAGACACCACCCCTGTGCACAGCAGCACTTCTAATGTGATAAACCAGATATACCGTTTTTGGCCCAGCTCAGTCATGTGAATATCCCATCATTCCAAGGGGAGCATGCCAGACTGTAGCAAAGTTCAACATATCATGGACATGCATCCTTGAGAATTATTTAAGGGCCATTTAGTCGCATACGGGTCTTTCCTAACGCAAAAAGATTAAATAAATGGTTGATTAATGCAAGCAGGTCCTCTCCCTGATGCCATGCTCGTGCCCGCCCACTCACGTTGCACGTCATACGCCGGGATACACCGGAATAGCGAGAAATCAGGAATCAAGAAGGTAGGGCAGCCAACAGCTGCTGAGGCACGTCTTTTTTCCACTCTCATTTTTTTTAACTCCTCATCACTTATCTCACATCATCGCCAAGGCTGCCTACTAAGCTAAGCTACCAAACTCTCCTGTTCATGTCTGTTCATGTCTAAGGGAGGGGGGGGCAATGCATGTTGGGCAATGCATGTTGCATATTACATTGTCATCGATACTGCCATCGTCCCTGCCACTGCCAGCACTCTAGTTACACCTACCACTACTGCCACTCCGTCACTGCACTCGGTCTTCTTGCAAGGTGAGAGGGCTCGGGTGTGCGGCAGAGTGGGTGATAGGGCGGAGTGTTGCGACTACTGGTTTTCCTGGTTCTTGTATTCTGTTCTTTGGAGTAAATGCTGGGAAAACAGTGATTGCAGTCTATGGTTTTGGTGCCCCCCCCTTCTTAGCCCTCTTCTGGCTCCTAGCTTCGGTCTCTGATATTGGTCCCTGTAATACTCTGGGCTACCTTAAGTTTTGAGGGCAAAGTATCCAGTTTGAGCCAACACTACCCCAGGCTTGTTTGAGTCAAGTTTGAACCAACACTACCCCCCCCCGGGCTTGCTTGAGTCCTCCTCCCAGCCACATCCAGCACTCAGCGCTTAGCTCTCTCTGGCCTCAGCCTTTGCCATTCTCTGCAGTCTGTTATGTGATGTCCAGGAACTGAAGGCTGATTACTGCGACTTGAGTGAGGTCCAGCTGTCCGTGGTGGAGGCAGTGGCTGCAAGACCAGGGAGAGGTAAGTGGACGCTCCTTCTGGATACTGTGTGCTGCATGTTGTGACTTGTTGCAAACCTTGTGGGCTTAAAGGACTTGTCCTTTTTTTTTCTTCTGAACTTGAGAATCAGACAGTGTTGGATAACTATAGCAGTGTTCCTTCTTATTCCTGTACCTGTACTGTTCTGTGATTGAAAGTGCTGGCCAGGCGGGAGCCCGGCCGGAGCGAGCGGAATGCTGGTGTTTTCTCTCGGACATTGACTATTGACTACTGGCTTTACGGCACAGAGGGGCAGTGAGGTTGAATCTAGGTTGTGTTGGGTTTTCCCATTGCCTTTGCCTTCTAGATCATCCCCTGGACTTTGGTAAAATATGGGTAAAATGAAAGCCGCAGGGGAGAGGGGTATGCACCCTCCTCACAGGCCAAAGGATCACGAACTTTGGACACTTTTTTGGTCCGAGCAGTAATTGTTGTCTCAAAGGAAATCGCGCTGGCTGAGAGGCAATTATCGCAGGACTTTGGTATTGCCACAGGTAGTTCTTTAGTTCCTTCCCATCAAACTCCCGAACATTCCGCAGATGTATATAGTGCACCTCCTACAAGTCTCCTTGAACCACCTTGTGATGTACCCTGTGATGTACCAGTGGCCCAGTTTGGCATTAGCCAAACTAGCAGCTCCTGTGGACTCTGTGATGACACGACGTATAGTGCCAATGGCCCTCGCGCCAAGAGGAAACGGGAAATGAAGCAAGGGAGTAGTGCACCTTCGGGTGTTAGGACTAAACATGGTGGTACCCCCACGGAGTTGATGAACCTCCCTTCGCTGACTCTGAATGATTCACATCTTATCAATTGGGATGTCATTTTAACTCGATTCGAGCTATTGGTTCCAAAATTTGTTTATCCTCTGATGGAAAAGCTAGATGCATTGGAGCTTCCTGAACGGCAGGGGGCTTTGGGAGCAAGCAATGCCGTAGTTCATCAGATGCCGGTGCAAGCTCAACCACCTGAATTTGATGCTGGTTCTAACTGTGAGAGGCTGCTGTCCAACCTTGGTGGAGACGGATTAGGCCGCTCCCTCCATGTGTTGGATGGCACTCCTCATCCTCGGATGGATGCGGCAGGCATAGGTGGGCAAGGGGGACAGGCTATGAGTAATGGTTCCAAAAATAGTTCTATGATCAGAGCTGCTAGCGATCTTCAACAAGGAGCCATCTCCTTACCTAAAAATGTCACCCACCAGGCCCTAGTCCAGCTAGACCTTCCCACTGAATGTTGTCCATACGTAGCCATCCCTACTGGAATCCTCCCACCCCCGGACTCTAGCAGAGAACTGTATGTTGACCTTAAAAATAAAGTCTGTCATTGGCTGAATCGTAACACTAACTATAGCCTATTGGAATATGATGACATTTTGCTAGTCAGGAGGGTGGGTTGGATCGACCCGAGAGCTGAGAGTATTCTTGGCGACTGTGTCATTGTTAACTGTGGGAGCCATGGTTTAGCACAACAGCTGATTACCTGTGCAAGGGAGACCCACTTGAAGAAAGATGGTATTAAATTGGTCTCACTTGTTTTTTTTTAGCAGCCTCCTAAGTTGCAGCTGTGGCGAAATTCAGGCGCCCCGTCTCTAAGGGTCAACAGTGGAAAAACACTCTTGGTCCCGACTTCCAACAGATTTTACCCCCTCACTAGTTTGGATGAACAAGATTGACTCTTAGGCTCAGCCAATAGTGACAGCACTCTTTTAGTTATTGAGCCCGACAGGATGAGGAGGGAGATGGAGGTTGAGGTTGATTGTTGTTTACCATCAGTAGGTGTTAATTCTGTGCTGAACACTCCTCCCGCCTCTGTGCATGCGCCTTCTGACTTGTGTTCATTGACATCTGGGCATGAGGTCTTACCAATAACTTAGTTTAATGCATTGGACCATGTTGAACCAAGTGTTTCTTCTCTCCCAAATCGCAGCAACACTCTATTAGTCTCCTGGAATGTTGCTGGCTTACTCTCAAAGCTCTCTTGTCCCATATGGGGCGCTTCTATAGACACATTTGATATTTGTGCTTTTCAAGAAACATGGGCACTGGCCCCGCAATACCGTGCAGGGTATGTGAATTTTTCTGTGACCACTACTGCTGCAGGGAAGGTTAGACAATCGGGGGGGCACTCAGTATGGGTCAGGGCTTCGCTATGTTGTAAGTCTAAAATAGTCCCTTTGAACAGTGTAGATGCCCAATGTATTGTTTTATCGTTCCCCTCTGGTGGTGTGTACTATTTAGATAATGTGTATTGTAGGACCAGCAGTAGTGAAGCTGAGTTCCACATAATTGATCTGCTGGCTTGCCATATGACTGACCTGCAGACACATTGTATTAAAATAGTTGTGGGGGACCTTAATTTTAGATATGAACCTTTGGCAGTCTCGCAAAAAGACCTTTGTAACGAAGAAGACCAAGTTTGGGGTATTTCCGAAATTACACTCCCTCCTGTGAAGTGGTGGTCTCCTGTAGTATTGCAGTTGAATGCATTTACACTCAGAAACAGCCTTCGGCATGCAATGGAAGATCCGAATCAGACAGGGTTGGGAGAGTTACGTATAATCGTCTTCACCACTCCAGCCTTATTGATTACATTCTCTTGGATATAAGACTGTGGCCAGCCTTGGTAGATATGGCGGTAACTGAAAGGCAGGATAGCGATCATAATGCTCTGAGCCTATCACCGGTACCCCTGGGTGACTCTCTCCCTCCAGCACCAAACAAGGCCTTAGACAGAAGATTAGTGCCCACCAATAACCAGAGGAGGCTCAAGTGGAGTGTGGCGGCTGAGTCAGAAGAAACTCCCAAGAAAGTAATAGAGGTTGTAACCGTAGGACTGGAGTCAGTGGCAGGTATGATTGCAGACAGTAACAACCTAGATCCTTTGCAGAATTTAACATGCAATGCATAAATATATGTTTGCCTCTGTCAGGGCACTACTTACAAAGGATACCCAGGGGGCAAGGAAAAGGACAAAGGAGGCCTCATGGTATACTAAAACTTGCCGGGATGCCAGGTGTGCCTTGCTAGGGTCCATAAAAGCAGGGTATAGAGATGCCATACGGGCAGCCAGGTTACATTATAAAACCACCATACTAAAAGCTAAAGGAGAGTGGGAGTGACAAATGGTCTATGATGTTAGACTAAAAGAAAAGATCTCTGTACCTTTAGGTGTTTGGTTGCAGGGGGTGACCGAGGCATACAGGCGCCACTTGACAACAATATTGCAGCGAGATCTTGGGTCGAACATTTTTCCAATTTGTATGCTCAAGTAGAAATTCAGGGAATCTCCACTCAGAATTTTTCACGTTGCCTCCCGAACCCAACTGCAGGAGTAGTAGAATCTGAGGTTACAGCTAACATTGTGACGGCTAAGTGGAACATTGGTAACCTGGGTTGGTGTTGTTGCCACTGACCTTGTTATCGATCAACCGCACTTAGATATCCCTGCATAAAAGAGGTAAAGGTTTCCAATGCCCTGGACCTGATAGCACCCAACAAGGAGCCAGGCTTGGACAAAGTGCAAGGTGACCTGTTTAAGATGTTTATAGATATAGGGTGTCCATATTTTGTCCTCTTTTTTTTAATGCCCTGCTGGGCTGGGGCAGAGATTATTCCAATTTTTAAAAAGGCTACAGAACATCCCCTGCCAATTACAGACCTATAAGCCTTATCGATAGTGCCCAAAAATTGCTTGGTCGTATCATCCTGAATAGACTTGAGTTGATGGTGGACACAGAAGTCTTGACTCCACTGCAGGCTGGATTCAGAGAAGGTATTGTCTTTCGACTACAGCTAGTGTATTGGAAGTATGTGTCTTTGAGGGGAGGTCGACTGTATGTCATTTTTGTAGAGCTCCGATCTGCCTTCGATCTAGTCCCAAGAGAGTCACTATGGAGAGCTATGGCGGAGATGGGGGTGCCTGCATATCTTTTAAAAGTAATCATCAAGCTACAAACCAAAACTTTTGCACAGGTCAGATGTGGACCCAAGGGTGAGTTGACTGATCATATACCTGTAGATCGGGGAGAGGCAGGGGTGCATGCTGGCCCCAACCCTCTTCCTCCTATATATTAATAGCTTAGTCACACATCTGGAGACATGTGGGTGATGCTACATCTCTTGCCGGAGTGATGGTCCCGGCCCTGCTGTTTGAGGATGACACCCTTTTGCTATCCAAATCTCCTATGGGCATTCAAAAGCTCTTTCATGGCTTTGCGGTCTTCTGCAGACAGCAGGCCTGGAGATCAACCTTAGCAAGAATAAAATACATGGTCTTTAATCCCTGCCCCACAACCTGCTTGAATCCCACTCTCAAAGGCGAAAGTTTGGATCGGGTTTAAGTGTTTGATTATTTGGTGGTGACCTTATTGGATCACTTTGACTGATCATTCCATATTCAGAAGCGTAAAATTAAGCTTGAGCAGTACTGTGGGGGCCAAGTGCATACCTGCATACCGACTAATTACTCCAGCCTTAGGGATCCATAGATATCAATCACTGGGGACCACACTGTATGGCGCTGAATTATGGGGTGTTTGAGACACTAGGCCCCTTGAAATAGCGGAAAATTATTTTTGGAGGGGCTTGAACAAACTCCAAGCAAGGACCCCTCTACACAATCTACGACTAAATTATGGATTAAATTCCGAGGAGCCTTAGAAGAAGTAACGGGGCAGTTGGGGTCCAGTAAGATTTCCTAGCTTAGGGTGGTCATAGATCGGTTGAGACAGATTGGCTTTGGCAAATTCTGGTCAACACCAACTGATGTTGCAATGGTCTCCAAACAGGCATTGAAAAGAGCCCATTGGCAATTTGTGGACCAAAACACTGCGACTTCTTCTAGGGTGGACCCCCTCACTGTCTCTTTCTTGGAGTTCAAACTTGACTACTGCTTTGAACCATTTTTGGATGAGGTGGAATCCCCCTATGCCAGAACCCTGTACTTAAAGTTTCGTCTAGGGATCCTCCCAATTCGAGCCTTTACGACTGCATGGAGGTCTGGGAACACGGAGTCTGACAAATCATGCCCTTTCTGCCCTAGGGTGATCGAAGTGGTTGAACATGTAACTCTATATTGCCCAGTCTATCATGGTCCAAGGAAAAAGTGGATTCTGCCACTTTGTCATAATTTGGGTCTGAGGAATTACAGCATCGCCCTTACAGTGGCGGCTCCTCCATTGGGGCGTGGGGGCGTCGCCCCACTGCTTTCTCGCAGTGCGAGAAGCAGAAACATGAAATGGTAAAACTACCATTTCATGTTTCTGCTTCTCGCACAGGAGAAAGCAGAAGTGCCTGGAGTGCCTGGTTGGGGGCGGGCGTTCCTGCTCGAGTGCAGGGGGGGCGTGGCTATCCCACCGTCTTTGAATGCTGACTGTTTGTTCGGCCCCAGGGCCGACCAAACCAGTCATGCGCAGTTGCGCGCTCTCTCTTTTTCTCTATGTAGGCAGCATGCAGCCTACATAGAGAAAATGGCTCACTGGCCTACAGGCGCCAGGTAGGGCGCCGTCCGCTGCGCCACACCAATCACAACGCTGCCATTGCAGCGTTGTGATTGGCTTAGGGGAGCGGGAGGGAGGCTGCCTAGTAAACGCGGCCGGGAGCAGCAGAAGCTGAGGTGGTGGCAAGTGACCCCGAGGAAAGCAGTGGGACGATTTAAGGTAAGTTCTAAATTTTATTTATATTACTGTCCCGCTTCCCCCGCCACCCCCACCCCGCCCAAACCCCCCCCCCCTTGACCTTCTGTAACCTTCCCGAAGCTGAGTGACAAAGAGGCTACGGCGGCCCCTCGTCGACATTATGAATTTACAGCATGATATTGCGGCAATCATTTTTCTCATATTCCTCAGACAGCCCTAGGGTTCCGAGAAAGCTCGGTGAAACCACATGAGACTTTTGTGAACTGCCCGGCTCACCCCCCACCGCCTCTTTGACGTGAGCTTTGGTTTCTCTCCTCTACCCACCGGCATCCATCAAAGGTTTGTCCTTGTCTCGCATACTATGCCGTTCTTCTTCAAGAGAGAGTTCGGCGCGCTCGGCAGCTGCGTGTACAGTTTGGGACAGTTAGCGGGTTTCAGCCTTGCCATGGCACGTGTAACCATTCTCAGATTGTCGGGTACGTTATGAAACAGTTCCAGGGACCAGGAGTCACAGGGCAGCTTTCGGGAGAACAGCATCTTCACAAAACGTGAGGTAATGTATATCTGTGCAAATTTGCGCACAAAGCTAAGAACATGTTAGAATCAGGTACTCTGGCCCACTGACACGTCCGGATACTGTAACCCACACTGTGGTGAGAATTTGAAGCACGTGTTATTGAGCAAAGTTCTGAATAACTTTTATTGTCAGCTTCGCGGGTGTCATAAAGCTTCATACCACTGCCAGTTGCATGACTTAGCAGTACCAAGCACCCAGCTAGGAAGGAAAATGCTGGGGACTCTGCCAAGGTGTGAACTCTTCTTCTATGAGTATGCTACGCTTGCGTTTTAGAATCTTGTGTACACATTTGGATGTGTGTTCATTTGGTGACAGGGCTGTCCTTTGAAAATCCGAGCACTGGGCAGTAGAGATCCCATGCAGTTTAGAGAAAGCCACTTTAAGCTCAACCCTCAAGGCCCTCCAATACATACTGGCGCCAGCTAAAAACTGCACTCATTCATAACCAGCACCTCCAACGTGTTGCGATTGTCTATTATTCTTCAATATATATGCATTCTGTTGCTACAACAAAAGATTCTATAAAACCTGCGCCTAGAGAACAGACAGATGTATGCCATGTGGTGGAATCGAGCAGAAGCAGGTAGGAGCAACAGAGCCAGGAAGCCCAGACGCATAACAAAGTGCTCAGTCATGGAAGAGATTTGCTGATACTATCAGCATGATGCCCTTGCCACCTGATTTGTTCCTTCAAATGAGCGTTTCCGTTGCATATGGAATTTCAGTATCTACCCTTTTGGTATAATTGTGACCAGTTCGCGACGAGCATGCGATCAATCATGCTAGGTCAGATTCGCAAAGCTGCTGTACAAAGCCGGAAACGGCACATATTTCTTGCATTTTTCGAATTCACAAAACTCTATATGAGTATGCGTTAAAATATACAAAAATCAAGCTTTTTATTGCGCACTTCCTCTTTTAAACCTAGGCTGGTGTATTCTCTGCAGATTTGTCCAAATACTGGACAACATACTTTTATGCGCTTTATCTCATCATATTCTCTGCAGGGAAAATGTTAAAATCATCTCCACTCCTATAAAATATGGCTTTATTCCCTGTATTTATCCTCTCTTCCATAGCACCTGCCGCCTCCCCTCGATAGCACAACACCAGTCTTCTGTCCCTAGAGGGACTGGGAGCAATTATCGGATTCACCCACTCGACACAAACCGGATTCCAGCGGCCACGCGCATTCCGCAAGCAGCCTTTGAGAATAACAAGCGTGGGTTACTGGGGTGCACTTTTACCCAAAGTGCCTTAAAACACAGCCCTTCTGTGTTATGGAACTGTACGTTCTGTTAGAGGCATTTCTGTATCACACACTAATTATTAGCACCCTGTCAAAACCGATACTCAGTTTTATCTATCTCTGAAGAATGAATGGCTAAGTGTACCATGCCGGGGCTTCTACCAGGGACCTGCAGGTCACACACTGCTCTCAGCAGCAGATGTTCAAGCCATCGACTATCTTAGCAGCTGAAATACTCATAGAGGGCACGAGCTAACCCACTCCATCAACACACCTTACACACTGAACATTCACTAAACCCTCCCTCCGCAAAAAAGTAACCCTGTTCCAAAATACCAGCCTAGCGACTTGACCACACTATGTGATCTTTTACAAATCGCGCTGTTTCCCTATTCTGTCAAAGACCAGAGGAGCTTAGATTTGGGCTTTAAAGTGCTACATAAATGACACTGCATCCAGTGATTTACAACAAAAAAGGGCGGGTGCACTACCTTTTTTTCCGGTGCGTTTCTGGCAAATAAGGCACGTTGGGAATGTGCATTGTATTTAAAAGTCTCGACGCAGCGTATGTTTTGTGTTTCTTTGTGTCCTCGCCCTGGTCGCTGTCAGCCATGCTCTGTTGTGCATTTAGATGGCATCGTCGCTTTGGTTGATCTATTGTTAAGTTATCACTCAGTCTACAGTAGTCGTTGTCAAACTGCAGGGTTGTTCATTTATGGAAAATGTATTTTCTCCAAGTGCTCCCATTGTTTTCATATCTCGATACTAGACCACAGAGAACTGGCCCAGGGTCACATACTTGTCACGAGTGGGTTGCTGGGATTACAATTTAGATCGTTTGATTCTGCAGCCCACAATTTGTCAATTATTTTGCGTCTCCCTTATTATTGGATTAACTTTGATTAATTACAAAGTGAACCGGTTGGCCCATATATTGGTAACCCCTCCCCCGCAGAACTTGTTATTGCTGTTGCTTCGAGTGTCTGTAATATATATTTTTTCCACATCACAGTGACGTTCTATTCAATATTTTTGAAAATGTTTTCTTCATTTGGTACTGAGTTGTAAAAAGATGTTGCAGAGGTGTAATTTCAGTGTGCTCTATTATGTGGGAAAGATCCTGTTTAAGTGAAAATAAAATCCTGTTGTGCTTTTTGAAAGGATTTGAGTGAAAATGGCAAGGCTACCCCCGTACGTGTCAAAAGCGGTCTATGCTGCAGAGGACATTGAGCAGCGGTGCAATGCCCTTCACATTGATACTTTCATCATTTCTTCGGTACTTGAAATTAAGGGAGGGCTGTTGGGCGCTTCAAAAGATCCCTTTTATTGTGAAAGGAAATGAGTATAAGTGCTGCTTGGAGAATTGTGTGGACTTTGTGCATGGTTGAAAGGGTTGGCAGTGCGTGCACCCGCCCTTTTTGTGCCGTAAATCACTGGGGCATGTGTCAATGTGTGCATGATTATATTCTTGTTTCAGGCACAAACCTAACCTTACACCCAATAGTATATTGGTTTCTTTTTGCGCGCCTAGGATGTCAGCAGAACAAGCGATAGACAGTTTTGCCAGTCACTGTCTTTGTTAGAACAGATTCACAATTGCTTTATTAACCTTCCTGCTTTCTCAAATTTGCTTGAAAATGCACCATTTGCCTACTCATTTTTCAAAATTTTTGTGGGGGGAGAACCCCCCCAAACACCCCGTAGGTGGTTCAGGCGCTCGCTACGCTCTTGCGCTACAGTGCAGTACGACACTTGTTTTACGCCTCACCACTTTCAAATGTCACCAGCCGCCACTACTCAGAAGTAACACAAGTCAGCCCATGGTCTCCACAGTTTCAAGATATCTGATGATTATGTGGAGGTTAAGACAGAAAAAGGTGTCCCTCTAATGCTGCTGTGCACTAAGCATTTTAACATATTTTATCCTGGTTTTACTTTAACATATCTAGTTGGATCTCTTTTCTTTCTTTTATGCGCTAGTATTTTATTTGTTTTTATATATTCTGTATTTATGTATTTATATTGCTCTTTTATGGACTTTTAGGCTGAAATAAAGATATTATTGATTGATTTTTTTCTGAGTTTTATATAGCGCAAACTTGACCCGTCACCCACGCACTCATAACCAGCAGACTCAACTACGGAAACGCCCTCTACGCCGGGATCAACAAGTCTCTGCTCCACAAGCTCCAGGCCATACAGAACACCGTAGCTCATACTCGGCATCCCTCGACATGAAAACATCACCCAAAACCTGAGAATCCTCCACTGGCTCCCCGTTGAGAAGAGAGTCACCTTCAAGATACTCACCCACGCCTACAAAAGCCTCCACAACACCGGACCCCAATACCTCAACAGTGCTTAATTTGAGCCGGAGCTTTTCGGTGCTGAGCACCGGCACTTAATTGGTTTCCGGTGCTTGGCACCGGCACCTAATTGTCAACACCACACTTAGGGCAGTCTGCCACAAGGAGGCGCTGCTCATGTAATTTAGAGATGAGCAGTATAACAGTTGTTTAGGAAAACAATATACATAAAAAAAATTCTAATACCTGCCTCCCCAGCCATTCCTTTAGCTTTGGGGACCTGGAATAATCTGAACTGTCGCATTTACATGCGAGAGAGATGGTTAGTAGTTGTTTTGGTAGCGATGACAGGGGCGATGGGTGGTGCAAGCTGCAGTGGCCTCCTGGTCAGAGCCCTGGCACTTAATATTTTACAAATTAAGCACTGTACCTCAACGAAAGAATCTCCTTCCACATACCCAATAGAAACCTCCGATCCGCCGAACTCACCCTCACCGAAACCCCTCGCATCCGCAGAGCCAGAACAGGTGGAAGAACCTTCTCCTACATCGCGGCCAAGACCTGGAACAAGCTCCCGATCGTCATCAGACGCACCCCCTCCCTGAACATCTTCGAGAAGACACTCAAGACCTGACTCTTCGACTGAATGGAGCTGCTGCCCCCACCCCCAGCGCCTTGAGACTCTCACGGGTGAGTAGTGCGCTTACAATTCCCCTGATTGATTGATTGAGGTATCAGAGCGCTTTACATGAGCACCAGGTGCGTTACACAAGGACACATTCATTTTTTATTTTTTTTTGTTAGGCACGGGGTGATTAAGTGATTTGCCCAGAATCACAGGATGTTGAGCGTCATTGCCGAGACTCAAACCCGGTTCCCCAGATTTGAGCTTGACCGCCCTAGTCGTTAGGCCACAACCTCTCCCCTAATTGATTGATAAATGACAATTAGTGGATACTTAAATCAGAACATTTTCTTTTGTTCAACCACATTGGTCTCTCTTGATAATCTAAATATTCGAGTATCCTCAGGCTCTGTCTTTCAACAAGCTGCTGGTCACCTTAATGACTGTAGAACGCACAGCTGGGAGCATTGTAAACATGTCTGCCTAACTTAGCGTGTCTGTACACTGCAGGGATTCCGCCATGTTTTCCTGCTCATTGAACCAGCATTATTTTAACAACAATGAACAATGGCAATCACGGTGACGGAACCTTACTGAACCCAACCTCACTCACCTCTCAGTCATTATTCTTCTGGCCGAATCCCGCTTCTCCCCTCCCTCCAACTAAACTTTAACTGCCTCTTTTTTTATCCAGTTTCACTGTCCACATTATTTTGCCACCTACTTTTAACATAACATAACTCATAAGTGGCTGGCTGTTAGTCATGACCAAAGCAGTGTCCACTCCTCAACTTCTGATCTTTGTGACTCGAGTCTACCTGGCCACAGAAGCATAAGGTGGCATCAGATGTGGTCTGACTCCGTCTTGCTCGACAAGAGGGGGGAGAGACAAACAGGCAGGCCTATTAGCCCAGCTCAACAACGGCAGAAATGGCTAATCACTGCATGGCTTCACAGTAAGTCAAAGCAGTGATAGGTGATGCTCTGTGGGCAGAGCCTCCCACTCCTGCGGTCCCGTGTGCACACACTCTGCACCAGAGGCCTACACTAGGCCTGACAACTGCACCCCTCAGCCAATCCTGATGCTTCTCCCTTGCTTTTACACAGTATGAGAGCAGCGCCAGGATGGGCTTGAGCAGGCCATCTCACCGCTCATTAGGTGACTGGGGGTCTGCGGTTTTGAGCAATCCCCACTCATTAATGTGCAGTAGAGAGAAGCCTCTAGCGCATATGTCGAGCTGGCCAGAGAAAGGCAGCCGTCCAACCAGACATGCGCCACTTTGTGGCCTAGGTGCCGTGCGCTCGTTGCCACCCAGTATGTCTATCAAATTGAAGCTCCACCCCCTTCAGAGCCCCAACACCGAAACTGCGCTGGTGTGGGGTAAGTGGTAGAACTGCTGCTAGGGAGGGGCTGCTGCATGAAGTGTCCTGCGGGACACTACACGCTCTACTGTGAATACTGAGCCATCAACTTCACCACTTAGCTAAGCACCACTTCAAACGTTAATCAAGTCCTTCCTCGGTAGGGCAGTATTGCTGTTTAGTCAGCTGAACAAACAAGCATTGGTCATGCACATTCACCTATGTAATGAATAAAGAGCTGTTTTCCTCAATTATCGCCTGGGAGAAGGAAAGAGCTCCCTGACAAATAACAGGGCTGGAGAGGATGCGGCGCAGCGGTATGACTCAAGACCTGGGGATCCCGGGTGGAGTCTCGGGGCGCCGTGCAACATCCTGTGATTCTATGCAAATCACTTAATCTCCCTAGGTGATAAATTGCTGTATAAATATGCAGCAAGAGTAAAAGGCAAAACTTTATAAAAATATAGTTCCACCAAAGCGGATGTTATTTCGGCAGGGGGAAACTGATAAGATAAGCAGACGAGGAACAAGCAGTGGTAAATGCAGGAAAATATGCCAATAGAAATTGAGGAAAGGTAAGTGGCACGCACAGGAGCCAATGAGAAGCCAAGAAAGAGAGGAGGCGGGATGTAAGTGCCTTTTAAGATTATATTAAAAACAATAGATTTCTCAAGCAGAGCTCAAGCGCTGTGCAGGCGAAACCTAATAATGAGCGGACTTCTGTGATATAATTCATTTCATTCAGGAACATATGACGGAAATGTTTTCCAATGACAGTACTCGGGCACGCAAGCCTCCCAGAGCTCCCAGAGTCTGCCAGCAGCTCAGTTTTATTAACATCACTGCGGTTTTTGTCTTTGCTTGTTTAATTATTCCGTATACGAGGCGTTAATTCTTATGTACTTATGTACATAAGTTCTTATGTACTTTCAAAAATGTTAAATTAAAATTACATTTCTTTTTATTCAATCCTGACTTCCCATTAATGAAGCTGGGAACACAATATCACACTTGCAAAGCACAGGGCGGTGCTGGGCATGAGCACGCCACCCTAAAGCAGAACCGGGAAGAGACAAACGGCAGTTTGTATCGTCTCTGGGGAAGTGCCAACAACAGAACTTCGTGTTTAGTGGAGGTGATTAGTAAAGTTTACAGTATCAACCAGTGAGGATGACAGGTGCTTCTGAAGAAAACAAAAGGTTGGCCAACCAACTAGGCGTAAATTTAGAGAGCGCGCAAATGAGTTTCACCCAAAAGGCTAATACGTCCCGCCTCGGTGTGTACTCTGGCTTAGACAAAAGCTTATGGTGACCATAGTTACAGCTTCCCCTGCAGTCAACACACCGTACTATCGCTTGGAGTGAACACATAAAGGAACGTCTCTGCACAGAAAACCGTGTCTCGAACCCAGCGAGCTGAGGTTCTGTTCTGTAGCTTTCTTTGTGCAATATATTGATGTTAACGGTTAAAATCTGGTAACTTTTAAAGCATGTTAAATTCTACACACTGATAGGAGTTTGTAAAAACGTTGGATTAAAATAATCTTAGAGGAAACCTATATACAAAAGACAGGTATGACACGTGTTCATTAAAGGCAAGACTCAGTCCTTCAAACAACGTAAGACCTGGCTTTCACGGAAGGCCTCCGGCACCCACAATAGTTGCCATGATGCTTAATCAATGTCAACAATTTCTTTTCACTTATCAGAAATATTATTCAATCCCTTCTGCCTCCCATGGTGTACACAGAAGCAGGGCGTTGGGCACTGACAACCCGCTGGCACAAAGAGAGGCTGTTGTGTGTGTAAGTGAAGGGCCAGATCTCACACGCCAAGAAAATGTTATTGCAGTATTATAAACAACATGGGCGTGTCAGTCACACGAGTGTTTTTTACAAATGGACAAAAACTGGACTCCAATTAAAACATTCAGATGAGGAAAAAATAAAGGCTTGCAGATATATTTATTACTTGCGCAAAAACACACAAAATGTGTCCACAGCTGCTCTAGGCGTCAGCTCTCCTGCCATTCAGGCAATGGAGTGAATTGAGACACCTGTTGTGCGAAGTATATAAACAACTAATCATTCCTATACAAAATGTACTTGGCTAAGTTACAAAAGTGACAAACAATAAGAGAAAACCACCCTAGCTGAAGGAGCCAGGGATCCATCTGTTTCCACCTAGGAGTAGGTTTCACAGCAATTAACCCATGACTGAAGTCAACTCTAATTTCAGTTTGAGTACAAAAAAAATCAAAATCATGTTAGTGTAACAGTTTCAACTCTTGACAAATGTTTTTTTTTAAAAGTTGAAATAATTAAGACCATATATTCAAAGTGATAATTTCTTCAAAAATATGTATTCTAGAACATCAACTATGGTTGCTTGTAAGGCACAGTAACTTTCCAACACACTGCCTGATAAAAAGACAAAAATGAATCCCAGGTTCTTTGTAGTTCCAAACATACCAAATGCATCCCAGACAAACTGCAAGCGACACAGCTCAGAGAGATGACACTGATACATGGGGGTTCAAAACACACCAGAGAGAACCACATGGTACCAAGACACCAATAAGAGAACTAACTAGCAGCTTTCAGCAGAGCTTCCATGAGGACCCTGCAGAAAATCAAAATACCAACACATTAACAGTAAACCGGAAATGCAGCAAAGGATCTAGAAGATTGCAGAACAACATCGTCAGCACAAGTCAAGTTTATATAGTCAGCAGTATGCAAATCAGAATTTGCTGATGGCTTCCATCCTTTGGGGCATATTTAGAAGAACTGACGCATCGGCATTGATGCGTCAGATTTCTTGCACCTGCCGCAAATGTCCTAACAACACCATGGATGCGCTGTATTTACAATACAATGCTCCATGGCGCAAGGATTCACAGATCCATCAGAAATTGTGACGCATCTTTTGGTGCTAAAGTGACGCATTTCTGCAGTTGGTCATAAGACTGATGCAACTCAAGCAATGCGTCAGAACACAGAGGAGATTCCCATGTTAAAAGCCCTGCATCAATCCATACGCCTGGTTTGAGAGGTGTATGGATTTTGATGCAGTCAAGTCGTAGAGTGACGCAGTGAAAAGTTGTGAATTTCACTGCACCAGTTCTACGTGGCTTTTAATGTTTGAACGCCTACCCTGCATAGGTTATACCTGGTGCAGATATAATGTAGTGCAGGCCTCTACAAACTGACGCATTGGTACCAATGCACCAGTTTGTAAATATGGTGCAGTGTGGAGCACTGATTGCGCCGCCACTGCGTCAAAGAAAAATGAAGCTGCAGCGGCGCTAGCTCCTTGTAAATATGCCCCTTGGTCCATTAGTCAACCCAGTTCTTCTGCCACAATTCCGTCTCTGTTTGGGACAACCAGGAGAACGGAGAAAAAGCATAATGAAAAGGTCCTGGTGCAGGGGTGAATATAAGCAAAATGAAACAGATGTCTGATAAAATGCATAAGTGTAAAACTATGTTTTGAAAATGTATTTTTCTTTATTTACAGGTTACATCTTAGCAAGTTTCAGATGAACATCCAGTAGGGGAAAAAGAGGTCTTCCTTGCTCATCCCATTTTATTTGTGACTCTTGCAAAAGTCCCCAGAAGACTATTAGTCACAGACCACACACTTAGCAGGGAACCACCATCAACACCAGCACCTGCACCCCACCACAATACAAAGAAAAATATCTGGTGCAAGACAAATTACAGTGAGGCACCATCGCGGTAATATCTGGAAAGGGCTCCCTGTAGGTCAGACACATTTGGGATCCCTTGAAGCCTGGTGGATCAATAAAAAAAGATCCACACAAGGCAAAGGGACCAGGAAAGGCAAACAGGCTAGCACTCACATTTACATCTGGTGTAATGTCTGGTACCAGTTAAGTTTTCCATGTCCAGACTTAGTCACTTTTTTAAAACTCAAGGAGCAAAAGCAGGACAAAGTTGTGTGCTGTGTCTGACCAGTGCTCAGCACGGTTAGTTTAGTCTGGTGAGAGATCTTGGCAAACAGCTTTTGAGGGAAGAGACATTCTCCAAGCAGGATGACATTGTGCAGCTATCCAAAGAGATGATGCCTCCAGCTCCTCTTTTATACCTGTTTTCCGAAAACTGCAAATACTGAGCTTTTGTTTCACAAATCAAGCATATTTCCTACAATAGAAAGTTTGTAAGTAAAATTAATAACTGAAGATATTATAAGCTGGCTTTTCTGGACTAGCCTTAGACGCTCAGTCCTCTTGACATCAGATGTAGGAACCTCCTCCCTCACAAAGGTCAAAGCCTTACGCAGTCTCTTAAGCAGTACACAGTTAACTGGGATTCTGTGAAGTGGTCTGCAGCCTCCTCTAATCCTGAACCATCTTCAACCTTCTGAATGTTAGGCCCCCTTAGAGGCATAATCACCTAGTAGGTAGGAAGCAGCCTCCTGCACAGTTGGTCTAAGATACAATGTGGCCGACATCCAAAACTCACTTTCAGTTCTTGGGATCATGTCCTAAAAAACTGAGATGATGCAGAGGTTTGGACAGCTCCTCTCAATTCCTCTAGCAGTCAACCAATAATCCTTCTTAGCAAAGAAAGTAGGGAATTCTGCAATCAGTCAATCAGGTTTCTTATAAAGCGCGACTACTCACCCATGAGGGTCTCAAGGTGCTGAGTGAGGGATCAGCAGTTCAGGCAAAGAGCCAGATCTTGAGGTCCTTCCTGAATTGCGGCAGTGATGGTGATTGCCTGAGGTGCAGAGACAGGGAGTTCCAGGTCTTCGCAGCGAGGTAGGAGAATGCTCTTCCTCCAGCTGTGGTCTTGCAGGTCCGTGGGATGGTGGCCAGGGCCAGTTGGGAGGAGCGGAGATGTCTGGCGGGAGTGTAGAAGGAGAGGCGGTGTCTTGATGCTTTTGCTTGATCTTAGGTAGGTTCCGAAGTCCAGTGGGCTAAGGATATACTTCCTAAAGTGGAAGCTAACATGCCATTGGTAGGTGATCCAATCCCTAAAATGTTCACAGAGTCCCCATTCCTTGTTTCAATAAAACTATGATGTAATTCCAGTTCTCTGTGTCTGTCTAGAGGCACCGAAGGGCTACAGGAACACTTTGAAAAGAGAAATCCAATGTGGCTGAGGATAGCCGTGAGAGTAGGGGATTCCCCTGTGCCACCAAATTCACTCACCACTTATCATATCACATCAGTCTACCTCAAAGTGATTTCAGCGTCCTCTCCCTCTATCTATCTCAACAGAAACGTTTTCTACATAGGCTTTTTAAACCATCCACCTTGAATGGCAGATGCCTAATTATTCTTGGATGTAGTCTCCTTTTGGAGCAGAAATCCAATTTGGATACATTCAGGTACACCCTGAAGGTATTCCTATTTTAGAGTCAAATTCTTCTAATAACACAGATTTGGACAGACCAGCATTTATAGACCAACAGCCATTAGTGATTAACTAGGATGTTCTGCAAAGCAGAGCTGACATGGAGTCTGAGTCAGGATCCTTCTCCTGAAAGGAATGAGGTGATTGTAAGGTTTTTGATTGCCAAATGTTCATGATACCCCTTCAGATCAAACTCTTTACTTGTTTGTTCTGTATCTTGTGGGTTCCTCTTTGTGCCTGGGCTAGCAGATGGCTTATACAGTATTGTGAGCAGGTGTGAAGACTCCCATTTGTAAGGGTGAATCAAACTAAGCCACTTAGGTTGAATCACAGATAAAATATTCAATTTATCAAGAGCACAAAGTCCAAATGGGCAATACAGATTTGGTCGCAGATTTAAACCTTTCAGGCTAAATTACAATTAGGACTTGAGTTTGATACTAATGATGGCAGCCACCATTGCGGAAATGCAAATAAAGAATTATTTTTATTTACACGTGAGCGATATGTCCCACAGCATGCTAACAGGGTCAGTGCCACATTTACGCTACATGGTATTTATTCTGAATTACTGGAATAAATACCCTGATTTAGAATTTCATAACTCCCCCAGATGTAATACGCACTGCTGTGGTTTTGATTGATATTGACAGGGCCATTGATACATCGGGATGGAAATACCTGTTTCAATAGCAAAAGTGCATGAGATTCGGCAAGGAAAAACTTGTTTGGATCAAACTGTTGTATAATGATCCTCTTCAACAATAAAACCAGTGGTGTCATATCTGAATCTTGGACAATCAGGTGTGGTGCACAACAGTATCCCCATTACTGTCTGCCCTGGCTATTGAGCAATTGGTGGGCTATGTACATGTGAAGGCAGAGAACATGGGATATACACACACTAAACCCTAGTAATTGCTAGGGAAGGGAACAAGAGGCTACGGGGTATTCAGGGTGAGCTGGCCTCCAAGTAAGACAAGTACACACAAAAAGAAGCTACCCTGAATGAATGTCTGATTCTAAGGTGGAAAAAGGCGCACTACACATCCTTCTGTGGGGTGCTGGGCATATCAAAAAATATGAAGGACTGTCCTCACACACCACCAGGTGTCATGCTTCATCATCGGCAGTCCTCGCTCTCTAAAAACCGCGATTGATAGAGAGCGGGCCTTCACCTGGAGACAGGGAGGCACTTCTAAAAGTTAAGTGGGGGGGTCCGTGAGAGAAGTGAGTGATTTAAAAATGAATGCAAACGCCAAATGTAATTTATTTGTAAGGTGTTTTCTTAATATTAAAACTAAAGTGTGGGGACCAGGGGGTTTAGTACCCCATCCCCCTCAATGCCGTCAACATGTTTCTGCCAAAATGGCCAGGAGGGTCCGTGGCATTCATCAGGACGAGATGTAAGGGCTCCTATCTAGTCTCTTAGGACTGAGATATATCCACCAGGTAGGTTGACCTTCGTCAAACTCTACTGAGATAACTTGAAACCCCAGGTTAGGGGTTGGGATGTCCCATGGGAAGGGGGGAATGAGGGACCCCTGTAGTCACACTTGCCTCAAGGTGCGTCCCTCGTAGTACTCCTATAAACCGTCCTCGCCTCTTCCCCGCTGAGAACATGGGATACCACTTGGCGGAGAGGTTCACATCATCTAGTTATATACAAATTGTTATACTTGTGGGATGTCAAAACGTGATTGACCCCAATGATGTCCAGGTTAGACCTCTTTGCCCCTGGGTTAAAGGCCAACAGGAATAAATGACGTGCTTTCTCTCTGCACATACCGTCATCTGCAACTCCAGTGCAGGAGGAAAGCCTGACCTTGTAATGGGAGGCGTGAGCTTTCAGATACCCAAGTCTTTTGATTTATCACTCTGAGACAGATACTTAGGGCAATGTCTACAGACCTCTCAATGAGATATATGACTCCATTTAATTTTGAAAGTGACTGCCATTGCCAGATATGATAATACCCCATAGTGTGCTGTACTTTATTGTTAATACACCATTGGCTCTTCCTAATCTGTCTTTCAGGATCTAAGTTCAATGCTAGTTGACTTGATATGGAATGATAGACAATGCTCAGTCGTGGTCAACAAGTTGCAACTTCAGGCTACATATGGGAGGCCTGGGATACCTGATTTAGGTTCTTATTATTTGGCAGCTCAACTACTGTGGGCAACTGGATGATTCTAGGAGGGAGGGTCAGTAGGGGCTAAACACATATAAATGGGTCACAGGGCTTGGTATCTACTCACAAGGCCTTAATAGGAGGTCGTGATTGGCTAAATACTGCCGGAATAGATGTCTCAGTAGAACAAATACAAAGGAACCATATGCATGTGAATTACCATTGTGGTGTCTTCCCCTCTTTGCTGAGGAAGAAATCAGAGGAGTTAAAAAAAAAATATGGATGGTGATGGGTGTGTCTAGAGTGGGTGATCAGTATGCGAATAACTGCTTGCTTTAGGGTAAGGAACTTAGGAAATAGCGTGCTGTATCAATAGGTAAATCTTAACTCAAGCTTCATTATCGAATGCAGTCCAGTTAACTTGGGGCTGCGAAACAGCTGAACCACCCATCCATGGGGTTCTTTGAGCATTATTGGTGTTGGGAGAATCTACGAAGTTAGCAGCTCAGCTTTACAAAATTATCAGGACAAAGATCCCAGCTAATCTGTGGGGACTGAAAACTAAATGAGAGGCAGACATAGGTAAGGAACTAACAGACTGAGAATGGAAAGCAGCTTTGCAATACACAACCAAAACCTCTAGTAATGCAAGGTTGAAAATATTACACCTACAACTACGTGTGTTCGACAAATTGCAATGTCTTCTCAAGATGTACCTAGGTATTTCAGATACTTGTTCTGAGTGCAGAAGCGAGGCTTCTTCCATAAGGGGTAGGTCTGTCGCACCCTTGACTCATTATGGATAGAGCTATCTGGCAGACTCACCTCCCAGAAGGGCATGTGTGGCCAGGGACATCTTAAGGATTTTTGGGGCCCTGGGCCAAACGCATTTTGGGGGCCCCTGCTCAGAACAGCTTTGATTTTATGATCCAGTTTCAGCTCTTTTATGCCCTTTGTCTGACAGTGCTCAGGCACACTCCTCCAACTTCTGATGTGTTTTCAATATTGTAACACAACAGCAGCTCACTATTACTGCAAATAATCTCTGTGACACCCTCCTATTTCTCATATGTGAGGTCCTGTTTTGATCTAAAAGAAACTTTTTTTATGGATGTTGCATAAAATATAAAATACAATATAAACACAACATTTCTCTGTAAAATGTCTGTAATAGACTCTCACACATCACCCACAATAAAAGAAATTAAAGGAAAACAGTATTTAAAAAATCTGTTTAAGAATTATTCAAGGTCATCAGGGCAAGACTCTGCAGAACAGAGCTGGCTCTATCTGGGGCCCCCTGAATGACTTGGGCCCTCTGAATGACTGGAGCCCTGGGCCAGAGCCCACTTTGCCCATGCCTTAAAAGATCTCTGTGTGTGGCTGCCAAACTATGGGAATTTGTTTGCAGACCATAATGAAGTGACTTAAGTCTGATAAGTCAATATGTAGGATTACAGACCTGCTCCTGCTGCTAGCTAAAAGACTAATTGTGATGCATTGGTATTCAGTGAGGTCTATCTGGAAATCTGACTTATCGAAGTCAACAACAGCAGAAATGGAAAGGTTGGAACCCCTTCGTAGTACCAGACTTCCAATCTTTATTGGCATGGAAAATCATCCAAAGGGGACTGGACTGAAGTAATAAGTACAATTACTTGATAAACATTATAGAATCGATCCTCCTATAAAATGTTGAAGTTAGTAGTGACACATGGATTCAACATACCCATCCACTTGGAATACTGGTGAGTCCATAATCCAAACTCTATAGTGCTCCTAACAATGGTGCAACTCACTCATGTCTTTCTTGTGTAAATATTATGACACTGTTGGGTGGACTGGGTGAAGTAAGGGCCGACTTACCCAACATTGTAAACATTGTTTTGATTAATCATTATTTCTGAATTGCCTATAGCTATTGAGACCAAAAAAAACAGGGAATCAGTATAAATGGGAATTATACCGCATTGCCACACAGCACATAATGTTTATGACTGTTATTTCCTTAAATCAAAGTTCAGTAAAGAAATTTAAAAGCCTAGATAAAATCGTCTGAATGTCCTGTAGTTAGTTGTTGCAGTACACTGGACTGGTAGTTAAAATGCATCCTACCTCATTGTCAGATTAATGCACTGACAGGCAGGTCAGGCCGGTCCTACTTTACCAGGTGCTACACCGAGACAGCAAAGGCATATCCATTTAGTAGAGCACATGTTGCTAGGCCTGTTAGTAGGCTTTAGTCTTCAGCAGTCACAAATCAAGATGTATAAGGAATGACACTTGGCAGATGGATTTTTCTGCAACAAATCTCCAACAAACATTGGAAAGTGGAGGAAGGTTGGCCTAGACAGAAGGAACGCCCCTTGGAGTGACCTCATCATAAAGGGTAGGAGATACAGGGGAACTAAGCAGCGTTCCTGGTTAGGTCAATCACATAGGTGCTTCAGGGCTGCAGAAAGCTTACAGAAGGTTGTTTGGCATAAGTTGAGGAAGATGAGATGTACATTGGGGTTGCCTTGCTTGCAAGTTAAAGTATGCTAGATGCCTAAGAACCTACACTCGTGAAGGTGGATGTTCCCAACCACAGTGCTAAAGAGAATTCCCACGAATTTCCCACGAATTTTGCAACTCGCTGGATGGTGATTGCTGATGGAATTACAGCAGGAAGGATAATAAATGCCCTTGTGTGCTAAGGGGTGATGAGAAGGTGAGCAGACAGCTCAGACTTGTATCTACCTGCTTTGCTGCTGCACAGCAGATCCTGTGTCACAATCCTTAGGAGTAGCTTTTAAATCCGAAGCAGTGGAGTCAGACCACAGACAAGAGCTCTGGGCACTGACCTGAAAACCGCACTGAACAATCCACTCTAAATTGCAAGCAGCTCACAGAAACTCAACATTTGGTAACAACAAAGCATCATGAATAATAAAGGTAATTCCTCTAATGCCATTGAATTGGCCCCTTATCAACAGTCTACCCTTCATACTTGGGCACTTAGCCCGAGAGATGCATTGGGAGAGTTTTTCAGTGCTGGCGTCAAGGCTTAAAGCAACAAGCATTGGCATAGCCAATAGGTCTCGCCTTTGGGACCTTATAAGTGTTTAGCTATGCAGCATATTATCCTGGGTGCTGTACCACAAGAGATTGAAGAGCTATAGGAGAAAATCCAGTGAGCGAGAAAGAGTCAATTAATGGGGAGGGGAAGACGGAGGAAGAGAGAAAGGTAGAGGAAAACAGAAATGAAGAGAAAGAGAGTTTGTGGGAGAAGGAAAGTGTCAGGTGGGACTGATGAGATGCAAAGATGATAAGTGTCTCGAATGCTCAACCTAAATAACAGTGAAGTAGGAGTAAGTGACCCATTTATCTAC
Organism: Calotriton arnoldi; assembly: GCA_963921515.1. Lineage (NCBI taxonomy): Eukaryota > Metazoa > Chordata > Amphibia > Caudata > Salamandridae > Calotriton > Calotriton arnoldi. The sequence goes on from CAWUFW010000509.1 coordinate 2,419,452, forward strand.
AGACAGACACTGCATCACGGGTAAGATATACCTTTTGAGAGAGGAAAGAATTTCTGTTTAGAAAATTGCTATACAGTACTTAATTCAGTTTACAACAGACCGAATGCTCCACGCCATAGACAAATGGAGCGGACAGTGTTTCTTATATGACAAAATGCTTAGTAACTGGACAGAACGTGGGCACGTGCTTTCAGAAGTACAGGATCGATTTTTGAGGTCTAATGAATATATATATCTTTTTTTTAATTGATCAGTGTTGATGATCAAGTGGTTTCAACTCCCGTCAAGTAAGTTCAGTGAAAGAGCACAGGGCGACTTAGCCCCAGGAGACAGTCAAGGCAATTCAGAACCTACCTGAAAGTAATATGTACACAAATAGTGAAATATTTTATTTATGATATACAAGACTGTTACACAGTCGTGCAAATGCCTTCCACCAACTTGATATTCAAAAGCAAAGGCATTAATTCCCCAAGGCATTTTGAAGCGGAATAAATATGTAATGCGCGTAACTTTATTTGGACATACGAGCAAGCCTTAAAGTAAGAACCCCCGCCCCTTTATAAAGACCTATGGGAGATATTTAAACATGCAAAAAATATCGTTTGATGCTGTTCACAAGATTGAAAGTTTCGTTTGCCAGTGCTGGTATTTTAAGAAACATTTTTCGGCTTAATGAACTTTGCATCACTGCCTCTTTAATGTTCGAGACTTACAGTAGGAGCGTGAGAGTAAAGTGTTCAGCAGACAATCAGCTGTAACAACGAGTAGACTGGTTTTGTGTGGAGGAGCTGAGAGGCTCTTGACACGAGTTTCTAAGGACATGGACTGATAGAACTGGGTGTAGAGTAGAATAAAGGACTGATTGATGAGTAAAGCAAGGCTCAGGAATATGGAATAGGCTGGTAAATTATTTGCATGAGGCAAAGAAGCTACTGCACGGAAAAATGGGCTCGATTGAGAGCGGACAGCTTCTCACGGGGCTGTGCTGCTGGGGGCACAGGGTTGGGGGGGTGCTCGGAGGTCATGTCAGCGTGACGGTGGCTGTGAAGTGTTTGGGTGATGTAAGGACGAACTGTGTCGGTGGGACGTTCTTGGAGTGCCATAACGTTGGAGAACGCTGTGCAAGGTGTGCGGAAGGCTGTCTTGGCGGGTCAAGTACTGGAACACTGGGCTGCCTGAAAGAAGTTTCGGGCGGGTCTGCCTGTGCAGGGGGTGGAGCCACGCAGGCAGGAAACGTACAGCGAGTGAACTGGCTGTGCAGGGAATTTCGTCCTGTGCTTGCGTGGAATGTCGTGGGGCTCTGCGGGAAGGGAGAGGTCTTAGCTTGCATGGAGTTGCCGGGAGGATCGTGCTGTGCGTGCAATGACGGGTTACGTGCACGAGGGCGTGGGTCTTCCCATGCAGGGGCTATGAAAGAAACTGACAGGGTAGAGAGTTGAGGCAAGCGCCAAGTACTGCCTACGCAGTATGGATGGACTTCCTTGTAGATGACTGGCTGCATTTATTTTAAACCAACAAATGCAGAAAACGAAACGTGACAAGAATGCAGCAAATATAGGGGAAGTTGCGGCGCATTAATTATCAAGCCGTTTATGGAATGTTGTGAGGTCGTGCAGTGTGTGTGGGAGGACTAAGCATGTAGGGCTGTAGGAGAGTGTGGACTGTGCACTGCTGTGACAATTCGGGATAAAGTTCCATTGATGGAGTCGTCCTGAATCCATTGTGGGTGACACAATGGAGGGATGTTGGACGTGCACGCAGTGCAATGGTGGCAAACCGTAGTGTGTTGTGGGGGGATGCGTGAAGGAGATGTCGGATCTGGCTGTGTAGGAGATGGATTCATTGGGGGTGAACGGTAAAGGACACAGGAGGTGAGGGCTGATGACAAATTAGATTCCAGCGTTTAGACCTCAGCTGCCGGTTTGAAGGGCTGCGAGCGCACAGAACTCACGGGCACTGACGGGGGCGGCTGGCACTACGTAATACCCTGCATTCACTACAAGTAGAGGGGGTGTGAGCACCAATCAAAACAAGCGCAGCCTGCTCCGAGGATACGGCGGCGGCAGCCCCCATGGATGTGACGTCAGCTCTTTTCAAGCACTCCATTGGATGTGACGTCAGCTCTTTTCAAGCACTCGTGCTTGTGCTGGCATCCACCTTGCGGGAGTGAGCAGTGGCGCAAGAGCCATCTGTTTTCAATTAGCGCGCACGCCGCTGCTCGCTCCCGCCAGGTGGATGCCAGCACAAGCACGAGTGCTTGAAAAGAGCTGACCAATTTCTAAAGGTCATCTCCTAGAGCAACGCATGCGCGCTGCCTAGGCGAGACCTAAAAATAATCATGCTGGACTGGCTAAAATTCACTAGATAGAGACAAAGGGCCATATGTATGAAGCCAATTTGCGATCGCAAATGCCGAAATTCACAGAATTTCGGCGTTTGCGATCGCAAATTAGCAGTGTGCAATGTATCACACTGAAACCCCCTCGCAAAATAAGGAATCGCAAATTTTGCGATTCCCTATTTTGCAATTGCATTTAAGGAATCACTAATTGCGATTCCTTAAATGCAATGTAAGAAGCACCCAAGTTGTGCGATTTGGGCTTAAGGAATATGCAAATTACCACCAACTTCAAGTTGGTGGTAACTTGCGATTTCACTTAAAAATGCACTATTTTGCATTTTTAAAGTGCCATGTGACGCACATACATGCCCTTAGGGCACGTATGTGTGCCACATGTGCACACATGCACATTTCAGGGTGCAACAGGGTGTCCTTTGACACCCTGGCACCCTTGAAATTGCATTCTCAATTTGCGATTCTCTAATTGCTAATCGCAAATTGAGAATGTCTTCCCATTCATTCCTATGGGCCTCTAGGCCCATAGGAATGAATGGGGAGGTATTCCTTAATTGCGAATCGCAATTTGCGATTCGCAATTAAGGAATATGAAGGATTCGCAAAATTTATTGCAAATCCTACATACATAGCGTTTGCGATTCTCAAATAGCGATTCGCAAAAAATCGCTATTTGAGAATCACAAAAGGACATTTTGATACATATGGCCCAATATCCCCTGGCAACCTTTTTCCACTTAGGTTCTTGAATTCCTAAATCTACAATATATACAGCAATGCACGACCCAGAGAGTTAGAATTTTCTCATATTTATCATTTTATTATAAATGTATAAAACACTTATTTAATCAATTATTTTTCTGAACAATAACATCGATTTCAAGTAGTCAGGCGATCTGTCCTGAATATTTACAATGCAGGTATTCCAAGAAATATGACATGTTCAATCTAAAACACCATTCACATCTCTAACAATTCATACCACATACCTCATACATTCAAACCCTTATACCCATTTGTACACATAGTAAAAAACAATTATCAATATTTACATAATTTCTTTTCATATTCAAACAATCTTTAGTATTATTTTCATAATTTCTATTTTCCTTTCGAAACTTATCAAACTTACGCAACCTGAAGTACAATTTATCAAACTAATGTGGCTTATACTGGATATCTCCAACGTGCGTTTTGGCGTGAAACGCCTTCTTCCGGAACGCCACATCATCAAGACCCCAATTTACTTCCAGAGACCCGCCAGGATGGGGATGTAGAACAGACAATGTTAGCCAAACTATATAAGTTGAAGAAATGTCAATACCATCCCAGGAGAAGGGAAAAATAGGTCCAGGCTACAGCACTGGGCAGTCCTTTACATAGGTTCAGACGGCTCTTCTATTTCTTTCAAAAGAAGGAACACCTTAAGTTTAGAGAGTCAGTGATCTCTGCGTGATCAGAATACAACTTGTCATCCATTCCTCAACTCCCGGTCAAGAAAAACGCCCGGGCCACACGCTCCAGCGGTCAGCACATTAATGCTGACAGTGGGAGCGTGTGACCCGTGCGTTTTCTTTGACCCGGAGTTGAGGAATCTCCCGTCCAGGACTCTGTGAACAAAGCATTTTTAATGCTCTGCCATATTTGTATGTCCCTGTCATACAAATAATGTCCCCACTTAAACTCCGATGACTTTGTACAGTTTTTCCCGTTTAATAACAAAAGTTCCAGACTTAATCATCAGTAATCGTTATTTCTCTCAACATTTTTGAAGGTTTTTCTCAATTTTACTTCTTCGAATACATTTGTTGCCATTTTCCAGACCTGCATTGTGAACAGTAGCAGGAGAGCAATACAACGTCTTAGCTCTGTGAAAGCCAGAAGGTACATATTGGAGGTGTCCTTCTTGGATTGAGATACCTGACTTAGATATGCATCCCCGTAACCCTCTATATGGGATAGATGATCGGTGTTCCTGGTAGCTCTGCATATTGCAAGATCACTGCAAAGAACAGGGAAACACGAGGTTAATGTGTGAAAAACGTGCTTTTCAGCTTTGGTGTCTGAGTGTCAAGGACAACTTGAGCTTTACTCTCACTTTCCACAACACTCTTAGAAATCCTGAATCCAAAATTTTATGTATCTACCAGTTGCCATAAACACCCCTCAAATGTCATCAGCATTATGATGTCTTTCCCTGTCTATATGACTCCCCTCCACGGTATGTGTCCTTCTATTTCCCTTCTTACTCATGGTCAGTGTTGGCTTCTATGGCCCATAATCCTCCACACTCTACTGCTTATATCAACCACAGACATTGAAATATATTGCCCTTTGCCTTCAAAGCAGATAATGGAACAACCACATTGTACCTTTAGAAACATGGATGTCCAGTGTTCCAGACTTGAAGAGGTAAAATTACCACTCAATTTTTCTTGATCATGCATGGCACACTCAATTTTACTGTTCATGGTCTCTGTTTCTGTCCTGTCCTTTCAGCTTATTTCCTTGTCTCTATGCTATTCCTTCTCCAGTATGTGGCCTTATACCTTCCTAACCTGACCCTCTCTCTGTTAAAATGTGCGTCCACTTCTCTTGACTTGCTGCATCTGTCAGTCAAATATACTGAATTATGCTGTCCTTTTATTTTGCTATAGGTCTTGCAATGTTTCTTCGGGGCATGATCAATCCACGCACTAGCTGTGAGAAGCACTGAAGGATTAACAGCCGCTCAGCTTCCCACATGAAAGATCTCAAAGGAATTCCTCAGCACACGTCTGTTATGTCACAATATACATAAACATGCTTGATGTGAGCATAAGTAAAATACAAGTAGGTAAGTTCTTATTTCTTTTTTCCTTTTTATTTTCCGATGTTCAGACAGCCGACACGTGTTTCAGTCAGCTTACATGGGAATTAATCCAGCGACTTTATCAAGGCTATTGTCTTCCTGTGTATAACCTTTATTAGTGGTGTTAATTCCAACCCACACTGGGATTCAATATCTCGCGACGTCTCACTTCTCAATGTTAAATCCAAGGGATCCCTGTATGTCCCAGAAGTCCAGAATCGGAAAATAAAAAGGAAAAAAGAAATAAGAACTTACCTACTTGTATTTTACTTATGCTCACATCAAGCATGTTTATGTATATTGTGACATAACAGACGTGTGCTGAGGAATTCCTTTGTATATCTGTCAATTGGCCAAGGCCATTTTGTGTTTTGAGGAGGTCAGTGGTTCTCTTCACCTTGCAGCACCGTGATCAATACAGCAAGTAAATATCAAATATTTGTGTTATCTCTCCCGAGTGGCGCCTTCATTTACCCAACTAAATACCACTGCTCATTAGGTGCTGAAAGATCTCAACCAGGTCTGTCCATGCTTCTACTATATGTTGATCAGATGAAGCACATTTGAAACACCATGTTCCTGATTTCAGTCGGTCTCTGTGTCTGTGCTTTCCAAGTCTGTTTTCCTGATACATGCAGTGGTCCTGATTGTGTAAGTCACAGTTTTTACTATTTTGTGTCCTGCCTCCTTCACTCACCACTGCCAGGTTTTGAAGTTGCAGACTTTCTGATAGCCCTTGCCATCCCCAAACACACACACCAGCAAGCAAATGTAGACTTGCTGCAGATAAATAAAATTTGGGGAAAAAACAGGGAAAGGGAATGAGACAAGCATAGAGCTGGAGTTCGCTTCCTGTTGCAGAATCTAAACACAGAATGATAGGAAAGCAAATTTGACTAGCCTGAGGTGCCAACCTGAAGGAGAAACCAACCTTCAGCTCTATCCATCTCTGCAGCCATGCTTACAAAATCTGTGATTTCAATTTTCTATCCTCCCTCATCTTGTGTTGATCTTTGTGCCCCCTCCTTGCCCATTTCAGATCTGTTAACGTTTGTACAGCTTATTGTCTCATAAACACTTGAGTCAATTATTTTAGCATCAGTCACATCTTACAGGTGAACTTTGGTAGAACCAGAGTGGTCATGTCATTGAAGATGTTCTGTGTGACACTCTTCGCCATCAATTACATTTTATATTGAGCTGTGGTAGAATCTGGAACTCTGATTAAAGAGTACAATGGGTGACTTTTGCTGCACATTTTTTGCAACTAATCAAAATACAAAAAGCATCGGGGACCTATGTTAGTGTGTATTACAGATCTCTTAAGGGCGTGTTGGTGGGTGGGATCATACAATTACATAAGAGGAGGCAGATAATGTTTGTGCAGTCCCAGAAAAATTAAAGTACCTTTCACATTAATTAAACAAAATGTCCTTTGTCCTAGAAGATACTCATAAACAACGCTCCCAAAATAGATTTGTGACAGCAAATAGAGAAACTTCCGACTGGGCACCAACACAAGTCAACTCTGCAGGCTTGGTAGGGTAGCAAAATATGCAGGATTAGAAGCAAAGGAATGCGTGCATCTGCAGGCTTCAAAGGAGAGAGAAACCATCACCACGGGAAAATGAAGAAACTAACGTGACATACTGGGATTAAGCCTCTAAACATTTCTCTTCTGTAAAATGTACAGATATGTGTGCAGCAGAAGCATTAACCTGCATTAAACCCAGAGCTACCAACCTGTGACGACCTTCAGTTTAGACACAGATCTGTTTCAACATACAGGGGCTGGGCTGTGGAGAAAGGTCACAGAGCTCTGCATCTTACCAGTGAAGGAGAGATCTCTATTGTGTGGCATTTGGCAGTAAGCCCCGAGTTGCAGGCATTTGCAGACTGGCCTTCAGAGGACTGGCATTTGGGTACTGGCTTCTTCTGAAATCTACACCTCCAAAAATGTTTGCCCTGATAGGGTTTCATGTCCAGAACATATTGGCACCTTCAGGTTTTCTAGAATCTTCCATAAAGATTTCTGTTTTTTACTGTTGCTGATATGCACAGTCCACCCCAACATGACAATTTTTGAAACAATTCCCCTTGACTAGCAAGCATCAGCTGCCATTGGTGGAATTGACATTGTGGTAGGATTCTATTAGTAAATACCATAGACTGTACTGTCTTGTAACGATGAAAAATACTGCGGTAAGTGGCCTTCAGAAATATTCAATTCATGGCTGCTGTAAGAAATTAGGTTGTTGGGTGAGTGGAGTGTGAGCCCTGGTCAAGCAGCAACCACAATCCTTGTCAGGGTGAGGCACAAGCCAACCCTAATTTAACCTGTGCTCAATCCTCTGGCAGCTTGGCACAGAGCAGTCAGGCTTAACTTAGAGGCAATGTGTTAAGTATTTGTGGAACACCTCAAACAGAAATAAAGTGAAAACACCACAAAACAAGCATTTGCAATGCAATAGGTCTCGCATTACTGAAAGTTTGAGCTATTGGCGTTGCATTATTATTTGCAGCGCCAATAGCTCAAGCTTTCAGTAATGCGAGACCTAGTGCATTACAAATGCTTGTTAACTCCTGCATGGAGTTTAGGATTGAGCTAGAGAAAATAAAGAGCGACGCATTCAGTTGGCCCGCGGCCTGTTCGAGCACGGGCGTCCAACGGTTGGCGTCACAGGAGAGAAAGAGAGCGCGGAGCCGGGATACCTCGCTCTGCGAGACCTACGCCATTGTCCCGGCACAATAAACAAAAAGTACACGAAACGTGTAACATCCAAATAAAGGGGCCAGTAGCCATGGGAGGATACAAATGACAACATGGCCCTACTATGGAGGGACTAACAAGCCTCATAATGAATCAGAAGACAGCATTTACAAAGGACAAACACACAAGCCAATGACAAATAAGGGCGGGGGAGTGGGCAAAGCTTCTCTCCGTACTGAGCTACCACAGATCTTCGCAGAGCAGCGCTTGCATGCTGGCTTACGCTCGACCTAAAAACAGGGGCCGTCAGATGGCAAAGAACACTAATAGGATACGGAGTTTTAATTATCCTTATCACACAGCCTCTCTGCAGCACTCAATTTCAGGAGCCTGCTTGTTTCGAGGCACTCCCCATTTGTAAGATTCAGGAAGTAATACTCAGTGAATTGCCCAGGCCACATAATCTTGATTACGTGCCTAATTCTAAAGTCAGCCACACGCCTATTAGACCCGCCTCCTACATTAGAGCATCTGTCGTGAGACCACAGGCGCATGTGGCACTGAACCCACCCTACGAAGCACAGGTCCCCCGGTTCTTCCCCATTCCCAAAACGTGCAGAGAAGCCCCTCTTTCATTCTTTAGAACTTCAAAGAACCAAACACCTGTTATTAACTCTTGAAATAGCCCAACATGTATTATGCTGAGCAATTTATATAGCGCTTCATATCGCCTTAGAAGATACGAAGCGCTCTAATTTACATCAGTTACTCCCGCCCTTTTTGGAGCTCCTGGTTGTAAAACCAAGTGAATGCTTGTATAGCTACAAAGGCGTGGGTTGCAGTTTGGCCTGAAGGGAGGAGTAAAGGGTGAATCACACTTGCGCATGTTACTATGATGGTGAATGCATCAGTCCTGGACTTCCTCCCTCCATTGGTAAAGAGGTTCTCTTAGAGTCTTTGTAGCATTTCTAGCTTACAATAAAAATTATAATAATGTTCAGTGTTGAGTGGTATCAGTATTCTACTGAGCAATTTATATAGCGCTTCATATCGCCTTGGAGACACGAACTGCTCTAATTTACATCAGTTACTCCCGCCCTTTTTGGAGCTTGTGGTTGTAAAACCAAGGGAATGCTTGTATAGCTACAAAGGCATGGGTTGCAGTTTGGCCTGCAGGAAGGAGTAAAGGGTGATGCACACTTGCACATGTTACTATGATGGTGAATGCATCAGTCCTGGATTTCCCCCCTCCATTGGTAAAGGGGTTCTCTTAGAGTCTGTGTAACATTTCTAGCTTACAATAAAAATAATAATACTGTTCAGTGTTGCGTGGTATTAGAATTTTGCATGTTTATTTGATCAACCTTAGAAGGCTAAAGGGCCGAGACAGCCTTGCGAGGAGCCAAGAACACGACTGAGGGGTTAGATAGATAGGAGAAGTGTTCACCCTCATAGGTCGCTGAGATGTCTCATTGGTATCGCAACAGAGTGCAGTTATTAGCGAAGGCTCAAGGCGCTGTAACAATCCAACATCTTTCCTTTATCGCCCTCGGGAGGCTAGAAGACCGAACGGATACTTTTCTGCAGTGAGAACATTAGTCCTCTGAGCTACCTTTTGGGCCGGACTTGGCCTAGTGCCGCCTTGTCCAGTTATTTTCTGTCACCCAGTAAGCGCTACAAACACTTTGAGTATTTGACGTAATAACGGGCGACAACCTCTCTGTGCATGTTGAGAAACACATTTACTTCAGAGGGGCATGACTGGTACGACACAGGGCCATCCTGCCTCGAGACTGACACACATGGCACTAGGGGTTACTGTGCATGCCACGCCCCTCGAGGCACCCACTGTTGCCCGTGAGCGCTAGCTTAGGTCAGTGGGAGTCATCAGCCCGAGGGTGCCAGAGGAGAAGGGGGTGCAGTAGGCTGCATCGTGAGCCACACGCCCGGCCCTGGACACAGAGCCTTGAAGCGCAGAAGGTCAGGGTTCTCAGGAAATGAATCACCCAAAGACCGGTCCAGGAACAGCGCCCGAGGCGACAAAGAGCGACGCATTTGGTTGGCCCGCGGCCTGGTCGAGCACGGGCGTCCAACGGTTGGCATCACAGGAGAGAAAGAGATCGCGGAGCCGGGACACCTAGCTCTGCGAGACCTACCCCATTGTGCCGGCTCAATAAACAAAAAGTACACGAAACGTGTAATATCCAAGTAAAGGGGCCAGTAGCCATGGGAGGATACAAATGACGACATGGCCCTACTAAGGAGAGACTAACAAGCCTCATAATGAATCAGAAGACAGCATTTACAAAGGACAAACACACAAGCCAATGACAAATAAGGGACGGGGGAGTGGGCGAAGCTTCTCTCTGTACTAAACTACCACAGATCTTCGCAGAGCAGCGCTTGTGCGCAGGCTCACTCTCGACCTAAAGTTAGAAAAATAGAACTTTCTAAAAATAAATAAAACAAGACCAAAATGACAAAAATTCAATTAGTAGAACCTGACATATACAATTTTAAAGATTTTTGTGAAAATAGTGCCAAAAAGCATACAGCGCCAACTGCAGGTATCTGGTTGCACCGGACTGGGACAAAGTCACAAGTTCTGGCCGACTGCGACGGAGCGCAGGCTGCCTACAGGGACCCAGTTAGGCCCGCTGAACAGAGTACTTTAAATCTTGGTATGCATAGTGTTGGGAAGATGCTTTGCGCAGTCAAAGAGATGCATCGGTTCCGAGATGCGGCGAGGCTGTAATGCAAGGGCCTGCATTGTAGTTGTAGATCCCATCGACGGACATGTGATGCACAGTGAGATGTCAAGGATGCGGCATGAAGTCAGGGCGATGTGTCCATTCCGAAGAGCTGCGAGGGTGAGATAAAGAGTGCAGTGTTGTTGTCGAGGCTGCCATCAGTGAGAGGTGCGAGGGCCTGCACAAGGATGTGTTGCGCAGTGGCGTTTAAGATAGGGCTGCAGTGGCAATTTGAGTCTTTGCGGCTGGTTCGTTTCAAGCATCAGCGACAATGCGTTGGTTTTGGTTGGGTTTGCGCTGTGCTGCAGATTAGATGCGTCGGTTCCGCTGGATCCACAGAGGCTGGAAGAGCACCTTCCAAGGGTCCAGGACTGTGGTGGCACCACTGGCAGGTTAGACTCACAGATGGCAGAATCCAGGTGCCAGTTGTTGGAAGCCTGTTTTGCCCCTGATGCTTCAGATCAAGAGGATAGCCAACTAAGCCTTAGAGTCACGGTTCTGTGTTCAAGAGATGCAGGTCCAGGCCTTACCCCCAGGGAAAAGGGCAGCAGATCATGATAGCAAGGCAGCAGTCCTTCAGATCAGAAGTGCATCAGATTGGCAGTCCTTTTAGCAGCGCAGCAGTACTTCTTCCTGGCAGAGTATCGACAGGTCTGAGATGGGAGCAGCCCTCGACCTCTGGTCAATGTGCCGCTCCCCACTGCCGCCATTCGCTCTCTGTTTACACTGGGACTGCCTGTCCTCTAGTGCCTTATAACCACCTCAGCTGCACTGTACTGCTGTTATTGCGTGTGGGTTTTCTTTGCAATAATTTGTTTTTTTTCAGTTCTGTTTGCCCCCTGTTCACTGCTCTTGCTGTTTTCATGCTCCCGACGTTTTCTTTCCCGCCCTGTGCCTACCGCTAGCCCCTCTCAGGACTACTTATGGAGGTAGCAGCACAGATGCGCTGCCTGCACAACACAGGCATGCCAAAAGCAAGGAAGCACGCGCCCATCTGTGCCAGAAGTGCGCCCAGCACCAGGACCCCTGGCTCAACCGCCACCGGACCATACACTGCCACCGAGCTCAAAGCCCTCTACCGACGATTCCTCGACAACAACTACTGCTGTGCCTCCTACTGCCTCTTCTCCTGCAGCACCAAAGCAGGGAGACCACCACCACCACAACCTCGACCACCCCAGACCATCTCCACTGCCTCCTGCTCAACTTGCGATCTATCTGCAAGCACGTCACCGAAATCTGGGATACCATCACCTCCCTCATCCCTGATATCATTTTCCTCACTGAGACCTGGCTCAGCCCCGGATCCTCACTCAACATAGCCTCAGCCACGCCTGATGGCTACAAGATCACTCACCGAGACCGCATCAACAAACACGGAGGTGGAATCGCCATAATTCACAAGGAGAATATCCACTGCACCACCACCGCAGACGACGTCACGCTGATCATGGAACATCTCAACTCCCAACTGCGAACCGACAACCAAACCACCATCAGAGGCTTAGACTCCGAAAACTACATTTTCCACGGTGACCTCAACTTTCACCTCGACGATCCCAACAATCCCAACACAGCCAAACCTCCTTGAAAGCATGAGCAACATCTACCTCACCCAACTGGTCACCAACCCACCCACATCGCAGGATACACACTTGACCCGATCTTCAGGGCAAGCACCAGATTCAAATACAGCCACATCACGAGCTTACCTGGATGGATAACGCCATTGTCCATTTCACCATCTCGGGATTCCCTGGCACCGCCCCCAAACCACCCAGTATATCACACTGCAGCTGGAACAAAATCTCAGAGAGCCAATGGACTGACGCCCTCAACACCTACCGCCTTCACACCACAGCCAACCTCGATCAGGCAGTCAAGAACTTCTCCGCCTGGATCACAGACTGTGCCAACATAGTCGCCCCCTACAAACCCACCAAGTCCAAAAGATCCTCCAAGCAAGCCATCTGGTACACCACCAATTGAAGAACCTCGAAGTGTACCTGTAAATAACTCGAAAATAAATGGCGCACCAGCATGGAGCCCGCAGACCAACACTCCTTCAAAACCGCCCTCAACCAGTCCAACCAAATCCTGAAAAAGACAAAAAGAAGCGCTCTGGCCGACCGCATCGAACCAAGCTCCAGCCACAGCAAGGAACTCTTCAACATCGTCAGAGAGTTCTCCTGCCCCTAAGCCACCAAAAACGTCATCACCCCTTCACAAGAACTCTGCAATTCCCTGGCAGACGTCTTCCACAACAAGATCTCCACCATCTGCAGAAACTTCAAACCCCAACCCACCAACTTGACCCCACGAATGAAGAACACAACCACCTCCTCACTACCTGGGACCAGCTCACCATGCAAGACATCACTGCCATCATGACCTCCGTCCACTCAGGGGCACCCACAGACCCATGCCCTCACCACATCTTTAACCTTGGGAGCAAGACAATCAGCAGCAAGCTCACCACCATCCTCAGCGCATTGATCACCACGGCCACATCCACCAAAGAATGGAAGCATGCAGAAGTCAAGCCCCTACTCAAGAAACCATCCGCCGACCCCACTGAACTCAAGAACTACTGCCTCATCTCTCTGCTCCCCTTCTACACCAAAGTCCTCAAGAAGGCCATCAACCGCCAACTCATGGAACACCTGCAGAGCCATGATCTTCTGGACACTTCCCAATCCGGATTCCACACCAATCATAGCACCGAAACCGCCTTGTTGGCAGCCACGAACAACATCAGATCCCTCCTCGTCCAAGAAAAACCAGCTGCCCCGATCCTCTTTGACCTCTCAGGAGCGTTCGACACAGTATCACACCACACTATGATCAAAAGGCTGCACAACATTGGAATCAGAGGAAACGCCCTCACACGGATTGCCTCCTTCCTCACAGGTAGAACCCAGAAAATCAGCCTCCCGCCCTTCACATCAGAACCCAAGAACAACATCTGCAGCGTCCCTCAAGGTTTGTCCCTCAGCCCCACCGCGTTCAACACCTACATGACTCTCTTGGCCAACGTTGTAAGATCACATGGACTAAACATCATATCCTACGCCGACGATACCCAGCTCATCATCTCACTATCAGAAGACCCCACCATCACACTGACAAACTTCCGTAAGTGCATGACGAACATCACCGACTGGATGAGAACCAACTGTCTACAACTCAACACAGACAAGACAGAAGTGCTGATCTTTGGAAACTCCTCCCCGTGGAACGTCACATGGTGGCCCTCCGAACTAGGACCCTCACCTACTCCGACCAGCCATGCCTGCAACCTTGGCATTATCCTGGACAGTAAGCTGACTATGAAAAAACAGTTCAATGCAGTCTCATCCGCCTGCTTCCTCACCGCCTCATGCTCCGCAAGATTTTTAAGTAGCTCCCCATCGGCACTAGACCCACAGTCACCCAAGCCCTGGTCACCAGCCGACAGGACTACAGCTGCGCACTCTATGCAGGAATCACCATGCAACTCCTCAAGAGACTGCAGATGATACAAAACTCAGCAGCCAGACTCATCCTTGCCCCCGCCAAGCAGACCCACATTACCCCCCACCTCAAGAAGTTCCACTGGCTCCAGATCCAGAAAAGATGCCAGTTCAAGATGCGATCCACGTCTTCAAAGCCCTCCAAAAACTAGGACCAGCGTACATCAACCACTAACTGAATTTCCCTGTCCCATCCAGATATCTGTGCTCCGCCTCTCTCTTCCTTGCCCACACCCCCGCATCTGCCTCTCCCACGTTACCTATGGACCTCATCTTCTCTGCTGGAATTCAGAAAAGTACTCAATACCTGGTTATTCGAATGGCCCCAGCTGCAATAATCTCTGCACCTGGATACCCTCACGGGTGATTAGCAGTGCTATACAAATCGAATTGGATTGGATTGGAGATCCATTATATATACCCAGTTGTGCCTTTGGAGTGGTGAGAAGCTTTTAGATGCAGGCCTTTGAAGTGCACAGATGGGCTCCAAATATATATTTACAATATATTTAGAATACTATATTCATGTATAATATGACTCAACCAGTGAAACCGGACATATATATCTCAATCAGCGAGACCGGACATATATTTTTGTTCACTGGCAATACAATCTGATATACAGACACGGGTGCATTTTAGATTCATGGTGCATTTGTTTGGGTTGTACGATAGACTGGATTGGGATGTTAAAGCAGAGAGAAAGAACAAGACAGTTTATTATTCTACTGTTTTCTGTTATTTGTTTTTAGGTTGCACAGGGTGTAACTTAAAGACCCGTTCCTATTACCAGTTCCGGGTTTGGAGAATTACTCTAAAAACTCGTGTGAGTAAAAATTAATGATGCTATTTCTGTTCTCGGAATTTCCTTTGTTTAGTGGCCATATTGTCCTCATGTGAAAAGATATATGGAGGAGTAATTGAGAGACTTTTACGAGTCTATGGTCAGTGTTTTGTGATTTGGCTCTGTAAAAGGGATTTGATAAGTGAGATGTGTCCCAGTTGGAAATGTAATGCAGTAATGTGTGTTTAGAGGCTGTACAAGAGAATTAACTCTTGAGTTATAGAGGATGATTAACTCACGAAGTTTAATTTGTATAGCTTTTAGTAATGAGAGGTCGATACAAGAGGACATGTAAAAGAAGATGGAAAAAGTTTTTGTATAATTCGGAAACATACCTTCTCTTGTTGGTTTATTCCACAGAAAGGACTTTTTCTCTCCGATTGACGAAGAGTGACCCAGTGGAATACATCCATTGGGGAGTTGAGGTAAAGACACCCGATTGTGGGTGAGGACCGGATATATTAGGGATCTTTACCCTGATGAATGCCAAAGTGACCCATAGAGGCATATCATAATGGCAGAAACATGTTGGTTTATGCAGTAGGGGCATAGGGGTCGTTACCTCCCCTGGAGTTCCCCTCCATGTTATTTTTAATCCTACCAAAGAAACACAGGAATAATTAAAACAAATTGTGGTGTTTTCTAAGGTAGTTTTAATCTAATTCCTGCACTTTAGATCCCTTCTTTGAGGGAATATTCTTTCCTCAATTTGTTTTTCTTATATCTGTCTTTTTGCTTTTCTGCCCTTGTTTTTCACACTCTTCATCATTTTTACATAAAAATAATGCGCTCCGTCCAGTGCGTTGGTCTGCGCCTGGACGTATGATGCTGCCAATGATGAAGCATGACACTGCAAAGTGTGTGAGGGCAGTATTAAGAAATTCTAAGTTCTTCCCTTGTATTACTTTCTTGAACTATGTTTTTTGGATGGTAGTGCTTCTCTGTTTTGTGAGTATGAACTTGTAGAAGGGGAGTCAGAGAAGGCTTTTTCCCTATTCTCCTGGATTGTGATTTTGAGTAATAGGGCTGGGTCCAGCTCCTCCCTCCCATCCTGCCAGTGATGGCTGATCCAGGCACACCTGACCTCACCATTGTGTGTGGCTGTCTAGGAGGAATACACACAGCCCATACCCAGTCATGTGACCCGGAGACAGGCTGCAGGCACCAAATGACTAAGGCAGGAAAATGCCAACTTTCTAAAAGTGCCATTTTAAAAAGTTAGGGTTTTTCATTACAATTCCAAAGACACCAAACATGAACTGCTCATCTGTTCCCATTTGGAAATTACACTTATAAAATTGAATCAGGTAACTGCAATGTTATCCTATGGAAGAGGTAGATCTTGCAGTAGTAAAAAATGACTTTAGGAGTTTTTCACTACTAGGACATATAAAACTTAAAAATACATGTCCAACTTTTCAAATACACTGCAACATGCCCTCAGGGCTTTCCATGTCCTAACTGAGGGGTGACATATGTATTAAAAAGGAAGGTTTGGGTCTGGAAAAAGATGTATTTTTGCCATGTCAAAATGGCAGTTTAAAACTGCACACACAAGCTGCGATGGATGGCCCGAGACATGTTTAAAGTATTACTTTAGTGGGTGGCACAATCAGTGCTGCAGGCCCACTAGTAGCCTTTAATTTACAGGCCCTAGACACAGGTAGTGCCACTTTAAGAGGGACCTACAGGTAATGTAAATGTACCAATGGGTGTAAGCCAATCTTACATGTTTTAAGCAGAGATCACAAGCACTTCATCACTGGTTAGCAGTAGTAAAGTGTGCAGAATTCTAAAGCCAGCAAAAACAAAGTCAGCAAGCAGGAGGTCTGAAGACAAAAAGTTAGGGGAAAATCAAGCCAAGGATGCCAGGTCTAACAGCCGCTATAAGTTACAAGATTATTCTCTAACCACAGAGATGGGGTGAAACATGTCTTTAAATTATAATCTTAGCACAGGAGTAAAGCAGTGACAAATCGAGAGAATATGGTCCACTGTTCCCAAGTAGAGATGCAGATTCTACAAATCCTTTGCTCTCAGGGTAGTTGTAGGAAATTGGGTTACTGGTTGAGGGGGTTGAAATCCAACTCAAGCAGCAACCACAATTCTTCTCAGTGTGAAACACAAACGAACCCCAAATTAACCTGTGCTCAACTCTCTGGTAGCTTGGAACAAAAACAGTCAAGCGCAACTTAGAGGCAATGATTAAAGTATTTATGCAGCACTTCAAACAGCAATAAAATGAAAACACAACACAAGAAAAATTCCACAACAATTTAGAAAATGAGAGTAACATAAAAAAATTATTTGATACCAAAACGACAAAAATCCAATTAAAAGAGCCGGAGATATGCAAGGTTTCAAGGTTTGGGGGAAATCAAGTGCTAAGAAGCAAAAAGCGCAAACCGCGGTTATCTGGTCACGGTAGACCGGGCCCAAGTCATAAGTCCAGGCCAACCGTGATGGAGCGTGGACTGGCAACAAGACTGAGTTCAGTCCACTTACAAAAGTACCTTGTGGTCTGGTTGTTGAGATGCGTAGTCCTTGTGTCAAGATGCATGGGCCTGCATAAAGGAGCCGTCGACGAGGAGCTGAGATGCGAGGTCCGGGGTCGAGATGCGTCATGCAATGGAGGTGTTGAGGACCATCGATGAAGAGCTGCAATGCGGGGGTCATGTGTCTTCATGGACGATGCTGGTGGGCTTGCGAAGACTTGCGCTGCGATGCGTTGGCCCAGGGGACTAGATTGTGTCACACTGGATTGGTGTCAGCGTTGGGCTGCGCAGCATCGAAGAAGTCCAGACATGTGCTGAGATGCATTGGCATTGAGGACGAGCTGCATCGGGCTGGCTTGAGTTGATGGAGGGCTGCAGTGTGTTGCATGGAGATGCATCAACATAGAAGAAGCCTGTTATGTTCCTGTGCCTTGAACAGGAGGCCAACCAACTGACCCTTGGCGAGTTCCTGGAGTTCTGCGCCACACAGGCAGGCTGGATTCAGCAGGGCATCTCACAGCAGCAGAAGAGTCTTGGTGCCGCAACAACAGGCCTTAAGCAGCAAAGCATTTCTTCGTCAGCAAGCAGGTCAGAAGGGCAGGCTTCACATCTGGGCAGTCTTTCTTCCTGCCAAAGTCCACAGGTCCAGAATCTGAAGAGTTGGATCAATCAATCAATCAATCAATCATGTCACTTATAAAGCGCACTACATACCCGCGAGGGTCTCAAGGCGCTGGGGGAAGAGGGGGGTGGTGCTGCTACTGATCGAAGAGCCAGGTCTTGAGGAGTCTTCTGAAGGCCAGTAGGTCTTGGGTCTGTCGGAGGTTGGTGGGGAGGGTGTTCCAGGTCTTGGCGGCGAGGTGGGAGAAGGATCTGCCGCCGGCGGTCGCTTTCCGGATGCGGGGGACTGTGGCGAGGCGAGGCTGGTCGAGCGGAGCTGGCGGGTGGGGGTGTAGAAGCTGAGTCGTCTGTTGAGGTAGGCTGGTCCGGAGTTGTGGAGTGCTTTGTGTGCGTGGGTGAGGAGCTTGAAGGTTATCCTCTTGTTGACAGGGAGCCAGTGCAGGTCTCTCAGGTGGGGTGTGATGTGGCTGCGTCGGGGGATGTCGAGGATAAGACGTGCAGAGGCGTTCTGGATGCGTTGCAGCCGTCTCAGGGAGCTTAGCCGTCGTTCCTGCGTAGAGGGCGTTTCCGTAGTCCAGCCTGCTGGTGACGGGGGCCTGGGTGACTGTTTTTCTTGTTTCGGTGGGGATCCACTTGAAGATCCTGCGGAGCATTCGGAGGATGTTGAAGCAGGATGAGGAAACGGCGTTGACCTGCTTAGTCATGGAGAGGGTGGGGTCGAGGATGACCCCTAGGTTGCGTACGTGGTCGGTGGGTGGCGGGGCTGTTCCCAGTGATGTTGGCCACCAGGAGTCGTCCCAGGCTGAAGGGTTGGAACCAAGGATGAGGACCTCCGTCTTGTCCGAGTTCAGCTTCAGGCGGCTGGTCCTCATCCATTCGGCGGCGGCCTTCATTCCTTCGTGGAGGTGGGCTTTGGCGGTGTGAGGGTCTTTGGTGAGGGAGAGGATCAGCTGGGTGTCGTCGGCGTAGGAGATGATGTTGAGGTTGTGCTGTCGGGCGATGTGGGCGAGGGTGCCATGTAGATGTTGAACAGCGTTGGGCTGAGGGAGGAGCCTTGGGGTACGCCGCAGATGATCTTGCTGGCCTTGGATCGGAAGGGGCGAGGCGGACGCTTGTGTTCTGCCGGAAAGGAAGGATGTGGTCCAGTCCAGGGCCTTCTCTTGGATCCCGGCGTCGTGAAGGCGTGTTCGTAGTGTGTGGTGGCAGACCGTGTCGAAGGCGGCTGATAGGTCCAGGAGGATGAGGGCTGCTGTTTCTCCGTTGTCTAGCAGGGTCCTGATGTCATCTGTGGCGGCGATGAGGGCGGTTTCGGTGCTGTGGTTGCTGCGGAAGCCGGACTGGGAAGGGTCCAGGATGTTGTTCTCCTCGAGGTAGCGGGTCAGTTGTTTGTTGACGATTTTCTCGGTGACCTTCGCGGGGAACGGGAGCAGAGAGATGGGTCGGAAGTTCTTGAGGTCCTTGGGGTCTGCCTTGGGTTTCTTGAGTAAGGCGGTGATCTCGGCGTGCTTCCAGCTTTCCGGGAAGGTTGCTGTCTCGAAGGAGATGTTGATTATTTTCCGGAGATGGGGCGCGATGGCTATACTGGCTTTGTTGAAGATTTGGTGAGGGCACAGGTCTAGCGGGGAACCGGAGTGGATGGTGTTCATGATCTCTGAGGGTCCACTACTTATACATGGGGCCCACTTTGAAGTGTGAGAAGCTTCTATAGTCTGACCCTCACAGAGGTGTCTGGAATTGCCATGCCTCCCTGCCCCCGCCCCAGCTAGTGTTGGGGCACAAAAGACTAGTGTGAAACCCTTTGTGAGTGTGCTGAGACAGAGTCTTTGTGATGTGCAAGTGCGGTAGGTGACAGCTCCGCTCCCCAGTCAATTCGAGAATGGCCAACACCTGTTCCCTGTTTGTCTCACTGTCTGGGAGCAATACACAAAGACCAGCTGCCAGTTATACCTAGTCATGTGACCCAGGATGCAGGCTGCAGGCACCAAACGGTTGTGACAAGAAAATGCCAACTTTCTAAAAGTGGCATTTTCTGAATTGTGACTTAAAATACAACTTTACCATTAAAGAGGGTTTTAAATTACATTTCTTTAGAGACCACACTCGACATTCCTACCTGCTTTCAATTGAACTATATCACTTTTTAAATGTAATAAGGTAACCCAATACTATCCTATGGGAGAGGCAGGCCTTGCAGTAGTGATTTTAGAGTTTTTCACTCCCAAGACATGAAAAAGTTAAAAGTACATTTCCAACTTTTTAAACACACTGCACCTTGCTCTGTGGACTGTTTAGGGCCTACCCTAGGGTTGACTTATATGTATGAAAAGGGAAAGTTTAGGCCTGGTTTATTTTGCCAGGTTGAAATGCAAAGTTTAAACTAACTGCACACAGAGGCTGCAATGAGAAGCCTGAGACATGTTTGACAAGGCTACTTAAGTGGGTGGCACTATAAGTGCTGCAGGCCCACTAGTAGTATTTAATTTACAAGCCCTGGGTGCATGTAATACCAATTTACAAGGGACTTACAAGTGAATTAAATGTGCCAATTGGGTGTAAATCAATTTTACTGTGTTTAGAGGAGAGAGCACTGGTTAGCAGTGGTTAAGTGTGCAGTCTTAAGGCCAACAAAAACAAATTTAGCAAAACAGGAGGAGAGAAGGCAAAATGTTTGGGGATGGCCCTGCAGAAAGAGCCGAGTCCAACAGTAGCTTTAATGAAGCTTGCTCCACAATTTCAGCAGGAATCTGCAAGAATTAGAGAGACAAAACCTCTCCAAACACTCCTTACTTTAACTATATGATAAAGTGTCAGACAGGTAGTGTTAGAAACTGGTTTGTTGGTGAGTGGGGTGTGTGCCCTGGTCAAGCAACAGCCACAATCTCTTGGAGGGTGAACCACAAAAAGTCACTAAATTAACCTGTGCTTAACCCTGGGTAGCTTGGCACAAAAAACATTAACTTAGAGGCAATGTGTAAAGTATTTATGCAGCAAACAAACAATAAAAAAGTGAAAACACAACACAAGAAAAATCTCAAACCAATCTAGAAAAATAGAGTCAATTTGAATTATTTGACATAAAAACAACAAAAATGCAATTAGTAGAGCCAGAGTTATAAACATTTACATTTTTTTGTGAAAAGTAGCACCTAAAAGATCAAAGAGCCAACCATGGACATTTAGTCATGTGAGGCCGAGTCAAAATCGAAAAATAAGACGAGTTAGACCAGGTCAGTGTTTGCCTTCAGACTTAGAAAATGTCTTGAGAAAAATGTTCTGAGAAGGTAAAGTTCAGTGGGGCAAGGCTGCAGGAGTTGTCCAATGAGGGAGCATCATTGTGACGGAGTAACCTGTCCGCCAAGATCTAAATCAGGCCCATAGTCTCTGAAATGGAAGTTGAAAATCTCCAGCGGGATGAGGCAGAGGGCTGTAGCCAAAGACAGTTCCACGATGTCGGATACCCCTTTGGCGAAGAACCACTGAAATGGATTTACTGCTGCGGAGAAGAACGTAGCGGAAAAAGCTGCAAAGTCAATCCAACTGGGGATGCACCTTGGGTGGATAGGCCAGCAAGTTGGTCCCTGTCTCCTCCTGGATCTCAGACCAGTTTTTAGTATTGCCTATCTGGGCACTTTTAGCACCAATTCCAAGTGACCGGGACTGGGGGGGCACCACTTGGAGGGTCATGACTCACTCAGACTGGAACCAGATGCAGGCTCAAGATGAGGGAAGCCTTTTGTGTCCCTGGGGCTCTGATCAGGAGGCCAGCAAACTAGCCACTGTGCGTCATTCTGGAGGTCCTGGGACAGTTGAATATCTAGTCCTTGTCCTCAGGCAGAAGGTAGCAGAGCAGCAGGACAAGCAGGGCAGCAATCCAGGCAGGGCAGGAATCCAGGCAGGTCAGCAGTCTTGTAGAGAAGCAGTCTAGCAGAGTGGCAGTCCTTCTGAGGTCCTACTTCAATACTCTGGTGCCTTGGTTCTGGAAGGTGGGAGAAGCTTCTACATAGCAGCTTTGTAGTGCATGGCATTTCCTGACTACCCTGCATGGCTCCAGGTTGGGTGTAGTGATAATGCAGGGTCGTTAGGTCCTTTGTATGAAGGCAGAGCACAGGCTATTCAGTTGTAAGTGGGGCTGTGCTCAGCTCCGCCCCTCGTCCTGCCAACAGATGGCCCATTCAGGCACACCTAATCCCTCCATTGTGTAACTGTCTGGGAGAAATTCACAGTCTAACTGTCAGCTACACCCAGTCATTGACCCAGGCCAGGTTACAGGAACAATAGGGATAAGGGCAGAAAAATGCCAACTTTCTAAAAGTGGCATTTTTAAAATTGCAAGGAAAAATTTGGATTTGGCTTTAACTTGTTCTGGTTAGATGCACATGCGCACGCCTGTACGCAGCAGCAGAAGGAGCTTTCCAAGTCAGCGAATTGCACACCGCGTCTCGACGTTTCGATGTCTCGGGCCCATGCCTGTGCCGCCGCCACCGCTACTACTAGTCACTGTATTCTGGGCCATCCTGGCCCTCGCCCCGGCCCAGTCCGCCTATACCACCACTGGAGGGCGGTTACTGCTGCTTCCCCTCTCTCTTCCCCTGCAGTTCCAGGGGTTTTACAGGACTTTCTTCCTCAGCTAGCTGCGAGAACTGCAAGAGTTGCGTTGGAGTCATGCTAACTCACATGCTCCCACGCCTCGCAGGAACCAGGAACAGGCGTGTGCAGAGCCAAGACCAAGGACCAAGATGAAGTGCGGTGTTGGTGCCATGGCCCAGGGGCTCTGGAGGCATGTCTTGAGGCATCATAGTGGCACTGCTGCATCTGCAGGGCAGGACAAGTCACTAGCCGGCCAATCTGTAAGGCCGCTCAGAAGCCTGCTGCTCTTCTACGCTTTCTTCTACATCTCCCTATTCCCTGCCCCCATCTTTTTTTGCCCCTACTGCTGCTGCCTATTCCTGCCCTGGATATTCTTCAAACCTTTAAACCCAACTGCTAGCCCCCACCGCCAGCCCAAAAGACCTTGGGCTGGCCGTGGGGGCTAGGGCTAGTATCAGTTACTGTTAGCAACAGTCTTGGGAACTGGCAGCCGACACACCTGCAGAGAGAACAGCAAGGTGAAGTGTAACAGCAGGGTTATCATTGCGGCCTGATGGTAAAGCCAGTAAGGAACAAAGAAGGTCGGACTAGGTCCTGATGCGGTCTGTCACTCTGTGTGTGCCCCTCCCCACCTCTCTACCCACTGTATCCATCATAATCCTGCTCGAAATTCAGTCCTAATTTCAAATAAACACAGGGGGCGGTCCATCTATCCCCTGGATCACCCTGCAGACAGGAGCACGAGCTTGGAACAAGGCTTTTGCCCGGCGCTGCTTACTGGGATTTAGCACGCCTGGGCGTTGCGGACAGTACCTCAGAAAGTGTGTTTGCTCACTGCAAGGAATAGGGGTCTAGGAATTGTTGAATTATTTCATAACCCAACCTGGGAGCCTTTGTGTAGCGTACTCATGCCCCCCCATTATTTATTATGTGCTGTAGTGTAGTTCCTAATAATGCATAGGATCTGCACGTTTAGACAACATAAGGGAATGGTGTCCAGACTGATCCTAGACACCCTCCAAAAGATATGTTAGCCTTTCGACCAGCTAGCTCACAGTGCCATCATAAGCCCCCTAACCTTACCAAGGCGCAAATAGTTTCTGGCAACTATTGAACAACCAACCCTTGATCCTTCAGGGATCGTGGAAACAGCACTACTTTTCGCTCAGTCACTTGGTCTCAGAAAGAGAGACACAGAATAAACAATGGAGACGTTTTCAATGAGCATTTTTTGAACCAGCATCATTCTAGTATAAAACATGTTTGCTGCGACAATCATTAGACAGAAACAGATAAATAAGATTACAAGCACCAACAGAGTGAATAAAAGGTAGAATTCTACCATGGTACTAAAATAGTAAATATATGCAGGCATATCGACACATGGCAGTAATCGAGCGTACTCCTACGATGCAAACCCTATCTAAGTGTACCTAGGTGCACCTAGCATGTATGTGGGTGTAAAGCCAAGAATCCCCTAAGAAAGAGCCAACCCCATTACCTGATGGGAGAGAATGAAGGACCCCGTCTTGGTTTGAGATGGACACCCCGCAAGGGATGTTAGACCACTGCGTGTTTTAGCTTTCTGCAGGCCGGACCTCAGCGTCTAGTGTCAGCATGGAAGCTTCTCCTCTGGTTGCCCAGTGAAAATGTGGTTCTTTTATACCCAAAAAGTAGCCTCAGGGGTTCTACCTAGATATGTAATGGTTTGCCATTTTGTATGGTGGACTGTCGTCCAAGGATGACGATAGCAGTGACTTTTGTACAGAGTTATTATACAGAAGATGGTCATCCTGCTGTGTACATCCTGGGCAGGGGATTAAGATATGATACTAGGAATCCTCATGCATAATAAATGAGCCCAGTTTTGGAGAAAACTGATTAACATTTATTTAGCACATAATTAGGTAAAAGGTCAGTGCCAGAACCGTTATGCAGAACAAGGTAGGACAAATGTAGGTAAAAGGTCATGTATCTACCTAGGCCTATATTGGGGTACATTGGGGCTCATAACAGTGCCCCCTACCACGGTCGGTGAGGCAGCACTAGAGCAAGACCCAGGGTTCTGGCCTCTGATGATACACTGACTTTTCATTACATACTGTAAATAGTTCGCAAATACCTGCCCCCAGTGCTTGTCTCCCCAATCCTGTCTCTGGCACTGACATATTCCAATCAGTCTACATCGGCCCATATTATCATGCATTCAGGGAGAACATGGGGGCAGGCCAGCAGACAACCAACAAGAAGGGGGGTGCGAATAGAGCCTCCAAGCAGCCCGCCAGGAGAGATGTGTCTACCATCACTGAGGCTGAGGGTGTTGAAATCCTGATTTTGCAAACATAATCCCCACCATATTAAACACACGCCTCAATATCACTGCCAAATTCACCATTGCCTAAGCGCCCTAGGATCACAGACTATCACTTCATTTCCAATAAATCCTTCTCTGGTAGTAGGGACAGGACATCGGAGAACTCTGTACCCTGCTCGGGGTGTGGAATTTAATAAAAATATCTACTTGTCCATGGGGCAGATTGCGTCATAAATCTACTTGTCCTGTAACAAAATCCACTTGCCCCTTTTGTGCCATGTAATGCGGTGACAAATTACGGCAGCAATCTCATTATATAAGAATTCTGATATAGCCTCTTTTATTTTTTTATTTTTTATTAAAGACGAGACTTGCAGTGGCAACATTGCGATATGACAGATCCATTCGACAGTATTTCTCCTTTATACAATATTGAAAACATAATTAAACAATATGTCGTATGTACATCTTGTGGCTTGTTAATAAATAGACAGTGTTTCTTTGTTAATCATCATCTTCGGAAACTGGAACTATAGTTGGTGGGGTGCAGATACCTCCCCAATATGTATTCCAATTACCCCACACCCGCTCCCATTTTCGAGGGCAACCTCTATGAACATACGTAGCTTTCTCAGCCGCCATGGCGATATCCATATCTTTGCACCAGTCTCCTAGGACTGGGGTGGTGCAAGCCCCACAAAGCCTGGCAATATTCCGCTTTGCCAGTATCATGCCCAGGGTTGCCCAAGTTTGGGCTGTGTGATTCAGGTCTGTTGGCTCCCAGATGTTTAGAAGACATCGTTTAGGCTCTGGCGGTACCGGACTTGCGCTGACCTGTGTGATTGTATTCATCACTGCTTCCCAGTATAGTTTAATTACAGGGCATTCCCATAGTGTGTGATAGAAGGTGCCTATGTCACCGCATTATCGCAGGCAGAGTTGGTCATTGATCCTCCCTATCTTGTGTAGTGTCGTTCTGGTAAAATATGTCCTGTGGAGCACTTTGAGTTGGAGCAGACGTAACTTAGAGGATACTGCCAATACCCTCAGGTATTCTATCGCTTCTTGCCAGTCTGACTCGTCTAATTCGCCCACGTCAGCCTGCCACTTGTCCCGCAGCGATTGTGTAGGGTCTAACTGATTATTGACAATTTTCCGGTATGTGAGTGATATGGCCCTCTTGTCCATGTATTCCGTGAAGAGTCTGTCCTCTAATGGGGATGCCTCCGGTAGGGTCGTATCAGGCGGGATAACTGCTTCCAGTGCGTGTCTGACCTGCAAGTATCAAAATAGTTCAGTAGGTGCCATTTCGTACTGGTCCTGCAATTGAGCGAAAGTGATAGTTTTCTCTGTCTTCCAAAGGTCTCCCACTCGTGAAATTCCTATTGCGTCCCATTGCTTGAACCCCTTACTCTTGCCTAGTTTGCCTAGCTTGCCTGTATCCCATAGTGGGGTATGTTGTGTCAACTTGTTGCTCCAGCCCAGATGTCGTGTTACTGTATGCCATGTATGGACGGTGTGCGCGGTGGGTCCCAAGAGGCTCGAGTTTTGCCTTTTGTTATAGAGTGCTCGATTGATTCCGCCCACTCCCAGGGTGTGCCTATCTAGTCGGTAAGCAGGGTCAATTTGGGGCGAGTGGAGCCATTGATTGAGTACGGCCAATTGCGAGGCCCAGTAGTATAGCCGGACATTTGGAAGTGCGATACCACCATCATACCAACTCCTGACCAGTTTAGCCATGGCTATTCTAGCGGTTCTACCGTCCCATAGGAGATTGTTTACCTCTGAGTCTATTGCTTTGAAATATGACGCCGGAGCGCAAAAAGGGGGGTTGTGAAGTGCATAGAGAAATCTAGGGAGCGCCATCATTTTAAAAAGTGCGACTCTACCTAGCAGAGTGAGGGGTAATGATTGCCAGTGCTTGGCATCCCGTCGCAGTCTTTGCAGCGGCCCCTGGAGATTTCTTGCCATAAAGTCGTCGGGGTCAGACATGTCGTGTATCCCCAAGTATTTAAAACTATCTGTTACTATCTTCACCTCACAGCCTTTAGGCAATATTGGAGGGGGCCCATGCAGGACATATAATACTGATTTACCCCAATTAATGGTGTATCCTGAACATGTCGCGTATATTTTGCATATGTTTAAAAGTCTATGTAGGGAGCTTTTAGGGGATGCCATATAGATAAGAATATCATCTGCATAGAGGGATATGCGGTCCTCCCACCCCTCTGTCCACCGGAGCCCACGGAGAATCGGGTCTGTTCTTATCCAGGCTGCCAATGGCTCCAGCACCAGGGCGAAAAGAAGTGGGGATAAAGGGCAACCTTGTCTCGTTCTGCAACCAAGAGGAAATTCACTGGAAGTATGCCCGTTGGCTACTACATGTGCTAATGGATTAGTGTATAGTAATCGAACCCAGGAGCAGAATTTTGGCCCAAACCCCAGATGTTGGAGGACCGCAAAGAGTAATGGCCATTCGACGGAGTCGAAGGCCATCTTTGCATCAAGAGATAATATAGCGGCCTCTTCTTGGATAGTACTTTTACGGCTCAGAACATTATGCAGGCGTCTGAGGTTTAGTGATGTGTTTCTTCCTGGCATGAATCCGGATTGGTCCGGATGTACCAGTTTTGCTAGGTGGAGCGTTAATCTTTTGGCTAGCGTTTTGGCCAGGATCTTGGCCTCTGCATTTAGCAAAGAAATGGGACAATAGGAAGTGCTATCTGAGGATGGTTTACCAGGTTTGTGGATGGCCACTATGGTGACTATTCGCTGATCTTTGGGAAGTTCTCCCTTCTCAAGACTGGCTTCATACATATTTAATAGGTGTGGGGCAAGTTTAGTAGCTGCTCATTTGTAAAGTTTGAGGGGTTTTCCGTTGGGACCCAGGGCCTTTCCTGACTGTATATTTTTTATGGCCAGGGTCAACTCGTCTGTTGTTAGGTTCGCTTCAAGTAGTTGGGCCTCTTCTTCCATAAGTGTTGGTAGATGTATGTCGCGAAGGAACGCCTTCGCTTCTCGCAATGCAGTGTGGGTCGTGGGAGTGTAGATGCGCTCATAGTGAGCCGCAAATGCGTCCACTATTTCTTGTGGGTCTGACGTGACTTTTCCATTATCTAACCGGAGCTCCATCACCCATCTATCTGCTCGTGTGCGTTTATCTAGCCAAGCCAGAAGCTTACCAGCTTTATCTCCGGATTCATAAACTCTGTGGTGGACTGTCGTGAGTCTGGTTCTTGCATCTTCCCACAGATATTCCTTATATTCCTGCTGTTTTATGTGTAGCCTATGCATGTTAGTGTTGGATGGGTCTTGAGCATGAAGTGCTTCCAGTTGAGTCACCTCCTGTTCTAAAGTTTCTATTACGTTTCTTTTCTCCTTTTTGTGACCCGAGATCAGGGATATGGCCTGTCCCCAAAGGACAGGCTTATATGCTTCCCAGAGGATTAGGGGGAGGACACCGATGATCCACTTTCTATGAAGTAATGTTTGGTGACAGTCAGTAAGCCCTTCCAGATCTTGGGATTCTGCAAGTAGCCAGGATATATTGGGTATATGCGACAGCATGTTGGGACCTGTAAGAGATATTCAGCGAAAACTGGGGAGTGGTCAGAGATGCCTCTTGGCAAGTGCGACACCTCGCGGAAGCCGCCCACACTATCTGTTGAGGAGAGTATATAGTAAATTCTAGAAAGACTGTGGTGAGCACCAGAGTGATATGTGAATTGGCGTGCCTGTGGGAATTTAAAGCGCCAGATATCTATTAGGCCGAAGGCGTCTAAGAAATCTGCAAGGTAAGAGCGTGTTCAGAGTTGCAGTCTAGGGGGCGTGCGATCGAGAGCATCGTCAAGAGTAGTGTTGAAGTAGCCCCCAACCAATAGTTCTCCCTCTGGAAGAGTGAGTAGGAATTTACCAAGCCCTGGAAAGGCTAGTGAGTGGAGTGCAGGCGGGATATAGACAGTGACCAAATTTATTGTGCGCCCTCCCCATTGGCCGGAGACAGCTGCAAAGCGGCCCTGATCGTCGATGTAAGTGTGTTGGATGATGAGAGGGAATTGTTTCCGGGTCAGGATCCCCACTCACCGTGAGCCCAACGTGAATTCAGAGTGCACCGCCAACTTGAAACCCCATCTGTCTAGAGCTTTACATGTTGACCCCACTAAATGGGTTTCCTGTATCATGGCCACTGCAGGCGCTTTGCGTTTGAGGTATTGCAGCACTAACCCTCTCTTTACCTTGTCCCTAAGTCCGTTAACATTCCAGGAGACAAGTGACAGTGGTGGAATAGACATGAGGTGTACCGCGGGAATAGGAGAGGCAGTTGGCGGGGATAATTGTGTCATTGGAGCCAGTTTTGTGTGATATATCTATCAGATACGGCGGCGGAAACACTGTGTATAGGCTTGCAAGTCTCTTTAAGAAACGATTGAACAATAACAAACAAAGCAAAGAAAAAACTAACAGTCCCTGTTACCCGTTCCTCCCCCCTCCCTGCATGACGGACATAAAACTACCAGCAGCCCAAACAATGCAGAGTGCCTATTTCCCATTTCCCGTTACCTTTGTAGGGGGAAGTGCCTCCTGTATCCCTCCACAGAACATCTCTGCGGCAATCGGATATGGCAATAGAAATTATCAATACTTTACATTGGCAAATGTGCACACGGTGGGTTGACCTATTGCATAAGTTATCGCTCAAGCTTCTGATCTAGATTGAGGAAGTCTCTGATTGGACAGTCGACCCGCAGAGTTTATATTCGCCAAGGTCTATTATGCGAACAAATCAGCTGTACAACTTCTGAGTTCTTGAGAAGAATCTTGCTCTGCTCAGCGTCTCTCGAGCGATTCGGTGCATGTGGATGTCAACTCTTCTGGCATGGCTCGTGTCTTTTCAGCGGGAAGATGGTGCTGTTTGTTGTTCGATTTCCTGGGTTTGGCGACTTTACGCCATCCTTCAAGCCATTCCCGGGCCTCTTCCAGTGTGGTAAAAAAACATGCTTTTCTTTCCGCTTCCACTCTTAACCTGGCAGGGAATAGCATGGAATATTTCAATTCTCTGTCTCTCAATTCTTTTTTGATATCCAAGAAGCTGCGCCTTTGTTTTGTCACTGCTGCTGTATAGTCCGGAAAGAAAGTGATCGTGCTTTGCTCGAATCGTACAGGTGGACCCACTCTCGCTGTTTGCAGGATGAGGTCACGATCTCGGAAATTGAAAATACGGGCAAGGATGGGCCTCGGGGGGGGGGGGGCACCTGGCCTGGGTCTGCCACCCGGGACGCGATGTGCTCTTTCCACTGTGAAATGGTGGGAGAGGCCTCTAGGTTGCAGGTGTTGCTTAATAAGATCTTCCACGGCCTTAATAATCATCTAATTTAGCAGCCATCACTTTACTTTCGGCTTCAAGCTGACGCACTTGACGTTTGAGTTCATTGGTATCTTCGCGTAGGTTCCCTGTTGTGGTTTCTACTTCTGTAACTCTGGCGCTCATGTTTTTGAAATCAGCGCGGATCAGAGAAAGTTCTACCGTTATCGTGCCAATCCGTGAGTCAAGGGCTGTGTGTACTTTATTTAAAGCAGATAGAATGTCCTGGAGTGTAATTTCTGACCCTTCTGACGCGGTTCTCTCCGGTGCTTGTACATTAGGATGATCCGTCGATTCTGGCTGGGTTTTGGTATATGCGTATTTATCGAGTTTTGGCTGGTGCGCAGTGCGCTGTCCCCGACCTACCATCTTGCCCGCTTTGGATTGCGTCACACTATGGTAGGGACGTGGGTGGAGGTACTTCCCGCTGCCTGCCTGGGTGACACACTGTCACCTGCGGCCTTTCGGGTTTCTCACCACCGAGTGTAGGTCGTATTGTATGAGCGCGACAGGCTAGAGGACACGTGCATGCCTGATATAGGAGTCGCGGACGGGGAGTCCGCTGATGAGGCCGATGTTGTTTCCTCTTTTGTAGGGTTAGGTGTGTGTGGGCCACCAGGTCTCTCAGAGGCCCCGCCAAAGGATATGTCCGCCCTCCAGGCGTAGGAGCCCCACCGTGGGCGGTGACTTAAGGCAATAGTATTATTTTGGATGCCTCCACTGTTGTGTTATGTGGATGACACACAAGGCCGATTAATGTTTCAGCTGGGCGGTTTTGGATA
Organism: Calotriton arnoldi; assembly: GCA_963921515.1. Classification (NCBI taxonomy): domain Eukaryota; kingdom Metazoa; phylum Chordata; class Amphibia; order Caudata; family Salamandridae; genus Calotriton; species Calotriton arnoldi. The sequence continues at coordinate 2,450,642 of CAWUFW010000509.1, forward strand.
GCCGCTGTCGCACTCAGTGGGGGGAATGGCACCTGCGGCAGTCGGTGTGCTATTTTGTGGGCCCCAAATCACCAGGAGAGGTTGGAGGGAAAGAGAGAATCAAAGCAGGGCATCAACCGCCGCAACTCCACATCCAAATGTGTCTGGCTATTGGCGCTGATGGGCTTGACTAGCCGTGCACTGTTTCGGCGCGTCGCGTCCCAGCCGTTGCAGGCGTGCAGCGCGGGGAGCAAAGTAAACCAAAGCAAAGGGGTGAACCGCCAATGCTGGACGGCAGACTCACCCGCTCCGTGCCTCAGCTCGCTGCCAGTTCCATGTTGCTCTGAGTTCCGCTGCCCCAGCCGCGGTGATCAGAAGGCTTGGTGTGCGCAGTCTCAGGTCTCGGCTCACTGTGTGTCCCGGCTTCTCCTCTGCTTCTAGGCCGCAGGTACGTCTCGGGACGCAGCGGCGGCTGTAGGGTTCCAATCTTCACCGTGGGCCGACTGCTTGGTGCCCGGGTCTTTCCGCCGTATGTACCACTGTGTACATGTAAGGTAGCTTGCTTAGCGGATCACTGTCCGGATAGGCGGAGACGTCTGTGGGGGGATCGGAGAGACTCTAAGCGGCGGCCATTTCGTTTGGCTGCTAGCCACGCCCCTGATATAGCCTCTTTGATTATGCCAGGGCTCGTACCGTAGTAGAGTTTGAATACTAGCAATTCCCTTATGTTGCCACGTTTCTGCAGATCTACATACTGGGGCTGAAGGTAGTGGTAAGCAATAGTTCCAAGGTTGGAATGCCATTTTGAGTCTGTGCAAACCTACTAACTTGCATGTTTTAAGGGTTTTCACCAACTCTTCTCTAATCTTTTCCCATACTGAGAAAGGTTGGAAATTTACTCCTGGCAATGGCAGACATTAAACTTCTTCCAGGGTTGGGAAAAAAGTGGTTGAAGAAAAACTGAACTTGGAAACACTCAGATTTTCACATGAGCAAATCTACACAGGCATATTTGCTCATGGTAAAATGCAGTTCACAAATGCTTTCTAGGAATACTATTTCTTGGCCTACTTCTGTAAATTCTTGTGAGTTCACGGAAACCGTATATCTGCACTTAATGCAAGGATATATACCATGGGTGTACTTTTGAGACTTGCTTTAATAATTGGGCCTCTAATTAGGCCTGGCGTTAACCATGACCTTTAGTGTTTATTAAAATTATGTCTCTCTCTCTCTGTCTATCAGCTGGCTTCACTGTGAGTGAAAGTATTCTGCTCTTTCACAAGGAGCATATTGGCACACAAAGTAGTTTTGTTCAGTGTCAGGAACTACTGTGGCAATGTGTGCTTTTTGAGACCAAAACCAATTTTTGCTTGTGTCAATGTTTGCTAGACAGGTGAGGGCCCAGCAGCTCCCACACCAATAAGGTTTTACAAAAACCATGCCTAAACAAGTCACGCATTGACAAAACCAAAAGGCTGACTACCAATTTTAGACCTACTGGCTTTGCCAATGCTTGTTTATTTTTGTTTACCATAATCGTATTTAAACTGGTTACACTGATTTTCCATTATGAATATTTTTGGGAAATACTAGCACCCATCAACATGTTACTAAATGATGCTGCAAAGATATGGTACCTAAAAGTTTTCAGTAGTTTAGCGAAATGTTTTTTTCCTACTTGCATTTTTTTAATTTTGTGAACATTTTATTTTGAAAGCAAAGAATCATCACTCTTGCTTTCAAGCTTCTGCAAATATTTGCATCTAATCAGAGAGCATTCTGTGAGCATTATACATAGCCTCATGTAGCTAAACTTTGAAAACGTGTGTACGCATTTTTATACTGGAACCATTGTCATTAGTGCAGTCCGAGCTTAAAACATTTACTTTGAGTCCTCACCCTAATATTAAAGGCTTTGCATTAATGAACCATAAATTCAAGTTTCAACAGCATTAACACATGGACACAAATATTACCTTAACTGTAGACAATGCCTTTCCCTGATCCATAATGTGGTACTGTAAACTGGCAGCCAAAGGGTTTGTGCTGCAGGGGGTTGGGCCTACTTGTCCCAAGGGCAAAATACACTTGAAAACGTGTTGCCCTTGACCCCAAACAATATGTTCTGGGCATCGGGCTATAGGAATTCCACACCCCTGCCTGCCTATTAGTAGGTGACTCCAGGCGCCCCCCAGTGCAACACTAAGAAGTTTCCACACCAGCCATGGCCCCCTGGACATGTGTTGCATAACACTGATTACTTCAGCCCAAGTCCACACTTCAGAACTGCAGAAAGAAAGCTTATCACTCCTGGAGATAGTTTTTAACCACTCCATTTCTTCCTGACCAGAAACAAACATTCCCAATACCTCAAATAGGGGAGAGGTTAATAGGAGAAATACCCTAGCTGATGCGACCAGCATGGCATGCCAGATGACCAGTCCAGTATTACTCAGCCCATGCGCCCAACTAACCGACTGGAACAATACAACTAGTAATTTTGCGTGCTATATAATTCCTGCCATCCCACTGAGTCCCATTAAACGGAGTCCCATTAAGTTACATTCGCTAATCTCCAAGGCTCACCCTCCAGCTCAATCATGGGGGACCTAGCTACACCTTTAAAGAAGAGGAGCTTGGATCTCATGACTCTCACAACTCTGCTTCACCGGGTCACTCTGACCTACTGTCGCTTTGGGAAGAATGTAGTTTACAGCACGAATCACCCTGCAGCCAGAATGATGGCACATACCAGAATAATCCCAGCACCAACCTCTGGAATGCCTTGCTCAACAACCTAGACACAGTTTCAGCATCCCTGATCGTGTAGCCCATTCAAAACTGTGGGGTATTATGGAAGGCCTGGGCATAGACAGAGCAGTAATTAACACAATTACAGAAATTTATTGTGCCTCCAGCGCTGTTCTTATGTTCGGGCTGGGTGGGGAGTGCTCCGAATTAAATAGGGTGCGCAGAGGCGTTAGACAAGGATGTGTCCTCGCACCGTTTTTATTCTCCCTCTATATAAACCATCTGGAGAGGGAATTAGTTCTAAGGTGCTGGACATATCCCAGATTGAAAACCGCCCAATACCAGCCCTATTGTATGCAGGCGATGCTGTTATCCTGGGCCATACACTGGTAGCTCTGCAGCGTCTTCTGAATGCTTTTAACTCTTTTATGAAAGGGCTAGAGACGAAGATTAATGCTACCAAATCTTTTGTAATGTCCTGCATTTATAGGTCGGGCCCGAGGCCCGCTCTCAAACTTCATGCAATCCTTGTTAAACAGGTGACTAACTTTAACTATCTGGGGTAACCTTCAACTGCAAGTGGTCCTCGTCCCAGCAGATAGATAAAAGAAACAATCAGCTTGCAAGGAGTATCAACACAGTTTTTTCCTTTGCTGCGAAATTGAGCAAAAGATCGCTCACTCAATTGTTGCCCATTTACCGTGCTAAATGTGTCAGACTAGCTACCTATGGCACAGGGGTGTGGGGATCTCAGGTGTAAATGCCACTACAGACCACTGAAAATAAATGTACACACCGCCTCTTGGGCTTACCACCGTCCACCCCCTCTTTTATTACACACGGGGAATTAGGGCTTACGCACCTTGAGGATGTTTTAGGGACTTGTGCACTGTTATTGTGGCACAGGATCTGAGTAAACGAAGCCATCTCCCTAAATAGACTGCTAATTAAGGACTGCCTGTCTCTTTCACAGTCCCCAGATATCCCCTGGCTAAGAGGCATTAGGGACTTGACAGTGGCCCTGGGCAGGCTGGACTTATTTGAGGAGCCCTTGCGATCCCCAGGCCACAATACTCCAAAAGACACTAAGGGATACATGCTACATGTTCTGGGAGGAAGAAAGATGGGTCAGGGTGTCTGCACTCCCCTCTTTTATTCATTATTTGCATCTTGATCCCTCCAGGCATTGTGCAACCATTCTTATCGTATGACACACAGCACTATAAACACTTTATTTTGCTCAGGTTTCGCCCCAACATTTTCCACAGACTAGGCACCTTCCCTCAATGTAATGACTGGCTGCGTAACCTTGTGTTTTGCCCATGTGATCAGTGTCAGTTCAAAGCACTTTACATGTAATGCTTTTTTGCACATTTTACTCCGCTCATATACCTATGGTTCTTAAACCCTTATTCAAGCTTTCCTTATGTCGTTGCACAAAAGCCTTGTACCTTTTGCAATCCTTAGGATCAGAGGAGATTGCTTTTATGGTTTATTCCTTTTTTGAGGCTGGTGCTCAAGACAAGGAAATTGCACAGGCAGCTCTGCCCATAAGAATGACATTTTTGTGTACTGAGCCCACAGACTAATTTTGATCTTGTCTTTCGTATTGATTGCACAATTATTTACTGCAGAGCTGCATTTTAATCTATGTATTTTTAGCATTCTTATGGCAAATGTCTTATTTTTGTAGCATTACATTAGAAACGGAACCCTCAGGACTGTATTTTGTGTATACTATGATTTTATTTTGGGCGGTGCTGCTTTAAACCGTTATGTTTATTATATGATGTACTGTTTTATATACTTTTATGGTCTATCTAATATGACCGAATAAAGTTGATTTGACTTGACTTTACCATTAAAGGAGGTTTATCATTATAATTTCATAGGCACCAAACAAATATATCTACCTGCTCCCAATTAGGAATTAAAGCTTATTAAATGTAATAAGGAATCCCAAATGCTATCCTATTAGAGGAGTAGGCTTCACAGTAGTAAAAAACAAATTTAGGGGGTTTTCTCTACCAGGACACGGAAAACTTAAATGTACAAGTCCAACCTTTTAATTACACAGCACTCTGCCCTATGGGCTACCCAGGGCCTACCTTAAGAGTGACTAATATGTAATAAAAGGGGAGTTTAAGGCTTGACAAAGGAGTTTTAATGCCAAACCGACATGGCAGTTTAAAACTGCATTCAGGCTGCAATGGCAGGCCTGGGACATGTTTTAAAGTGCTACTTAAGTGGTTGGCACAATAAGTGCTGCAGGCCTACTGGTAGCATTTAATTTACAGGCCCTGGGTATATGGTATACAATTCTGCAAAGGAACTTAAAAGTAAATTTTATATGCCAATTGGGTATAAGCCAATTTAACCATGTTTAGGGGAGAAAGCACATGCAGTTTAGCACTGGTTAGCAGTAGTAAAGTGCACAGAGTCCTAATGCCAACAAAAACTAATTCAGCAAATGGGTGGAGGGTAAATGGCAAAAAGTTTGGGGTTGACCCTGCAGATATAGCCAGGTTCAACAAGTACATTTGAAGGAAGCCAGCCCCAAAATACTTGCATAATAGCACCCAAACTAGTTTTACCTTAAGTGTACTTATATAACCCAACTTTAGTAAGGCCATCATTCTTTTCAGTTTGATCATTTCAAATGCTTTGATGTGACCAGACTGCAGAAGGTAAGTATCCAATTTTAGCTCCACAAGAAAACTCTTTACCATGTTTGAGTACAAACGTTACCTACGTTCAGGGCTACATATGTCTTCTCTAGTAAAAAAACAAAGGAAAACTATCCGGCTCAGTTGCAATAGCTCTCCATTTCTCTGCTTTCGATACATCACCTACATATGTAATCCAATAACCACAAACTGAAATCTGATTTCTGTGCTCGGCAACAAATATATTTTGTTATAAAAAAAAACACCAGCCGTGGTGTAAGTCATCAAATGATAAGTCTGTGATTTTTAATTCATGTGCAAGGGGAACAAATGAATGATCAACATGTGTTATGTTAAATCAAGATAACTCGCTCATCACTGAGTCTACACTCATGGTGGGGGGCGGGGGGATACATGTATGTGATATTTCACAAGCCAAACATTTTGCATCCACTATATTGACACAGCACTACATTGTAAAGTACGTATCTATCTACAATCAGGTGCTGCTTCGCTCACCTTTCTAATCTGCACATGCTGTTCCTGACTTGAATCAACTGCAGGAGTGAGAGCAATAATTTCCTTCTTATTCTTTTCTTCCAGAAGCTTACGTTCTTGGTCAGTGCGCTTCTTCTCCTCTTTTTTTTCCCGTTTGTAATCCCTAAGCTTCTCAATCTAAAATATAAGACAAAGAACAGTGAACTGACAACATAACATCTGTTGCTACTACTAATTGGATTTTCATATATGTATATATCACAACAAAAGTAATATACTGGGGTTCTATACTTGCGGTGCATGTAAAGCCTGTAGGAATAGCACCAACTGTAAGGAGGTCAAACTTTCTCAGAGAAAACCAGCATACACGATTAGCAAGCATCTATCATGCAATTCTGATTATTTTGTATATTGTTTAGAATGCCCATGCTCATTGCACTATATTGGCAGTACTATCCATAAAACCAAAAAAAGAATTCTCGAGCATTTACGGGCTATTACCAATGAGGATAGACAATATCCAGTGGCAAGACATTTCAAAGAGAGACACAACAAAGACACAAGTTTGTTAAAGTTTTGAGTACTGGATAGAATCCCGGAACTTGAGAGAGAGGGCAACAGGGTTCAAATGTTGCGTAGACTAGAGTCTAAGATAATCATCAAATATGAAACTAAGTATCCAAATGGTCTTAATAGAGATGAAGAATTATCTGTACATTTGGGTTAAACCACTGTTTTAGGATTGTGTTTAATCTCAGAAATTGGAGAAGAATTTCGACATGAGTTTTATTAAAAATAAGTTTACAGGTTTTTGAAGATAAATATGCAAGCTGATCTAATATTGTTTTTATGTTTTTGTAGGTTATACAGGGCATCAAGAATGCAAAAGAGCTTAAATCTTGGGGAAGCTGCCCAACAGCTGAGCTGTGTAATGCCCGCTTTAAGAAGGTGATGGTTCGACACACTGTCAGTACTGTTGTGTAGCCCACTGGGCAGAATTGGACACTAATGAGAATGTATATTCGCCCACTTGGGCAGAATTGTTGTTTTTTCCCTGTGAAGAAAATGATTTCTGTTTAAATAATTTTGAATACCAGCACAAGACTGGCTAGTCTGTAGAGTACCCACAGGGGTGGAAATGCAAATGTCGCAAAAGTAAATTATAACCCAGTCACAATGTATATGATTGTTTATTGGTTTAATACCAATGTTATAGTAGGAATGGGTAAATATAAGCAATCTTCCCATGTTACAAGATGGCCGCCAAAGTAAACTTACAGAATGCCCTGTGAAGTCCTACCTCTATGGTGAAGGTTGATCACATGTATTTATGTTTTGTAATGGTGGACGTAAACTGACCCGTGAGCAAGAAGCCTTTGCTTCGAAACGCGTCGGGATGTTTTCTTGGTGTTGCCTTGAATTAAACTATTTACGCTGAACGAAATTGAGCCCTGACCGTCTTGTGTTATTGCTGAAAGACGATTGCTGAGGATTGTAGGGGATTCCACCCGGTCAGGCCTGTCGGGGACGCCGTTGTAAGAGGCGAGGGAATCAGCATCTGAAATGGATATGGATATATATATATATATATATATATGATCCAACAAATGCCCTGAAGCATTGAGAGGGCACACTACGGAGCTCCGACCATCCGGTCTCTATTTGCATATCAGCTCGTCTTTTGCTTCCCCACTGTTTCTCCTGCCGACGCGTTTCACGGCACTCTGCCACTTCTTCTTGGGCTGTTGCTAATGAGGCAAGGACAGCTCACTTCCCTTAATTTATTCATTTTCTTAGATTACATCATCGCTCATAGTGGGCGCGGCTCGATTTTACCGCCGAATTGCCTGATGGGACATGTTGTTCTGAGGATTACATTGCCCTGGGGAATGAGATTAAAATTTTCCTTTTAGTAAGTTCGATGCATCATTATGGTTGCAACATTAATTATATTCCCTATAGTAGGATGGGGAAGACACCGCAAGCTGCATTAAATGCTGGAAGTCCGTGCTGACCTGTAGGGAATCGTTCCCCAGCAGCCTTTCTAAATTTCGAAATGGTGCTCCTCTCCACGGCCAGGGTAGCCGTGCAACAAAATGATCCAACAAATGCCCTGAAGCATTGAGAGGGCACACTACGGAGCTCCGACCATCCGGTCTCTATTTGCATATCAGCTCGTCTTTTGCTTCCCCACTGTTTCTCCTGCCGACGCGTTTCACGGCACTCTGCCGCTTCTTCTTGGGCTGTTGCTAATGAGGCAAGGACAGCTCACTTCCCTTAATTTATTCATTTTCTTAGATTACATCATCGCTCATAGTGGGCGCGGCTCGATTTTACCGCCGAATTGCCTGATGGGACATGTTGTTCTGAGGATTACATTGCCCTGGGGAATGAGATTAAAATTTTCCTTTTAGTAAGTTCGATGCATCATTATGGTTGCAACATTAATTATATTCCCTATAGTAGGGTGGGGAAGACACCGCAAGCTGCATTAAATGCTGGAAGTCCGTGCTGACCTGTAGGGAATCGTTCCCCAGCAGCCTTTCTAAATTTCGAAATGGTGCTCCTCTCCACGGCCAGGGTAGCCGTGCAACAAAATGATCCAACAAATGCCCTGAAGCATTGAGAGGGCACACTACGGAGCTCCGACCATCCGGTCTCTATTTGCATATCAGCTCGTCTTTTGCTTCCCCACTGTTTCTCCTGCCGACGCGTTTCACGGCACTCTGCCGCTTCTTCTTGGGCTGTTGCTAATGAGGCAAGGACAGCTCACTTCCCTTAATTTATTCATTTTCTTAGATTACATCATCGCTCATAGTGGGCGCGGCTCGATTTTACCGCCGAATTGCCTGATGGGACATGTTGTTCTGAGGATTACATTGCCCTGGGGAATGAGATTAAAATTTTCCTTTTAGTAAGTTCGATGCATCATTATGGTTGCAACATTAATTATATTCCCTATAGTAGGGTGGGGAAGACACCGCAAGCTGCATTAAATGCTGGAAGTCCGTGCTGACCTGTAGGGAATCGTTCCCCAGCAGCCTTTCTAAATTTCGAAATGGTGCTCCTCTCCACGGCCAGGGTAGCCGTGCAACAAAATGATCCAACAAATGCCCTGAAGCATTGAGAGGGCACACTACGGAGCTCCGACCATCCGGTCTCTATTTGCATATCAGCTCGTCTTTTGCTTCCCCACTGTTTCTCCTGCCGACGCGTTTCACGGCACTCTGCCGCTTCTTCTTGGGCTGTTGCTAATGAGGCAAGGACAGCTCACTTCCCTTAATTTATTCATTTTCTTAGATTACATCATCGCTCATAGTGAGCAGGAGAAACAGTGGGGAAGCAAAAGACGAGCTGATATGCAAATAGAGACCGGATGGTCGGAGCTCCGTAGTGTGCCCTCTCAATGCTTCAGGGCATTTGTTGGATCATTTTGTTGCACGGCTACCCTGGCCGTGGAGAGGAGCACCATTTCGAAATTTAGAAAGGCTGCTGGGGAACGATTCCCTACAGGTCAGCACGGACTTCCAGCATTTAATGCAGCTTGCGGTGTCTTCCCCACCCTACTATAGGGAATATAATTAATGTTGCAACCATAATGATGCATCGAACTTACTAAAAGGAACATTTTAATCTCATTCCCCAGGGCAATGTAATCCTCAGAACAACATGTCCCATCAGGCAATTCGGCGGTAAAATCGAGCCGCGCCCACTATGAGCGATGATGTAATCTAAGAAAATGAATAAATTAAGGAAAGTGAGCTGTCCTTGCCTCATTAGCAACAGCCCAAGAAGAAGCGGCAGAGTGCCGTGAAACGCGTCGGCAGGAGAAACAGTGGGGAAGCAAAAGACGAGCTGATATGCAAATAGAGACCGGATGGTCGGATATATATATATATATATATATATATATATATATATATATATACATATATATATATATAAACAAAACCCCTCCAACGAAGAAAAGGTAAGAGGCCACATTGGGGAAACCACGGAAACCTTTAATGAAGTACAGTATAGGCATGATGCATTTCGGCGTTGTAACCTTCTTCATTCGCCGCTGTTACCTGGATTCAAACCAGTCCCCGCCTTTATGTGTCCTGCTATACCCCCATAGGAGGGAATAAATCGCCCCCAAGTCACGTGGCCGCACTGCCACTGCGGTCCACTGCCAACTAAAAGTCCCAGGAAGCAGTGTTTCTGGTAAAGTGTTGCATATATATATATATATATATATATATATATATATATATATATATATATATATATATATATATATATAGTGGAATCTCGTCACTGATATTTTTTTATTTACTTGTCTCGTTTCGAGGTGAATGTTTTAACAAGCATTAGCATAGTCAAAGGTCCCAGCTCTAAGAGGTTTAAGAGATCGAGCAACTCTTGTTTTAGTGGCACTGACATGCCTAAATGGTCGCCAGTGCCTCACATGGCATGCAAACACATGAAGGTGCATGGTCAGCCATGTTGGAATGGATTTTCCATTAAAGAAAAGCTATTCCTAGATGGCCACTGATTCATACACATTTGTCACGACGTATGCGTGCATGTGCATCACAATGCACGTGCATTTAAATGTTGCAATGCATGTGTGCGCCATGACACATGCGTTCATGTGTGTTGCTGGAGAGGGTATCACATTTAAACTTTTAATGACATAAGAAACAGAATTACGACATTTCTGAGAGAAAAATAACAAACATGTACCAACAACACGTTCAAGAAAACAAGACCAGATAATTTTAGTTACTGCATCATAAAAGCATGAAGAAAAAGATGTAATCTAGGTGAAATTTTTCATTTAGATAATATAGACAGTGATTTACTAATTGACCAGGTATTATATTTCATTAACGTGTGTTAAAAATGTGTGAATGGTGAACTTTCATGTTATGGAGTCTATTTCTAATCATTCATTATTATTATTTCAGTCAGTCAAATAGCTTTATTTCGATAAATTTGTATCTTAAAAGCATTAACTATCTTACATTATTCGACGAGGACGTTAGAAATTACCAAAAAGACATCAATTAGTAACAAAAACCCAATAAAATCATTTTATACATCACAATATCTAATAAAAAATTAGGAGCAGAGTATAAAAAGAGTTTAAAACATCATAAAAATAATTTCATTCTAGTGCAATTCATCATAAAAATAAATTCATTCTAACGCATTTTCATTAGATGGATACGATGTTAGTTTTTGTCTAACAAGAAAAATAGCTATGTTATAAATTACAATACAATATACATCTGTGCAAAACAAGGCTAAAAAGCATCGTAAAAACATGATAATTCATTGGGGTGCTAAACGCAAAAATTTGAACCTTATAATCCAGGCACAACTGAGATATTTTGCAACGCCACAGGCAAAGAGGGTGCGTGCATCTGATTTTAGGATGCGTAATGCAGTGCGATGCTCTTGTGTACCCAATTGTCTGCAGATAGGTTTAAGCCATCTCGTTCTGGCATTCTTATAAGCAGGGCAGGCAAACATAAAATGAGCTAAGCTCTCGGTTGGTGCTCTACAACAGGGACACCCTGCTGGTGTCTGATATGGTGCACCCCATTTTGCAGTTAGCTCCCGAACCGGGAGCGAACCTACCCTGAACTGTATAAAAAGTGCTCTATCCCGTGGTGACTGAATAAAATCTAAATATGGTTCCAAAAAATATATTGCTTGTGGAGATAAAATTCTTCTGTGAGTCTTCCTACCCTTTGACTACTGAGTTCCTGGGCATTAACCCAAGCCCAATAAGACCTTTTAAGATCAGCCTTGGAAGGTGGAGTTTGCGTGTCCCATGACTCATTAAACCCAAGAGCAAGAAGAGTTTTTTTAAGCTTAAGCACCCAGCCAATTCTCTGGTTGCCATCCAAGGCCATCACTTCATTGAGCGCAGAGGCATAACTAGTTAGCTCTGGGGTTCGGCACAAACGAGCCCAGAATAACAATGGCCGCAGCCTGGCTATATCTTTGAAGGAGTGCCTACCCATATCACTCATTAGTGGCTTCAGAGGAACGTTGCGGGGAAGCATCACCAGATCTCTAAAAAATTTGTGTTCAGATCTGCTGATGCTATCCACATTCTCGAAGCCCCATAATTCGGCACCATAAAGTGCCGAACTAAGTGCTTTGGCTGCATAAATTGTTAAGGCAGGGGCCACAGGTCTGCTCTGTGAGGAGCGATGTTCTCTTATTAATGCTCCTGCCACGCGTTTATGGTTTAAGAGCATTTTATCAATGTGGTATTTCCACTGCATTGTCTCAGCTAACCTTAATCCTAAGTAGTCAAATGTTGTTACTTTCTCCAAGCTAATTCCATCTAAAGTAAAATTGCCTCTATGTGACCTGTAGGGATTGAACACCATTAGTTTGGTTTTTGTAGTATTAATAATCAGCCCCGGGACTCGCAAAAAGGTAAAATCTATCTAGAAGTTTTTGTAGCCCTACTGGTGTCTTAGAAATAAGCAGAGTATCATCTGCGAAGAGAAGGGTAGGGACCCTATCACCAGCCAGGGCAGGGGCGTCAGATGGAAACTCTTGAAGAAAGCTAACCACCCCGTTCATATATAAAGAGAACAGGGTGGGAGCCAGGACGCATCCCTGACGAACCCCTCTGTTCACAGGGATCCTATCCGTTTTTTGTCCTTGGGACCCCCATCTCACTTGGGCATAAGTGCCCTCGTGTAGGCGAACCAGCAGGTTAAGTAACAATGGTGGCATACCCATTTCATCTAACAGGTGCCATAGCCGCTCACGGGGAACTAGGTCAAAGGCAGTCTTTAGGTCGATAAACGCCAAATAAAGACTGCCCTTGCCTATTAAAACCACCTTCCAGTAGATTAAAAGCAGCCTAAATGCTTGGTCCACCGTCCCTGTGCAGGCCCTAAATCCCGCTTGATATTGGGAGAGAATATTCTCTTCATCCACCCATTGGTGGATTCTCTGCAGTAGCACTCTGCCAACTATTTTCTGCATAGCATCGATCAGACTGATCGGGCGATAATTAGCAGGGTCGTCCCTGGCACCTTTTTTAAAAATAGGGACCACCTCTGCACCCTTCCAAGACTCCGGTACTGCACAACCCCTCGAAATAGAATTAATTAAAAGCATAACATAGTTTGCCCAGTTAGTGGAGTCAGCAAGAAAGAGATCTCCTGGGAGACCATCCGGACCCGGAGCTTTTGCTGGAACTATTTTCTTTATGGCAGCCTCCACTTCCTCAAGAGTGAAGAGATCAACAGTATTCAAGGTAGAATGGGGACTCAAATAAATATGTAAACCCTCTTGAGGGGATAAATCAGTCCCAGAGTAGAGCTTTCCAAAATGTTTAAACCAATCCTGACTTGTAATATGGTTAGGAATAAGTCTTGCATCCTTGTTTCCTGAGCACCTAACCATATTCCAGAAGAGATTGGGGTCTCTAGCTACACTTGCCTCTTTTAAATTCTGCCAATGGGACTCGTCCCACTCCAGCTTAGCACGGTGGGTAGCAGTTTTGTAGTTCTTTCTAGATTCCTTCACTAAGGAGCAATCTTTATTTTTAATTGCTATGACCAAGGCCTTCTTTTTCGCTCTACAATCCCCATTATACCAAGAATTGGGCTTTTTAACACCACCGCTCAGTCTAGGTGTATTATTCACTATAAAATACATACCAATCTGATCTACCAATCTACTGTATAAATTCGAAATCTTAGCCAGACCATCTACTTCACCAAGAGCTTCCAGCAATAAAACGGTGTTTATACTCAATACGTGACTGATGCCCGTCATCGACGGTTCATGTGTCACGATTCTAGGCCATTTAAGGAACCTTCTACATCCTGAGGGAATCAATTCCTTCGTAATCATGAAGGGCCCTTGGGTCTGATTTGGGGAACAGAGAGAGGCAGAAGGGGTTTCTATACTTAAACTAAGCGTATTGTGAACACTGTCAGAAGAAATTAGCACTTCCATATCTATTATCAGATTCCAAAGTCTCAAATCTACCAATATGTAGTCAATGCGTGAGGGACAGTTTACTCTGTTAAAAGTGTTCGCTCCTAGAGCATCGGAAGCTGTTCTACCATTCACTGCCCTCAATCCAATTTCTAGGGCAAGTGCATTAATCTGAATTACGATTTGGGACCATTTCTTAATCGGAGGTATATTTAGCAAAGGGACACCCCACTTCGTGTCTTCTTCCTCATTCCCCAACAGGTCTTCAGAGTCTAGTGGCTCAAAAGTGCAATTAAAATCTCCTGCTATCATAACAAACGAATCTGATGGACGTCCAGCGAGCTCATGTTCCAGGGAAGAAACAATATTCGACATTTTACCCCCTGGTGTACCCCTTATGTAAACATTGAACAGCTCGATAGTTTTACCACCCCTGGCTCCTTTAATCGAAAGCCACATTATATCTGGGCTGTCACAATGATGTTCTAGGATTTTACAGTCCAAATCGATCTTTATCCAAATAATGAGGCCTCCAGAGGGCCGCCCTCTCCCCTTAGAAATAGCGGATCTAAAAAAACAAGTATAACCAGATTTATATAATGGTGTCAAGCTCCATGTCTCTTGGAATATGCAGATGTGGTGTTCTTCAATCAGGTCATTCCAATCAGGGAGAGACATTTTACTTTGGAGACCTGCAATATTCCAAGACAAGATTTTGAGTTGTGGTGCTAAAGACCCATCACAAGCTAAAGGCTGTCTTGTCACAAAAGGTGGAACAGGAGGCGAAGCAGAAATATTCAAAAATGTAGCATCCCCCTGTTTCGTTGGACTACAACTTTGATCACCATTATGGCTATTTGATTGTATCAGAATCAGGGGATCACCAAGAGACCTACTCGGGCAAACAATATTAGGGGCACTCTGTTTGTTAATGGTTGGGGTAAGATCTAAATTCTGTCGGGATTGATAAGCGTGACATAGTCAATCAACCGCCTCTAAAGTAGAGCCTCCTGGTATGGGTAATGGCTTTAAACTATCCTGAGCCCTAGCCCCACCAGTTGTCGAAAAGCGCCTGATCTGAATAGACGAAGAATCTGGGGAGCAAGTTCTATACTCTAAGGCCAGGAGGTTCTCTGCTAAATCTGGGTTGGAGAGAGTAAGTTCGATACAGTCAGTGAGCTGATCATTTGACATACATCTCCGTGCTCTGACTATATCTTCCCTGATCAATGAGCGACAACCCCTGACATGACGTATCCAATGTATGGACTTGTTTATTAAGGAATCGAAGTTCTCGTACCTTGAACCTATTTTGGGAACATTAACCATAAAAACTATCTGCGCTTTAGTAGGAAAGCGAGATAATTGCTTACTTTGCTGGGGAGGTATATTTCTAGCCAAAGATGGAGCCGGTAAAGCTTCGACCGACCCTCTGCCATTCTCGACAGCCTTAAGATAAGGATCTTTATGCAATGCCTTTGAAAAGCGAGTTCCTAATGGACCTGCTGGGTTAGTAGGCGGAGCCTTAGCGGCTCGTCCCATGGAGATTATAGTAGCTGATTGCTGGCCACTATCTACTAGACCTCCCGATATTAGTGACTGACACAGATTAGATGGTACACAAATGTCTGATGTTTGTGAAATATTATTAGGAGTTAGGAGTTTAACAGTGGCCACAAGCTCCGTGATCATCACTTTCATAGATCCGACCTCTTTCTGAAGTAATTTAATAACTTGCAAGAGGGTCTTTAATGAGAAGGGGCAAGTGTCATCCGTCACGTTTGGGCTTTTCTCCGAGGTTGTCATGGGAGCAGAGGGTTGAGCTTCTTCACAAGTTTCATATTCCCCTGCCAATGCTGAGAAGCGATTGGCACAGATGACTATGGGTTCAATATGACAACTCACACCCCGGGCAGGGGAAATAGGTAGTTGGAAAGATGCATCGGTCACTAGATGCAATTCGGGGCCTGATCGTGCGATCTCCTTAGAAGCCACTGGATCCTTGCGGTAGATTTTCTGAAACATTGGTGGGATAGTAGTCGGGCGCGGGTCAGTAGGTTGTCTTGCTGATAGAGAGTTAGCGGGGTCGGAAGGGATTAGTGAGTCAGCTGATGGATCAACTCCCAAAAGCCCTTCGCACTCAGTAATGAGGTTATCTATTCTGTTCATAACACAACTATCGGTCAGATCTGCTTTTTTTGCTATTTTCCTGACCTTTCTCCCTTTATCTTTCTCATCAGCAGATACACTTGTCCTCCCTGCCCCTTCTGTAGTTTTTCTTTTGCCCATTTTAGTGCCAGGCCAAATAGGTAGCAAAAAGATAAAATAGACAAGAGTATCCTATGCCAAACAAGGAATAGCGAACTTCAAAACGTTACAACATTTCCACTAGTTCCAACAGCTTTATAAATCCCTGGAGCAAGTAAGTCACAACTATATAGCAAAGCCCAATATTTAAGGCGACACACAGTACCTTTGGAGTTTTCTAGTTCGTGTCCCAAACAGCAGATAAAAGAGGTCTGGCCCTGCCCTGCCTCTTCCTGGCAATGACGGGCAAGGACTGGCCTGCCCTTGGCCCGGGCTTCGCCCGGGCGCGTCCCGCGCCGCGGGGGGAGAGGCAGCGCTTTATGCGCGATGTTGAGCGCCTCCCTCTCGCAGGCAGCAGGTGTGTATGGTGCTCTGATCTCTGGGGCTTGTAGTCCCCTCGCAGATGATGAACGCTGTGGGGCAAGGAGAGCTGGATTAGCAGGTGGACCCTGGGACACCAGTCCCACCAGGGCAAGAAACAAACACCTTCACCGCCGCTGCGGTGTCAGAGCAGCCAGAATAGCATCCCGCGCCGCGGGGGGAGAGGCAGCGCTTTATGCGCGATGTTGAGCGCCTCCCTCTCGCAGGCAGCAGGTGTGTATGGCGCTCTGATCTCTGGGGCTTGTAGTCCCCTCGCAGATGATGAACGCTGTGGGGCAAGGAGAGCCGGATTAGCAGGTGGACCCTGGGACACCAGTCCCACCAGGGCAAGAAACAAACAACTTCACCGCCGCTGCGGTGTCAGAGCAGCCAGAATAGCATCCTTCATAGCATTATTTCATATATGTGTATAATTTAGGGAACTAGTCTAAGTGTTAGATATAACCTGAATATGATGACAAATTCCACTTAAATGTATCTTTTATCTGTAAATGTGTGCACTGAAATGACAAAAGAAGATAGATCCTACACACTCTTAATCAATGATGTATTCATGAAACTTTCAGAGACTGTTTTTTACATGTGTACTCATGTTATATGCCTTAAACGAGTTTCTAATATTTTGATTTAAAATATATTTAGTTACATCTTAGTACATTCAGAAAAATAGTAGTATATCATATTGGCATTTATTAATTGTAACCTTACTAAATGATTTCAAAATGCATCAGAATCATACTAGAATTTTGACATCTTTACATTTCCTATGGATGTATGCTTAATATTTGTATACATTTTATGATATATTAGCTTAAATTAATGTGAGCCTGACAGAAATGTGGTCTCTTGACTTGCTGAGTCCACTGCTCATGAGAGAATTTCTCAATATAGCAATAACATGAAACAGTGTTTTATTTCCTGAGTTCTCATGTACTGTACAAGACATTTGCTACGTTTTAGTTACAATGAGGACCATCTGTCTGGGATACTGTCCTCTTGAACTTGCTTATGTGCTCTCGCTAAAGGAACATTGTTTCAACGTTCCACTTACTAGATTTCTTAAGGACTGTGTAATTGTCCCACCTATTTCTATACATTTTGTCTTCTTTATGTCGCTTGATACTCATCCTATGCGAACAGACCAATGAATTCAGTGGTCTGGCCAAATGAGGTGACTCCAGGAGGTGTCACCCCCGGAAATTTAAGAATATAATATTGCATGATTGAACGGATAAGAAAGCTGAGCGGAGCTGAGCAGAGTGAACTGACTGGCAAATGGTCTGACACACACACACTCTGATAATGTTGGAAGGACTGCTGGTTATTTCCTTACTTTTGTTGGCAGAGACCTGCAGAACTTTCCTGGAAATGTTGACTTGCCCAATACGGACTCACCTGGTTTTCTTTCCAAACTGATCCATTTGCTATTTGCGCGTAGTGGTCCTCTTCCTTTCTGGGAGACTGCTTGAAGTGGCACTTTAGAACTTGAACAAATCGTTCTATAACCTGATGATATTTTACTGATGCATTGTTTTCCCTCAACATTTGATAAACTATACTAAAATTTCCATATTGACTCAGCTATCATGATTTGCTTTTTCAAATTGAATGTGCATTCCAAATTTGGGTTTACTAATGATCAGGAGAGATCATATTAGGGAGCTCTCAAAGCATCAAATACTAATGCTATTATTTCGTATAGCTTTAACCGAGCTCTTGGTGTGTATGATTCTGGCTTGCCTACTTTTCTTTAGGAGATTTGGGCTTGCAGTGGTGAACCTAAATCTTCATAGCATTGTTCTGAGAGTAATTTTCATGAGTTTGATTTCCGGTTTGTAGTCTAGTTATCCAATTCCTGGTCCTCATTGGATGACTATTGGGACCCTTATATCCAATCCCTCTTGGCACAAAACAAGGTCCATCTGAGGACCAAGAGAGTGGAGTAAAATATATGACAGGAAGAAAGATACAGAGAAAAATGTGGTTTCATGGGCCCAGTAAACGCTACAACAGTTATTCTGGTAGCGTGTCGGATGGTTTCTTGCCCGATTAAGTTAGGATATAAGGGGGAATCCCTACTAAGACCCCTATTGAGACCATGATTAAAAATTAGGCTGAATTCAAAGCTCTATGTTCAGTTGAAGGTAACGATGTGCCAGTTTGGAGGAATATGACAAAGGCAACAAGTCAGCAGTGTGAGTATTAATAGGGTTGCGCGTTGCTATTGCTTAAAGCTTAGATTGCGGTAATATGGCTGTGTGAGGGAGGTTATGCAAAGTACTTAGAGTTATGTTTGAGTAAATCACTTTATGCAGTGAAGTTGAAGTTGTTATTGAGTCTGAAGTGGTCTAAGATCCTAGGATATACACCTATGGGTGGTCTCAGTATGGTATATACTGAGTAAAACTGTCTGCTGTGGTCTTGAAGGTACTGCGCATGAGACGTCGTCTGCAGTACCCCTTATTGAAGGGAACTTTCATTGGTACAGTTGAGAAATCTACAAATTTGAAAATAGGGAATGCACACCCGCTTGAAACAATAAGTTTATCCATGTTAGTCCTCACCATTCGTACATGGTCGCGTGCTCACTGGTATGGTGCCCTGCCTTAATGGCACCTGAGTATTATATTACTATATTGAGGGACGGTTACCCGCCCCCACTCCAACGGCACAGCGTGATGCTGCTTGCATGATTCTTCTTTAGTACATAATTTTATCCTGGTTTTTCCTTTCTTTCGTCATGTTTTCCACTCTACTTCCTCATTTTAGTTTCACACGTAAGGTAACATGCCAATTGTCACCGGTTTCTCATGTTCAGGATTGTCCATCCGGACCTTATTTCAAGAACAAGTACAGATGCAAAAACGTTCATCCAAAGCAGTATTTTATTAACCCAATGCATTTCGGGCACATCAAGCCCTTCGTCGGGGGTAACTAAAAGCAACAATAAAACAAGCTTTATTATTTTATCCTACATTACATAATCTCAATAACAGCAATGACGAATTAATTACGCCTCAAGTCCTTTCTAAACTACATCTTTCACATTCATTTTAATCTTCCATTAAACTATCATTTAATAACCTGCCATATATTATTGCCACAACCATTGACATTGCCTGGTTCCAATTGACTTCCCTCTATTATCTCTTCTTTATCTAAAAACGGTGATTACCTCTGACATGCTCCCGTGCTCTAAACTGAACTTCACATACTCTCAACTCATGTCTTTCTTAATTACACCTGCTGTCCTGTTCCCCTCTCTTCCAAGCGACCATACACTCAACCCGTCTCCTTGTGTAACAATTATTGCACCCACACCTCACTTTACCACATATCAACCACATACCGTCCCCACTTCCAAATCAACTTCATCACAATTCTTATCATTCTCACATTCTCACTACACCACACTATCATACTACCCTCCCCCTCTCTAATATTCACATCATTCACTCATATATTTCTATCACCCTCGCGGTTTCATTAAAGCCGCATAATGCAACTCAACTGCTGATCTCTCCCCACATTATCATCTTTGCTAACGCGTATACTCGAAAAACAATTCAGCTATTTTAACCTGAAATCACATTCTTCGTACCTGCTTCAACTCAGTGACATGTCCCTCCTCCTCTCGCAGTTGCAAAGAACAATGTCTCCCGTATTTTTCAAAAGTGCCGGTTTTAAACAAACTCACGTGACTTAACCCCACCTACATTTCTGGCAACCAATTAACAACTTGATTGACCCCACTCCCTGGAACTATGTCCTAGATTCCTAACTACTACCATTCCCATAATGCACTAGGACAACATATTCAAACAACTCAATGAAATTGCACAAGTGGCGTGTTAATAAAAATGAAAAATTAGTGCAATAAGTGCAACATCACACCTAAACACATTAAAAAGATTATGATAATTGCTGCAATTGTCTTTCAATGCTTGTTACTGTTCATTTAAGTGCCCCATTCAGTAAAACATTGCTGGATGCACACGATCTTCCGCCTTACGTGTGATAATAGCTATTATCACACGTAAGGCGGAAGATCGTGTGCATCCAGCAATGTTGAAGCAGGTACGAAGAATGTGATTTCAGGTTAAAATAGCTGAATTGTTTTTCGAGTATACGCGTTAGCAAAGATGATAATGTGGGGAGAGATCAGCAGTTGGTTGCATTATGCGGCTTTAATGAAACCGCGAGGGGTGATAGAAATATATGAGTGAATGATGTGAATATTAGAGAGGGGGAGGGTAGTATGATAGTGTGGTGTAGTGAAAATGTGAGAATGATAAGAATTGTGATGAAGTTGATTTGGAAGTGGGGACGGGTATGTGGTTGATATGTGGTAAAGTGAGGTGTGGGTGCAATAATTGTTACACAAGGAGACGGGTTGAGTGTATGGTCGCTTGGAAGAGAGGGGAACAGGACAGCAGGTGTAATTAAGAAAGACATGAGTTGAGAGTATGTGAAGTTCAGTTTAGAGCACGGGAGCATGTCAGAGGTAATCACCGTTTTTAGATAAAGAAGAGATAATAGAGGAAGTCAGTTGGAACCAGGCAATGTCAATGGTTGTGGCAATAATATATGGCAGGTTATTAAATGATAGTTTAATGGAAGATTAAAATGAATGTGAAAGATGTAGTCTAGAAAGGACTTGAGGCGTAATTAATTCGTCATTGCTGTTATTGAGATTATGTAATGTAGGATAAAATAATAAAGCTTGTTTTATTGTTGCTTTTAGTTACCCCCGACGAAGGGCTTGATGTGCCCGAAATGCATTGGGTTAATAAAATACTGCTTTGGATGAACGTTTTTGCATCTGTACTTGTTCTTGAAATAAGGTCCGGATGGACAATCCTGAACATGAGAAACCGGTGACAATTGGCATGTTACCTTACGTGTGAAACTAAAATGAGGAAGTAGAGTGGAAAACATGACAAAACAGTTGAGAAATCACCATCATTACAATTGTTCTCAGTGCACAGAGAACGGTTTTAATGATTAGATTGAAGTCACACTGGTCGAGATTTCCCTCAGAGTGGGTGTTAGATAAAGGTAGATTGGGGTGTTTATTGAATCTTTCGAGTAAGTGGAATCTATACTTTTTAGTGGAGAAGACAGTAGTTTTTGAAAACACTTGCATTTTTTGGGAATATTGCTTAGAAAAGAATGCGCACAGAGAATTGTGAAGGAGGGGTAGCTGCTGCAAAGAATGAGGTGACATCACAGGGTGCCTCGCTGGTATTGGTCGGTTGGTGTAATGCCATGCTGGGATAGGTTGAAAACATCATAGAGTGTTGCGCTGGTATTGGCTGATTGAAAATAAACAAGGAAGAGTATACCAGAGTTACCGAGCAAGTTATTTGTGAAAGACAATATTACAATATTTGTTTTTGAGAAAAATGAAGATTTTGGAAAATGTAAAGAGTTTGATGCAGGTAGATGTCCCCGTACCCACTAGAGATAGGGTACCAATACCACTGAGGGTACACCAGCTTTATACATGACACAGGAGAGAGGATATCATATGTGCACATGGCTTGCGAACTGGATGAAATACACTGAGAAAGACAGGCCTTTAGCTTTCCCACAATATGGAACATTTAATACTCAAATTCTTGAAACTTTGTGAAGACATCTGTATGAAATCAAACCACTCCCAAGACCCATACAATTTGTAGCCCTTAGTGAATGAGAACATATAGCTCATCAGAAAGAGAAACACAAATTTCAGAGAAGATCCAAGAACACTTTAAATCGATATGTCGAGGCTGGATGGGATGCACAGCAGGAAGCTTGGAGAACAGATATAGCTGAGGGAACTCGTATGTATCCTGTACTAGTTACCGAGAAAGAAGAAGGAAGGAAATGTAAGGAAAAGAAAAAACACATTGAGGATTCCCAGACACTGACACAAACCGATGACAGTGAAGATGAAATTGATGACAAATTCTTAAATGAATACTGTTAAATTGTCCCCCACCCTATAATGAGGATCAAGCCCAGAGTTTAGCAAATTCTAATGGTGGGAAAATTCAGAAAGCATCTGTCATGCCGACAAGTTCCAAATTCACACAATCCTTTCTTACCTATAAATGATGTTGCAGGGAGACCTGAAACAAATAATCAGACTATGTTAAACGCACTGGATGCCCTGACTGTCCCTGTGACAATAGGTCCTGTAGTTCTGTTATACCAATCTGGGAATAGTAGACAAAACACACATACTTTAGCCGTCCCTACTTGGATGAGTGGCTCAGTTCCTACACTGATAGATCCGAGATCAGCACACATAAATCAAGAACAATTAATTCTGACTTCAGCAAATGTTCCTAGTAGAATGAATGCAGGTTCAAACACAGATTTGGCTTAACAAACCACTTTAGCTGGGAGATTTGGAAATGGCATGGAAATCCCAAACGGGATCCCAAAACATAGCAGGAAGAACTCTTCAGTTGGGATTGCCAGATTCTGATGTATCTCTTTTACCGTCCTCTCCTGTTACAGGTGCAGAAGGACCAAGCGAAATTTACTTGGGAATATCCCAGAAAGACAGATAGGTCCCACACCTATGGAACTTGATGACTGGATCAGAGACATAGCACATTCTTTATACAATAGGAGTGCAGGAACCCAAGAAACCACTGCTTCAAAAACTAGTAAGCATAAGACTCTCGATGTAGCAAAACTCAAGATAGAACTAGAAGAAATGATAATTGGAACTGTTATCCCCGCTGGGATAGCTGCTTATCAAGACAACAAACTGATGTTAATATGTAAGGATATTACCAGACGTGCTCGAAACACACATGAGAAACTGTCTGATTTGGTACAGAAGTATAGGGTGGACATGCAAAGATCAAAGACACTACAGAGATCCTACAGATTAGACTTTAGTTAGACATTGAAAACTTGAGGCCTCCGGGAATGAGATTACAAATCAATGGGTTGTTAACTACACTTAGGGAATGGGGAGAGTTGGAAAAGTGGGAATAAAATGGTCCAAAAAGAAGGAAGCAAAGAGAATTCTAATGCAACTGTTCCCAGTCATTAAAGATTATGGAGGTGAAGGAGTAAAGATACTTCCTGAGAGAGGTACCTGGAGGAGGGTATGTACATGTTCCATGGACAAGACCAGATATATTGTCTTTTACAAATTATTTTCTGAGATTGAGAGAAAATCCAGTTGAATGGTACAAACAAGTTGAGAGATCTGTGAAGGTTTCAAAGGTTTTGTTGAAGGATTTGGATACTCTGTTTGACATTGTGGTTCCAAGTGATTTTGGGGCAGAATGTAAAATTGTTATCGATTGGCCTGAAACTGAACCACCTAGACATCTACGTACTGGTGCACCATCACCTGAGGTAATGAAAAAATACAATCAAGCCATTAACTATTTGAAGGGAAAAATCTCTCCTAAAGAGATCGATTGGGTGAAGATAGACAGGACAACACAGGAGTTGAAGGAGACAGTGCATGCCTATTATGAACGGTTATTGCAGTGGGATGGAGAATGTGTCAGGGAAGGATATGGGACATTTTGTCTATCGTTCGTATATGGGTTGAGCAGTGGCGGCTCCTCCGCTAAGGCGGAGGAGCGTCGCCTAACTGCCAGGAGCAGCAACGAAAGGAAAAAATAAAATGATAAGAACGGAATGTTATTATCATTTTATTTTTTCCTCCTGCTGCGGCAGTGCTTGAGGGGGGGCGTGGTGGAGCTGCAGGGGAGGAGTGGTAGAACACTCCTGTGCACAATGACTGTTTGGTCAGCCCTCTTGGGCCGCCCAAAACAGTCCTGCGCACTTCCCTGTTCTCCATGCAGGCTGCATTACAGCCTGCATGGAGAACATGCCCACCCCTTCAGCCCCAGGCTGAGCGCTGTGTCAAGGCGTTCAGACCAATCACAACTCTGCTTTGCAGCATTGTAATTGGCTTAGGGGTGGGAGCCTGGCTGTCTGCTTCCTGTTCCGACCTGGAGTCGGACACAGGCGAGCGGGAGAGAAGACGTGGGACCCGGCGGCAGCAAGGTAAGTTTTATCATTATTTTTTTTTAAAGCAGCAAAGCAGCCCACCCCCCCTGCGCCCACCCCTCTACCCGTGCCTACCCCCCCACCCCCGAGCCGTGCCAGCCGTCCCTGGGGTTGAGACCTGAAATCAGCATCAGGATCCAGCAGCATTTGATTTGTTGGCAAAGCAAGCCCATAGACGAAATTCTCTGATATGCTAAATATTGTGGAGACAAACTTGAGGCCAAGCATAAGAAGCTGAAGGAGAAGCTGATGATAGCTCAAATGAAAGCTGCTAAGAAAGGTTACAGTGGTGCTGGTGGTGATTTCACAAATATAGTACAGGGAGATTTTCAGTCATATTCTGGGACGCGAGGAGTAGGTGGAGGGTAACAACAGGGTATGCCATCACAAGATAGAGGTAGAGGTGTTTCGATCGAAATTATGAAAATGACTAATCCGTGTCATATTTGCGGCAAATTTGGGCATTGGAAACGCAAGTGTCGATTTAATTGTCTTAATCAGTTAAATGGACAGGTTCAACAGGTTGGGAATGCACAGTCACAAGGAGGTTACAAGGTACAGAGTCAGCAAACTCATAGGCAGCAAAATCAAAATCCAAATATGCCCCAAGCCCTGATGCCTCAAGTGAATGGTCAGGTTCAGAAATATAATTCAAGCAAAGGACTTCACACAAATGCCCAAGCTGATTCAAATCAGAATGTAGCCCAACAATATTTGATTCAGATTGATGACACAGACTCATAGATGTCCCAATGACGGTGCCTGAGGGGGGAGGAGGAATGCGTGCTGGGGCATCCTTAGAGGTAGATCAGAGTGGTCCCTATGTGGATAGCAAGATTAATGGGGCTCCTATCTCATTCCTTGTTGACACAGGTGCTACCCGTTCCACTGTGAGAACAGCGGAAGTTCCAAACCTACCCCTCTCGGAAGAAAGAATCCAAGTTGTGGGAGTTTCAAATCAATTAATGTCCAACCCAGTAACAGAACCTATACCAGTTCAAATTGGGTCCTTTGAGGACTTACATAAATTTGTGGTGTGTTATTTAAGCCCGGTAAATCTGTTAGGACAGGACTTGCTGGCAAGCTCAACTGTTCCATTTACTGTACACCAAAAGGAATCAAATTCCATACTAATGATGAAGGCATTGTTTTCAAATTGGCTGAACAAAATTCTGAAGTTGAAGGATTATTTCCCATGCAGACTAGTGATGATTTACCTCTGGAATTGAGAGATACTGTGTCTCCAGAAGTTTGGGATTTTACAGTAAAAGACATTGGTCTAATCAGAGGTGTGGCTCCAGTACGAATTACTGTGAAGCCCAATGCTGAATTTTCTCAGATTCCTCAGTACCGTTTGAGTCCAGAAACAATTGCAGGAATCACTCCATTGATTGAATCAATGATCGAGCAGGGAATCCTGAAGGAAATCATGGGAAGTCCATGTAATGCTCCGATTATGAGTTTGCAGAAGCCCAATGGGAAGTATCGGATAGTGCAGGACTTGAGGCGACTCAACCAGATTGTCGCTCCATGCTGTCCTGTTGTGCTAAATCCAGCTGTGATCCTTTTTCAAATTCCATGTGAAGCTGAATGGTTTTCTGTCATTGATTTGTGTCAAGCCTTGTTTTCTATTCCATTGCATGAGGACAGTCAATTTTTATTTGCTTTCCGGGTTCAGAAATCGTGTCTTGGTATGGTGCTGAGTCCCTCAAGGGTACACAGAAAGACCCTCAATTTTTCACCAGATCTTGAAAAAGAATCTGGAATCTTTAGTGATGCCAAATCACTCTGTTCTTGTCCAGGCTATTGACAACCTGCTGGTAGCGTCAAGTACTCAGGAGGCTTGCATATGCGACACCATCACATTGTTGAATCATTTGGCAGAGAATGGACATAAAGTGTCACCATCCAATTTGCAGTTCTGCCATAGGGATGATCTATATCTAGGACATCATATTGAGAAAGGAACCAGAAAGGCGTCACAAGTCAGAATTACTGCAATTCTAAAGATGAACCGCCCAGTACACAAAAGGAAGTCCGCATGTTTTTGGGAATGGTTGGTTATTGTTGGCAATGGATTCCCAATTTCTCTTTGACAGCGAAGCTTCTACAAAGGCTTACTCACATGTGTCCGACCCAGTGCCTTGGGATGATGAATGCATGTGCTCTTTTACTGAACTGCGAGAGGGTCTTTGTCGAGCTCCTGCTTTGGGAATGCCAGACTACAACAAAAGCTTTACTCTGTTTTGCAGTGAGCATGAAGGTTGCACATTGTCAGTGCTAGCTCAAATGCATGGTCCTGCGCTCAGACCTGTGGCATATTTTTTGGCTAATCTTGATCCTGTAGCTACTGCCTTGCCTGGATGCCTTAAAGCTGTTGCTGCAACATGTGTGAGCTTGGAACAGAGTGAGAGCATTGTGATGGGACATCAATTGGGAGTGCATGTACCACATTCCGTTGAGATATTGCTTACTCGTACGTACTCGAACGCAACATCGCACTAGCATCCGTCTCACAAAATATGAGCTGGTTATTTTGGGAATCGAAAACATACGTCTGATGATATGTACGAATTTGAATCCTGCACGTTTAATGCCCTTGCCTGGAAATGGGATTATGGTTGATGAAGCAGATCATGATTCCTTGGATGTAACTGAATTGTGTACCAAGCCAAGGCCGGATAGTTCAGATACCCCATTGCCTAAATCTGATAATGTGTTGTTTGTGGACGGATCTTGTTTGCAAGATGCAGAGGGAAATCTGAAAGCTGCTTATGCTGTGTGTACGGTTGCAGGCGTGATTGAAGCTTCCTGGCTACAGGGTATATACTCTGCCCAGGTTGCCGAGTAGATAGCCTTGATGCAAGCCTGTAACTTATCTGACAAATTTGCAGTTACCATCTTCATCGATAGTCAGTACGGAGTTGGTGTCGTACATGACTTTGGGCAGTTGCGGTCACAGCGTGGGTTCATGACATCGTCAGGATTCCCCATTCGAAATGGGGAAAGCGTGAGGAACCTTCTGCTGTAATTGCAACTGCCTGCTCAAATTGCCAAGGTGAAGTGTGCTGCCAAACCGCAGGGCAATGATTATGTCACAGTCGGAAACTGCTATGCGTATGAGACTGCGCGCTATTGCGCTCTAAATTCTTACACCTACATTGGAGTTCTTCTTCAAGAAAACACGGATGTCAATGAGTGTAGGCTGTTATTGTCAACTGTAGAGACCTGGGAGAAAGTGAAGGCATTGCAGGATGAGGTACCAGAGGTGGAACTACAAGGATGGGTGAAAGCAGGTTGTACCAAAAGACAAGAAGATGAGGTCTGGGTATACACCGATGGAAGACCCGTACTACCAGATAGTTTGCTGCCTCCCATGGCATGCCACTATCATGGTCCTGCACATGTTGGAAGGGATGCTATGATGTGTCTCTTTGGCCAAACATGGTTTAATCCACCATTCAGAGCTGTAGCAGAGGCATTATGTCATAGGTCCATAGTGTGTCTACAACAGAATGTAGGCAAAGGAACACGAGTTACAATGAGTCATGTAGGAAGATCTGAGGACCATTTAACAGGATGCACCTCGATTTCATTGAGATGCCTCCTTGCAATGGTATGAGATACATTCTTGTGATTGTATGCATTGTCTCCTGATGGGTAGAGGCTTACCTCACACAAAGGAATTATAGCTTGACTGTGGCCAAGCTGCTTTTGAGGGAGCTCATACCGTGTTTTGGATTTCCAACTTCTTTGGAGTCAGACCGAGGGACACATTTCAATAATGAGGTCTTGAAGATGTTATGTGCAGCATTACAAATTGATCAGAAGCTAGATTGTGCTTACCGGCCAGAAGCTTCTGGCTTAGTGGAGAAAGTTAATGGAACATTAAAGTCCAGGTTGACAAAGGTGAGTGCTTCAATGTCTCTGAAATGGCCTGATGCTTTACCTCTTGTGTTGATGAGTTTGAGAAGCACCCCAGACAGAAGAACAGGATTGTGCCCTCATGAAATCATCATGGGGAGGGCTATGAGACAGCCTGCAGTCCCTGCGAATCAATTAGTCAATATAACAGATGATTTGATGCTTGATTATTGTAAAGGACTGGCTGACATGGTATGTTCTGTGTCTCAGTAGGTTGGGGAAGCTGCAACGTCACCTCAACAGGAGCAGTGCCACAACCTCAGCCCCGGTGACTAAGTCCTGGTAAAGAAGCACGGGCGCAAATCGTGCATGGAGCCTCGTTGGCGTGGGCCATTCCAAGGGATTT
This sequence comes from Calotriton arnoldi, assembly GCA_963921515.1. Classification (NCBI taxonomy): domain Eukaryota; kingdom Metazoa; phylum Chordata; class Amphibia; order Caudata; family Salamandridae; genus Calotriton; species Calotriton arnoldi. Next base: position 2,479,496 of record CAWUFW010000509.1, read on the forward strand.
GGGTAAACACAGCTGCTGTTAAATGTGGTGGTCTTCCAAATTGGGTATACGCTACTCACACTTGCTGAGTCCCATGTCCCCTTGAAGGTACAGTGCCTGTTTTGGATGTGCCGGTGGTTACAGTGAGACAGCCATCTCAGGTTAGCCAAACTTTAGAGGGGACTCCAGCTACTGGGACTCTTAGCACTGGTCCAGAGGAGGGTCCGAGAGAGTCAGCTCTTGTAAGTACAGAAGGGTCATGAGAGGAATAGCTGACCAGGTGAAATTTTGACCTAAATGAAGAGAACAGTGCATCTGAAACGTGAGCAGTGAATTGAGACCGTTGGCCCAAAAGAACAGACAGATTGAGACCCATTCTAACTGAACGCCGAGTACCACGAGCAATTGCAGAAGTCTCTGGTCAGTCATATCACAGCGACAGTGATGATGAGGTACCATCAGTGAGAAGGTCCAAAAGAGCAAAGATACCAAGTCACAAATATGCTGCACCAGAGTGGACTTACCTGTCATTGAATGATTGGGAAAAGGCATATCACACTTTTTGTTTAACAATTCAAGCTCCTATGATCCGCCTTGAAAGACTGATGTAGTCAAGTTGACCTTTGCAAACCAAAATTGAGGTCAATACAATGAGACGGAAGTACAGGAGTCTATACAATTTATGGACTGAATCAGCAAAGCTGTGAGTAAACACAAACTGTGACAAAGAGAAGCTGAAGATCAAACTAGGCAAGTTCCGAATCTTCACCTGTGCTGCAACGCTGCTAACATCTAATTTAAAATTAACGAAGTCATGAGGACTGATTTTAGAGAAGTCATGGATCCAAATTTGGTATTGTTGAGGCGCAAACGTGTATGTGCTTGTATACTTGCACCATATTCTATAATTCTTGTCACATTTCTCATAATTCTAAATTTACCTCATCATGTGTATTTAGAGACCATTAAACCCACTTCTGTTCCTAAATCTCCATTAGAAGATAATAACAATGGACTAAGCATGTTAGCTGATAAGACTTTACATGGAAATCAGTCTGCTAGAGATTTCTCACTGAATGTCTTTTCCAAGCTGTTATTTATGAATATGTTGAAACCATGGAGGCACGAAATTGTAATGTGTGCTTACAGTTACCCACTCAGTTTAGAAGGGATTACTTACCATCATTTGCCTGCTACTTAATGGGATTCTTGCAGTGTACTAACTAGTTTGTTTTATTGCAAAGGACAATTTCAATATTATTATTCTAACTACGATCTAGTCTATTCTGAAGTGCCTGTTAGAAAATACCTAAATATTGTGCCTGATACACAAACTGCTGAAATGATAGAGGAATTTTTCAAACCCATTCAAAGTCTAGACATTGCCTATGCACACCAACACAATTTAACATGCTTTTTACATAAAGTAGAAAAATAATTTATACATTCAATTGAAGACAGATTTAGAGATATCATGGGTAAAGTTGCAAATCATACGACAATTCCCCCATGGTCTCTTAGAGAACCTGTACTTAAAAAGACAGGAACAACAGCTGCGATTGCTTCAGACTGGCAACATAGAGGGAAGCTATGTATATCACGGCGCAAATCTGAATACAGTAATAACTTTGTTGGTTCCAGCGAATATGACCACAAGTTCCAAATTGTCGCTGGTTGGGGATTATACCTGGGAGGTGTAGATCCTGTATTTCCAGGGATTTACTACATTTGTGGGAAAAATGCCTATTACAGGCTGCCTAAAAAATTGTATGGATCTTGCCACATGGAAACAGTTTTTCCAAAAATGTATTATGTGGATCAATCTGATGAAATCAATTAAGTGAAACATACCAGACTAAAAAGGGGTGCTAGTGCTGCTGAAATAATAGGAGACATATTCAGTGTAATAATTCCATCAGTTGGGGTGATACTAAATTCTCACAAAATTCTGATTTGGGTGAGGGCGGGAGTACCCTTTCAGTGTACGGGCCAAATAATTGATCCGGATGGAAGGTATGTCATACTATCAGGCAGATTGGATGGAAGAGATATAACCGTGGGTAGCCTATATGGCCCTAATACGGAGCAGGCCTCGTTTTTGACTCAGCTCCCAGGAACGCTGGCCTCAGTTCTGACGGGATAGGTCATACTAAGAGGGGACTTTAATTGTATTATGGATGTGGGATTTGATCGTTCTCATCCACCACTCCCTGATGCTCCTATATATAAGTTAGCAGAGGCGCGCCGAAATTGGCAACAGAGGTGGGGATTAATGGACTCCTGGAGGGCGCAGCACCCTGGGGACAGAGACTACTCCTTTTTTTCAGCACTCCACGAGGCCCATGTCAGGCTAGATTCTATATTATGCTCTCCTGACATACACGAATGTGTGCTAACTAGCGAATACCTCACCAGAACAATCTCGGATCATAACCCAGTGTTGGTGGGGGTACTCTGGACCCGTGAGAGACCTAAAATCCAGACTTGGCGACTGAGACCAGAAGCGTTGGAAAACCAGGTCTTCCGAACGACAGTGGGTAATGCTATCGGTCAATATTTCACAGAGAACACCGGAACGGCGACAACTAAATTAATAGAGTGGGACGCCTTTAAATCAGTGATCCGAGGGCGCTGTATCTCGGAGGCAGTGGGAGTATGGAGGGTACTGCTGCAGGACACGCTAGCGGCTGAGCAGAAGCTCCGAGACTTAGAGAGAGAAAGACCAGAAAAAAGAGACAAGCAGGAGGAGCTCCTGACAGCCAAGAAAGCAGTGGCTGAGCAAGTGGAGAGACTACGCTGCATCAATTACAAAAGTTACGTAGTTAGGGCCCACTCTGAAAGGGATACATCCGGGGCCTTGCTTGCCTGGTTGGCTAATCCGGCCCGGAGGGGATCAGTAATACTAGAACTGAAAGAACAGGGGGGAGAGATTTTTCACCGCCAACAGGACATTAATGGGAGGTTCCTGGAATATTACACTGCCTTATATAAGAGCAGACTGTCCCCAACGAATGAGGAACTTGCTGACTTTATAGGAGACGTGGAACTCCCGGTAGTACCAGAGGAAAAGGCTGAGTCCCTGGGGGGGGGATATTGACTTGAGCGAGGTGAGGGGGGCCATAAAGACCATGGCCAGAAATAAGACAACAGGAACGGACGGACTTCCGGTGGAGTTTTATTCGACATATGTCGACTTATTAGCCCCCAGACTGGTAGAATTGTATAACCAAGCGAAACAGGAGGGTCATCTGCCCAATACAACGAGAGAAGCTGTAATCATTCCATTGTTAAAACCTGGGAAGCCAGTATGGGACACAACGGCCTACAGGCCGCTCTCTATGCTCAACCTAGACTATAAAATTCTGAGTCGGATACTGGCGACTCGCCTTCTCCCTTATATGTCAACATTGATACACCAAGATCAAGCGGGTTTCATTCCCACCAGAAACACAGCATTGAATGTCAGACGACTACTGCACGTGTTGGAGACCAGATCCCACTGCGAAGATGAGGCGAAGATCTTTGCAGTGGATATTGAAAAGGCATTTTATAGCCTGGAATGGACTTACCTCTTTGAGGTAATGAGGAAATTTGGACTGGGGCCTGACTTCATTAAATGGACGGCTCTCCTTTATAAGGACTTCACCGCCCGGGTTAAGACGGGCAGAGTGATTTCTGAAGCCTGCAGAATAGAACGGGGAACGAGGCAGGGGTGCCCGCTGTCACCCCTGCTGTTTGCCCTGGCCATGGAACCGATGGCAGCCAGGGCTTGCACAGGCCAATACTATCAAGGGTTAGAGTTGTCTGGTCAGATCCACCATATAGCAGTATACGCAGATGACTTACTGTTATTCCTTGCAGATGCGCGGGAGGCGCTCAGAGGGGCTAAAGAACTTCTACACAATTTGGGGCGAATAGCGGGCCTGCAGGTGAACTGGACAAAATCATGTCTTTTCCCAGTCAGAGCAGATAGGGTAGGTCCACAAGAGACGGAAGATGTCCAATAGGAGAACCACTGCCTGACGTACTTGGGCACCCAGATATATCACACTCAGGGAGATTTATTGGAAGGAAACGTGGGGAGAGCCCTGAGAGGGGTTAAGAGTAGTTTTGATTTCTGGGGGACCTTGCCTTTGTCAGTGATGGGTAGAGTTGCCCTACCGAGGCTACTGTATTACTTCGCAGTGTTGCCGGTTTGGATCCTGGCGCGAATGTTTAACCAACTTAAATCATTGGTGACCATGTTTATATGGGGGTCCGGCAGGCGAAGAGTAGCACTTACCACCCTTATGAGGCCAAGAGCCGAGGGAGGACTGGAAGTTCCCGACTTTGAGAACTATTACCTAGCAGCACAATTACAGTGGCTCACAAAATGGGTGGCAGGTAAACTTAGAGGGACAGGAGACCAGAGAGAGGGAGCCCCTAACCTGCAACTATTATCGCGAGTAGTAGTGAGACTACCTATACAAGACTGTGATATCCCCACTGAACTGAAAACAGCACGTAAATGTTGGAACAGAAGCTTGCGACGATCCAAAATCAAATACCCTTATGCACCAGAGATCCCGTTGGTCATGTGTGAAGCGCTGCCTCATGGAGGCGACTGGCGTAGATTGGAGGTCTGGGGAGAACTGGGTCTATCCACGATAGGGGACCTATATGAGGAGGGGAACATGATCCCTTTTAACAATCTTCAGGAAAGATATGATATACCTGGAGGGGATTTCTAGCTACATACAGCCCTGATCGCAGCAATATGGAAACACTGGAGGGAGGGACTCACAGAACCACAAACTTCGACGAGTGCCAATATATAGTTACTGTGGCTGGCACCTTTAAGGCGGTTACGTGCATTTATAGGCAACTCACATATGAAACACTCTCCCCTCTGAATAAAGTACATCAACAATGGGGAGCTGATCTGGGTGAACCTATAGTGGACAAGGTCTGGGGAGAGTTGGTAGAAAGAGCATGGAAAAGCACAAGAAACGCTAGATTTCAATTAGTAAACTTTTACGTGTTACACAGGGCCTACCTTACCCCGGGCAAGATTAATAAGTATTTTAATATGCAAACAGTGTCCTGCCCACGCTGCAACATGGTAGGAGCAGAATTTCTACACATGTTTTGGAGCTGCCCGAACCTGGGAGACTTTTGGGAGGAGGTAACCACGATTCTAGCAGATGTGACTGACGGAGAGATAGCAACTACACCTGGATATTGCCTTTTACACTGGTTCTCCCACACAACCAGAAATAAAGTGACAAGTAAGTTCCAGGATCTTGGCCTGGCACTGGCCAAAAGGGACATTACCAGTCATAGGAAATCGAGGGATGGCCCTAACATACTCAGGTGGAAAAGGTGGAAAAGCTCTCTGTGAGGGAGCTGTCAGATTGCAAATAGCTAAGAAGACGGGGAGCGAAAAGACACTGGAGACGGCTAGGGTTTGGGTAGCATTAGTGGAATTGTTAAAACACCCGGAGAATGAGGGAGATGAGAACCCGGCAGGGGAGGCCCCTGAGGAGGAAGGATGAGCTCTGCACCCTGAACTCCGCTAAATGACGGGTAAAGCAACTGGCTTACAGCTGCTGTAACCCCTACAATTGCCAGGATACCAGTATTTACCTATATTAGTATCTATTCGAACTAAGAGTAGGACAACCCCAAACCAGTTAAGTAGGGGTTTAGATATATGAGACACGCCTGGGAGGGAGCTTAGGGTGGGGGGAATAGTTGGGGTTAGTTTATAGGTTATGATATCGAGCAGTGAGTATACGGTTTAAAAGAAATGATTCTGTAGCACTGATTCCAAATTCGTTCGTAGCACCTTCTCATGGGATATGGGAAACAGGGGTATTGGACTATTGAAATGATGCACTAGAATACAGTTGATATGTATCCGCAGCCCACAGTAGATTTCACTTTGGTGTAAGTAACGTCTAATACCGATGTAAACTGTTGAATAGCTGAAATAACAATAAAGTTTGTTTAAAAACAAAAACAAAAATCATGCATGCGTGCACCTTCATCGTGACGCTCCGGTGGCCATTTTTTAAAATTTACAGCTCTACTATTCTGATTTTGGAATGGTAAATTAAAAGTGAAAATAATGAAAAAGGAGTTTCCGGGTCAGAATGACGGCCCCCGGGGAAAGCAGGACGCAGTCTAGTCTTTCCCCGGGGGATTCGCGCCAGAAGGAGCAGGCTGGAGGGGAAGGGGAGGGAGTAAAAGAGGGTTTAAGGGAGCAGGAAGGGGAAACGACTTCCTCTTCCTGTTTCCTAGCGCCAGCGGGAGGGTCAGAAAAGTTTGAGGTGAGGGAATTTAGGTCCGGGAGCGGGGAAAAGTATTGCACTGGTGCTGGTCGGCGCCCGGAGCAGCTTTGGGGTTTTTCAGGGGATGGCAGGAGCGGATGCGGAGGCAGTGAAGGAGGCCCTGCCAGTCCTCAGCAGGGCGGGGCGGGCGGATCTCTTACGCCCGGGAGTTCTAGATGAGGCGTGGGTAGGGATGACGCGGACCCCCCGGTCCGCGTCGGCCGGAGTGGCGGCAGCAGTGGCAGCATGCCGGGAGTCTCCAACGCGGACACCCCACGTGGCCGGGAAGGGGGGGGGTCCGGGTAAAGTCGGCGGGAAGCGCGGGGGCGGGAGGAAGAGCCTGCCCGCTGTGCTAGCTGTCGATGCTGTCGGGAGGGGGGGAGCAAGGGAGAGCTGGAGGGACGGCCGGGGGGACTGCAACAGGCTTTACCAGGTGGGGCAGCAGGTCTCGGCGAGGCTCAGGCGGGCCAATTCGAGGCAGCAGGGAGGGAGGGGGGGTTGGCCCTGGAGTCCAGTGGGGGAACCCGGGGGGCAGGTGGGGTGGGGGGGTGGGGTCTCAGGACCTGTTCCGGTCAGGAATGGGGGGCTCGCACCCCGAGGGAGGGGCTCCTGGGGGGGAGTCCCCGCTGGACCTTTCTCAGGGGAGGGACAGCAGAGGAAGGGGGTGTCCATCTGGGGGGCCCCTGCGGGCAGGGGGGGGTAGGCCTGGCCGCGCTGGCACCTAGAAAAGGGGCAGGGGGGGAGGACGGGGGGCAGCCCTCATCAGCCTGGGGCGGAGGTGGGAGTTCATGACCCTGGAAGAGAAAATCCGGGATCAGAGGCGCGTTATTCGGGACACGGAGGCTAAGTGGGCGGAGTTGTGCGCTGCACGGGAGTTCAGGGGGGAGTTGGAGGGGGCGGAGGGCCCCCCCACTCCCACGTCAGAGGAGGAGGCCTGGGCAGAAAAGCTGGGGCAAGAGGCCCCGAAAGGGGGCAAGTGGGTGTGGGAGGACGAGGATAGCTCCCCCAAGACGGGGGCAGGGACGGCCAGGACGGCCTTGAGACCCGCTGGCGCTGGGACCCCCTCAGGTTGGAGCAGCCTGGGAGGGGGGGGATCAATTGGCGGCGGCCAGCAGACGGGGTGGGCCGGCGGGGCGCAAAACGGCCCCGAGATGCCGGGCAGAAGCAGCAGGGGGGTCCGTGGCGGCTTTCCCTCCACCGAAGGAGCGGGCAGCGGCGACGGGGGCAGGGGAACGGGGAGTGGTGCGTGCCAAGACTGGAAAAGGTGTGAAAAGAGCGGTGCAAGAGTTGACATGGGTGCCTGAGGACACGGAAGCGGAGTTGGTGCTTGATTACAGGGAGGACAGTGATGAGCTTGAGGAAGGCGAGTTGCGTGAGGAGGACGAAAGGCCGGCCAGGATGCCTGTGGGGGGGGCGTCAACGACAAAATGTGTTAGTATTTTCCAGGCACCGGCCAGAACGCAGGCCAAGACGGCCACTGCGATGAGGAGCGGCAACAGCAGGACGGAAGAGGAAGCGCAGACCACCTTGTCAGGTGAGGGCAAGTGGTGGGATGCTTGGGACGATGGGCCGCGACGGGGTAGGAAGAAGACCTGCCGGTCGGTGGGCGTGGGGGAGGGGTCAGTGAGGGAACCGAAGGGTTCGGCACCCGGGATGGGGGGGCCGTCAGCAGAGTCGGGCAAGGGGGGGGGGTAAGAAGGCGGTGGCCAGTGTCCAGACGGACAAAGAAGACGGAAAAGAGGACAAAGGGGAGGAACGGCAGCACAAGAAGCTGCCGTACATGGGGTTGGCAATGTCGTTGGGGTCGCATCTGTCGGATAAAATAAGGGCCAGAATATGGCGACACGAATACGTGGACGTTTTTAAGCTGCTCCATAGGGAGATACAGGCAAAGGAGGGTTCCAAGGAGGAGGAATGGGAACTGACCCGTAGACCCCGGGTGCCGGTGACCATGGAGAATTGGACATCGGCCTTTTTGATTTATGCTAGCATCTATTGCGAAAAGCATCAAGACAGGGCTATAGCGATGTTAAAATACATGGACATCATTAGGAAGGCGCAGATGCATTTTGGGGGTTCGCGTGGCTCAGCTATGACGAGGAGTTTCGGGCCAGAATTGGCGCGAACCCTGACAAACCCTGGGGGGAGGTGGACCAGGAACTGTGGATGCAGTGGATGTCGTCCACACAGTCGTCAGCAGCAACGCACACGGCGAGTGGGCTGCCGGTGACGTATCGGACATTTCCGACGCGTCCCGCTCAGTCTGGGACGGGTAGTGGACAGACCAGTGCAGGTAATGCAGGGGGTGGACAACAGAAGACAGGCGGGAGCAACACAGGAGCGTGTTGGAACTACAACAAAGGATATTGCTCGAGGTATCCGTGTAGGTTCAAACATGAGTGCTCCAAATGTGGTGGGAAACACGCCCTCACCCAGTGTTTTACCTTGGCTACACCATCAGAACAGTGGCGGGCCACGAAGGGACGGGGGCAGCCTGGACCAAAGGGCGCCTACTCCGGTCCGAATTGAGGCCATGGGCCCGTGGCTCTCGGTATATCCAGACAGGGAGGCAGCGCTGAAGCTGCACTGGGGATTTACAGAGGGCTTCCGGGTGGGGTATCAGGGTCCAAGGGAAAGGAGATGGGTGGACAATTTGAGATCGGCCAAGGAGCTGCCGGAGGTGGTGTCAGCGAAACTAAGAACAGAGGTTGAGGAAGGTAGGATAGCGGGCCCGTTTGTCGACTGGCCTTTAGCAGAAATGATTATTTCTCCGCTGGGAGTGGTTCCCAAGAAGGAGCCGGGCGAGTACAGGATGATACACCACCTGTCCTGGCCAGAGGGGAGGTCCGTGAACGACTTCATTGCGGAAGAAGACTCCCGGGTACTGTATGCTTCAGTGGACGACGCGATCCGCCTTGTACAGAGGTGTGGGCAGGGAGCGGAGCTGGCGAAATGTGACGTGAAGTCGGCTTTCCGTTTGCTGCCCATACACCCGACGGATTTCCCGTTGCTGGGTATGCAGTTTGAGGGGGCCATATTTGTGGACAAAGTCCTACCCATGGGCTGTGCGATTTCATGCGCTCTATTTGAATTGTTCAGCACCTTCTTGCAATGGGCATTTCAAAGGATCAGTGGGCATAAGGGGGTGTCACATTACCTGGACGACTTCCTTTTCATCGGACAGCGAAGGTCGGGCGCATGCGGGCGGGCTTTGGCACAGTTTCAGGAGATGGCCCGGCACTTTGGGGTCCCATTGGCGCCGGAGAAAACAGCTGGGCCCAGCTGTCAATTGACATTCTTGGGCGTTGAGTTGGACTCAGTCCAGTGGATAGCCCGGTTGCCAGCTGAAAAAGTGGGGGACATACAGGCCTGTTTGTTGGGGGTGATGGGCGAGAAAAAGATTGACCTTAGGGCGGTCCAAAGACTTTTGGGGCTGTTAAATTTTGCTTGCAGGGTGGTGAGAGCGGGGAGGACCTTTTGCAGGCGCCTGGGCATGGACATGTCCGGGGCGGTGCTACCGCACCACAGGGTGCGGATTTCATTGGGAGTGCGAGCAGACCTGAGAGTATGGCAGACTTTCCTGACGGATTTCAATGGGGTTTCCCTGGATTTCGTAGAGGACAGAACAGTGTGGCAGGTGCAGATTTTTTCAGATGCAGCGGGGGCGGCCGGTTTTGGTGTTTTCTGGGACGGGAGATGGTGCGCGGAACGCTGGCCGGCTCACTGGTTAAAGCAAGGGAGGAGCATTGCGTTTCTTGAGTTCTTTCCATTGTTGGTGGCGCTAGCGGTGTGGGGCGCTGAATTCAGGAACCGTATCGTGTTGTTCCATGTGGACAACATGACAGGGGTCGAGCTGGTCAACAGGCAGAGAGCGAGGGACTTGAGGGTGTTGAGGTTGCTGAGGTATTTTAGGCTACAGTGTCTGCAGTTGAATGTGATTTTTCGAGCGAAGCATGTGCCGGGAGCGAGTAATGACATCGCAGATGCTTTGTCTCGTTCGCAGTGGAGCAGGTTTCGCCGCATGGCACCTGGAGCGGAGGTCCTCAAGACGCAGCTGCCGGACGGCATCTGGGCCTGGGGGGAATGAGAGTCTGCAGCCTAGTGGAAAAGTCGATAGCGGAGACGACACGGCGCACTTACAGATTGGCTTGGACTGAGTTCGGGGTCTTTATGGGCTGGACCACTGAGAGTGGGCACATGTCCGTTCAAGAGATGGAACAGGGAGTGATCCGTTTTGTTTTGCACTGTACTGAGAGGGGGTTGTCACATACGACGATCGCAGGGAAATTGGCGGGAATCTCCTTTTATTGTAAGTTGTTTTGGGGTTTTGATCCGGCGAAAGATGAGATTATCAGCCGAATGCTGAGGGGGTGGGGTAGGGAGAGACGGGAGGGGGCTACGGGGGGGCCCCGGGAAGCTATAACATTTGAGGTGCTACAAGGTTTATTGGGTATGTTGCTCGTTTGCTACTACGATGCCACGGAGGTGGCTTTGTTTCGTTTGAGCATGGTGTGGATGTTTTTTGGAGCGTTCAGGGTGTCGGAGTTATTGGGGACGAAAGGTAGGGAAGGGAGAAGGTATGAGGAGGTGAGATTGGATGGGGGTCGACTGGGGATCTAGTTGGGCCACTCTAAGACGGATCAGGCAGGGAGGGGGAAGTGGATATGGTTGAATGAGAGTGGGTGCCAAGGGGTGTGCCCGGTAAGGGAGTGGGAGGTTTTTTCGCAGGATGGGGCCAGCAGGAAAGGGGAAATATTCCAGCATGCATCCGGCGATAGGCTGACGGCGGCGCAGTTGCTGGCAGTTATGCGTATGGCATTGAAGCGGATGGGACGGGACCCGAAGGGATTTGGGACGCACTCTTTTCGGATTGGGGCAGCCACGGCAGCGGCGCGTTTGGGGTGGTCCTGGGACCGGATTCGACAGATTGGGAGATGGCGGTCCCGGTGGTGCGAGCGCTACGTGCGGAAGTGACGATGGGCGGGCGTCATGGGTCTCTGCAAAAGGGGGGGGTAAGGAGGTTTTGGTGGGGCCAGGATGGATTTTAACACCTTTTTTCTTGCCGTAGGTTGTGTGAGGGGCCTGGGGACCAAGACGGTCACCTGGATAGCCGGGCACTCTTTCGTGCATTGGGCGGCACAGTATGCAGATCGTCAGGTTTACGGCCGTAACCTGGGACTGCGGAGCAGCCATCATGAGGTACAATGGTGGGGAAAACGAGGAATGCGCTGGGGGGCTTTCTTGCCCTGGTTAACGAAGATGGTGTCGCAAAAAGGATGTCCTGACCTGCTGGTTTTACACTTGGGGGAAAATGATATGGTGCGGTTGTCAGGCCTGGCAATCATGCAACAGATGCAAAGGGACTTGGACATTATGAAACAACGGATGGCAGGCACCTGCTTGGTGTGGACAGAATTTGTGACACGTAAAGTTTGGAGGGGAGCGGTAAAACCAGCAGCAGTGGAAAAAGCCCGGAGAAAGTTGAACAGGGCGATGAGGGTTTTTTGCGAACAAAGAGACATTAAAGTGATTGCACACACTGGGCTTCGGCTGGAGGAGCCGCTGCTATTCCGGGATGACGGGGTGCACCTTTCGAGGATGGGTAATGCCTATTACATGATGGAAATGAGGGACACGATCAGCAAGCTCTGGAATGAGTCCATTTGGTGTCGAAGGGTGTGACTCGCATAACAGATATTATAAATGTGTCAAAATGTGAACTGGGTATACATAGAATGGAACGTGATTATCAATACATGTACTGTGTGAATATTATGATGAGCAATATCTAAAATGCCAATAAAGATTGTTTTAAAAAAAAAAAATGGGAAACGGAACAGAAAGCGGGATGGGGAACTGGACTGGGAGTGGAGAAGGAGAGTGAAAAGAAAGCACAAGGAATTAAGTAAAAGAACTAGCGAGGAACATAGAAGGAAAAACATGCATTCTGACGTAGCTAAATAAACAACCTTAGGCAAAGCCAATAGCTCTAGCCTCAGGAACCCTACTATGCTTTTTATTCAGTTATGTATGTAGTTACTTGATAGCATATGCAATAGAAAGTAAAAGTTTGAAAGTAAATATGTTGCAGCAGCCATATGTTTTTTAGAAAATAAGTAATAGCGAACTCCTTTTCAGGTGGCTATGCACACATGATGAGGCAAAATACTATCACCCACTATGCAAGACAGCCAATGGATGTAGTGGGCTGACCTATTGTCTCATGTTGTACGCAGTAGTGGATGGAAGCAAAATATGAATGAGACAGTGAACAGACCAGTGGATAAAAAGGTCAGGTCGGTAGCCACTCTATGTATGTATATATGTATGTATTTTTATCGTTATATTTTAAAAATAAAAACACAAGGCTGGTGAGGCAGTTAGGGCTGTCTCTAGGTGAGACCTGAAAGCAGTCCCCTGAAGTCAACAGATGAAAGATGCAACTCATCCAGACAGAATACCTTTAGAGCGAAACGATCCTGGGTGGGACACCAGACAAGAAAAGGGAAGAAAGTAGTTGATTGCGAGAGCAGACACTTGAGCTAGACAACAACACCATCTAATCATAAGCAAAGGGCTAACCCACAGCCCACTTTAACTATATGATCTTTTTTTGAAACAATAGGTCAGCCAACAAACAGCTAAAGCTCTCTCTAGCCAAAACCTAAAGAAGGTGTTCTGTGGCATTTCTGTCTGTCTAGTGAAAGTGGAAATAATTACCTTTGATACATTAAGCCCAGAGGGCAAACCGAGGAAGAAAAATACTAAAATACCAAATACTTCTATCTTCCTTAATTCGCTCACATCAATGCATGTCATGAAATGTTAGAATGATACAATCTGTATGCTTTGCTTGCCTGTGGTTCAGATGTTGTTCAATTCAATTATCTTTTTTGCCTGAATTATTCTGCTTATTCGCCTTGACAATATCTACAAAACACATTATGTAAAATATTACTTTATTTTAATAAAATCGCTAAAGACAATTAACGCGAATTGCCTGAAATGGAGTAGATTACAAATGTTCAGTTTTGCTATTTTTGTTCACTGCATGATGCGATTTTTCCATCATGTCATCAAGTTTAGGAGTAGCAGATATAGCTGTAACATATAATCTAGAGCAGTGGTTTTGACTTCTGGGGACCCCCATTGAATCATAACTAGAACCCGGGACCCCCCACGGAATCATAATTGGAATGTGGGACCACCCCGCCCCCACCCCCAAGTCATTACTGGAAGCTGGGGATCCCGGCCCCCTACCTAAGCATTGTCGATGATTTGATCAGCAAAACAATTCACAAAAAATACAGAAAAACGCTTTCATTAAACAAATACACAAATGATGACACATTTTATTTGATTCGCACACACATTAATACATTTTAATAGAAAGGTTTGAGCTTTTCTAAATTCAATTGAGGCAACTCATCGTTCATACTATATTCTCTTTGATGTACCTGCACTGCTCCCACAAATCAATCTGAGGATACTAATTTAATTTTTAGCTTCCCGTTTCAAATTCCTTAAGATTTACATAACTTTTTTAAATTTTCAAATGTACATTTAGCTGCTTTATTTATATACACTTTATTAATTTGTTAATATTGTTTAATTTTCTTAAGTAGTCACCCCAGAGGTCCCCGGCCACAGTTTGGGAACCACTGATAGAGCATCAGCGAAGGGTAGCACACATATACATTAACTCCGTGCTTGTTTATTACCTATCCAAGAGTTTTGTGCTGTTTAATTATAAGGCACACCAATTCTTAATTTTGTTAAATGCCGGGTCTTATATGTAGTTATATACTGCCAGAATATCCTACATGTATTCTCAGAAGCTGTCTAGAACTAAATCAATATTTTCTCATACTGCTCAGCTTTTCAACCTCTCTGTCTCAAAAAATATGTATGAATAAATCAGCAAAACACTGCAGCATATTTTTCAGGTATGGAATATAGGAGTCTTTTTTAAATTGATTTCTGGCTGTTGTCAACTGCTCCGCACACAAGGCAATAACTGACTTGGTGACCAAGTGGCATGATATTACAGAGACTGGCTCAGACCCAAGGAAAGAGGGGAAAATACTGTTGTTGCCCAGATCAAGTCCACCATTCCTGAGTGCACAAAGTTCCAAGGGAAAGAGACGAGAGGATGGTACTAAAGAGGCACTGTAGCACAACCTCGTGCCAACTGTCCTTACCCACCTGCCTCTGTGTATCAGTCAGTAAAAATTTATTTATTTCGCAATATTTCTATTGCATATAAAGTGCATGGCATGTAAACAACTTCCACTCATATAAATCACATTACTATTAACAAAATATCAATCTTTAATCTTCAAATACATTAAAATTGCACACCAAACAGTTACAAATGACAATTCATCATAAAAGAGTAAAACATTAAATTTCACTATTTTATATAAGACCGCTATTCAGTTGAGTTCTCCTGCTCTTCAAAGCTGACCACAGGAATGAGGCCAGGGATTAACACATACACAAATCACCAAGCATTTTAATAAAATACAAAGCTACCCAACATTGTCTAAAATTATATTTCCATAAAAGAAGGAAAATAAATCTTTTTCTTGGCTCTTCATAAAATTTACAAAAGAAAATGATAAGTAAGTCTGATTGTAGGAATAAACCATTACACTGGCATAGGGGCAGATCTTCTAGTGAGTACATATTACTCGGATAGACCAGCATCAGCAGGATATAGTTTAAGTGGAATCTCACTAGAATAAAATGATGCTGGGGATTGATGTAGCTTCACTGAGGATTTCGTGAGATTACCTTCCCTTCTCTCTCTCGCTACTTTCTAGAGGAAAGCTTCCTTCAATTTATTTTTTGAAATCAAGCTACAACTAGGTGGGCTCTCGGATAGTTCTGATAGGCCCAGTGTTCTTAGTGTACCTTTTACACAATGTAACCACTAATTTTGTCTACATGATTCAATGTTAAACAATCACTTAGAATGTTATGATTAAATTTTACTGTGTCCATTCACCAAATAGCGTGTCACAATATAAGTGGCGCTAAGGGAATTTTAACAGAGATAAAAGGGGCCCCAATTTCATTATGGCAATTAAAATTCACACAAGATCGGCAGAAGGGAAAGCAACCTTTTGTAAAAACCATCCTCGATACGCTGCAGGGGGTCTATACTTGTCATTTCCCAAACTCCTGCCCCACTGATATCGCTTCTGCATTATAAACCTTCTCGATTTCCAGTACTGGTGTGGACCCGAGTTGCTTGATAAAACTGAAGATGGCCATTAAACTTTTTTCCAGTAGCAACCTTCTATTAGCTACCATACTATTCCACGTAAGCTTGTCATCAAAAAGAATCCCCAAATAGGAGAATGTGTGGACCACCTCTAGCCTATGTGTTTCTATGTGAAATATGGGTAATTTCCTTGCCCGATCCCCTGCCACAAGGATGTATGTTTTTGCCTTGTTAACTCTAAGATCCATTTTATTCATGAAGTGAGTATAAGCCTCAATTAAAGTCTGCATTGCCTTACCAGTTGGCGATTAACACTGCATTGTCTGCGTATAAGAGTATTGGCAGGAGAGCCACATTTATATAGGGGACGTCAGAGGTCGATCCAATCGTGTAAAGTGAAAATAAAATGGGAACGAGGGCTCACCCCTGTCTAACGCCCCCATGAATCTTGCATTCCCATCCCTGCCATACCAAATGCATGCTGATGTCTGCGTGTACATCTGGCGAATAAAAACTATTATTGCCTCCTCTATAACAATAGCTTCCATGACTGACCATAATTTAGATTGTGTAACACAGTCAAAAGCGGCAGAGAGGTCCATAAAGGCCATGCAGATCTGTCCTTTCTTAGCCATTATCCAACTTAAATTAAGGCTTTAATCAAGGGTTCCTCTCCCTCTTTTGAAACCATAGCAACAATAGCTATCTTTTAAACTATTGTTGCTATTTTTAACATGCTGCAATCTTTTATCTAATTAGGCCGAAAAACTTACTGTTACTTCTTTTAATCTACTGCTGCTAATATTAATATTGCTGCGATCGTTTTTCTTGTTGCTCTGTGTCCGGGGAGAGCCGTGTTAAGGCTCGAGGGTAGTGGGGTTTAGCATCAACCACATTGCTTTAGGCGCCGGGTCAGCATTCTAGCAGCTGACACTCGGCGCACTACCCACGTAATAAAAGCGCCAGATGACGCGACCGCGCAGCGGACGCAAGCAGCGGGCGCGCCCCTGGCGCACCGAAGGCGTCCGAACGGGTCCAGGGACTGGGAACCCTGCATTTCCCCCCCCAGGTAATTTCTATTACACCAGCACACAACTCAAACAGCTTAATCAAACACTAGGGCTAAAATGTGCACATTCGATATCGATTCAGTCATTTCAGGACAAGTGTTTTCACTGTCAGTTCGAACCTTCTGCATGCATGACCACCTCTCCACCACGGGAGAGAGTATACAAGCTGTTCCTCTGCAATTGCAGATCTCTTCCCAAACACTCGACTGAAATATCCATGTTTTTAAAAGACTCCGACCCAGAAGTCTTATTTATTACAGAAACCTGGCTCAATTCCTATTCTGAGCCGGACATTGTTCAAGCACCCCAGCCGGGCTATCTGATTCATAGGCTGGACAGAGAGACAGGCAGGGGCGGAGGCATCGCCATTATTTATAAAGATTACCTAACCTGCCGCCTGCTAGGCAGCCCGCTGCTCGATTGTGAGAACCTTCACTTCTCCATAGAATTTACACCTTCTCTTTCATTTTCAGGTATTCTTATCTACCGGCCGCCTGGGGCAACTGGAGATTTTTTATAAATCCTTGTTAGAAACAACGGTTAACCTCGCCAGTCTCGCTGCTAATTTTACTCTGCTAGGAGATTTTAATTTGCATTTCGACGACTCTTCGGCTTTACTTGCAACAGAACTAACCCAAGATCTCTCGGCCTATCAACTAATCCAGAAGGTCTCCCAAGCAACTCATGTCAAAGGACACCTCCTTGACCCCATTTTCTCCAACTTAGGAAACCTGGAGGGGAAAGAACCCATTCCCCTTCCATGGTCGGACCATTTTATGATTCCTCTTCTTTGGTCGCCACCGAGCACCGTGCCTCTGGCTCCTGCGATACGAACACTAATCCGACCCTGGTCCAAACTTCCACTGGAGAGGTGGACTTCAGAACTTAAAATGACCTCACCAACTCCCGCCTCTGATCCTACTATAGCCAATGCAAATTTTGGCATCTGGATCGAGGACTCACTTAATGTGGTACTACCCAAAGTCTCTTCTCAGAAGAAAGTAGGATCTAAAAAGGCTGCTTGGTTTTCCCCCAAATTACGTACTTTAAAACAGTACTGTAAAAAACTGGAAAGAGCATGGAGGAAAGGCTTCGCCCCTGAGAAGAAACAGGAATATAGGGCGGCCGTTGGGCGGTACAAGGCGGAAATAAAAAGTGCGCAAACTGCCTTTTATCTAGAAAAAATTGTGTCCGTCGCGGGCTGCCCTAGAGAAATCTTCCTAATCGCCAAAAAATTACTCAAAGCGCCTTGCCCCTCGGTCACACTGGATCCCTCCGGTCTCCGCTGCAACGAACTAGCCGAATACTTTTCGACTAAAGTTCAAAACATACTCAATCATCTCCCTCAAAGTGATGTCAATATCTCCATTGAGAATACTAATGCTGGTAGGCATTCAGTGGAAAATAACCTGGAGACCTTTCCCGCGTTGACCCAGGAACTATTCTTAGCTACCCTGTCAGCTATAAAAAGTGGGTCCCCGCTAGACTCTGCACCCCCCAACATCTTGAAAATGGTGGGTCCAACAATCGCCCCCATTGCCACCAGTCTGATCAATGCTTCATTCAAGGAGGGCATGGTCTCCTTGGAATGGAAAAGGGCGATGGTAAAAGCTTTGTTGAAAAAGCCTACGCTAGACCCAGCCGACCTGGGTAACTACCGTCCAATCTCGCTCCTACCGGGAATCAGTAAGATAGCGGAGAAAATTGCTAACGGTACCCTTTCCACGTTCTTAGAAACTAATCATGTCCTCCACCACTCTCAAACGGGGTTCCGCCCCGGGCAAGGGATGGAAACCGCTATACTATCTGTAGTGGAAGAAACCAGGAAAATTCTCGACTCAGGAGGGTCATCAGCAATAATCCTCCTCGACCTGAGTGCAGCCTTCGACACGGTGAATCACCGTGTCCTGGCCAGCCGCCTCAGGGAAGCAGGAGTGACGGGACTAGCCCTGCAATGGCTACAATCTTTCCTGGAGGGCAGGTCCTTCCAGGTCTGTGAAGGCGATACGCACTCAAAGCCCATCCCCTTGCAATGCGGAGTCCCGCAGGGCTCCTCCTTGAGTCCTACTCTTTTTAATGTTTATATGGCCCCACTGGCAGATGTCGTATCTCCTTTTGGGATCCACATGGTGACATATGCTGACGATACGCAGCTGGTCGTTTCATTGAACCGTTCCAACCATCAGACCAACGACCTTCGGTCTTGTCTTGAGGCTGTGTCCAAGTGGATGAGAGCTTCTTATTTGAAGCTTAATGGGGATAAAACAGAACTTATGATTCTTGGCAACCCTGGGAGCGTGTTAGCTGGCACCTTGTGCCTACCTCTATGGGCCCGGCGCCAGTCCCCAAGACCGAGATCAAAAGTCTGGGAATATGGTTGGATCATGAACTCACGTTCAAAGTTCAGGCGAGGAAGATCGCCGCTGCCTGTTATGGCCTACTCAGAACAACTCGGAAAATTCTCCCCCTTTTACCCTTTCCAGCAAAAAAGATACTGATCCAGGCACTAATTTTGTCGAGGATTGACTACGGAAATGCCCTTTACCTGGGAGCCCCAAAGTCAGTAAATGCAAAACTTCAAGTCATTCAAAATTGCGCAGCTAGGCTTCTTACGGAGACTCCCATTAGGTGCTCAGCAAAGCCCGCGTTGCGCTCTCTCCACTGGCTTCCGGTGGAACAGAGAATTAACTTTAAGGCACTCTGCATAGCCCACAAGGCGCTTGGGGGGAGCGGACCCCTTATCAACAACGGCATGATTCGCCCCTATAGGGCGAATAGGAAACTCCGTTCAGACGGGCTCCACTTGGCAGTAGTCCCCAGGATCAAGAAGGCCAGAAGTGGCGGACGGCTTTTCTCGTTTAATGCCTCCAGACTGTGGAATTCCATTCCGCTGGACCTTCGGAGCGAACTTAACCATCTGGCATTCCGGAAACAACTCAAGACGTTGCTTTTCCCTTAGTGCACTCGGATCTCTGGTTACAGCTTCAGCGCTGGGATGCTTCCGGGTAGCCATGCGCTTTACAAGTGCCCATTCATTCATTCATTCATTCATACTGCACTGGAATCAGTAGATAATGGTCCTCCGCCCAGGCCTCTAGCCTATTTAACAATAGGTGTCCCATCAATTTAGCTGTCCCGTCTAACAGTGAAATTGGTCTGTAATTACCAGGCCAAGCCGTATCCCCCTTCTTATGTTTTGGGATGATTATGTTTTTTCCAAGCATTCTGGAGGTCACACTTTACCTATAATGTTAAAAATGTTTGTTAAAAAGGGTGCCCACAAGCCTTGATGCACTAAAAAGAAATTTATTGGAACCCTGTCCGGCCATGGGGCTTTTGCTGGGGTGCACTGCGCCAACCCACACCTAACCTCTGCAATATCAAAAACCATGGGTTCCCTAGGTTTAGCGTGATCAAAACTGCCGGTCAGGGTTTATTCCTCTTCAGATAATTCAAATATTTTACTGTAGTGGGCCACCCAAGCTTTGTTTTTGTAATTTTTTTTAGAGGTTTTATATAGCGCGAACTAGACCCTAGACATCGGGTATCAGAGCGCTTTACATGAGCACCAGTTTCGTTACAGCAGGACACAAACTTCCTCTTCTACATGTAGGTCTTAAGTAGGATCATTTTCATTTTTAAAAATGAAGCGTTTATCTCGTTCCAGAAATCCCGACGATTACTCTTCATAGCTGCTACATGCAGAGCCTCCCAGGTTTCCTCCTTTAAGCATACTAACCTAGCACTACGTGACTCCTTGTACTGTTTGCGCACACTCTGCACTAAGCTCTTGTTTCTTGGGGACATCTTAAGGGCGGCATGTAGGTTTTTTAAGGATCGGCTACAGACTGCATCAAACCAGTGTGATGCTGGTGCCTGGTTGAAGTGCCTGGGGCATGTCATTTTGCTTTTTATGAAGTCCAATAAGCCCTCAAATGCCCTCGTCAGTCATATTGCATCAGGATTATGATCTAGACAGATAAGTACTTCAGTTTGCATCTGGACTAAAACCAAGGTAACAAATTCCTCTTTATTGACCTTATCCCACTTACGGGTAAAGCCATTCCACTGTGTATATCTGAGAGAAACAGCCAAAGGGTGTCCATGCTCAGCAGCAGCAATGTCAAACCCCAAAATGAATTGCTGAGCGGTGTCTGCATAATAGATTCCATTAATAATGAGCTGCAAAAGCATCTCCCTACTATGTACTTTAACTTGGTCAAATATATTTTCCTACTAGCCAGGGATAAAATCACATAATAATGTATGTGAGAGCCATTCTGTAATATAGTATATTAACTTCAGACTATGATTTCTCCACCTCAAGGTTCACATCGAGATCTAAATCTTTAAATCTTGCTAGAGACAGCTTAAGCTGTGTGCTAGAAATCTCCTAACGAGCAAAAAACAGTTGGTTTGGATCAGTCCCCCTCAGTCATTGCTTGTTGAAGGTGCTATTATCTTGTTACCATCTCTAGACCTACTTCATCCAAAACTATATAGCCCTCTTCCAGGACTGAAACCCTACACCCAATCACATCATCAAACAACATATACTGAAGGATGCTGTGTTCAACACATCGCTCTCTGTCTGATAGACTAGTACTGTTCTGTCTAGATGAAAAATGTCTTAGCCCTCACTCTGGAGCTCTTATTTTAAATCTGGTCCCCTCTGGGTATCACGTTCTCACCAAGACAGGCCACAGAGAAGATGTCATTGAGTGTCTGTCATTGTCCAGCAAACTGTAAGACCTCACCCACCTCGAGGCTCTGCTATTGTCCTCCTGGAAAGAATCTAGAACCCTTACACTGCTCACCATGGTCCCTAGTGTATCTAGTCAAAAGTAGATACTCTAGAGACTGGTGTCCAAACACCCGAATTTCAGAGATTTGAATTTGTGGTTAGAGTAAGAAAAGAAACCACAGGCTCATCAATTCTATAAAAGGCAGAGTAACATGGGTTTCACAAAATAAATAACAGAACATCCCCATATACAGTGCCACACCATCAATGTCATGTATACTATGATACACTCTATTGTTATCAATATTCTCCTTTTAATTTGGTGAGAACCATCCGATCATTATGTTTGTGCACCTTCAACTGATAGAACCACCCCACTCCTCCCGCAATATCACAGTAAACCCTGTTTGTATTAAAAGATCAATACCCTCGCTTTCCAGTGAACAACTATAGTCCCCTAGAACAATTCCTCCTGTTTTGAGCTTTATACAGATTATGATAAATTTTGTGAGTTCTTCATCACAGGATTTCCCACCACTCATTTATCTAGAGTGCAATCACATTTGTCCCCATACAATTCACTTTCTCTTAAGAAAATTAAACAGCTAAAGGCAATGCCAACACTAAATGAAGAAAACACTTGTGATCTCAAAATAAAGTTCATTATTTCACATTGTTGCAGGAATACAATTAAATGAAATTGCTAAAGCAAATTAGAGGAGCACAACTATGAAAAGCATTTTAATTAGACTACAACTACTTTGTGACAACTGGAATATTTTTCATGCTAACATTGAAAAAAGACATGTACCCGAGTCTAGCAAGGCAATTTTATGTAAATCAAAAATCTGGACTGCCTCTTTGACCCCATGTTTCTCTTAACACCCTGTTATGAGCAGTCATCTGCAGTTATTTTGATTATACATAAAAACTAAGGCACATTCTTCCACATCTATTCCCAAAACAAAGAGCTATGACAGTTGTCACAATCATAAATTCACAAATAGATTATTACATCTCCCTCTGTGCTGATCTTCCAGCACACAGCAGTGTGTGCCAAATGCTTTTCCAGGACTCATAAACGGGATTACTAAAGAGATCATGTGACTTCTGCCAGAAGGGACCATAACAGCCTTCAGGTACATGATATGATTTCATTTAAATTGGGCTGTATTACGTTTAGGTGTCTGATAAATCACAATCGGGTCACCAAATACCTAATTGAGAAAATCCATCCTAGCGCCCGGTAAGGATTTTATTTAGCAGTCTTTGTGATTTTCTGACAAATTCCTTGGTTCCAATTTTCTTCTAAAGTGTGTAGGGCGCTTTCCTTTAAAGGTCATTGCCTTTGAAATGTTACCTCCTGTAAGCCCACAGCTGTTATTTAGTTTTGCGCCAAGAAACCTCAGCTCAAGGCTTTTTTGGTTTGCTTATAAGTTTGGCAATGTTTGACGAATCTTGACAAAACTTTCAAAAAAAAAATATCATCCACTTTAGCTCCTTCCTGGAAAGTTTTAGGGTGATCCATCAAAGAGGGGCTGGACCGAATTACACAAAATTTGTCAGGCTGGACACAGGAGCACCCGGTATGGTTGCTGGCTGGGGAGTCAGCAGGTACCGCAGGCCTTGGGGCTCCCTCTGTGGGCCCCAACATTTGGGTATGTTGTGGGTGCCTCAGGTGTGCACCCATTAAAAAAAAAAAGAAAAAAAAAAGAAATGAGCTGCAGGAGCTGCTCATTTATTATTCACTGCTCCATGCAATGACAACCCATAATTCCCTAGGACTTTTTCCAATTATATTTCTTATTCCTGGTGGTGCCCCTTGAAGAGGAAGGGGCACCACCAACCAATATTTTAATGTTGTGGGGGGCTGCAGGGAGTGTAGCAGCACCCCAACCACATTAAACCACAGTAAGTATTCTGGGTCATTGAATAAAATGGTAAACCGGTACGTTTTACCTGACATTCTCACCTAACTATAACATCTGTTTATCCTGTGAGTTTGTTCAGTGAATTTCTAAGTTTTTTATTTTTAAATTCAAAGTTGAATATTTTTACCATACATAACTACAACGTCACTTTAACCATTGTTCTTTCAGTGAATTTCTAGAATTTTTTTAAAGGTAAAGTAATATTTTATTTCCATACATAACACCAACCTCATACCGCGCACGGTTGGCCTGACCGCAACCCCACGTCCAAAGGAAGTGTGCAGTGTGTGTGTTGCCGCAAGGCCTGTCCTGCAGCCAAGGCATAAGCCCAACCTCCCCCGCTGGCACCCAGAGCCCCTGCGGGCACACATGGCTGACTGTGTGATATTACAATATGAAAAGTTTCATGTTAAGTAAGGCAGAGCTACTAAATTTGTCAAAGGGTCATAACACAAACATTTTAAAAGTGGGCCTATTGACTTTAGCAAGAGGTCAGCACAATAACATATATAAAGCAGACCTATTATTTTTGTCAAAAATTCACCAGTGATTATAATCAAACATACATTATATAAATTCACACATTGGAATGTTTAATAAAAGCGATTGTCATCATTTCTTTCTAATAAAGCCTGTATTTGAGTCTTTCTTTTAACAGTTTTCAGCCCACAAAGTAAAAACCATAGAACCAGCCACAAGAGGGCCTTGCTCTCAAGTTGATGAGCATACAGCTCCAGCTTGGAGTGCTTTAAAAAAATATGGTAAGCTCTCCAAGGGTCTGGATTTAATGACCCAGGAGACTTACTTTTTTAAAATGTTGGTGGGGAACTGTTGCACTTTTTACAAGCCCCCACAATATTATAAAATGGTTGGTGGTGCCCCAATATAAATATAATTAAACAGCCCTTGAAGGCATTATGGTGCGCTCCTTGCAAGATACAGTGAATAATGAATGAGCAGCTTCTGATGCTTATTAATGATGCCTTTTTTTTTTTTTTTTACTTTTGTGGGTGCCCCAGTGCCCACGCACACCACTGGGTCCTGAGGCCAAAAGCGGCTCAGGGAGGGGATGTCCAATGCATGCCTCTCCCTATATTCAAACAAATAAATATGCTGTGACCCCCCTGGGCCGTGGCCCACCCTGGGGATCATTTATTAAAAAAGAAAGAAAAGGGCGCAATTGTTTTTACATAATCCCATAGGAGAACGGCAGGATTGCAGCAAACTAAAACATTTTTTTTTACTTTTAGCCCCAAAGGGTGGGTCCCTCTAGAACAGAGGTCTTCAAACTTTTTGATGCCGAGACCCCCTGTCAAAATTCTTTAGGCGTAAGGACCACCTCCAGGCAAAAAGTTCTAGAACCTGGTAGTTCTCATCATCAACAATCATCGACAACCATAAACGTCCCAAATACCCAAGGCAACCCATTTTTATGGTGGGGAAAGAATATTAAACACAGCGTTTAGCAAACCAAAGGTTTGCGAGTGACTGTGGTTCGGAGTCAGAGGCTTGCCACATAGTTTAAACAAAAAGCCTCCAAAAAGAATTTATCAAAAATGCACAATGGTACTTTTTTTTCACAAATAAAGCATAATTTGACAAAACGTACTTGGATGATAACACCTTTTTGAACTAACGGGATGGGTGTGCCTGTATTTCTCCAGAGAGACGGTCAATCTGTGGTTGCACCTCAGTAGTGCCAGTTTAACACCCAAATATAGCAATAAGCAACAAAAATGTAACCGGTCCAGCTTTGCAAAGGGCCTTCTAGTGCGTGGCAACATGTGTTGTAGCCTTTTAGTAACTTTTGAACCAGTTGAGCTAAAATATTTTTGGGGGTATAAACTCAGCAGATTATGCGGCAGATGATGGATTATGTGCCAAATGCAGCAAATCTATAATTATGAGACTATCGCTGTGGCCACACAATCGCATAATCCCAGTGGACCTGGGTATAATGACTGTAATGCATGGGCTGCAACTTTAGTGCACAGCATCTGAGGAGAACCGTACAAAATTTCATGGGATGCTGACAGCTTGGCTTCTACAGTTGCATGGAACTGGAGTTTGCTGAACATCATTCATCATAATTAAAACATACCATTTACAATCATTAATGATGAACTGTAAGGTCTAATGCTTTCTTTAATTCCAGGGGAGAAAGTGGTACCGTAATCTTTTTTTCACACTGTTTTTCGAAAAAGGTTTTTATTTTTAACATTATGAAAACAGACGCTTCTATTTTAGCAAAAACTGACTCCTAGCTATATTAGTTTGCTGCTGTGCTGCCTTCAGTCATGTTTGGGCTGGGCTAGATGGCCTTAAGAATGTGGGGGCGGGTCAGTGATGTGGCTGAAAACAAAATATTCTGTACGTTTTTTAGGTCTTTCACCATCAGGTAACTGCATATAGAATAATGAGCAGCTTAAATGAAAATTAAATAAATGAAAAAACTAGATACTCAGTGGGAAATGCACTATAGTACATTATGAATCCTCTATTAGTTAATGCACTGCAAAGGTCTGTGTGTAACTAGAGAACCATAGAATTAAATCTTGGTTGATGCAGTGGGGAATAGTGATTTGTATATTTTTAGTGCTACGAGGTCACAGCCTGTGACAGAAAGCACTGTGAATATTTAAGTCATTATTTTATACTTGCATTGCATACAGTATAAGATAAACTGCTACAAAATGCGCAAAAGGTTTTATGATAAAATGGTGCTTCCGAAACTATACATTTTAGTAATACCCAGACCGTATGTAATGCAAATGTTTTACATATCTGTCCCTTCAACACCTCCTCAGAATAGTAAGTGCGGTGTAAGTACAATTACAATTAAAAGCACAACTTCTGAGCTCAGTTGTCCATTCAGAAACACCTTTTCTAGTAGGGTCTTTCAGTACATTGATACTTTTTGCGAAAATGTATTTGATTATGAAACTGAAGTACCCAAAAATTTAACTATTGTCAGCTCCCATAAAACGCATCAGGGCTACTGATCTGCTGACAAAAAGTCAGCTACAGGAAAGTCAGAACAGGCATTCGTAATGTGCCTGCCAGGTAAGTGACAATCACAGCAGCAATCTGTAATACATATTACCAGGACTTTGGGCCCTTCTCTGGGTATGTGTTTATGACTCCAAATTTGCTTCATGTGAAACTCTTAACGTGGCTAATTAAAAAAACTAATTTACCACCTTGGGAAATGACTGACTTTTGTATTTGGAAGCATGCAGAGCTCATAAGAAACAAGAACTAAAACCTTCAGTCCGGCCACACATACTGGCTCCTTACAATTGTACTACAATTTGACTCTAACCCATCCCCATGCATAATATTGCCCTCATCAACAGTCTAGCCTCCCTCCTTTCTTTAACATCAAAACCCCAAAATGTTATACATAAAACAATCGTATTCTTCCAACACATTTCACCACAATTTATTTTCCATCCTGCCCACCCTAGCCCAGGCTTTCTCTGTTTCTTGCTCGTTACTAACCTTCAACACTTCCTCAGGGATAGAAAGCGCTATGTAAATACAATTACAATTAGAAGCACGCACTGCAGAGCTTAGTTGTTAACTCTTTGCACTATCACTTAAATAGAATAAGGGCCTTATTACGAGAAAGGCAGTCCTCAGGACCGCCGTACTCGCGGAGGCGGTCCGCCCGCAGTATTCTGAGTGTGGTGGTCTGACCGCCACGAAACCACCAGCTCCGCCGGGATCAAGGATCCCGCTGCACCGGCAGTCTGCAACCGGCCTTAATATGCTGGTGGTGCTGATGTCGGCACTGCCGTGCATATTACGACCTGCATATCCACCACCCTTTTCATGGCGGTGAGCCCACCATAAAAAGGGTGGCAGATGGCCGGATCTGGGCCTGGGGGTGGATGCGAGGGGGGCACATGTTGTGCCCCCTCTGGTATTGCACCCCCATTCCTGCACAGTGTGGCATGCATGCCACACCATGCAGGAATGTGCTGCAGGCGCTGTCACAGTGGTGGTCTGCTGTTAAGGCTCTCCTACAAGCCATACACAGCCGACGCCTTCAAGCGGCTGCAGCATCACCCACCCGCCCTGGATTACACTCATAATCCGGTGGGGGGGACTGCCCGCCCACTCTGGTTTACACTCATAATCTGGCAGGCGGGCTTACGACGGGCTTGGCGGTCCTCCAGTGGTGGCGGGCCGACAGGAGGACCTCTAAACTTGCAATGAGGCCCTTAATCTTTGTCATCACAAAGATTTCAGTGATTCGATCCCCTAAAGCCAGTACTGGCTCTCAAGCATCCTTTACATTTGCAGAGTACCCTTATTACCCTTTACATTTGCAGATTAACTCATAGCGCACATTTGCCTTTCTTTCAGGCAAGCAGGCACCCTGGCAGGAAACCTTGTTTAGCTGTCGGACCGGCTTTGGTTTCACAGCACAGGACACTCCTTGAATGACATCCAGCTGAAGCGTTTAAACTAATCGGAATAAATTGTTCTAATCGGAATTACCCGTTTGGAAACAGTTGTCTTTTTTTCAGATTCCAGGCAGAAGTAAGGCTAGGGAATGAGTGACCCCTTTTCCATGTCACCATGGCCCCCCTAGGGGTCATGACCCACAGATTGAAGACCTCTGCTCTAGAACAACCCACAAGGGCTAGGGGGCAGGGTATCCCCACTTTTCCCCCTTATATTGTTTCTTAAAAACATTTTCAGGACAGGGGACTAAGTCCCCTAGTCTTTTAAAGGTCACCGCAACAATTCTTTTCAAGTTATGGCCAGCCAATCAGTGTGCTCCTGTGGAAATGAGGTGACCGAAGGGAAAAAAGCTCCCTTGGCAAGAAAGATCGCTCAATTTTTTTGAAGTTGCGTGATTGCAGGACTCTTGTGAGTGTCCTGCGAACCAAACCATCCAGATATACAAAGTATTTGAACCTTAATTTCTGAAAAACTACTAAGCAAATTTACACTAAATCACAAAATACATGCTTTCTGGACCAAGATCTAGCTTTCCACCAAATTTTGTGAAATTCTGTTCAGCCGTTTTCACAGTATCGCTGTTCAATTTTCCTATAGAAAAATGAATGGGGAAATTGCGTTTTTGGACCGCCCCCCATTTTTCTCATCCCCCACTTGAGAAATCACCCTGAATCTTTCCAGGAAAGAGCTGAGGTGGATGAAATTTCTTGGGGAAACCCCCAAAAATGCTCTTCCTATGGTAACTAGGTCCTCACTATAACTACAGAGTGGCGACTGCCACTTTGTAATGTTTATGTATACATATTTACAAAATACTTTCAGGCATCTGCACATTTTAGCTTTTAGTTTCAACATCATTGTTGTATTTACAGGTCTACTTACCTACTCTCAGTTTCATTTCAAGGTAGTCACCTAACAATGCAATGGATGGGGGTCATCTACTGCCCAGGCAAAATCTAAAAACCTGACGATGTTTCAGGTATTGTGCTTAGTGAGTTACTATAAGTGCTCTCCTGCTCTTCAGTACCCTAGAAACAGGGTAAAATACTTAGAAGGAGCTGGAATATGAATGGGTAACATTTCCTGTCAAAAAAATCTAAATATCATGGCAATATCAGAAAGATTTGTTTTTGCCTTGCTGAGTTCGTTAACAACTTTTCAATGAATCACATGCCTCTCAATACTATGGATCTTACAGTGAAGGCTGCACCCACATGGCTGTACCCATGTGGCTGTTGAAAGAAACAAGTTTGTTGCCTCAAAAATGTGAATAATTTGGACATTCTCTTCAGCAAAAATGCAAGCCTCATAGAAGAATCTTAAATAAGAAACAAAATTGGCTATTTTTAGCCATTTTTAACAAGAAATATAAGATTGTGAAGATTTTTTAACCATATCTGTGTAACTTTAAGAACTTTAAGCACATTTCTCAATTTGCAGTATTTTTTAATCACACAGAGAAAATGGGTACTATTTTCTATTCCTACAATGAGAATATAAATAGTGTTTGTCTCAATGATAATTATTTTGCCTCAACTCTTTTTCTTTTAAACAAAAAATGATTGAGCTTCAAAAAGGTAGACGGAGTTAAGAGGAGTCAGATTTACCATTCTGTCATTGTGATATGATTATGGGTTAGGTTGATTTGTAAAATGCGCTAATCACCTGTGTTGGTATCCAGGTGCTGGAGCAGGTGTGTGGACTTGTGGGCCCTACTGAGTTATTTGAAGAGCCATCAGCTTCTTGGCAGAACTCAAGAAGTGAGGAGGCGGCCCTAATGTGTTGTAAGAGGTTGTTCCATGTTTTGAGTGCAATGTAGGATAACACGTGACCTCCTGTTCTGCTTTTGTGAATGTGGCGGTGTGTGAGAGTGAGAAAAAGGCAGAGAGTAAGGGTTTGGCAGGCTGGTGAAAGTGTATGTGGCTGTTCAGGTATGCTGGTTTAGTGTTGTGAAGGGCTTTGTCAGTATGCCTGAGGAGTTGGAATTGGCTGTGTTTCTGAATAGGGATCCAGTGGAGCTCTCTCAGGTAAGGGAAGATGCAGGTGCAGCGTGGGAAGTTGAGTTTGAGTCTCTCTGTGGCATTCTGAATGGTATGAAATATGTGCAGGAGCTGCTTGTATATTCTGGCTTTGAGTGCGTTGCTGTAGTCGAGTCTGGCTATGATGAGTGCTTTCCTGATTCTTCATCTGGCGCTCTGTGGCAGACACTTGAAGACCTTTCGTAGCATTCATAGGATGTGGAAGGAGGCGGAGCTCACTGCATCGACTTGTGCCATTATGTTGAGCTTCTAATCCATGATAATCCCACGATTTCTGGGATGGTCGGTGAGTGTTGGTGTTGGTCCTAGTTCTATCAGCCACCAGATGGCCTCCCATGTGGAGGTTTTGTTTCTGAATACCAGAACTTAAGTGTCAGAATGGGCAGTGATCACGCGACTACGGGGGGCGTCTTAATGGTCCTTTTATTTGACATACAGAATCAGGCAGCAAAATAGACGCAATTAGTGCAGAAGAGTCTTGACGTCTTTGTCAGGGGAATCGTGTCTTCTCCTTGGCGTCCTTCTTTAGGGCTGGACCTCGCAGTGAATCAGTAGGACCACAGGAACCATAAGGAAAATAAGAGAATGCACGTTAGTGCATGAGGTGGACTACAGCCACGGGGAAGGGGGTGAGGGACGTAACACCTGTTCCAACGGTAGAGTGCAGGATAGGGGAACCGTCACCGTAGGATATAGGAGGGATGCTGGTGGTACACACAACGCTTGCAGCCTCTCTAAGGGGAGTCTGGTGTAAAACCTTCCCCACCTCCCGGGGATGTTGTTCCTACCAGCCTCCCAGCTCCCAGGAACCTTGCACATACCTGGGACAGACACGTTCCTCCGGGAACGTGGCGGGGCGCTTCGGGGAATCGGTGGCCTCCTGGCTTCTCCTCCCAAGGCTCGTCACCGGCTCTCGTGTCTCCTTGCTCCGGTTCGGATTTCCGGTGTTGTGGGTCTCTCCTCGCGGTCTCCTCACGACGGGTCCCAGAGACTTCCTCCTTCCGGTACTGGACGACCTGCAGATTGGTTCCTTCCTCTTTATCCTCCTCTGACGTGCCGTCTTCCCACCTCCAGAGGGCAGGGTTTGCCGGTTCCCCGGCCCGGGTACTAAAGGGCCAGCTGTATGGTGATTCTTGTTCGTCCCGGATATCGGGGTTGACGTCGGGACCTGGAGGCTGGAATGGAAAGAGAGTTGTCGGCCCCATGAGGTGGAGTTCCACGCCCCGGACCGGGATTCAAAGGGGCCGAATCCCGACATTAAGTCTTGTCAGAGTTGAGCTTCAGGCAGTTGGTTCTCATCCATTCTGCTACCATGTTCTTGCTGCTAATGAAGTTGGTTCTGGTGTTAGTTGTCTTGTCCGTCAGGGAGAGGATGAGTTGGATGTCATCCGTGTAGCGATAATGGTGATGTCTTGGGTTCAGATGATGTTGGTGAGCGGTGCCGTGTAGACGTTGAACAGGGTCAGGCTGAGGGACGATCTCTGGGGGATTAAGCAGGTCAGGTTCTTGGTCTCAGATGTGAAGAGTGGCAGCCTGACTCTTTGCGTTCTTCCCATGAGGAAGGAGAAGATCAAGTTGAGTGCGGGCCCTTGGATGCTGATCTTTTGGAGTCTTCTGATTAGTGTGCCGTGACAGACTGTGTTGAATGCCGTGGAGAGGTTGCTGAGTTCAGCTACTGCTGTTTTCTTTGTATCCCTGTTGCTGGTGGTAGCGTAGAGTACAGCTTTATAAGTGGTTTTGTCAGTGGTTTCGTGGCTGGCTTTCCATTTTCTTTCTATTGGTTTACAGTGTTGTTTGGAGTCTTGAAGGTCCTCTGTGTACCAGCTGGCCTGCTCGTTGTGTTTGATGGGTGCAAAATGTCTGCACAATTCTTGACCCAGTTGTTGAAATTGATGATGTTGTGTAAAAGTTTATTCCTGTTAAATAATATTAAAAGATTCTGAATCATGCTGCCCCAGCAGAGTGCTGGATGGCGGGGAGCAGGGAGCAATGTAGTTATTTGTACATTAAAACAGCACGATAACATGCTGCTGGACATGCTTGTGATGACTACATTGATGGACATGAGCCAAAATACCTACAAAATGTAGCAGTTCTGTCAAAAACAGCAAAAAGTGACATTAACACAAAAGCTATGGCTGTGAAAGCCTCGTGGTATCCGATTAATTGTCCTGGTCACAATATTATGTGCAAAACTCTTCCACTAGATGTTTGCAACTCTCATTGGGCACTTATCCACAAAGTTAGATCTGAGCAACATAACTCGGTCTGAACCATCACAAGGCAGACAGTGACTAGGTCACTGGCATCAGACTGGCAAAGAGTTTCACAAGAAACAACCATAAACTTTTTACAAGGTATTCTGTGCTCGGGACAGTGTTTACCTCTAATGGCTTCTGGCGGAATCTGATAAACAAAGAACACACATCCACTGTCCAGATCACAAATTAACTTCTTCAAAAATGTCCTCAAATATAATTTTCTTCAAGAGTCAAAAAGATGATTCAGAACTAAAGCTTAACAAGTCAGCGATTCAGAAGAAGGAATAATTAGCAAATGTACAGGGGACATGAGAAGAAGGAATAAAGTTAGGATACCACCTAACATACAACACGGTAAACCGATTTTCATTATAAATTGCATTCTGAGCTGTTTTCTGAATAAGACTTCAGGTACCATTCCTCCACATGGAAAGAAATGTTGTTTCTTTGGCAATAGGAGGCACAACCACTATTTTGTGAAGGGTAGGAGACCTAAGGAGGTAATACTGTTGCTGCGCTTTGGAGACACTGAAGGGTTGGAGAAATGCACTAAAAACCCAGGTGTGAGGGAGGTTTTCACACAACAACTTGGGGAGAAGAAGCTGAATGGAGGAGGGTCACATGCAAACTTTGTCACCAAAAACTTAGCAGGGGACAGAGATTAATACTCCTCTGGAACATCTGCAATGCATCATCACCTCAAGTCGAAGCTTGACAAGGAGTACAGGTGGTTCTTGCAGAAGAGGAAAGATACACCAGGACAGTCAGAGCATGAGAGACACCAGACTGTTCCCTAAGAGGAGCTTCAAGGAGTGGAAGAAATCAATCCCCATCTGAGCATCTTTGCACTTAAATGAACAGAGTATAAGACTAACACCTGGTAAGGGGGAAAAAATCCAAGGATTAGGAATCAAAAGATGGAGGATCTTTATTACATCAGTAAAGAAAAAATACAAAGGTTTATAAATGACAACTTGCTACAAACGTTCCCCAAAACGTAAAAAACCCAGAAAACACAATATAATAAAAATAGCACACTCAAAAAAGGGTTATTTTAAGAACCACTTAAAAAAAGAGCTTGACTCCATAAACTACTCGGCACCCCACACTTTTTTGACTGCTGAGCTTGGCTATAGGCTAAGCCATGCAGGTAACCCCAACTGCACATGGCCAAAGACTGTGCTCAGCAGGGATTGGCCAACCAATTTTTGTGCCGTGTCCATGGCAGAACCCTGCAGCACATGGACATGGGCCATGTGCAGCACTGAAAAGGTGAATACAGTACACCATATAAAAATAAGAAACTCACTGAAAACTCACAGTTAAATGTTAGTTAAGGTTCGGGGAACAAAAACCTAGTCCTAAAATCCCCCAGTTATGGTAGACAACACATAATACAAACCATAGTTAACCCCTGATGGAGTTGAAGGCCCCCTCTCGGATCTTAACGCTGGGAAAACACCGGGACCGGATAGTTTCCCTGTAGATATCTACCACAAATGTTGTTATTTGCTAATTCCCCTTCTATATAGCCTCTACACGGAGGAAGTGACCCAAGGAGATTTCCCTTCAGAGTCAGATCTGGCCACCATGGTGCTTATTCACAAGCCTGGGAAACCACTGGAGCGATGCCCCACATACAGATCAATATCATTAATCAATACAGAGCTCAAGCTCTTTGCTAAGATCCTCACTTGCTGGCTAATTTTGATACTTCCCTCTTTGACCCATCCAGACCAGTGCAACTTCATGCCCTCCCACAGTACCCGGTATTGCATTCAGCATCTGCACCTGGCCTTGGCCTGGAGACATGAGCTACTGGAACCCACTGCATTTCCCATAGTCGATTTTGAGAAGGCATTTGATACAGTCTAATATCGCAGGACTACTATACTCCTCCCCAGCCGCCCAGGTTTGTGTTAACGAGGGTACTATCAGAACCCTTTCACATTCACAAGAGAGCGAGAGAGGCTAGCCCCCTGTCCCCCTCTCCTCTTCCCCCTGGTCGAACCCCTGGCCAGCCTTGTTTGATGTGATGTATCTCACCAACTCCCAAGACTCTGGCCCACACACACTCTGCATGTTTGAACTCTTCAGAGTGGCCTTAGGTCTCTGACCCAACTGGTCCAAATCCCTCCTGATTCCGAGCTGTAGGGACTTGGAGGTGGAGTCCTGGAAAACCACCATTGCTGTAAGATGGCTCAGCTTCCAATATGTGGGTGTCACCATATGTTTGGAGACAGATTTGACATTGAACCTCAACCTGAGGCCGCTCGTGGCACGAATGAAGGAGGACTTTCAGTGCTCAGCGACCCTCCTACTTCAAATTCTTGGATGACTAGCTCTCTTTAAAATGAAAATCCTTCATCGTCTTTTATGCGCCCTACAGAACTTCCCCCTACCAATTTCAGCCACTAAGTTTTGAGATCTTACGGTAGCTATCCGGTCCTTCCTGCTGGCAGGTTGCCCTCTTTGAATTACACTCGATAAATGTTGTCAACCAACATACGATTGGAGGCTGGACATGGACGACATCAAACTCTGCTACTGGGCATCTCACCTTTTGGTGATCAGCGACAGGCTAAACAGGGGCTTCGCTGACCTGGCCTATAAAGCTGAAATTTTGCTCCTGGGCCTGGACAACATTCTCCACGTGCCATAAGGTGGACCGATCCCACAGAACCTCCCGACCAAGGTGGTCCTCCAGATATGGAGGGGGGGACCCGAATGACGGCTGAAATAAGAAACTTAACTAGCTTACAACACTGTGGAGAGGCACTTGGCTCCACCAAGCTGCCCAACTGGAAGGGTTTGTCAAATGGGATAGGATTGGGATATCTCATCAGGGTGACATCTGGCAAGCCTTGATAATGAAGTCCTCTCAGTAACTGCAGTTTAAATTTTCCCTATCTACTACACAATTCCATAAATACCTCCAACTTAGGCATGCACTTGCAGTCCACTCTCCACCTCTGCATGAACCTCCGGAGTTTAGCCGCCTGGAGGTCAGACTCCTAATGGGCCCACTGGATAAGGGAGGGATCTATCAAATTTATAAATCATTAATCCTCAACGCTACCAACAAATTCTCCCCCCCTCAAATTAAAATGGCAGGAGTGGGTGGGTAACTTAGATGATGCGAACTGGAGAGACGCCCGGATGGCCCCCCACATCCTCGCCATTTCATCAAGGCTACGATTAATACAATTGAATAATCACCAAATTACGTATTGCACACTGGGCCAGCTCTGGCATGAGGGTAACCTCTCATTCTCTGTTTCAGTTGGGCGGCTCTGGAGGCCGACTTCTACCACATGGTTTGGTCAAGCCCTGTTATAAAGCCGTACTGGAGGTCCAACGTGGGAGAGCTATCTGGGGTACTTGAGGCTGCCCTAGACCTGGCCCCCAAGGTGGGGTTCTTGGGGAGCCTGGAGTCCCTGGGAGGCAGTCGAACCAAGCGCATCCTGACAGACCTACTCACATTCTTGGCAAAGATGTGCATAGCACATAGCTGTAATCACAAACATTCGCCCAAGCTCTCGGATTGGTGGATGGCGATGGACTGGGGTGCCAAGATGGAGGAGCCAATATATAGAGCCAGGAGCTGCCCCCCAAAACATGTGAAGATATGGGGGTCTTGGTGGGAGTATACTGGGTTATGCGGACTGAGCGGAGACTTATGACTGGTTCTCTGCTGTCTTTAAACTTGTGGTTCCGTATGACTTTGTGTTGCTTATGGTGGCAAGAAGCCACGTACTGGTGGTTTGGGATGGGGTTGTTTCATACTATACAAAATTCAATAAACTTTGTTATATAAAAAAACTACAGGATTTAAACCTTGTAGGCATTGTTGCAAACAAATGTCTGTGAAAGATCCCCACGAGGTGTTTCTTTGGTGTTTGGGTTCAGACCACGACCCTAAGTCGTGCAAGGAGTGTGCCCTTATGCATTCCAATGCGATTCGTGGTCGGAAAGCCAAGTTGTATGTTGCTTAAAACCATAGGAAGTCATGTAAGCCCGGTGCTGCTCAAAGTTGAAAGTGTGGGTACTGCTCTTGCTCTGGGGGCCACTCTTGCAACAGGTCTTCATTGCCGTCCAAGTCTCCAGGTTAGTTGAGTCCAAGAAGAAGCATAAAGAGGCCAAGTGGGCGGGACTTGTTCACTCTTGCCACTCTTCCTCCGAAAAGTCACAATGACATCAAGCTGCCCCTTGATCTTGCTCCCGGTCCCCCACTGAGGAGCTGATTCTGCAGCTGATCCCAATGCACTTTGAATTTCTGGGGCCATCAGTGACATTGCAACAGATTGAGGCTTTCAAATAAGCAAATCCTTGGCACCTTGCTAGCTCCCTCAAGTAGGTCTTTGGGCCCCACAGATCCGTGGAGGCCTCCAGCCGGGTTACCATGTTGGATTTGTCCTTGGCGCCACCTGTGCCTCCTGAACCCATTTCAATTCAGCTCCGACTCCAGAGCCGATTCCACGTTTGGCATTATGATCCTCGCCTGTTTCTACCACATCCATGATGGCCCAGATGCCGGAGGATGGTGCTGATCCTAGTGTCCTGTCTGTTTCAGTATCAAATCTGACCCGACTGAGGTTGCGTCCTGGAACAGTTCATATGCCACTGGACCCAGTTATCTCTGATTCAGACAAAACCGCACCTTTAACTTTAATCAGCCCTTCAGCGCTCCAAAAAGTTTGCATCAGACTCTGGCCAAAGCGATCCAGACTTTGATGATAATGGAGATCATGGGAATAAATTCCACCCTCAATATGATGATGGCAATTTAGATTTTGACCTACATGAGGCCAGTGGATTGGAAATTTCCCCTGAGATGGGGATGGTTTCTCTCCTGGTCCTTTAATGAAAGACACAGCCTCATTTGCTGTAGTCATCAGATGAGCAACTGAAGTCCTGGACTTACAGTTGCTGTCTGTTGAGGTGAATACTAATATCGTCACTAAATATTTGCACCTGGGCAGACCTTATTTGAGCCCTTGTTGCTATTCAACAAAGCACTGACTGATAATTTCATGGGTACTTAGTCTAAACCTTGTTTCAGCCCACCCATAAATAGACAGGCAGCACAATGCCACAGACCTGGTCTGGTTGACCCTGCTTTCTAGACACAGCACCCTACCTCAGAGAGCCTGGTAGTTCAGGCTTCTACAAACAGGATTAATCACTACTAATTCCCTATGATCGCACAGATAGAGTCGAAGAGATTGAGGCATCAAGGAAACAAGTGTTCTCCTCAGCTAGCATTGGCCTTCGATCAGTCAGCACCAGATGCTTGCTGAGGAAGTATTCCCACGTGCTATGGGACATGGTCACAGAGATTTTGCCAGCTGTCCTGGAGGGATTCCGTGCCAACCTGGTGCAGACTATTCAGGATGACCAAGACTTGGGCAAATGTGTCATAAGGTCTGGACTTCACACTTCTGACTGTGTAGGCAGAGCAGTTGGAACTAGCGTAGTGCTCCGGCACCACCATTGGATGAGATCCACAGGCTTCTCAGGTGAAATTCAGGCATCAGTCATGAATATGCCTTTTGACAGGTCTCGCCTATTTGGTGGGAAGGCCAATTCTGCACTGCAGCACTTAAAGAAAACAGAGCCACCGTACATTCTTTCTGTCTCTCCACACCCGCAAGGCAGTGCCCCCAACAGTTTTTCACCTTTCGAGGCATCACATAGAGTTTTACACATAGGCCCACCACCCCAGCAATAGGCAACCTAGTTTTGGGGTTGGGATCAGGGATCCAGCAGACAACGTCCAGGCCCACAAGGCAACAACAATCCTCACAGTCCCCTACCCCTCCAGCAACAGCCTCCAAGCTGCTATAATTTGCCCTTAGCAACACTCAACCACCCTGTGGAAGGCAGACCAGTCATTTTCTCAAGAAGTGGCAGGCCATAACATTGACAGGTGGAGCCTGTAGACAGTTCAAGGGGGCTATGACCTGCCATTACTTCCTTACTGCTGCATCTACCACTCACATCAGACCGGTTTTTGGAGTAGCACTGGTCCATTTTACTGCAGGAACTTTAGGCTCTTGTTGAAAGGAGCCAAAGAGAGAGTCACTAGACTCAGAAATTGAAACTGAATGTTACTCTTGCTGTTTCCTAGTGCTGAAAAAGCGCAGAGACCTTTGTCCTGTTTTAGATCTCCAATCTCTCAATTTCTTTCTGCAGGACAAATTCAAGATATTCATGTTGGCTCAGGTTCTATCTGCCCTGGATCCAGGAGACTAGATGTGCCCTGATTCCAGGAGACTAGATGAGAGTGTTGTACCTGCAAGACGCCTATTTCCATGTTGCTGTCCTGCAGGCCCATAGGCGCTACTTGTGGTTCATGTGGGCCCGGAGCATTTCAAATTTGCGACCTCATCTTCGGCTTCACCAGTGCCCTTCAGGTGTCCATGAAGGGGATGGTGGTGGTTGCAGCATACCTTCTGAGGCCGGGTATACTAGTCGTCCTCGACCTCAGCAATTGGCTGTTGAAGCGGGCTTGGCATACTCAGTCATTGACCACCTGCAGACAACAGTGAACGTCCTGAAATTGTTGAGGTTCACTACCTATGTGCCAAAGTTACACCTAACTCCTTCAGAGATGCTCCCTTTCATCTGAACCATCCTGGATACATTGTGTTATCGGGCCTCTCCTCAGGACCAGCGAGTCCAGGACATTCAGGTTATGATCCCTATGTTTCAGCCTGGGTCTCATAGAGGATTGGTCTGAAGATTCTTTGTCTAGGGTCCTGCTGCATCCTGCTTGTTGACCATGCCAGATGGAATACATTAGCTCTGCAGTGAGATCTGAAGTCTCAGTGGGATCAGCACCAAGGGCACCTGTCAGATTCCATCTAGGTTTCGGAGGAGACTGCAAAAGATCTGCAGTGGTGGCTGCTTGACTGTAATTGGACCAGCAGCAGACCTTTCACCTTACCCTACCCAGAGCTGATGGTGGTGACAGACACATCACTGCTGGGCTCGGGAGGTCATCTGGGAGAGGTAGAGACCAGAGAACTCTGGTCTCTGGCGGAGACCCATCTCCACATCAATCTGTTGGAGTTGTGGGCCATTCACTTGGTGTTTAAAGCCTTCCTGCCATCCATCAAGGGGTGGCTGGTTTAGGTCCACAAGGACAACACCACTGCCAGGTGTATTGAAAGAAGCTGGTCAGGTGGGTACCTGGGCCCTGTGTCAGGGACCCTGAGCCTCTGAAACTGGCTGAATCATCAAGATATTTCACTAATCGCGCACCACCTGGTGAAATCTTTAAATGCCAGGACAAATGAATTAAGCCAGCGATACCTAGCAGATCACGAATGGCAGTTATACCCGGAGGCAGTGCAGGTAATGTTCCAGCAATGGGGAGAACCCTGGCTCGATCTCTTCACTACCACTGAAAATGTGCAACGTTAGTACCTTTGTGCACTGGAGTTCCCAAGGAGGCTCTCCCTCGGAGGTGCATTCTGCCTAGAGTGGAGCATAGGACTCCTGTATGCCTTCTTGCTGCTACCCCTCTTGCCCCGAGTTCTAAAGAAGATCAGGAATGACCGTCCCAAGTCATCCTAATGGCTCTGGAATGGGCCAGGAAAGTGTGGTAACAGGAACTTCTAGGCATGAGCATCTGTCCTCCGAGCAGGCTTCTGCTTCGGGATGACTTTTTGTAGCAGCCGCAAGGCAGGGTCTTGCACCCAGACCTGCTCAACCTACATCTCTATGCATGGACATGAGCAGTGGCAGTTGGCCACATTTGATCGCCCTCTCAAAGTAGTGGATGTCATCCTGTGGCCAGGAGTCCAACTTTAAAGTCTGTTTATACCGTACACCGGGACAAGTTTGTGGCTTGGTGTTTCTACGAAAATACACGCCTGTTGCAGGCCAAACTGTTGGAAGTATTGCTGTTTGTCTTCTCCTTGGCCCAGTAAATACTTGCAGTGGGCACTGTTAAAGGTTATTTGTCGGCCATTTTGGCCTTTTCGCATTTACCGGACCTGTCATCCTTGTTCAAATCACCTGTTGTGATACGATTTCTTAAAGGCTTAGTTCACATTTTTCCTCCTAAACCCATAGTGATGCCACAATGCAATCTTAATTTGGTCCTTACTTTTCTTACGTGCACTCTTTCTGAGCCAATGCACAGCTGCCACTATATCACCTGACTCTGAAGATGGTTTTTCACATCAAGATAACTACAGCTCATCGCATGAGTGAGCTTCAGGCTCTTTCCGTCCAGCCGCCCTACACCACCTTCTTTCAGGACAAACTAATGCTGAGGACTAAACAGGCCTTTCTACCAAAGGTCGAAACTCCTTTTCATGTGGGACAGTCCATCACACTTCTGACATACTTTACCCCACCTCAGCCCTCAAAGGAGAATTAGAGACTCCATTGTTTGGGCCACAAAAGAGCACATCATTTTTAGATCGATCGCACCAAAGACCATAGGGTCAACAATCAGCTCTTTGTAGGGCTCTCTGGGGAAAAAACAGACAAGACAGTGCAGAAAAGGACTTTGTTCAGGTGGACAGAACTCTGCATTAAGATCTGCTAAACGTTGGCCAAGAAGCAGCCTTCAAAAGGATTGAGGGCCCATTTCACCAGGGCTAAGGCAGCTACCACTGCGTTGGGACGTGGAGTGCTTGCCCTGGATATTTGTCAGGCTGCAACATGGACATCAGTGCACATGTT
The DNA here is from genome assembly GCA_963921515.1 of Calotriton arnoldi. Taxonomy (NCBI): domain Eukaryota; kingdom Metazoa; phylum Chordata; class Amphibia; order Caudata; family Salamandridae; genus Calotriton; species Calotriton arnoldi. Next base: position 2,520,233 of record CAWUFW010000509.1, read on the forward strand.
CACTAAACACTTCTGTGTTAACAGCCAGGTCTGATGGGAAGGCTGTTCAGTCAGGCAGGACTTTTTGGTGTGAGGCATTCTACAGACCCACTACCTGAGGAGGTACTGCTTTGCTATCTATTCTAAAGTTGAGGCATCTGTGATTATAAGTATCCATCAGAAGAACAAGTTACATACCTACAGTAACGCTCTTCGTGTCGGTATTCTATCTAACTGCTGATTACTCACTGCCCCAGCACCTCCCGGTTCTGTGGAATGGCAGAGGGTGCAAAGAGTGTCAAGAAAGAAAATGATGTCAGCGTGCCTAGGTGGCGCTTATATCAGGCTCCAACCATCACTTTCAGGGTGAAACAGGGTCAAAGCGGAGCCATACAACATAGAAAAATCTTTTAGATCCAAACTGGCGCCAGGGGATATTCTAAGCATGAGGAATTTGTGGTTAGATAGAGTATCCATCAGTAAGAGCATTACAAAAGGTAAGTAACTTGTTCATTCTGTATTTTTATGGCAGACATTTTCTCAATACATAGTGGCCCTGGCTTCTGGCATGACACAGGCAGAAGTCTCACAAATTCTTTAAAAAGGTGATGCATGCCCTGCTGATGGATGATGATGAACACCTGTACTTGAACAGCGACCAACAATCAGCCTATAAGACGAAAGGTCAAACTGCACATCATTGTTGGTGTCATGAAGGTGGTTGAGGACACTAATTACATTATCATCTTACTGGTCGCTGAAGGGGAATGGAACATTTATTTTGCAGTATTAAAATGCAGCACACACTGAAGGTCCAGATGACTAGCAAAATACACCTATTCATCAACGAGCTTAAAGAACTGCAGGATCCTGCACACTATGGGGGGGGCACTATGCTCTCCAGCACCCTTGGTCTGAGGTATGCACATATTTCCACCTCTGTCACTGCTTCCCATATCACTTTCAAACAATTTGGGTACCAGTTAATAAAAATGTGCCAAATGCTGTTTCTATCTCATATTTCATTGACAACCTGCCATATGGACATGCTTCTTCCTGGTCACAGTGCCTTTGGAGAGGTAATGGAAGTCTGCGTAACTTTTCGACATGCTTTCCAATATATTTTTCACTGTTGGATGGAGTCTGAATTTGCTTGTGATGATGTGTAGTTCATACAATACTCTGGTAAGGTGTTTTATTCATTGAGTTGTAAGTGTGTAAATTTGGTGTTTGAGAACTGACGCTGGCCAACTTCATCAATTGTTTACACATCTTCCTGGTTAGTGGGCAGGCCAATATCTGCTTAATGTGCTCTGTTTGATGTTAATATGGTGTATCATTTTGTAAGCGCTATGAAGGACACAGTGATAAAATGACTGATGCACACGGTCCAATGGTGCACTAGTTTTGGTAAGGAAACTGAAAAAGAACATTTTTGAAGCATCTGTGATAACTAGCAACAGCTCTGAAACACCACAAACAGACAACCTAGAGTATACACATCAGATTTACTGCAGAAATGTTATCATGTATAATGCCGAACTGCCAAGAGCACCAGTGATTGTATTTTGACATTTTTGCAAAATATTCTACATCGGTCTTCTGAGGAAACTCGTGAACAGGTGTCTAAGGCTCCAAAACCAACCTTCTGCAATGTACTTAAACTTTCAGAGGTGAGATGATATCAAACCTGCCTTGAAATCACTTCACTTACTCCCTGTGAAGGAGAGAATAAAAATAAACATTCTCCGCACTAAACCCAAAGCATACTGGGGCAACAACACAGTCCACATACAGAAACTTGCTCCGCTTGATGACTCACAAGTAATGGCCACTCCTCCGCTATGGTGGAGGAGCGCCCCACCACTGCTTTTGAGCAGTGCGAAGTAGAAACATAAAAACAAATTTGAGTTATTATCATTTTATGCTTCGTGCTGCTTTGCGGTCGGGTGGGTGGACAGGGCTGCTCTGCTCTCAGAGCAGGGCAGGGGAGGAGTGGTTTGCCCACTCCTAAGTGCACATGACTGTTTGGCAGGCCCTTTCGGGCCGCCCAAAACAGTCATGCGCACTTTCCCTGTTCTCCATGCAGGCTGCATTACAGCCTGCGTGGAGAACATGCCCAGGCCACCATTCCCTGGCTGAGTGCCCAACCAGGACGCTGAGACCAATCACAACGCTGCACTCCAGTGTTGTGATTGGTCAGAGGAGCCTGGGTGGTTACCAATCACAATGCTGCATTGCAGCATTGTGATTGGTAAGCACCCAGGCTTACCTGGGTCCTGCTTCCTGTTCCTCGAGTTCCACGAGGAGAGCAGGAGCAGAGACGCGGGACCCATCGGCAGGGTACGTTTATTTATTTATTTTTTATATTAGCACCATGCGTGCCCCCCCCCCCCCCCAGCCGCGCGAGCGCCCCATCCCCTGCGGCTCCCACGCTCCTGCTCCGCCATCCGTAAGCCATGCCGGCCATCACTGCTCACAAGACCCCATCATCAACAATTGAAAACATGATCACACAAAGTGATTGCTGTGGAAGACATGGAAGGAAGATATAGAAGGAAGAACACTGCAGTCTATGGGTCTAGGTTGAGGAATCCAACATGCCCATTTGAGGTCAGAGCCAAGACCCAAGCAAAACTCCATGAACTTCAGAAAGAACTTGAAAACAGAACTTTTGTGGCTCACCTACAGCTGTGACAAAGAAAATGAGATTGGGGCTTCCCCGTTCAGTACTTTTTAACTCAAACTCCCGAGTTATGATTCTGATTTAGAGTTTGGTGGATGTGAGACATGTGTCAAAAAGCAGTGTATGTCCCATCATCCCTCATTAAAGTTCATAGACATCCATATACATTAAATTTGGGGGAGGGGGAATGCAGTACAGTCACCACTTTTGCTGCATCCACATTTCCTGATCCACCACTAGTGATCTGATGTTACCTAGGTTTACAAGCAGCCCTATAAAAAAAAGAAAAAAACTCTTTAATAATCAAGCATTGGCAAAGCCAATATGTCCGGCATTGACATAGTACTAACTGGCACTGAAGGAAACTACTTTGTGTGTTGATGAGCTCTTTGTGAAAGGGCAGCATGCCACAACTCATAGTGAAGTCAGCCAGTGGCTGAAGTGGGCTGACACGTTGCCCCTTGATGCATGCTGGAGTGGGTGGAAGAAAATGTGAATGACAAAACCACAGACTAATACACGAAGTCCTGCTGAAAACACCTATATGTAATTATGTTATACACATAATTTTAGTAAAATAAAAAAGGGCTTTGCTAACCCAGAATTCAAAAAGCTGATTGGTCTGGCATTGGCGTTTAAAAATGAAGAAAAGAAAGAAAGAACCAAAGTACCAAACAAAGAAAGAAAGAAAGAAGGAAGGAAAGAGGAAGGCAAGAAAGAAAGAAAAAAGAAAGAGAGAAAGAAAGAAGGAAAGAAAGAATGAAAGAAAGAAAGAAAAAAGAAAGAAAGAAGGAAATGACAGACAGGGTTGTAAAGATAGTGCACCCTCAAGAGCTTATATTCAGAGTTCATGTGAGCTGCTGGTATGGTGTGAAAAAGCAGCAGTCAGATAAAGGCCATTTCAAAACAGAATTTACAACAGTGATGGCAAGAGAGAGGAAGTGATAAAACTGGAATGTGCCCTGCGCTCACATCTGGTAGAAAGTGCCCTGCAATCACATCCGGCTCTACGAACAAAGGCAACACAAAGGTAACAATAAAGTAAAAACAAAAACATTGGCACTGAAGGGTTTGTGCTTGGATGTGGTCCTTGTCAAAGTGAAGTTAGCCAGTGACTGAAGTAGGCTGAGCCATTGCCCCATGGGGTATGCTGTAGCGGGAGGAAGCAAAATGTGAATGGCACAAGAGAAGACCAAAGGGCAAAAGGATGTCTGGCTGAAAGCCCTTTTATGTAAGTATATTATATACATAATTTTAGTAAATCAAATGTCTTGGCTACTGCCTGACTTAGTCAATGAAACACAAACTACTGTGTTCCCACCCAATACAAAAGAAAGAGTTATGTTTCCCCACAGTCAAATGCAAATTCATCACTATGTGCCTGTGCAAGAAGAACAATCAAAGATGCAATAATGTGAGTCTTGAAGTGACTTAGGAATTGCTGCTCATAAACCACACCATACAGTAGCAAAATACATACATAAAAATAGAGCAATCATAAAGATATCCAGACATGTAGAGAGATTGTGTTCAGATTTTAGATACAGCTGTCCTTTGGATGTTGTGGTCTGCGACTAGGGCATGGTGGTTATCACTTTCCCAGCTACTTCTGACCATTGTTAATTAGGCTGGTGGACTGATTTCAAGCCATCAATTTAGCCACTGAGTGGATGGAATGCAAGTTTAGCCATAGCCCTCATTTTACCTGTAGTGTGCATGTATAAAGCATGGGACAAAATGAATACCACCAAGAATGGCACTGTATGCAGCAGGAGGCCAAGGACTAGAAAAAGCTTCTCCAGGTGCCCCCCTCCTAACACAGTCAACAAGAATTGGATTTTCTGGAGCCGACCAAGACAAATAGAAGCAGTCAATTTGAACGTTTGTTTTCAGTGTGCTGTTAACCAGCTTAGATCACCATACAAGCCTACTTTGCTTTCATGCAAATGAGGAGCCACAGACATATCTGGTGGCCACCAGAATGAAGAACCTGGTTTATGGCTAAGAGAGGTGTCAGAACCTAGTTCAGGGGACCATGGCGCATGCAGGGGCTACTGGGCCCAACCGTGCGTGTTGAGGCCTTTTGCTCCTGATGTCCTGGAGCCCGGCCTACTATGAATACTGGTCGATATAGAAAAACAATGGTCCCAGACTTATTATTCGTTACAGTCTAGTTAAGCAAACATTCATTATTTAAACCAACACATCAGATATGTATATGATTAGCATAGGATCATTAGTACACACCTAGCTCTCCAATCTGTACATCCTCAAATGACACAACGGCATCCAGTATAGCTACAATAGTGATTGTTTATTATTTTTCAAATGCTTTTATAACAGATCACTATAAATAAATACTTCAACAGAAAGGTTGCTCCAAACGGAGTGTGAAAAAGGGGAAGAAATGTGCTCGTGAATAGGACAGATATGAAAGAGGGGAATCAAGTCTGGATATTTCCAAAAACACAGTCAAATAATTTTTTGTTATCTACTAGCAAACTGGCTATGGTTCACAATGACACCAGTTCACAATTAGGCCAAAAATTGTCGTTTTGCGATTTTCTGAAGATGCACAGAGAGTTATCATCTGTGAAATGGGCAGGGTTGGGGTGGCATCAGGTACAGGCCCACTAGGGGAAAATGTCGACGTTTCGACCCTGGCGCATAGAGGGTAATTTACATCCTCTGCTGGTGGGTCTTCCTCAGGACAGGGGGAAGGGGAGCAACCTATGGTTAGGCAAAGTCAGGATACAGCCCCTTGTACGATGGTCCGCACTTAGGTTGCGGCGTGGCTATGGTTAAATCAGAAAGATATGGCTGCTTAAATCATTCAAGTAATCCGGGGTGAGTGAATCGCCCACAGGGTCTCTTTTGAAGTTGTTCAGGCGCAGCCCGGGGGATCTATGCTGTATTCCTCGAGTCAGACTCAAATGATTTAAGCAGCCATATCTTTCTGATTTAACCATAGCCACGCTGCAACCTAAGTGCGGACCATCGTACAAGGGGCTGTATCCTGACTTTGCCTAACCATAGGTTGCTCCCCTTCCCCCTGTCCTGAGGAAGACCCGCCAGCAGAGGATGTAAATTACCCTCTATGCGCCAGGGTCAAAACGTCGACATTTTCCCCTAGTGGGCCTGTACCTGATGCCACCCCAGCCCTGCCCATTTCACAGATGATAACTCTCTGTGCATCTTCAGAAAATCGCAAAACGACAATTTTTGGAACTATATATGAGGGACAGGTCTAATTGTGAACTGGTGTCATTGTGAACCATAGCCAGTTTGCTAGCAGATAACAAAGAATTATTTGACTGTGTTTTTGGAAATATCCAGACTTGATTCCCCTCTTTCATATCTGTCCTATTCACGAGCACATTTCTTCCCCTTTTTCACACTCCGTTTGGAGCAACCTTTCTGTTGAAGTATTTATTTATAGTGATCTGTTATAAAAGCATTTGAAAAATAATAAACAATAACTATTGTAGCTATACTGGATGCCGTTGTGTCATTTGAGGATGTACAGATTGGAGAGCTAGGTGTGTACTAATGATCCTATGCTAATCATATACATATCTGATGTGTTGGTTTAAATAATGAATGTTTGCTTAACTAGACTGTAACGAATAATAAGTCTGGGACCATTGTTTTTCTATATCGATCGATACCCAGGTCTGTGGACAATTGTGGGTTACCCCATTATATCATAATGGATTACTATGAATACTGAGCAACTGGGCCAAGTACCCCTTCGGCACTTGACTCTCAGTGGTAAGCGTGATCGGGCAGTCTACAGCTCCTTCCGGGGGGGGTATGGTGTGGACATGGGCTCACAACTCAAAATGCATGCAACAGCAGCAATAAACCCTTGTACAGCCAAATACTCACTTTTATGAAAAAAGAGAGGTATTTTATTTGTACCGCTACCCACACATAGGAAGAATACGACATTCGCAAACAATTACAGTCCTCCCCTGAGGTCGGGCACTGTGTCTCTTTGGCGGTTCGCTGGCCCCCTCAACCCTCATGTTAGCGATCATGGTTATTCCCCATTCACTATTGATAACATCCAGGGTATGCCCCACTAGTAGTCTTGAGCCTCAAGAGTCCACTGCAACTCTGATTTAAAGTCAATAGTGTTCCAGCCCAAATGCACTCAAATTAACAGCAAGTCCCCCATGGTCGTCAAGCCTGAAACAAGTTTTACCCACACTGGCAGGTATGGAGTGTAGTGAATTCCAGAGTGTGCTCCATCCATGGGCGCTCACAGCAGCTGCAGCCAAGCTCGGCTAAGTCGGCCGCACCTGGCCTGGGCCGTTGCACTCAGCGGGTGGAGATTCTCTAATTTGCGGTCGCTCTCCTGAAGTGACCGATGGTACCCCGCAGCTTCTCCTATAGGGTAAGTATTCTGTTGGCTCCCAATGGGGGTGGTGACTATGACTTGGGTACCTCACCCAGGTGAAGGTGCACAGGTGCTCCCATGGTGTCCTCACTTCTTTCAAAAGAGATAAGAACAAGTTACTGTCTTTGTTGTTCCCGTGACCCCCTTCGACATACGGAGCCACCGCAACTCACTGTCCACAGGCTCTGGCCCAATCAGAACGGTGAAGTTATCTATGGCTTCCCCTCTTGGCATCCAGGATCACCGCACTGCTACCAAAAAAGGCTTCCACTCTTACCACATATCAGTGTTTTCCTCTGTGGCCCCTCCTGGCATACGAGATCGCCGTGCTGCTACCACACAAGACTTCCGCCATTACTGCACAGCAGTCTTTTTCTAAGTGGCTCCTCGTGACATAAGGAGTTACCACGCCGGTACCACACAAGACTTCCACCCTTACTGCATGGAAGTTTTTCACACAGCTATATTCACTGTGGCCCCATCCTGGAATACAGGGGTCGCCGACTCAGCCCTCCACACAGTTAAAGACCTGATCAGTCTAGCAGCCGTTTCCTCACACCTCGCATCGGGAGTCCACTTGACAGGGTTCTCCACTGGACCTCGCTTCTTCCAATGCTCTCCTCTTCCTCGCAGGGCACACTAATCTTGGCAAGCAAGCACGTGCTGGTGCTCCAGGGTCCAGGGCAGGTGGTTTTGGATTCCCTGAGTGATGTCCCCGCACCCAGCAGGGAGACTAGCAGTCCTTGGCCCCCAGTCCTGGTCACTGGCCAAAGTCTTGCAAAGCTTCCCCTCCTCACGCAGCCCATCTGGGTCTTTGAAGATGTATGTGGAAGTTCTGCTTCTTTTGACGTATATACTCCTCTGCTCCCTCTGCCTATTGATAAACAATCTGTCACAGCAGGAGTGTCTCCAAAGCTAATAATCCCACAACGCAGACCATGGGAGTGACTAGAGTTCACATCTGATGCCAGACACATTGATATGTGCATCAAAAGGTTACCCCGGGGTCTCAGCCCTGCTCTTTATGATTCTCTATCAGCCCCAACTCCTTCCTGAGATTGGCCCAGGCCCCTTCCTTGTGATCTCTCACTGTACAACACTGCATCCTTCAGGTACTGTAACACTTATAGGCACTTGTACGTCCAGTACATATAAACACCATGCACACACAACTCAGTACTGCATTACTTCAGTATTGCACCCTTCTCTGGCACACATACAGCCAGCGCAGATACACCACTTCTCTGCAGCGCAGCACTTCACACCAACCCGATGTGGGCCAAGGATGAGTTAAGCACACAGCAGCAGAACTTTAAAAAGTGAGTGGGCATGTATTCCTCAATCCAGTGACAGATTAAAACAGACCTTTTCACTCCTGATCACTACATGGAATGCAGCCATCACCATGATCGTGCTGCTTAACTCCAGGCGAAGGAAGTAACCTTCCACCACTATGAGAGTAGAGCTTTGGGCGCCCCTCCTGGTCCAACAAGACTGCAATCCATGAGAAAGTCCTATGTCATGGTGCACACGAAATATCTGTGTTTGCCTATGACAAACAAATCAGCATTAGGGATCCAAACATCAGTACAGTTGGTCACTCAGGACAGGGGTGCACGTCTGTTACCATGTAGAGGACTTTCCTGTCCCAACAACAGGTAAGGACAGAAGAGAAAAAGAGGCACCATCGGGTGGGAAGAGTGTTCCCTGCAAGTTAGAGACACTAAGGCTCAGATTTACTAATGCTTTGCACCATGTTTGCGTGATGCTGCTCTGAGTTACTTCACCTTAAGAGAGGGTTTCTTGGATGGTGCACGGGCATTCCCATGCAACCACTCATGGGCTTTTACGCTAATCCTTATCTACAAACATTGGGAGACAGGGATTTGTGCCAAAATCTTACTGCTCCTTGAAGCAGGCATAAGTAGGAAAAATGTTTAAATTTCTCCTCATTTTTCCAACTTTGCACGTGTTCTGCATTTTACAACACGCATACAAAGTGGGAAAAGCCTTAAAGTATGGTTTGGAAACTGCACCTTCCAGGAAAAAACCTATGCTTCAGAGAACCTACTCACGTTTGCACTATGGCCAAGAGTTTGTGCATTTAGTGGGGGCATTGGCACATGGCTGCCTAACATGCACCTGTGCTAGGGAGAGCAGCAACTTTGGTGCAGTGTGGCCCTGCTTCAAAATCTAGCAAATCTGCTGCCTGCTCCTTGTGAGTGTCAAGTTCAGTTTCCTCACACTGCTCTCATTAACTCTCCACACACACACACACAGACACACACCCATGCACACACACACACATGCACACACACACACACAAGTACAAACTACAAAGCTTTATTTCAATTTTAGAATCATTACAGAAGGCAAAACGGCACATGGTTAGTCAGTTTACAATACTCAAATGCAAACAAATGTGAATTAGCATAGACAATCAAAGCTGAGCCCTACTCTAGTTAATAGCTAGAACCAAATACGGTCTAGCACAAGCCAAATATTAAATCAAAGACTAAATAGTCATGAGGACTGCTCAGTTTAAAGGTAGGAGAGAATCATAAACAATTTCCAAGTATTGATTCAATAGGAAGACTGACATGGAGCCTGACTTTTAGGGGGGCAAGGAAAAGACCTGGCTCACATCCCAAAAACAACAGTTCTTATAGAATTTCATTCAGCAGCAAAAAACTCTGGCCCTAAAATGGTGTGAAGTGGCACTAATGTCAAATTAATCAAAAAAATCATCAGTTTCATTATGTAAAACACGCTCATTCTAGAAATCCTCCCAAAATGAATAAACAAGTACGACTTTTGAACTACATGCAAGGGGAAATGGCATCACATTATTAAACAATACCTGTCTGAAAACATGAATAAAGCATAGTTCTGCTACCAAAGACATCAACCTTTGAACACTGAAACATTATATGCATGTTCCTCCCATCAGCATAGGCATTACCACAGAACAGAACCATAAAACTGTTTGAATTATGAATGATTTTTACAAAACGCAGAAAGACATTTATTAACACGAGCTGCACAGACAGAAACGAGAAGCACATTTAAAATGTGTATGGTATAGCACATGCGAATGGATTTGAGGATGTGTTATGCCAACTTTAAAACTTCATTATGAAATTAAAAACTGTTTACTCTATTAGCGATCCATCCACGTTAAATAAACACAGGATTTTATTCATTCTAATTTCGCTCTCTCAATCGTGATGCAATTTGATGCTCGTTGGAAAACATAAACATGAGCCAAGAAGTGCATTATATAGATAAATTACTTGCTGATGACGTAGAATTGTAATTGTTCTAAACTGACATTGCGCAGTACATAAAGAGAAAATGATGTAGGGTCTGATTTAGATCTTGGTGGACGGGTGACGGATATCCCTTCCGCCGAACTATAAATCCCATATCATATAATGGGATTTATAGTTTGGCGGAGGGGATATCAGCCACAGTTGTGATGGAGTGACCCATCCGCCAAGATCTAAATGCTGACCCTTCATGAGGCACATAGCACTTTATTTTATAGAAGTGGACAGGATACGCCTGTTCGTATGGTGTGAATTAAACTGTGTTATTATGACCGAAATGGACTTTAACAACTGTTTTACAATGTTTTGAGCACTTGTCATAATGTATTTTTGTTATCAATTTTAACAGATGTATACTTTAAATTGTGCTTCTATGGCAGATTGCCAAAATAAAGATTTGATGATAAATCAGGTCCAAAGATGCGTAAAAAACCTTATCACACAGGGCAAGTTGGACTAATGATTGGACAATGCATATTTGAGCCGCATACAAAGCTCATTGCCTCTACCTGTATGTTTCAATAGGTGCAGGTGTGGGTTCTACTCAAAGTATGAAATTAATTGACTGGCGGACCTCGGAAGTGTTTAATAGAATGAATCCTCTTTTAGAGCCTTCAGCGGCCCAGTCTCAATTTACGTCAAAATAAAGGGCCAAATATTCAAAGAAGCAAACGATATCTAATGCGTTTCTGCTGAGTTTGCAACAATCTTCCTAGAGAATACCTTTGGCCTACAATGAGGGTGTTATATTTTTTTTCATTAGGACACAAATTCTACATACTACAAAAGTTTTAAAATGATGACATCTTCTTGTTGAGGTTGTCCTCCTTCCGGTCAATAAGGAAGCCATCATCAGCATGCAGTGGAAATTAGCGCACTTCCTCAATTTGGAATATCTAGATTAAAGGACAGTAAATGGGGGTACGTTCCTTCAAAACGTATTGAGAAAAGGATACATCGATATTTCACCCCTTCAGAAGCCTGACATTGTTTTCTTCACTCCTCCTAGCAATACGGATGCGGGCCTTGATGTCAGAATAGAAGAGACAGGTAACATTAATCACATTACTATGGCCTTCCCAACTTGCCCAAGGCTCCTTCATTAGAGATCTAGCCACATTGTAAAAGCCGGCTTGGTAGTCCAGGTATCTGATGTTCTTTCTGCCTACCATATTCCATTACTATTATCTGAAGACTGATTCCTCTTTTGACTATGCCTGTCTTCTTTGTGAATCCTGGTTGACTGGTTGGTATGCTGTAATTTTCTGCTAGAAGATGATTCAGACTTTATAATAGTAATTTTCTGTATATCTTGCCTATTAAATCTAGAAGTGAAATCAGTAGATGCTTGCTGAGATATGAAAGCTCATGTTTTTAAGATGGGAAAGCTTTTGGCATAGCACTTTAACTTCTTAACGCAGCACTGAATACATTTCATTGCTTGTAGTTTTACATAGCACAACCGACACCCACTGGGGCACTACCTGACTTTTCGTAAGAACACGATGTACAATATAAGCACAATATGACAGTGGCTCAACACCATAAAATACATGGAATTAGTACAGATCTAGGGAGAATCAATAGTCCTAGGTATAGCTTATTTTATGGAGTAGAAGGAGAAGCAGTGAGAATAAGGCATACAGTTCCCCACATCTAGTATAACATCTAGAAGATAACATTTTTCCCAGGTTAAGAGTTTTTTGTGTCACTTTGGAACAAGGGTCCTTATTGAGGTTCATATGTCCTAATTAAAAAAGAACATGCTGGTGGTAAGAGAAGGACTTTATATCATAAAGTTCTGGTGAGAGCAATTCATCCTAAAAGCATGAGGAATGTTGTTCCAGATTCTGGGTGCAAAGTTTGCTTCAGAGTTCTTGCTCTTTTAAATGAAGGAGTTTTCAGTCTTAGAGAGTCAACCTTTTGGGAAGAGCTGGAATGTTCTGAAGTGACTAGTTTGTTAACTAGATGATTTGCATCTCCCACATGCATAGCCTGGTGTACTATGCAGGTCAACTTGAAAATGCTCCTAGCCTCAATGGGGAGCATTCTGAGTGTAATCAACATTTGGGTGATGTGCTCTGATTTTCTGAAGTCGGATACTAAGTGGGCTGCATAATTGAAGGCTGCCTTCAGAGGGGCCAGGTGAACTCTGGAAATGCCAGTCAACATGGAGTTGCCATAATCGACTCCTGAAAAGGCTAGTAATTAAACCAACGTTTTGAAGACATCTGCTGGGTCAAGAGACTTGATTTCCCTATGAAGACTAACTTGGTACTGAGCTCCCTTTGCTATAACATTAATGTGGACATGGAGATGCAGCTATTTGCAGGGAGTAAATACTAAGGATTTAGGGTTTCCCACAATGGATGGTTTGCAGTAGAGCAGGTTTGATTCATCAATGAGGGTTTGCACTGGGGTGGGGCAATGTGGCAGGGAGAGCAGAAGAACTCCGGACCCAATTTAAGTTTGGGCGGATGGCCTCCATCACAGCCGTTCCTGGGAATGCATTTCACTCTGTGCTATGGGGCTGCCAACCTGTAGCACACAGTATTTAATCCCAAAATGGGATTTTCTATTTGTAAAGAAAAACAATAATGCTCCCCTTGCCATGGGAGTAGTGTCATGTGAGTTTGTAATGACGGAACCCTTGTGGCTCTGATGGACTCTGTAGAACTGTGACATAAGCATTAGAGTATAGTGAATTGACTGCAGGTTTAAAATGTGGAGTTCGCCGTTACAAACTGAAGAATACAGACGTGTTATACTAAGCTCCGTGTGTGGTGTAGTAATTGGCAAGTACCCGGGCTGGGGAGGATGGTAAAACTGGTGACGAGATAGGGGATAAGTATCCCAAAGATGCACAGTGCTCTCCCAGATATTTTGCTGTGGTTCAGCCAGCTGCTCGTGTGTGCAACATGTGCCTCTGTCGAAGTGCTGAATCGACGTTTGGCATTTGTGGAGTCGAAGCGCAGCCCCAGTTCCGTGTAAAGCATTTGAAGTTAATGAAAGCTTCATTGAGAAGTCTACCTATCAGAGGCCAAGAATGTACTGGGAAGGCCGCAAAGAGAGGTACTGCACTACTACGCAACTCAAAAGCCATACATCATATGGAGTGATAATACTGAGAACAGAAGCGCTGTTAGGCAGAGATCCACCAGGTATCAGATGGTAAAAAGAGATGCTTACAAGCAATGGAATTCAATACAAAAATGGTTATCGTCATCTGTTTACCAGAGCTGAGCAAAGAGAGTCATTGTGCCACTGTGCTGGGGGAGGTGACCCCAGAGGAAGCACCCGGGGTTGTGCTTGCGGAGCTGTCCATACCCGAAGCGGCACACCACCAAGGCTGCCCGGTGGTGGCTTTGAACAACTCCCAAGGTCTCCTCAAAGCAAAGGGCTCCCATAGAGACCAAGATGGAGGTCAAGGTTCCACAGGCTGTCCAAGATGACCCAGAGGCTAGCACAGCACAGGGCCTTAGAGATGATATGGATGAAGCAGATCCTAGCGGACAGCAGATGATGTCAGAAAGAACCCCACCATCAGTGTCAGCCAATCTCGTGAATGGTTACAATGCCCTCGTCTTCTTGAAACCACCACCGCCATTTGATACCGCCAAAAAGCTTATTATTGGCGACAGATTGACTGCCTGGATAGAGACATTTGATGATTTAATTGATATGACTGAAGAAGCAGATAGCAAAAAGATTATCAAGTACCTTAAGAATCTTGCTGGTAAGGTGTAAAAGATGTCATAAAGAAAATGCCGCGAGCTGACGAAACTACATACAGTCAAATCAAAGCAGCCTTGAATCTCAAATTAAATCCAATTCAAAATGTGGATTACAAAAGGTATATCTTCAGTCAAGAACGACAGAAAGCTGGTGAGACCATCGATGAATTTGTTGAGAGACTGGATTCGCTCATCAAACAATGTAATGACGGATGGTTGTCAGATTCATTCAGATGACGAACGCTGAGAGAAACTCTTAGTCTAGAGCACATTCTCACAGCTGCCAGAGCTGAAGAGCATGCTGATCGACAAGCTACTGACATGGAGGCCGGAGGTGCCCAGAATGAGTCAGTCATGAATGTAAACAGTAAGTCAAAGCACAAGGACGAGGGGCGCACATCGAATTCTCCACAAAAAAAGAAATTGTGCTTCAGGTGTGGATTTTCGTTTTCACACGAAAGTAAATATCTCACCATTTGTGACAATTTGCAAGGCGAAGGAAAAAGTAAATGCATCACAGCGCAAAGACAAAATGGCCACCCGAACATTCCAGAAGCGACGTTTGACGCATGCCCATAAGGCCAAGCGACCACACCAGCTGAGGCAAATCGACACCAAAAGAAGTCGATTGACATCTAAATCTTCATCAAACAGTTCTTACGTATCAGTATCAAGTGAAAGTGAAGAACATGGTTGTGCCATGTTGATGTTTACCTCAGAGAAGCATGCGCGTGTTGGACTGCCTGTGAGGAAAAATATTAGTCCAAGAGAAGTCGACATGACAAAGCACCAAAGTCATTCAAGCACTGTCTGAAAATCAGACTAAAGATCAATGGTTGCTAAATACCTTTAATTATTGATAATGATTTGTAAATCAATATTATTCCTGAGGAGAAATATAATGAACTGTCTCCATTGCCCCGACTAACGTCATTGAAAACTAAAGTGTTTAAGTGGGCTGCATCAACGCCACTAAAAAGTCAAGGTTCATTTGTTGCAACGATGAAACATAAGAAAACAAAGGTACAAACACCCACTCATGTACTTCAAGGTACGGTGTCAAGCGCCTGCTTACTCAGCTTCAGCACAGCTGCTGATATGGGACTGATATCCATGAACTATAACATGAATGCTCATCACGAGATAGTAAGTCAATTCCCTTAGTTGTTTCATGGGTTGGGAGAACTCAAGAATATAAAAGTCCAATTGCACATTAATGAGGACGTCCGTCCTATTGCGCAAAAACTTAGGATTGCCTTTAATTTACAGGAAGCTTTTGAAAAGAAACGTGAATCCTTACTCAAACACAATATCATTGAGCATTCTACTAGTCCAACTCCATGGGATTCGCCCATAGTGGTAGTGCCCAAAAAGGACAGTGAAAGAGCTGTACACATTTGTGTGGATATGCGTCAAGTGAACAAAACAATTGAATGAGTACGACATCCAAGTCTACCCATTGCCAACATGATAACACAGTTGAGTGGTGCAAAGGTATTCTCTCGCCTGGATCTGAATAAAGTATATCATCAATTGGAGCTCGAGGAGAATTGCAGGAACATTACAGCCTTCTCTACACATGTTGGTCTGTTCAGTTACAAAAGACTAAGTTTTGCTGTGTCACCTGCTGCGGACCAATTCCAAGATGTTGTTCGACATATCATACAGCCTGTCCTGAATGATGTCAATTATAGTGATGATATATTGGTTTTTGGAGCTACACAGAAAGAGCATGACAAAGCTCTCACGCAAGTGTGTCAGTTGCTTACTGATGCCGGTTTAACTTTGAATGCCAAGAAATGTGAGTTTGATGAGACAGGTTAAAATTCTTTGGCCATATCTTTTCTGAAGGGGGCATGACACCCGATCCAGCTAAAGTGCAAGCGCTGTTAACTGCCAGTCCCCCACAAGATGTTTCCATGTTACGTTCATTCCTTTTCCAGGCCAGTTATTGCTCTAGATACATGCAAGACTTTGCCACTATCAGTGCGCCCTTAAAAGACTTGACGGAAAATAATGTTTCTTTGCTTTGGTCACATGAATGCGAGCAAAGCTTCCAGAAAATCAAACAAGCTATTGAGAACGCTACTGTAATGGCTTACTTTGATCTAAATCTTCATACTGAGGTTGTTGTTGATGCTAGCCCTATTGGGTTGGGCACCATCCTTGCACAGCACAGCGGGCACCCAAATGCTCGAAGATGTATTGTAGCGTATGCAAGTCGAAGTTTGTTCCAGACTGAACATGCTTATTCAAAACCTGATAAAGAAAACTTAGCAGTGGTGTGGGCTTGGGAACATTTCCACAAATTGTTGTAGGGGAAGCCCTTCACACTTGTGACCGATCATCAAGCATTGTTGACTATCTTTGGCAATCCAAAAGCAGAAATGCCACCCTTGCACTGAATCCTGGGGTCTGCGATTGCAAGAGTACAACTACACCATCGTCCAGGGAAGGATCAGTACCCAGCTGACTACTTTTCACGAGTGCCTCTACTTTGCCCTGGCACCCATTCTAGGACGACTGAAGCTTACATAAATTTCATACTGAAATCAAGCACCCAGCTGCCATTTCGTTCGAAGAAATTTTCACCTGCAGCAGTCAAGATAGTGATATGCTGAAAATGAAAGACATTATTACACATCAATCTTGGTACCAGCATCCTCGACCTCTTACCAATGACAGTGAATATCAAAAGTTTAAGAATGCCAAACATGAACTGTCCGTTACTCAGGAAGGTATCATTCTAAGAGGTTCAAGAATTGTCATTCCGGAGAGTCTGCGACAACAGATAATTGAAGTGGCCCATGAAGGACATTGTTGCCAATAAACAAGCTCTCTGAGACTGAGTCTGGTTTCCACATCTCAATGAGAGAATTGAAAGAGAATTATAGGCCTGTCGTCAATGTGACTGCTTATCATCAAAAACTGCTCAAAACCCGTTAAACATGTTAGAGTTGCCAATGCATGCATGGGAAAGAATTGCTGTGGACTTCTTTGGTCCTCTTGAAAATGGACATCACCTGATGGTGATCGTTAATCAATACTCCCATTTTCCTTTGATCGAAGATCTCTCATCTGTCACTCAAGAACATGTCATTGAGAGATTAGACAACATCTTCGCAACCTGGGGTGTTCCTGCAATTTTAAATTCTGACAACGGCCCACCTTTCAACAGTCGAGAATTCAGAGAGTTTCTCAGCCTTCTTAATTTGAAGCATCAGAAGACCACACCTCTATGGCCACAGGCCAATGGCCTTGTTGCACGCTTCATGAGTACTCTAAAGAAAGTTGTCTAGCATGCTGTACAAGAAAAGCTGTCTAAAATTCCACTCTTCGAGCTTACCGCTCGACCCCTCACTCGACCACAGATGAAAGCCCTGTTACCTTGATGTTCGGGACAGCCATGAGGACCAGGTTACCTAAATGGAATAACAGAAGAGCAAATACCAAGGAAAAAATTTGCATGAAAGACTTGGATTGTAAAAGAAAAATGAAGGCCTATGCAGACAAGCGTCGACATGCAAAAGATATCACTTTCACTATAGGAGATCGAGTGCTTGTTCGTTAACATAGAAACGAAAGTGTGATGATCCTTTGAATGCTGAATCATTCCATGTTGTGACCAGCAAAGGACACATGGTGACTGCCCAACATCCTGGGAAGTCCGTTATGCAGGACTCCTCGCATTTCCGACATGTGGCTCATCGCTCGTCAGGCACTGATGTCATTGTAGAGACTGGTTCTGAAAGGACAAGTAAAGAACCCTGACTGCTGCTGTTTCTCCATCATCAACACCAGTCATGGACATTTCTACTGCCTGTCCCCAGTTTCCAAAGACACAGTTGATCCAAGCACCCCGAAGACTTATTGAAGAGCTCTAATTGTATATATCTGTAAAAAACTAATTTTTTTTATTATTACCTGGGGAGATGTAGTGTCGTGTGAGTTTGTAATGCCGGAACCCTTGTAGCTTCTGATGGACTCCATCTGTGAGTGATTTAAAAGATATGACTCAAACTATCTCAGAACTATGCAATGGATCCCAATCTGTTCTAAGATATAAGGGTGGTGTGGTTGACTGTGTGACATGCTGCAGATAGGTCAATGAATTCTGAGAAAGCAAGAATTACTATGGTCGAAGATACACTGTGTATCATCCACAATTTGTAGCACTGCTGTTTTTGTGCTGCAGCTAGCCCTAAAGCCTCAATGGTAGTCATCTTGGAGGTTGTTTCTATGTTTTTAGCAGTTTTAATACTTTTGCTAGAAAAGGAAGGTTGGATAGAGAGCAGAGGTTTTTAAGGTCAGAATGTGGATTTTGAGAAGAGGAGTGATCTGTTCATTTTTGAAGGAGGCACTAAATCTTGACTCAAAGAGGAATTGATTACATGATTCAAGCAAGGGATGATGAATGAATGTCTTTCACAGTCATTGCTGGGATAGGGTCATGTTAGGAATTGGGTCTCTAGTTGGCAGAGGTTTTCACTCTGTCCAAGTAGAGACCACAATCCTAGTCAGGGTAAGTCAGATACACAACCCAAATTAACCTGTGCTCATCATCTGGTAGCTTTGCACAGAGCAGTCAGGCTTAACTTAAGAGGCAATGTGTAAAGTATTTGTGCACACTTCAGTTACAGTAACACAGAGAGAGGAAACACCACCAAAAGACTCCACACCAGTTTTAGAAAAATAGAGAATATTTATCTGAGTAAAACAAGACCAAGATGGCAAATATCCAAAAAGTAGAACTTGAGATATGAATTTTTAAAGAATAAACTGCAATATAGTGCTTTAAAGACAATAGCATTTAGGGGTTACTTGAGGTCACGCTAAACCAGGATAAATCAAAAGTTCAGGCTGACCGTGATGGAGGGCAGGCCAGCTACAAAACCCACACAGGGCCCACTGAAAAAGTACCTTGGATGGAGCAAGCGTCGGCATCGAAGCCTCGATGCATTGGTTCCGATTCACGCAGTCGGGCAAATGCGTCATCATTGGGCCTTGAGTCAGGTATTGCATTGTCATCGAACCCCTTACGATGCAGGCCCTGCGTCATCATTGAGCCTTGCAGGGTTGTCTTCAGTTCGGTGCTGCATCAGCGTCGAACCTTGCAGGGATGTCCTCGGATTGGCACTGCAACGGTGTCAGAGGGTGCTGCATCGGTTCCGATCAGCGCAAAGTCATCACTGCGTCGTTTTTTGCAGGAAAACAGCAGCAGAACCCACTTTCAATGCCCAGGACTGGATTGGCACTTCTTAGCAGGGTAGGATTCACAGTTGGCAGAGCCCAGCAGCTGATACAGAGTTGAAGGAAGTATTTGATGGCCCTGAGACTTCAAGAACAGGGGCAAGCCAGGAAGCCCTTGGAGAAACTTGGGTTCAAGGATGTAGAGAGCGGATTCAGTCCTTCTCACTCCTAGGTAAGAGGCAGCAGGTAGCAGGACAGCACAGCAAAGCAGGTAGCAAAGTGGCAGTCCCTCCTACAGCACAGAAACCAGTAGGCAGCACGTCAACACAGCAAAGCAGTTAGCAGAGTGGCAGGCCCACAGCAGCTCTTCCTGGCAAAATGTCGTTGGTTCCAGCAAAGTTCTGATTTGGTGGTGTCAGGGGTCTAGTACTTATACCCAGTTGTGCCTTTGAAGTGGGGGAGACTTCAAAGAGGCCTTTTAAGTTCACAAGGTCCCTGCTTTTCCTGCCCTGGCTCCAGACTTACTATAGGGGGTATGCAGCTCTTTGTGTGGGGACAGGCACAGGCCTATTTAGGTGAAAGTGTCAGCTCCTCCCGTCCAATCTACCTCAGAAAGGCCCATAAGCCTGGTGATGGGCCATCAGGATGCAAATGTCACACCCCAGCTCCCTTTATGTGTGACTGTCTAGAGGGACTGCACAAAGCCCAGCTGTCACCCAACCCAGACATGTTTTCAGAGACAGGCAGAGGCACAGAATGGCTAAAGTTAAAAAATGCAAACTTTCTAAAAGTGGCACTTTCAGACTTACAATTTAAAATTTGAATTCACCATAAGTTGTGATTTTAAATTGTGAGTCCAGAGACACCAAACTCCAAATCTCTATCTTTTCCCAATTGGAAATTACACTTAAAAGATGTTTTAAGGCAATCCCAATGTTAACGTATGGGAGAGATAGGCCTTGCAGTAGTGAAAAATGAATTTTACAGTTTTTCACTACCAGGACATTTAAAACTCAAAAGTATATGTCCAACCTTGTAAATACACTGTACTCTGCTCAGAGGGCTGACTAGGGCCTACCTTAGGGGTGACTTATATGTAATAAAAGGGAAGGTTTGGGCCTGACAAGTAGCTTAACTTGCCAGGTCGAAATGGCAGTTTAAAACTGCACACACACACTCTGCAGTGGCAGGCCTGAGCCTATTGAAATGGGCAGTACAATCAGGGCTGAAGGTCCACTAGTAGCATTTTATTTACAGGTCCTGGGCACATATAGTGCGCTTTACTAGGGTCTTAAAAGTAAATTAAATATGTCAATTGTTGATAAGGCAGTGTTACCATGTTCTGAGTACAGAGCATATGCACTTTAGCACTGGTTGGCAGTGGTAAAGTGCCCAGAATCCTAAAGCCAGCAATAATGAAGTCAGCAAAACAGGAGGTCAGAAGACAAAAAGCCAGGGGAAACCATGCCAAGGATGCCAAGTCTAACAGGTCAGCAAAATGAAAGGATGACTTGATAGACTTTTTCCCAAGTCAGATTCAGTTAGCTTCTCAAAAGAGGTGCAATTACCTGCGGATTTACAGGAGAGGGCCTCCTGTGGTAAGACTGCTTCTGCAGTCAAGCATGAGAGCTTATTTGTATTTTTTCATCAAAAATAATTTGTCAGGTTTCTTTGGTTTATGGGCTATTCAGAGACATCAGGGAGTTGGTGGACTTCTTGATAATATCGAAAAGTTGTTTTCGTTTGATTTTTAGCTTTGTTGATTTCTGTTTTCAAGAAACTTGCTTTTGCCTCAAAAATGTGTTTTTGTACTCTTTGTGTTTATTGTCTGGCATTTTTCCAGTCTGCTTTGATGGGTTTTGGCCCCATGTCCATTCTATTGCTCTAAAGGTTTTCCATTATTTCACAAACTGTTTTGAAGGTATGAACACGGCGGCCAGCTAGCAAAGTGGGTCAGGAGCTCTACCCACGGGAATCTGAGAGCGCTGCAGAAATGTGTGGTTACCTGTTTTATTTTAGTTGAACAAGGGTCCCCTTAAGTGTATGCTGGCCGGGGGTCGAAGCAGTGGCTGCTCGGACCTCTGAGGCGCCAATGTGCCGGCAATTAAGGCTTCAGTGGTTCGTGGCAGCGAGTTCACTCGTCAGTATCAGAGCTGTTCAGCATGTCATTCCTAGACACGGACGCAATTTCGGCGTGAGCAGCGCCGGGAGAGTTAGCACAAGCTGCAGTGAGCAGGCGGCAGTGGGAAGGAAACAGTTTAGCAGGCAGAAGCCTATGGAAACTGGAAGACAGCGGCTTGAGGGTAAGGCTGCACCTGGGGTTCCAGGGGTTGCACCAGGCAAATATAAGGACCTGGATACTGCCAAGAAGGCTTTGGGGGAGGAATCGTTCGCAAAAGATATAAACTATGGTGTAAGACCTTACTGCAGAGCGAGTCTGACTACCGAATTGGGACCAGTAGAGGGAAGAGTGGTTCTGAGGTCAAACAGCCAGCAGGGTTCAGCCCACGATGTGCTAAGAAATCCTCCAATAAAGCACTATTAAAAAGGGACCTTGTGTCAAAGGACAGAAGTAGTGATATTGTTGCTAGGTGCCCCATCCTCACTGAGGTCTTTCTTTAAAGTAAATATTATAAGCAGTGCAGGAACTTCGGGGGTGGGAAGTTGTTAAATAAGGATAAAGATGAAGTGGATGTAGGTTCCCCACAATACACCCTGATCTACCCACTGCAAATAGATTTACACCACTGGAGAGAATGAGCTTACTATATAGTAGCGAGGATGGAAGTGGAGGCGCAGCAGGAAGGGTAGAGAGGCTGGAGAAGTCCCCCAGCCTTCTCTTTTGGATCAGGTGACTAACAGGGTGGGTAGTAATCCAGAAGGCTAGGAAGCAGTACAGGAGATGTTCAGCCAGCTGTCACAAGAGATCAAGGAACGCTTCTCAACCTCAAAAGTGAATCAAAAAGAGATACAGGCTACATGCCTGAGTTTGGAGGAGAAAATGTTAGGTCTGGCCCAGCGTACAGATGCACTAGAGAGTAGGGTTCAGGAGTTAAGTCTAACTGTGAGTGGGAACACCCGAGAGTTTGCTTTGTTGAGACACATGGAGAGAATGGATAATAATTCTAGGAGGAACAACATTAGAATTCTAGATGTTAAGGAAGGAGTGGCGGGGCTGAAGTTGTTTGTGGTGGATCTTTTGACTAAGGCCTTTCCTCAAGCTATCTCCGCTGTATACCTAGAAGCAGAAATTCAAAGAGTACATTGTGACCCTTTTAAGTTCGATTCAGGGCATAGGAGGCCCAGGAAGATTCTAATTAATTTCTAGTCATACGTAGCTAAAGAGAAAATCCTGGGTGCAGCCTTGAAGGAAACGTCCCTGCAGGTTCAAAACCTCACATTCAGAATCATGTCTGACATTTCTTGCACCACTGAAGATAGATGGTGGGAGCTGGGTAGGCATATGGAGGTCCTTAGAAAAATGGAGGGATGTGTAGCTAAGGTTCCCAGCTATCTTAAAAGTTATGTGGGCTAATAAAATGCACAATTTTCTGGTCCCAGAAAAGGTGGACAACTTCATTACCCAGAACACAACAGGGGACAAATAAGTGAGGTATGTATCAGTGCTATCTTGGGGAGAAACAGGGAACTTTAAAATGATTCCCATGGGTGTAAGCTCGAATTGACATATTATGTCAAGAGGTAGGAGTGGGAGGGTTCCCGGGGGGGAGAGTGCACAGAAGGTGGGAAGCATAGAAAGAAAATAAAAAAAGTCCCCATGTAGCCTACATAGGGTCACAATCATCGGTGTGAACTTGGTAAAGGGTCATGGGGGGAAGAGATAACTTGCCTGGGGGAGAACCCCTTTCTATTTCGAGTTGGAATGTGAATGGGTTGCGGATTAGAAGAAGGCAGCGTTTGGTTCTCCAATATCTGAAAGAAAGTTTATCTCAAGTTATCTTGTTACAGGAGACTCATCTATTACAGTCGGAGAGCATGATTCTGTTCACAAAGCAAAGATGGGTAGAAAAAGAAGTAGCTACAGATCAGCAGCACTGCACAAAGGGGATAGTCATTTTAGTTAAGGTAAACTCTGGGGTGGAAGTGGTAAAATATAAGGCCGATGAGGAGGGGGCGATGGATAGTTGCAGAGATTAAAGTTCGGCAAATTTTGTATACCCTAGTTAGTTATTACGGTCCAAATGTAGATGATGTTTCATCAGTAACAACTCTTTTTTCAATTTGGTTAGAATTTGAAGCCCCTGTTATTCTAGAGGAGATTTTAATAATTTATTGGACAACAACCTAAATAGATCTTTGGCTCGCACGCAAATCAGCTCACCTAGGATGAGGGCTTATCTTTTACTTGTGTTAGAAAATCTGAACCTTTGTGACGTGTGGCGTAGAGTAAGGGGGAAATGTAGGAATTACTCCTTCTATAGCAAGAAGAATGGCCATTACTCAAGAATGTATTATTTCTTCTTAGATGCAGGGGAGGTAGAAAGAGTTATGGACATGGAGTATCTCCCTATTCATATATCTGACCACGTGGCTTTATTATTAAAGCTAGGATTGCCAGTAAGACCAATGTTTAGAAGATGGACAATAAGTAGAAGATTATTCCTTCAGCCAGGAATTATGCAGAGGATAGAGGAACGCTTCGGAGATTTCTTCAGCTGGAATATAGCTTCTGCCCCATCCACATGGTGTGGGATGCATTTAAGGTCTGACTAAGGTGGGGCCTTAAAGAGCTCATCAGTGGCCTGGATTAGGGAAGAAAGGATGCAGGTATCATTGATGAAAGAGGAGATAGCTACAGTAGAAACTGAACTGAAGTCATATCATGTCCAGGTGAGATTAGAAAGAGCCTTGAAGAAAAGGTGGAGGATTTGCAACTGAAGTTTAAGTTGAAATGGGGCTCATATTTATAAGGCAATGAGAAGCCGCGTAACGTGGCTTTACGTGGCCTTATAAATATACCAGTGGCACATTCCGCCACCGGAACGTCAAAAAAGTGACGTTACGGTGGTGCAAAAGTACCAGTAGGGCCTCATAAATGAGGCCCTGAGTGACTGAATAGTTCAGCCATTGCTTTGTTACTCAAGTCGCAGCTGGATCCCATTCCTTGTCTTGTATTCCACCAGTACATTGTCCTACTGGGCCAGGTAGAAACCATTCATACCTGGTGGACTCAACTTTCCACTGGGATTTCTACTAGGGACTGAATAAGAGCCAGACAGGTCATTCTGACACCCTAGAAGTTTCCCAGTAAGCTATAGGTTGGGAGTCTGCTTTCAGAGCAGGAGGTACTGCCACGACCCAACCAAGCTCCTGTGGGCCCATTTAGTTGTAACCACCTGAAGTATCAGGCTGGTTTGAACATTATTGCCATGACCAATTGTGATTCCTATGCAGCCCTAGATTAAATACCTCAAACAAAACATGAACACAGCTACTTTCTGGTCTGTAATGAAACATTTTAAAGTAATCCAAAGACGTGCCCGGATTACTTCTGATGGATGTACAATGACAAAACATTTGACCAACTACAACATATAGCTGCCTCCACAAGATAATTTTTTCTTTAGTCCTAAAACATTGATACAATGTAATTTGTCATGAACTAGTCACAAGTAATCATCCAAAAGGATCTGCGCTTGTTCTTGTGCCTTTAGTAAGAACGCATCCATTAACTTTCAAAAGGAAAACATCAAGGCTCAGATTCTCAAAGGTTTAGTGTTGGGTTAGCCTAACGCTAAACCTTTTTTGGGATTCACAAACCAACCCAAATTGTTATTTGTGTTGGTTTGTAGGGAAAAGTAACACAAAGCAGCGAAAAATGCGGCTTGGCATTACTTTGCGTCAAGGGGGCGTTACATGGGTGGTACATGGGCGTACCAGTGCTACGACACATGCTTTTAAGGGCTAAACCCTATTCTAAAACATCTGTAGAAAGGGTTTAGCACAAAATATTAGTGATGCTAAAAAGCACTGTGCAGCACACATACAAAGTAGGAAAAGCTTTTTCACTTGTCTACGCATATTATTTTGTACAGGAAGGAAAGGATACCATTCCTGTACAAAACCTATGCTATACTCATGCACGCACAATAACACTATGGCCCTAAGGTGTGTGCGTGGCGCTCGGCAGCTGAAATCAGCGCCAGTGCTAGGGAGAGGGGAGAAGAGAGCCATTTCTATGTGAATATGGCCCTTTTCAGCTTCCTCCTGATCATACAAAGCCACAGTCGGATTGGTAACGCGGGCACTCGGGAAATGGCCGAAGGGCCGGTAGCCGAGTTCCAGCTGTGGGCTGCTTTTTTGGGCAGCCTGGGGGTTGTCTGTGCTGTTAGGATGCCACCAGTGGCCCAGTGGGTGCCTGAGTGGCCTTTCTAGAGGCAGATGGGCGGAGGTATCACTCCCTTTCTCTCGCTGGGCCGGCCCATTAATGTATTCTGATTGGGTGGGGGCAGGAGGCCTGAGCAGAAGTGGTCTCACTTGCATTCATGTGTGGCTCAGCAGTGTGAACTTATCTGAGCATTTTTTTAAATCTAAGTGAAGTTAATAAAACATGCCCCCACCCCCTTTCTTTTCATAAAACTTCGCCGAAGCAGTGTTTTGTGGAAAGGCAATACGCAAATGTGGGCCATTTTTTGGGGGGTATGCCCGGGCCGATTTTTGATCCCAATCCAGCCCTGCACAAAGCAGCTCAGCATCTTTAGGTGCTGCGTTGTGTTGCCTGTCAGCTTTCAGAATCTAGGCATAAGTATTTTGGGAAGTGAGCAACGTTCAGTCAAAAACGCAACAGCAAAGACCCTAGGGGAGCAGCGTCAGAGAACATTTACCATTTCTTGCGGGGTGCGAGTCTCTCTCACTCGCCCGATGTCGCCTCCGATGCAGAATCTCGCCTGATGTTTTTCGAGAAGGAGCGACGATTTAAAAGTCATGTTGCAGCTCGGGCAGCTCAGTAGATCCATCTTTTTTCGGGGCTTGCACCAAAAAGCTTACATAAAGCACAGGTCATGCATGAATGGAGCACAGCAAGTGGTTGTCAAAGCAAAGGGCTGTGGCGTGCCATCTTCCTTCCTTTTATGTTGCTGATGATGAGGCAATGTGGCTTCCAGAAGTGAGGCCCACCAAGTGCCCGAGAAGAGAGAAAAATAAAAGAAGCAGGTACGCAAACAAAAGTACATGGACGGATTTAATCCAGCATGAAGGACGGATCCATGTTCTACCAGCCCATTCGCTTCCTCGGCGCTTGTCTCGGTAGCCTCAGCTGTGGCAACCAGTGTTTGTTTGCAAATAGCTCACAGGCAAGTGAGGCCGGTCCGAGCAGCCCTGCGGCTCTTTAATTAACTGACTCGTGCGGACGGTGCAAGTTGTTGGAGAAACAGCTAGCTGGAAAAGTATTTAGCAAGTCACGTTGTATTGGTGCCCTCTAGTGTAATTTTTGTAAACAGCCGTTTTTTTTAAAGCGAAATTCCTTTCGTATTTTCTATTAAAACAGTAGTCGTCCAACTCCGACCCAAATTATGGAAACGAAAGGCAAGACTTCAAATCATCTAAAGTATGCGAAGGATATAGGTTGTTCATCATTACCTCCTCTTCACAATCTTTACATTTTGAGGTATTGCATAGCATTAGTATGTAGGCATGTGTTATGTAGTTGGCTTGGTACAATGTTTAAAGGCAAGACTTGAAATCATCTAAAGTATGCGAAGGATATGGGCTGTGTAGAGTGGCACCCGCGGGGTACTGCGGTGGCATTCGGGCCTAACTAGGCAGAGCACCTATAGACAACACAGCACTAGTCTCATGTGCATAAGACACGAGCGGCTTACGCACCTTTATTTATCACCTCGGGACTGAGCCCAGCGCCGAGGGTGTAAGGTGTTGTGTGGGTCCCCGGGGGATTAGCGTGGCTGTGAGCACGGCGCTTAAATAAACAGACGGGACACTCATTAGCAGTTAACTGGGCGCGAATACCGTCTCCCGGCCTCGCCGCCTCCTTTATTGCCTACGTCACGCCGGCCGGCGTGAACACAGGGGTGGCCCTAATAGCGTGCTTTGGCAGCCGCCAATTAGCACGCTAACCCATCACATCCCATCCTAACTCAGTCCTTGACAGCTTCCCCAGAGTCACTTACTTGACATGTAAAGTCTCTCAGCCGACTGCTGGGGTGCTGGGTTGTTTCTCAACGCATACCTGTGATTGCTTCTGCTGGGCCTCTGCTCACCGGATAGCTCCGCGGGCATCTGCTGCTCCACTATTGCCCCACGGGCCCCTCCGAGCTCTCTTGTCGATGACTCTTCCCCGGCATCGCTGTCCTGGGGCTCGCTGGGTACCTGGATGCTGATGTCAGGCTCACCAAGTTCACAATTTAGTTCGGCATTCGTTGCTGGGCGGTCAACTCTTTTGAACCATGAAATGTTGCGTGTTACCGTTTCTCCTTCTCTCTCCACCGAAACCATAGTTCCGTTCACTCCGACCACAGTCCAGTATCCTGGCTCATAGCGAGTCCGAAACTTCCCTCCTGGTCCCCGGTCTTTTATGATCACAACGTCTCCTTAACCTAGCCGACGGGTCATCGCTCTCCTTGTTCGGCTGGTTGCTAGGTTGTGCTCTTCTCTTCTCTCCCGGGCACCTTCCTCGTCGAATGGTGGGGGAGTCCAGCCCGGAGTGGTGGGGAGGCTATCCCGGCGGGTCCCATTGAACATCACTGCAAATGGAGCTTGTCGTGTGGAGCTGTGAGGGGTGCTCCTGTACTCTCGGAGAAAGTTCTGTAGTTGTTGCTCAAGATTTCCTTGCTTGGCCACAGCAATGCGGATGACTTTGTTAATAGTTCTCATGAACCTCTCAATGTCGCCATTTGCCTGCGGCCACTGAGAGGTGATCCGCCTGTGCCGAATGCCTTGATGTTTCAGAAATTCCTGGAATTCATGCCCATGGAACGGGGGCCCGTTGTCGCTCCGGACTTCTTCAGGGCACCCGAACATAGCGAATATTTTGTCTAAGACTGGGCCTACCTGGGAGAATGCAGTCGAGCTGACGATTTCAACCAAAGGATACTTGGAATAGCTATCCATCATGACCAGGGTGAACCTCCCATCCGGGAAGCTTCCGAAGTCAATGCTTATCTTCTCCCATGGCTTTGTCCCGTGCTCTTCTGTTTGGATTGGTGCTGGTCTCTCAGGGGCACTTGTTATCTGGCAAGAAGGGCATCTGCGTACCTGTTCCGCCACTCGGGCATCCAAACCGGGGAACTAGACCTTTTCTCGCATTCTTGCCTTCATTTTCTCTATGCCTTGATGCCCGTTATGTGCCAACTGAGTGGCTCACAACTGAAGGGACGCAGGGATGACAACTCGCTGCCCTCTCAGTAATATTCCATTTCGTGTTATGCTCAGTTCGTTTCTGACTCGCCACATGTGCAGAAGGCTCTCCTTTTCTGGGCCCGACCAGGCATTGGCTGTTTGTATGAACTGATGCCAGTGTCCTCCTTGTACGGCACTCCGAACTTTGTTGAGCACTGGGTCTACTTCTGCGGCGGCAGCTACCTCTTCGAGAGTCATTGTGCGGTGGCAGGTAAGTGTCGAGACCATGTCGATGTGCGCCTCTGCCTCCTCTATGTCCTGTTCCTCTCCCTTTTCATCTTGAGGATCTGGATGTCTCGAGAGGAAATCAGCAGGATTTTTGGCTCCTGGCCGATAGGCCACTTCCATTTCATATTGTTGAAGACCGATAGCCCATCGCTCTATGCGTGGCGGCGGGTGTGGTGCTGAGCCACGGAATAATGGTACCAGGGGTTGGTGGTCCATTATGACTTTGAATGGACTTCCACAGACATAGAGGTGAAAATGCCGGCATGCCCAACGGATCGCCAGGGCCTCCCTCTCGATTTGGACATAACGCTTCTCGGTTGGTGACAGCGCTTTGCTGGCATATGCTAGAGTGGCCCACCTTCCTGGCTCTTGCTCCTGAGTGAGGACCGCACCTAATCCTACGGGAGTGGCATCGACTAATATTTCCGTCCGCTTCTCCGGGTCGAAATATACCAACGTCGTCTGGTCGAGGAGAGTACTCTTGACAGTGTGAAATGCCGCTTCCTCGGTGGATCCCCACTGCCACATGGCATCTGCTCGGGTGAGGTTGCGAAGAGGCTCTGCAATAGTGACAAGGTCTGGAATGAAACGTCCACAGTACGTCGCCATCCCCAAGAAACTGCGTACCTCTGCTACTGTCTGTGGCGCTGGCGCATTTTTGATGGCTTGGGATTTCCGTGGGTCCACCTGGATTCCTTCCTGTGTTGAACTTGTACTCAAAGAATTCTATCCTTTGTTGAAATAGCAGACATTTGTCTCGGTGCAAGGTGACCCCATGGTCATGAAGCCTCTTCAGCGTAGCCCTTAGATGCTTGTAGTGCTCCTCCGCAGTCATCAAATGGATGAGGATATCATCACTCACGTTCAATACATTGGGCAGTCCAACCAGAATCTCCTTCACAGCATTCTGAAAAATCTCAGTCGCTGACGAGATGCCAAAACTTAGACGTTTATATCGCCTGAGTCCTAGGTGGGTACTAAACGTGGTGATATATCTGCTTTCCTTGGCGAGGGTCAGTTGGTGATAGCCTGCGTTCAGGTCTAACTTCGAAAACCACTTAGATCTGTTGAGATCAGCTCCTATGTCATCCATTGTTGGGGTTATGTGGCGTTCCCTTTTAATCGCTTTGTTAGGAAGGCGCATATCTATGCATATCCGTATCTTCCCTGGTTGGCGGTGTTTTTCGGCAATCACCATTGGGGACACACATGGAGTGGGTCCTGAGACCTTCTCTATAACACCTTGATCTTCCAGTTTTTTTAGTTCTTCTTCCACCGCAGGGCGAAGGTGGAATGGGATCCTTCTGTGCCTTAGGGCCATCGGCTTGACCGTTGTGTCTATGTGTAGTTTGACGGGATCCCTTTTTATCCTCCCTAGGCCAGTGAAAAGGTCCTTGAACTGGTCTAACAGGCCGTTCATCTGGTCAGCCTGCACACTCTTCGCAAATGTTATCAGCCCCAAATCTTCCGCGGCGTGACTACTCAACAATGTGTCCGCCTCCTGGTTGATGACGTGTATGTCGAGTGTGATTTCAGCATCTTCGTGCCGGACAGGTACAGTTATTTTTCCTCGGAGCGGTAGGGGTGATGTGCTCCCATACGCAAATATCTTTGTTTTCGATGGTCGGAGATCTGGCTTTGGTCTTAGTTTATTGTATTGTTGGATACCCATTACAGTCATTGAAGCACCTGTGTCTATGACCACATCCACTTCCGATCCAGTTATGTGCACTTTGCATCTGGGCTGCGGCCGCCTCCGTCTCTTTAGTGCTCGGGTGAACGAGACTAAATAAGTCTCTTCTTCGTCCTCGGACGATGTGTCTTCTGCCTGGTAGACATTCCTTCCGCTCTTCACCTCTTTCTGTGCAGAGGCCAGCGACATGCTTGATAGCTGGCGGACTAGTTTTCGCCCCGGCATGGGTCATCTCCCCTCTTTCCGCTGTGATTTCTTCCGGCACACGGATGCAAAATGATTGGCAACCCCACAGTTTGTGCACATCTTTCCTCTGGCCGGGCATGCTTGTGGTGGGTGCTCTTCATAGCCACAGTACCCACAGTGGCCTTTGGATGTGGTGGGTGGGCGGTCTCGCTGTCTCCTCTCTTTCTCCTTCACTCTGATCGCATCCGTTCCGTTTTCACATTTGCACTCTTGTCCGCACTGTGCATTAATGCCAGGTCCATCTCTTCAGCCCGCGCGGCTGAAAGGTCATGTGACCGTGCCATCACTAGTATGTCCGCCATTGGTATATTGGGTTGACGCAGTATGAGGCCACGTAACGTCTTGCTGCGAATTCCTAGAATTAGCTGCGCTCTAATCTCTTCCGCCGCTCTGTCACCTGCGAGGTGCGTGCTGGCAAGTTCTCGCAGTCTGGCATGATTCCCCTTCCTTCTGCCTGGCCTGTCGTAGCTTAAAGTGCTCGAAGTCCGGATTGAGCTGTGGGTCGAAGTGCGCATTGAGCGCTGCCACGGCTGCTGTGTAATCATTGGCGAGTCCTGTGTTGGGGAGATGCTTGAAAAGCATATATATTTCTTCCCCTGCATAGTGGAGTAACAGCGATCGCTTAACAGCGCCATCAGTTTCTCGGGTGGCGACGAAATAGTTCTCCAGGCGTCCCAACCAGAGTTGCCAGCGTGGCAACGCGGTGGCCGGATCAGCTGACTCGCTAAAAGGCGGCAAAACACCAGACGGTGGGTGTGTGGCATTATTCTGGCTGCAGCCTGCACCCCTTCCTCTTGATCGCCCATGATCTAGACTGTCGCTACTGTGGGTGTATACGTGCGTCACCCTTATTGTGGGGAAACGATGGCCAAATCGTCCTCACTTATGCTGGCTGGTCGTGAGTCCTAGCACTGGAGGTGGCCCTTGATGCGTTTTGTGTGTGGATCCACCCAGTGTGCCAACCTTGCCTCCAGCAGGTCTCCTCACCTCTTGGGCACTGCTCCCGGCGCTGTTCACTCCCCTAGGCCAACAGCAGGTTGCCTCAGCAGGGATCACAATGTGAACTGGGCCCCTGCCGCCCACGTGGTCGTCCCCGCAGCGTGTGGCTGTCCAGCAAACCAGCCGGTCCTCCTGCGCTGCACCGCCGTGTATTGGCGTCGTGCTGTGCACTCCTTTGATGAGCGCAGGCCGTTCCGCCTCGTCGCCAGTGTTGTGTGGGGCCCGGGGGGATTAGCGCGGGCTGTGAGCGTGGCGCTTAAATAAACACACGGGACACTCATTAGCAGTTAACTGGGGCGCGAATGCCGTCTCCCGGCCTCGCCCCCTCCTTTATTGCCTACGTCACTCTGGCCGGCGTGAACGCAGGGGTGGGCCCTAATAGCGTGCATTGGCAGCCGCCAACTAGCACGCTAACTCATCACAAAAGGTGCAACATTGTAGGATAGTTGCCGGATGGCTCACTACGTCTCTCCTAACCTTTTATCATATATAATAAAATACCAAAACATAAAGAAAACACAACGTGCTCAGGGAATACAGATTCCACATTGTCAGACTCTTCAACACGCAAAGTCCCTCAGCCTTTGGCTATGTCGATCTCGCATTTGCTGTCAGCTGATAAGGATGCCCCCGCTGTGTTGCGGGTGCATCACCCGTACCTTGCCTGCATGCTGGCTGGAGTAGTTAGTGTCATCTCTTCAGACACACTCTGGGGACATCTGTCCTCACTGTCCATGCCCAGACTAGACCTCAACGGCTCCCCTTCCATGGCACTCGGATCTGTTAGGGACACCTCATTTCCCTCCACATCATTTTGACTTCAGTCTCCCACCGCTTTCTTGAACCATGAGATATTTCTTGAGACCACCATGTCTCTTCTCTTTGCGTTGACCATTGATCCTCACACTTTGACAACTTCCCAAATTTCCCTTTTCAAAAGGAGTCCGAAATTTCCACCATGGGTGTCGGTCTTTGATTACGACTTGGTCTCCTTGTCTGATCGCCGACTCTCATGCTTTCCTCTTTCGACTGGCGATGTCATTGTTCATCCGCCTCTTGGCTTGGGCAGCGGCCACGTCCAACATTCCTGGTTCCCACATGGAACTCATCTGAACCAGGTCCCTTAACGGCCTTCTCATGATGAGCTCACTTGGCGCACACCCAGTAGTGCTATGAGGCGTTTGTCAGTATGCCCTCAGAAATTGATGTAAACATCCTTCCGGTTCTACTCCTTGGTCTACTCCTATCGGAGTGCCTTTTTGTGTGTCCTCGTGAATGTTCCCACCTCCCTGTTGGCCTGAAGCCATTGGGGAGTTATCCGCCGGTGCTTAATGTTAAGGTGGTGGAGGTAGTCTCTGCACTCCTGGCCTTTAAAAGGAGGACCGTTGTCCATCTTAATTTCAGCGGGTAGTCCCAGCATGGTGAAGATCTTTTCCAGAGCTGGTTTGATGCACTCAAATGCAGTGGAACGGACAAGCTCAATGGCCGGAAACTTGGTGTTGCTGTCTACTTCCACCAGAGTGATGTGACTGTCCGGGAAGCTCCTGAAATCCCAGGACGGTGTGCCACCTCAAAGTTGCACTGTTGTGTCTGCACCGCCCATCTCTCTATTCAAGGTGATCCATTTCGCGCCCTTCGTCTGAACAGTGGCAACAGAGGCTTGTGGTCGGTGATGACTTGAAACTTGTGGCCACACAAGTAAATGTGAAAATGCTGGCAGGCCCACCTTATGGCGAGGGCTTCCCTCTCAATTTGGGCGTATCTTGTCTCTACTGCAGAAAGTGCACAACTAGCATATGCAATGGGTACCCATTCACCATGGGTATCTTGCTGTAGAAGCACTGCACCTAGCCCCACCAGGCTGGGATCCACAAAAAGTTCTGTCTGGATGCCAAGGCTGAAGTACACCACGGTGGCCCCTTGCAAAAGAGCTCTTTTGACATCCCGGAACGCCAGTGACACTGCACCTGACCATTCCTATGGCATGTCTTTCTTCTTAAGTGCTCTCAGGGGTTCAGAAATGGTTACTAGCTGAAGGATGAACCTCCCAAAAAGTTGGCCATCCTCAGGAAACTGCGCATCTCAGTGAGGTTCTCGGGAAGGATAGCTGCTCTCATGGCCTTGACCTTCGCCGGATCCACCTGGAGACCATCTTCGGAGAATCTGTAGCCAAAGAACTCCACCGTGTTGGTGTACAAAGAGCATTTACTTTTGTGTAGCATCAGTCCTTGCTCCACGAGGCGCTGCATGGTTGTTCTCAAAAGCACATGATACTCCTCCAGTGTTTGTGAGAAAATTAGGACGTCAGTACTGACGTTGATGATGCCCACCTGTCTTGACAAAGCCTCCGTTATGGCATCTTGGAACACGTCTGTAGTGGAGGACACTCCAAAACTGAGTCTCTTAAATCTTGTCAACCCCACATGCGTTGCGAACGTTGTTATGTACCGACTGGATTCATCCAACATTAGCTGGCAGCATCCGGAGGTGAGACCAACTTTAGAGAACCATTTTGCTCCATTTATGTCTGTCACTATCTCGTCAATCGTTGGAGGGATGTGTCTTTCTCTATGTATTGCTTTATTCAGCTGTCACATGTCCATAGATAACCCTATCGCCCCAGGCTGCTTTGATTTGGGGGCAATTGACACTGGAGATACCCACTGGATGGGACCAGACACTTTTTCTATTACTCCCGCTTTCTCTAGTTTCTCGAGCTCTGCTTCCACTAAAGGTCGAAGATGGAACGGGACATGCCGGTGACGCAGAGCTATTGGCTTAACAGTCCGATCAATGTAAAGTTTCACTTTTACATTCTTCAAGCACCCTAGTCCCTCGAAAAGTTCAGGAAACTCTGCCATTATTTCTTCAGGATGTGATTGGTGAACTTGTCGAGCAAACAGTACCAGCCCCAAATCATCTGCCATCTGGCAGCCTAATAGGGTGCCCGAACTGTCTTGGGTGATGTGGAACCTTGTCTGTGAGACCATCGTCCCATGTTTGACCTCCACCTCTATAACTCCCTGCAAGGGAATGGTCGTCATGCCTCATACGTGTATATCTTTGCTTTGGTATTCATACGCTTTGGGCAAGGCTCTAATTGCTGATATTGTTCAGCATCAAGAATGTTCATTGATGCCCCTGTGTCGATAAGGACTGTTATCGAACTTCCACCTATGTCTACAAGGCACATGGGCGGGGGCCTCCTCTTTTGGTTACTCCACTTGGTGAATGATATGGTGAATACTTCTTCCTTGTCTTCCTTGACCTCTTCGAGCAATTTCATTTGCTGACACACTACGTGCTTCAAGTCCTGCTCCTCCCATTCCTCGGATACTAGCTTGACTCGGCCAAATTTCTTGTTCTTACCCCCTTCACTTGGCGGTCGGGTTGCACTAGGACAAGCTTTTGCAAAATGGTTCAGCTTCCCACATTTTAAGCAAGGTTTCCCCTTAGCCAGACAACCTCTTGGCGGGGGACTGTTGAGTCTGCAGTTCCCGCAGACCTTCTGCCCTTGATGGCTGCTGACACCCCCACGTCTTTTCCGGGCCACCTCCTGATGGTTTCCACCCGTTCCTCCTTGATTTTCATTGGGCCTGACTGTGATGAGGTCGAGGCACTGCGGGCCAGTGCTGACCCCATTTCACCTGCTCTCGCATTCACTAGCTCATGAGATCTTCCTAATGTTAGTATGTCGTCTAATGATATTCCCGGCTGTCTTAGGATCAGCTTCCTCTGGTTGGCGGAGCGACAGCCCTGTATTAACTGCGTACGTATTTCAAATTGCTTGTCTATTTCAGTTCATGTACTGGCCAATTTGCGCAACCTCACAAAGAACATGTCTACAGACTCCCTTTCCTGCTGACGGGCTTGTCTCAACTTGAAGTGTTCATAATCCGGGCTTAATTTACGGTCAAAATGCCTGTTCAGTGCCCTCACCACCGCATCGAAATCATCATCCGCCCCTGTATTAGGTAGGTCCAGAAACAATTCATACAGTTCATCTCCCCTATGTGTAACATGGTTGATTGCTTTACAGCGCCATCCGTTTTGCATGAGGCGCGAAAGTAGATTTCCAGCTGCCCAACCCACTTCCGCCATCTTCGGGCTTATGTCGCAAAGTCCGCCAGTTGGCTGAATGGCGGTAGCGCCGCAAGCATGGAGTGAGAACAGCGCTCCGATGTATTCTCCCCGCCTCACGTGCCTGTAATGACATGTTGCCCAGCCACCATGAGGCGCTAGGTATCCACTTCAGCCTTTGGCGCCTCTGTATGGCTTGTCTCCCTTTTAAATGCACCTGCACTCGACCCCGCAGCTGACAAAGTCTCATGGGGGCAGGATGGCAAGATAGACCAGAATTCACAGTTTTTCTTTTTTTTCAAATGGGTTGCTCGCACTCAGGCCATGCCTTGCACTCTTGTCTTCATTACTAGGCCCATGTGCACTCAGGGCCTTGCCTTTCACTTTTACTTTCCATTCACCCCGTGGTCTCACCATTGGCCACACTGGACAGCACCTCTCTCGCCGCTCTTTTCTGGCCCCACACAGCCTCAGCAGCCCGACCTCTCTCCTCTGCCGGCACCTGGTCTTGACGGCACCCAGCCGTGTTCGTGATGGCCACCTGGCTGCTATGCCTACTGCAGCTGCTCCACCATGGAGCTTCCCTTAGAGCTGCCGACACAGCTTTAGGCCGCTCAGTGACACCTCCGGCTGATGCAGCTCCTGCTCCGCTTCTTCGCCGGCAGCTGCAGTTCGTGGGCACACAGTCCGATAACTCCCATGTCCCAGAGAGTATGTCAGGTAGCCCCGATACCACACCTTTGCGTCCTGCTACTTGTTGCTTCCAAGGTTGCACCTTGCAGCGGGGACAGACCCCCTCGTTGCCAGTGTTGAGGGGTAGAACACTCAGGGTACTGCAGTGTCCTTCAGGCCTAACTAGGCAGGGCACCTTATGGAACGACACAGCACACAAGTTGTGGTTATGTGCATAAGCCATGAGCGGCTTAGACACCTTTATTTATCACCTCGGGACCAAGCCTGGCCCAGAAGGTGTAAGGTACAATATTGTAGGATAGATGGCGGATGGCTCACTACAGGCTGTTCATTATTACTTACTCATCACAATCTTTACTTTTTGAGGTATAGCATTAGTATTTAGGCATGTGTTATGTAGCTGGCTTGGTCCAATGTGTCTGCATGACAGCATGGTGACCCCTGCACATCACGTAAGAGTGGTCTCGTACGGGGTGGGTCAAAGAGGTGTTAAACAAGCATTGGCAAAATAATAGGTATCGCCTTTAGATGGCAAATACTGATTTATTTGTAGTGCCAATTGTTGTTTACATTGGTGTCACAAAGCATACATGTGTAGGCGTTTCAATGCATGCACACAAATGCGCGCACACAGTTGCCATCTTGG
The DNA here is from genome assembly GCA_963921515.1 of Calotriton arnoldi. NCBI lineage: Eukaryota > Metazoa > Chordata > Amphibia > Caudata > Salamandridae > Calotriton > Calotriton arnoldi. The sequence continues at coordinate 2,557,513 of CAWUFW010000509.1, forward strand.
AATGGTAAGAAAAACAGTCAGAAGTTGTTGTTGGGCCTGTAGCAGGGTGACGCCGAGTAGCCCAGATACCCTGTCTAACGATATACTCCTGCTAACAGCAATGAAGACACACACACCTGCTGGTTACTGGTACGGGTGAAAGACCATGTGCAGGCTACAACACCTTTATTTTATAGCCTCTGGAGGATGTACAAGGTGCATATCTGGGCAGTGCCATACATGCCAACATTGTGGAAGAGGAAAGTGGGGGATTAGAAAATAATAATCGGGAGAATGTATTTCCCCATTGACTTCTATTGTTGTAAATGAGGTGAAGTGCTTGTGGCCAGGTAATCCAGTAGCCAGCAAGGTAAGATATAAGAAGAGGTTTATTAAGACTCCATTACAGTTAGTTCCAGGTAACAGGTAAGATGGTAAGTAAGCTGTTGAGTAAGCCCCACCAGAAGCAGCAACCCTCCTGCTCAGCCCACTCACTCTAACTGTTCACTCATCCAAGCACAAACACTCTCAACATTCTAAATGACCTCACACACAGGCTGAGCAGCAAGGAGCAGAGCACAGGGAAGAAGGCATTGTAGAATACACATGATCCAACACATCTTCCCTCTTTAACTTTAAAGAACAAAACAAATATCAATGGATGCAAGATGGGCATACCACATGTCAATAATACTTTAAAAAATGAATGCAAAATGGAAACAACGCATACATCAATACTTAGGAAAATAGCAACATATACAAGATGGAAATACTGCATAAAGCGCATAAAGCTAAATCTTAACCCCTAAAAAAAAGCTAAAACTTAACCGATAAAGAAAGGCTAACAGCATATAGGGGTGCAACCACATGACACCCTTCTACACTCTCTGCATAAATACAATGCCGAACTAACAACAACATGGGATGCAACGCACGTAACCCTACAACTACCCCCAGGAAATCTTAACGAAAGCTATTTTCCCAAACCCATACACATTCTCCCACAAAGAGAATCATCACAAAGGGTATCTTCCAACCTTTACCCATTCCTACAAACAGGGAATCTTCGCACTGGGTGCCTCTCAACCAACATTGCCACACTCAAATGGCATCTTTGCACTAGGTCTAGCTCAACCCACACCGCCACACACATAGGGCATCTTTGCACTGGGTGTCTCTCAACCCACATCACCTCACTCACATGGCATCTTCAGACAAGGTATCTTTCAACCCTCATTCCCACACACAGGGAATCTTCTCAGAACCAACAACAACATGGTCACACATAAGGACCAACATGTCACTCAACAAAACACTGTCACCCTTCAGGTCCAAGAATACCCTTCACTCAGGTCTCACAAAAGAACCAACCTCACAACATGGTCTCACAATCGGACCAGAGATACTCAAACACGGTCAAACCTCCAGTACAGCTCACACGCTAAAACAATATTTGGGCGCAGCTCCCATGTACAACACATACACCCGACACAACAAATTTAAAACTTGTCAGCATAAGAAGAGCATTTTTTCAAATAAATACAGTGTTAAAAATTAATCTCAGCAGTGGCAGGCATTGGGAGCATAAGCATAACATTCCTCAATCCAAATACAGTATTCAACATTAATCCCAGCAGCGGCAGGCATTGTCATAAAAGAAAATGGCTCTTCAAGTGTCTCAATACAACACTCCTTGCAGGCACTTGGTTCATAATGAGCACTGGTTCACAGGGTTTAAACTTTAAATTTTCCTCAGGATAGCAGTCACACTTGTCCTGCCAGCTGCAGTGCTCTTTAAAGTCTTCATTTCTCCTCATGCTCACAAGGGTTCCAACACACACAGAATTCCTGCTGTGTGCCCAAGATGACATACACTGCTTACTCTGAACATGCGAAGACTGGCATGCAGCTCTCTGTAAGCTGCACATGGCTACGCTGGTCCCATTCTGGTCTTTTCCTGTTCTCTGTGACGTAGGTTGATGTGTGACACGGCAACACTGCCTGACGCCGCTCGCACTCTAGTCTCTTTCACCTTTTTATGACTTTGGATAAGGCTCACAGATGTTAGCGTAGGCCGCCCCAGCTTACATCGCTCTTCCGCACGCGGCAATGACCAATCCATTCAAGAGCCTTTGCGCTCCTCTGGTGAAACACAGGCGCTCAAACTGTGGCACGCACCGGTGAGATGTATAATTGTAAAAAGTACAGTCTTTAGAATGCTCTTGCTTAAAACCACACGCATCATTCAAAAGTAAAGACTAAGCCAGACTTCAGGTGCGCGTCCTAGGCAACGGTTTATTTCACACACAAAAAATAAACGCCTTGCACCTCCAACTGCTCATCAGATTGTGGGGGTTCAACACTGGAAATATAGCGCCCCCTCAAAGTCCCGCAAAGTTGCTTTAAACCTAATTCCAACTTCCGTGACCACCACATGCTCATGCCCAAATCCTATTACACATGAGGTGGGGGAGAATTTGAGGCATCTAAAGTCAATTCTAGTGGCAGTAGGCATACAGCAAAACTGGCCAATGTGCACTCACCAGTGGTACGATGCAGCCAATTCCCTCCAATTAAATGCTGGTGTTAAAATGGTCCAAATACACTGCCAGTTCACTTCAATTGAACGCTGCTGCTGGTTCACTTCAAATTGATTCTAATGTAACGCTGCCCGTTCATAACAACTATACACTACACTACAAGTTCACTCCACTTGAACAGTGTGCATTGTTGATGTCATGCGGTTGAAAATTAAGAGAATACTGCGCCCTCTCAGTCTGCTGCACACTTGTTGCTGGCCCGTTCAAATGCCATGGACTGCAGGCTGTCTAGTGTAATCGACACTGGTGCGGCTGGCAGGCGCAAATCTTCATTACAGGCTTCAAACTCTTTTTCTTGGTAATCCTCTTGGGGGGGATATTCTCAAGAACGTGCGATAATCATCGCCAAAAAAGGCCAATGCCGTTTTCATATCGCCGTCTATCGCGGGAAAATAACTCTGTGTTAACGCGCTATTCACAACACGGCGGTAACATGCGATAGTCTCCCGAGAACGCGTAAAATGTCCGCGATAACATTACCAGGGCGGCAATAAAAATACAAACCCGAACGCGAAAAAAGTTGCGTTGGGCCCAACTGCGATAAAAAAGTCAGCGAGAAGCAGCGCCAGGCCTGCAGGTCCCACAAGTCAGGCTGCAAAAATCAGTATAAAGCGGCAACAAAAAACACAAACAGAACACAAACAACTGCGAAGCACCATGGAAGTAGCCGGAGCAAGTACAGAGGCCAACCAGAACCCCACAAGCCCCACGGAGGACCAGCCTGGGACCCCGGGGTCAGGGAAGGTCAAGGAGAAGAAGAAGAGGAAGACGCGGTTCAGTCCGCAGGAAAACAGGATCCCGATAACGGAGGTGACACTCCCACCATCTAATTGCCATTGGTGAAATTGTCAGCACTAAATGTTGCACTTACACTTGTCAGAGCGATGTGCTAATGCAGAGGAGTGACATGCACATAGGGAATGTGTCTTGGAATGAATTTATTTGCACATGCTGTGCCTGTGGTCATTTTGTCCTGTCCCATGATTGCTAAGGACAGTCCCTATGTGACGTGCTTATGTGAAGAAATTGTTAATGATAGTGTCCCTTCGGGCTATTCCAGCTGCTGCTGCACTGGGGTGTGGTCCACCTGCCTCATCCTCATCATCATCGTCTGGTGCATCTGGCACATGGATCCATGGGGCATTGGTGCGTACACATATGTTGTGCAACACACAACATGCAATGACCATCTTGCACACTATTTGCGGGCCGTACAGGAGTCTTGCACCTGTGATGTCCAGGCTCCTGAAACGTGACTTCAACACGCCAAATGAGCGCTCCACAATGCCCCTGGTGCGTATGTGGGCCGCATTGTACTGCCTCTGGGCCTGGGTGTTCGGGGCTCGGAGGGGTGTCATCATCCACGGGCAGAGTGCATATCCTTGATCACCTGTGACAGGGGAGAGAGATGTGTCAATCGGTGGTTCTGCATTCTGAGTTGGCAGCATTATTAGTATATTGGTGTGTGATGTGTGGGACTTCGGGATTGATGTTTGACATGTCTTGCATGTGGCAAATGAGCGGCATCCATGTGTATTACGTTGCCTCACAGCTGCTCCTCACTCCCCCGAGCCTATTTACTTGTGTGCGCTGCGCGGTTGCATCACTTGCACTCCTAGGACACACCATTGTCATGACTGTCTGCGCATGTCCACAAGCCTGACAACGACACTGTGATATTGGCCGTTGAAGGTGGTCGGCCACGTGTGTGTAGGCCTATGGTGAGGATGTGGCGGACACAGAGACACACGCAGTAGTTGCCTTGGTGGCCATCCCGGAAGTGAACCACGCCCTGTGCCCGGGCTATTGATTCCCACTCCTACGCTGGCCCAGCCCACTCCGCTTACGCTTACAGGGGGGGACGACATAGCTACATGTCCAAGGTCTACCCACTGCCTGAGGTAACATGGTTGCGCCGACTGTCTACGACACTACAAACACCAGCAGTATATGTCCACATGGACATGTCTGTGCTCTGCATACTTAAGTCTGTCCAGCACATCCCCGCCACACTTGGCATTGTGTACATTCTGAATCATGTGTCACTTGCCTCCCTCACACATACTTGGTTCCCACCTCTCACCACATCCTGCTAGTGTGTGGCAGAGGTGCCATGACGTGGATGGCTTGTCTACATGCCTGGCCCCTGTTACCACAGTTCCATGTATTGTCGTGTCTGGTAGTTGGGCATGTTGTTTGGCATGTTGTATGTGATGTTGTAACGTGTGCATCCCCACAGTTGTGAGTTGCATGATTGTGGAGTTGAAGTGTGTGGTGTGTTCTGTTGGTACTTACCAACGAGCAGTGCATTTCCGTAGGTGCCATCCTGGAAGCGCTGGTTGATGAAGGACTGTCGGAAGATGTAGGAATCATGCACACTGCCTGGGTAGTTGGCGACGACGTTGGTGAAGAGTCCCCGGTGGTCCACTATTGCCTTCACATTGATGGAATGCGTGTGCTTTCTGTTGCAGTAATTGTGTGCAGTGTCGGCAGGGGGCACAAGTAGGACATGTGTGCAGTCAATTGCCCCAAACACGTGCGGGAAGCCAGCTATGGCGTAGAAGCCTTGCTTGGTCTCCAGCTGTTCCTGCGCAGTGTGGGGGAAGTGAAGGTGCTGGGGTACCAAGCTGATGATGGCATCCAAGACAGGTGTGAGGAACTTTGATAGGGCTGGCTGTGAGACTCCTCCGACTCTGGCAGTTGTTGGTTGGAAGGTACCAGAGGCCAACAGGTGCAGCACAGCCAGCAGCTTAGTCTGCGGAGGGATGTTGGTTGTCCGCTGTGTTGGTACCGTCAGCCTGTGGGTAATGTGGGTGAGGATGCGGAGGATGGTTGTCCTTTTGAGCCTGTAGTGGGCAATGACTTCCTCTGGCGTTAAGTCTCCGAGGCTGGTGCGTTTTCGGAAGGACCGCTGTCTTATTCTGCGCTGCCTTGGTGGTAGTCTGGGGGGAAGGGGGGTCCAGGGGGGGGGGCCTGGGGGTGGTGGCGGTGGGTGTTGTGGGCCTCTTGGGTCTCCGAGCTGCATGATCAGTAGCTCCATGACATGTGTTGGTCTGCCGATGTGGCTCTGGGCTGGGCTCCCTTTTATGCTGCAGTTTGTCGTCCTGCTTAACACCAGTAAGAGGCAGGTGTTAAATCCCTGCTGCTAACGCGCCCTATCGCCTGTTTTTGGTTCGCATCGCAGATCTGACTGGAAGTTGAGAATATCGCGAAGTGGTGTTTTCGTGTGTTTTTGCACGGGAACGCCTGGTCTGCATATCATTAGCGTTAGTAGTCGCTCTCAACCGTGGCGATGTTTTTTGCGGCAGCTATCGCTGGGAAACTGGCGATATGGGCCGTTTCCACCAGCTTGAGAATGGGGCGATACTTCTTTCGCCACTTTTGCTGCGCTGAAGTGCCGATAACTCGGCGATAAGTCCTTGAGAATATGCCCCTTAGTTTCTTCTGCAGTTCCTCTAGTTTCTCCTTAGTTTCTTTTTCTGCATGCATGGTTTCTTTCCTTAATAGTCGTGTTGTAAACGAGGTAAAGTGCTTGTAGCCAGGTAATCCAGTAGCCAGTAGTGTAAGTTATAAGAAGAGGTTTATTAAGACTCCATTACAGATATTTCCAGGTAACTGGTAAGATGGTAAGTAAGCTGTTAGGTAAGCCTCAACAGGAGCTCAGCCCACTCACTCCAACTGTTCACTCATCCAAGCACAAACACTCTCAACATTCTAAATTACCTCACAGAGCACTAGGGAAGAATGCATTGCAGAATACACAGGGTACAACAAGAATGTGTTTCCCATATTGACTTCTTTTGAAGGAAAGGCAATTTCAGGCAGGAGGCAGCTAAATCAGGAGTCTCCCGCCTGAATCGGTTCAATAGGCATGTGTGCAGTGCGCTACCATGGGAGTGTCCCGAGTGGCTCACTACATCCCTTCCCAACCTGGTATTAAACTTTGCCATACAAAGTCTCTGAGCCACTGGCTCAGTTGTGTATTCGGTCGGAGGTTGTAACGCTGATGACGTGGACGTGGTGGTGTCTCTCTTGTGCTCAGGGCCATGCGAGTGTCCATGCCACTTCTTTCACTCTCACTGGTTCGCTCTGGAGCTTGGTCACCAGAAATGGCACTACTAGGTCTCTCATCCTCTGGTGGGTTGTCTATTGCAGTGTCTTCCACTTCCGCTTTGGGCTCCTGTCGGTCTGGGAGATCTACCTTCTGAAGCTATGAAATGATTCTGGTGACTTTTTCACTACCTTTGTGGGCTGTGAACATGGTATCCTTTACACTGAGCACTGTCCACACTCCTGGTTCGAAAGGTGTTCTAAACTTCCACACAGGCCTTCGGTCCTTGATGATCATTTTGTCACCTGGCATGATCCGTCTTGTCGTTGCCTACCATTTCAGGCTCATGCACACGTTGTTCTGTGTGCGTCGGTTTTGGGCATTCACAGGTTCATAGGGGATAGGGGAATGGTGTCCACATCAGATGGACTGGGATTGTATAACTCCTGGGCTTGTTGACTATCAGAGACCAAGGAGAGCACTGTGTGGTGCAATGTGATGTCCCTCGATATTCACATAGGAATCTCTAGAAGCTAAATTCGGGGTTTGTTCCTTCAACTGTGGCAATTCTAAGGGCTTTGTTCAGGGTGTGCATGAAGATCTCAGCCTCTCCGTTTGCCTGCAGCCACTGCGGTGTGATCCAGTTGTATCCCTAGGTGTTCAAACAGTTCTTTGAACCGTTTATTGTTTTGATCTCCTCTGGCAGGCCGAATAGCGCAAAAACCTTCTTTAGCACTGGTGCGCCATTAGTGAATGCTGTTGAGTAGGCTATGTCGACAATCGGGTATTTTGAGTAACTGTCCACTAGAACTACGGCGACTCTCCCGTCTGGAAAGCTCCCAAAATCTAAACTTTATTTGGACCAAAGGGCAGTGCAGGGCTCTTTCGTAATGATGGGTGTCTGGACTTCCTGGGAAATGGTGAGTTGGCATGCTGGACATTGTCGCACCAGGTCGTCTACTGTGGCTTCAAGGTGTGGGAACCACACTTTCTCCCACATGCGTAATTTGATTTTTACTTTTCCTTGATGCCTTCCATGGGCTACTACTGTGATTCGGTGTTGAAGATTTCCTGGGATCACCAGCTGGCAACCCCGCAGGATGAGGCCATCTTGAGTGATGCTGAGTTAGTCATGCACCCTCCACATTTTGGTTAGTCTCTCCTTGTCCGGACCATGTCAGTTGGCGTTATGTAGGAAGTTCTGCAGCGAGCCCCTCTGTAGGGCGTCTTTCACCTTGTGATTTTGGGCAGGCTTCTTGGGACACAATGCAGAGGTATTCTTCCTTCGCCCTTGTGCTGTCATCACTTCCTTCCGTGACTTGAGGTGTATGGCGTAAGAGGAAGTCCGCCGGGTTTTTGGAACCCTGTCGATAAACCACTTCCATGTGGTAATGTTGTAGCTGGATGGCCCAGCGTTCAATTTGCGGCGTTGGGTGAGGTGCTGTACCTCGAAACAGTGAGACAAATGGTTGGTCATCCAAAGGGCCTTCCTCAGAGGTACAATTGGAAGTTTCGGCAAGCCCATTTGATGGTTAGGGCTTCCATTTTGATTTGGGCATACCGTGCTTCAGTCTGTGTGAGCGCTTTGCTCATGAACACCAATAATGCCCATCTCCCTGGCTCCACCTCTTGGGTGAGCACGGGTCCAAGGCCCTTGGGACCCACATCGACGAGTAGCTCTGTCTTTTTTCTTTGGGTCCAAGTAGGCCATTGTTGCTTTGTTCAGGAGGGCTGTCTTTTGAAATGCCTCTTCATCGTTTTAGCCCCATGTCCAGGGGGCATCAACCATGGTCAGGGCTCTTAGAGGCTCAGCAATTGTTGCTAAGTTGGGGATAAAACTGCCACAGTATGCCTAGGAAGTTTTGTAACTCTGATATGGTGGTTGGTGCCAGGGCTTGTTTGATGGCTTGCGATTTTCGGGAATCAAGTTGCACGATTCCCTGATTGAAAATGTATCTGAAAAAATTCTATAGACGTCTGGAAGAATAAGCACTTTTCTCAATGCAGAGTGACGCCGTGTTTCCATAGGCTTTACAGTGTGGCTCGCAGGTGTTTGTGGTGGGCCTCAGCAGTTTCAAAGTAGATCAGAATATCGTGGCTTACATTCATGACGTCCTGGAACCCTGACAGTGTTTCTTGTATGGCATCCTGGAATACTTCCGCCACTGAGGAGATACCAAAGTTTAAACTTTTGTACATGCGTAGCCTAAGATGCGTGGAAAATGTTGTTACATACCTGCTTTCTTTTGAGAGGAGCAACTGGTGAGTTCCGTCATTCGGATCTAGTTTCGAGAACCACCCTGATACGTTTAGATCAGCGATAATGTCGTCCATTTTGGGTGTGATGTGCTTCTCCCGGTTTATGCCCTGATTTGGGAGGCGTATGTCAATGCATAGCTGTATTTTTCCTGGTTGCTTTGTTTTTTCGGCCATAACCATGGGCGTTGGCCCGGATGCCTTCTCGATTACGCCTTGGCTTTCCAGCTTATCCAGCTCGTGTTCGACTAATGGCCACAGGTGGAAGGGCACACGTGGATGACGCAGGGCTCTGAGCTTGACTGATTTATCGATGTGTAGTTCGACTGGTGGGGCCTTCCAACACCCAAGGCCACTGAACAGTTTGGGGAATTGGTTTAGCAGTACATCAACTTGACACACTTTCATGTTTCGTGCAAATAACACGAGTCCCAGATCTTCTGCAGAATGGCTCCCTAGCAGTGTGTCGGCTTCTTCGTCGACCACATGGAATGTTGTTATGATTTCTTGGTCATTTGAGCGAATGCTCACAGTCATGCACCATTTTAGGGGTAGTGGGGACTGGCTCCTGTATGTGAATATTTTGGTGTTTGATGGGGATAGTGTTGGCTTGGGCTGAAGGCATTGGTATTGCTGGATGCCCAGCACGTTCATCGATGCACCAGTATTGATGATGGCTTTGATTTCTGATCTGGCGATCTCTCCTACACATGTGGGTTGCGACCTTCCCTGCCACTTCAGGTCATTTGTGAACAAGATGAGGAAGACTTCCTCTTTGTCTTCCGGTAACAAATCTTCACGCTGGTGTCTGTGTCATTACGGATATTTGGCAGCTCCTTGGGGTTCTGGTTCATCAAGGGACAGCTGCCTTACCACTCTGGTGGGGGTTAGCCTCCCTCTGGTGCCTCTCCCTTTGATCCCCCCTCTGCACACCATTGGAAAGTGATTAATTTTGCCACTGTTGGAGCAGGTGCAACCTTGCGCGGGGCAGCCATTTAGGGAGTGTTTATCATGACTGCAATATTTGCAGCAAGACCCTGTTAGTGGGGGAACAGGCATCCTAGGTTTGTTTGTCTTCCCTCTTGTGTGCACCGCATCAGCCAATTCTACTTTCATGGTGGGAGCCTTCTTTGGAGTCTGTGCTATTTCAATGTCCATCTTGGTGGCCCTCACAGCCGACAGATCATGGGACCTCGCCATGATGAGGATGTCATCCATGCTGATGTTCGGTTGCCTCAGGATGAGGCTTCTGAGTGTCTTGTTTCGGCACCCTTGGATGTTTTGTGCCCTTATTTCTTTTGGCTGGTCATCGGCTGTGCATGTGCTGGCTAGCTCGTGCAGGCATTCATAAAAAGTACCTGTGGAATTCCCCTTCTCATTGGCAGGCTTGGTGGAATTGGAAGTGCTCGAAATCTGAGTTTAATTGTGGATTGAAATGCGCATTGAGGGCTCTCACTGCTGCATCGTAGTCGTTTGCTGCGCTGATGTTAGGTAGGGGCTTGAATAGCCTATAGATTTAATTTCCTGCATAATGGAGTAAAAGGGAGCACTTTACAGCCCCATCGTTCTCTCGGGTGGCAATGAAGTAGTTGTTCAGCCACCCTACCCATGTTTTCTAGCAGAGAAATGCTGTTCCTAGCTCACTGAAGGGTTGCAATACACCTATTAGCGCATGTTGCGGGAAAGCTGTCTCTGTGGTTGCGCCTGCAAGGGTGCTGTATTTGGGTCATCAGCCATGGCTGGGTGGTGCATGAGGTACTCACCTGCTTCTTTAGGCATGGAGTGCTGCTGGGTTCTCGTCTGCTGCCACACCTCTGTTTGGGGCATGCTACACCTGTCATTTCTCTTATTCTGTGGCTCTTGTGTTGTCTTTGTCTCTCTCTTTTGTCCTTTCTATAATAACTTTTGTTTTTTCTCTCACTCCTTTCACTTTTGTTTTATCTGGCTCCCTTTTTCGTGCCTACACGTTTTTGCTCTAATTTTGTTCTTCTTTTATTTTCTTACATTTGGTTCCTCAGAGATGTGTACCACTGCCTTCAAGCATAGACAGACGAAGAGATGGTCATAGGAGTGTTGCGCTTGCAGCTTTTGGCTAGCACAGTGAGGCCTGGAGATGTGTGGGAGGCTAGGCATGGCATGCAGCCTCCCGACAGGACAGCTCGCCGTCCACGATTGAAGAATGCTGCCGGCAACTTTGGTGAGCATTGGAGCAGGGCGATGCACACAGTCAGTGTATCACTGATGGGCAGCGGCCTCTTAGTGGCGCGGGGGCCCAAGGCGTACAGCGTAGCGCAGAGGTCGTGTGTGAGTGATGGCGGGGCCATAGAGACGACCGCACTCGAGTGTGGCACGATCCTGTGGGGTGCAGCCAGAATGCACTCTCTTGAAGCGGCAGGGGAGCAGCGAGGACACGCTGTCTAACAATATACTCCTGCTGACACCAATGAAGACAGACACACGCACTGGTTACTGGTATGGGCGAAAGACCACTTGTGGTCTACGACCCCTTTATTTTATAGCCTCTGGCCCCGCCTGACCAGAGGATGTACAAGGTTCATATCCAGGGCAGTGCACTACTGCGGGAGGGTCCTAGGTGGCTCACCACAGGGCCCGAATCAACTAGGTAAAGTGGAGCCCTTTGTAGGATGAGGACATATTTCGAAGTTTATTAAAAAAGGCCCTTTATGGAAAAAAGAACACACATCAGATCCAGCATTGGGCGCTGTCTAGTAGTATAGCCATGTGAGCTGCTTTGCCATCAAAAAGACATCTTTGGATTAAAATCTTTAAATAAATGTGACAGCACAACGCAAGGTCCACAAAAAGTGGAGGCCTGGGTAACAATGACCCCTCTGCTCCTTACTGACATGCCTACTGATTTCACACTGCAAGTGCGTAAATTGAGCAGGTGGTTGCAGGTGGGGCCCACAGGCACTCATTGTTTGGGGCCTGGCACCTATGTTTTATCATCAGACTTTGCCTCAGAGCAAGAGGGTGAAAAACACAACAAGGGGAAAGAAGACAGAAGAGAAAGACAAAAAAGCAGTGAGAACTGGAGAAAGCAGGGATGAAAACAAACTTATGGAAGTGAGATAAATGGGTAGAAAGTGTCTGGTGGTGGATAAAAAAGCCATGAGGTGGAATCAAAACTACACAGCCTTTGATGTTCATCATCCCTAACATTCAATAGAGTCAACCGCGGATTGTGAGCAAAACTTAAGGTCTTGGCAGTAATTCATTAATAATTTATGCACTGATGGAGCACAGGGCCCGACTTACCATTAATCCTGCAATGGACCTTTGGTAGTTGCCTGAGAGGTGAGGCCTGCTTCCATACCCTACACATGCTCTACAAGATCTTCAGGTGACCCCCAGGTGACACCAGAAGGACCGTCATGCAGACCCTCGTTACCAGCAGGCTCCACTACGGGAACACACTCTACGTAGGACTCACCGCACGCCTCCTGAAGAGACTACAAACAATTCAAAACTCAGCAGTAAGACTCATCCTTGACTTCCCCAGATGGACACACATCACACTCCACCTCAAAAAGCTACACTGGCTCCCAAACCAGAAGAGATGTGAGTTCAAGATGATGAACCACGCTTATAAAGCCCTACACAGAGAAAACCAGCATACATCAACAAATGCATGACCTTCCACCAACCGACCAGACACCTACGATCAACCTCCCTCTTCCTCACAGACACCCCCCAGATTGGTCGAGCCAACAGCAGGGGATTCCCTTTCTCACACCTGGCAGCCAAAGCTTGGAACAATCTTCCCCTGCACCTCAGGACCACCTCATCACTCCAGCAATTCAGGAGAGAACTCAAAACCTGGTTGTTCAAATGAACAGATCACCTCGCAGCAGCCAGCATCTCCAGCGCCTTGAGACCCTCACAGGTGATTTGCTGTGCTTTATGAATGTTTGATTGATTGATTGATTGATTGAAAGCATATAAAAAAATTCAGTTACGGCAAAACAGAAGATAAGAAATCGAGTTTGATGATCGGTGTACAGGTTTCGATTCTCCCATTTATACATGAATGAATCTGAACTCACCTAAACTAATTCTAAGCTAAAGTTGAACCTAGGGAAACCTAGTTAAATTAGGGAGAGCAGGAAGGTGTCAGCATAGTGGAGACTTCAGTAAAAGTTCTCCAGAAGAGGTAAAGTATGATATAAAGCCACACAATTGAAATATGAGCAGAGAGGTCTAAACCTCTCAAAGTCCATAGGGTATCTGCTCTAAAGACTGAAGTGTGAACACCAATTAAACCCACAGAACAATCAAGAATTCTAATTCATCAACTCAGTAGATTGCCAACTTTTTCACAGTAGAAATTTGCAACTTTAATCGTTTTTCCCCTCCTACGATTTGGATATCAGAACGACCTTGGATGTCTCCCTGCTCCTGATACGATGTGATTAGAAGTCTTCCTTAGTTTGTTAGTGCCTTGTATCCTTGCCAAAAATCCTAATTCCGTGCCTCACTCTAATACACAATATGCCTTTCATTGACTATGGGATCATGTGAATGCACCTGCAAAAGAAAGAACATTGCAGGGTAAGCAAAACTTTCACGTTGAAGGCTAAATATTGAAGACCAAACGCTTAAGGCCTTTGGTTAAGTTAAATTAATAAAACAGTAAGTATACATGGTAAATACATGATTATATATGCACTTATGATTATAGAATAAATGAAACACTAATATATGAATACATGAGTACATAAAATGAAATTTCAGTAAAGCCACTTTAACTTGAAATGTACAAGTGCAAATGCGAACAAAAACTACAATTTGTGACATTATAATGAAGATATTAGAACACACACTTATGTGAATAACTATTTTCTACATTGAATACACTCCAGCAATATGTTTAATACTTCATTCTACATTACTAGGATTAAGGCACTCAAAATATATGGTGCTCAGTGCACATAAATATCGCACTTCTGTGATGCGTAAGGGTGTAGCTAAAATTACACTGCTCCAATCCCCCACTCTGATGGCAAATCTAGCTATCACATCAAGATATATATTTTTTCAGATGGACCAGTTAAAACCTTGGAGTCTTCATGATTTTTCATCTAGACTCCTCCAGACGTTTCAAGTCATTGTAGTATCTACACTGATTCTCCTCTAACTCCTCATCCACTCTCTTCCTTTTTGCTCCCTGCCTTGCCTTTCCTACTCTTATAGCCCTTAAAGGCTACCACCAGGAATATGACACACATGGCAAATATCACAAGAGGTTTGTAGATGGCACCCAAAATTACACTGCCCAGGTTTCCTAACCATTAGCCTACTGAAGCAACTCCACTTACAATCGCCTCCCAGGCCTGTTGCTTCCAGCTGCTTCAAATCTTTCTTTAGATCAGTAATATTCTCAATGTATTTCCCCAAGTCCTTACTGTTGTCAGGGATATAGGTACAGCATTGTTGGACCTTTAACATCCAACAGACTCCACCCTTCGTGGCAAGTAGGACGTCTAACGGAAGTATATTCCTCAAAACCATGGATCTAATGGCTATCATTTCAGTATCTACAAGTAACAAAGCACCTGCAGTACTAGTGGACAACTTATCAACTACAATAGACACATTTTTAATCTTCATAGCATTCAGTATCACCCCTACAGATGGAATTATTGCACCAAAAATATCTACCACAATATCACCAGCACTAGCTCTTCTCTTGGGTCTGGAATTTTGTTCCCACACTGGATCATTGAAATGTTCCACATGATAAATCTTTGGGAAAACTACACCTAAATAGCATCTACCATACCATTTCCTAGACAATTTGAAATAGGCATATTTTCCACAAAAAATAAACTCCAGGAATCACAGGATCATTTCCATCTAAAAATAATTCTCACTTTACTCCAACTTCAAATGTATGGTCACTTTCCCTCTTTCTCACGGATAGTGTGACAAGTTCATTCTTGTTATTCTGCCAAACAGCTTCCCTTTATGTTGCCAATCGAAAGCCAATGCTCCATAAAGCTCCAGCGCTATCTTCAGAGGTCATTCCCTCATTTGCATAGGGGCGTGCCCCATGTAAATGAGGGAAGCCCTTTGCCTCTACGCCCGCGCCGTATTTCAGACGTTGGCACAGAGGCAAAGAAGCCCTGTGAGGGTTTGGGGTTAACTTCGGACTTAAGCTCCACTGAAATAGATGTAGATGGATAAAATCCTAGAAGCAAAATGATTAGTACTACAACTATGATTTCTAATGTGCCTACTATTATGTACCTAGGTCTATGGGTATTAGGGTTAATTTCCATTACTTCTCTAAAATCAGACCATTGGGCAGCAGCAGAGTCTTCTCTGTCGGTCTCCACCTATGCAAATCACAAAACAAAATTCATGCAATGAAATTAAATTATTTTATTTACAAGGTCTTTGTGAGTCTTCCTTAGCCCTACTCCTTGTTCTTTTAAATGACAACTTTACGCTCCTTCAGCAGACTCGGGCCAAGGTATTCGTCGTTCTCCACCTACAAAATCTATTCAAATGTCTCTAGCAAATACACATTTCAAATTCAATTATAATCACATCCAGAATGAAATGTCTTAGTCTGTTTGATGGTAAAGCAAATTCAAAATGCAGTTTCAACAGAATATTCAGCTCTCCTTATCGTTGGCAACAAAGTATGTCCATAAAGGGGATGAGTACCTCCGACAGGGCACTCTAGCTCTTTTTGATCCCCTGAGTTCAAGTCCTTCACCTTCTCCATCACATAAATCAGAATCCTCAGTATCCTTGGGAATGGGTTGGAGCCCAAATTCATTGGGTGGATGTATTCTGCCTCTTTCTTGCCTTCTTGGCCAACGTTCCCCAGCTGCCACTTGCTATTCTACAGCACTAGGCCCTTCACCAGGGTCTGGATCTGGCTTAGTCTCCACCACAGGACTAGCATCTCCGGCTCCAGCTCCAAATGTTGACTCATTACTACCCCCTCAGGCCGAACAACTACTGGTTCAGACTCTTGCTGGTTCCCTACAGCTTTGCTAACCTGCTCCCGTGGTCTCTCAACTACCACTGGCACTTCTGGGAGAGGTGCTGTTACATCATCAAGGGGACACATAACTGTGCAAGTGTGGGCAGTGGGCACCCAATTGGGGAGACTGCCACACTTCACAGCAGTTGTGATGACTAGGATCACCTGGTAAGGGCTACACCAGCAGGGCTCCAGACAACTCTTCCTCACACGTTTCTTCACCAAGACCCAGTCTCCAGGACTGAGGTCATGGCATTGCTCCTGATGAGGTGGGGTTGTGGCTACTTCAACCTGATGAGGCACAGAACGCACCACGTCGGCCAGTCTTTTGCAATACTCAAGAATCATATCATCTGTAATGTTCACAAGGGCATTTGCAGGTACTGCTGACAGTCTCATTGCTCAGCCCATGATGATTTCATGGGGGGACAATCCTGTCCTCCAATCAGGAATGCTGCGTAGACTCATCAACACAAGAGGCAAAGCATCGGGCCACTACAAATACGTCGAATTACACACCTTTGCTATTCTGGATTTCAGCGTGCCATTAATCTACTCCACCAGACATGAAGCCTCAGATCGGTAGCTAGAATGCAGTCGCAGTTCCACTTGTAAAGCTGCACGCAAGAGTCTCAGAATTTCATTGTTGAAGTGGGTCCCCCTTTCTGGCTCTAGAGAAGTCACAGTAGTAAGTAAGTAATTTATTGTACAGTTAATTAAAACTCACAATATAAAACATTCGAACATTAAAAATACATATATCAACATTGTCTCTCTTTATACTTTAACTTTTAAGATTCACTCTTCCATGTAAGCTTATTGATGTTGTACTATGGACAAGAGTCATACCAACCTCAGTTTCCTTCCCTATACAATCCTTTCAAGTATATAAAAGCATGGACAAGGTGCTTTGTGCTTCAGGTTGCCTTTTCAAACCACTTTAAAATGAGTAAAAACATAATAAAGTGCTTGTGCTTCAAAGTGCAAAACATGAGTTTGACAAAACAGGCCCGCTTGTGGGTTGGCTGTTGACGTGCACAATAAAAGTATGCTAGCTGCTTGCTATTCTGCTTTCACCTCTTGCTGGTACTTTAATCTTCCAGCCACTAACTCGAAGTACTTTCTAAGTCGACAGTTTAGCTGGATCTCTTCTGGGTTAAAACACAGTTTTACAGCCTGCCTGCAGGTCCTGATACCCTTCTGATTCCATATTGCTCGAAGTAAGGCGCGCCTTATGTCCATCAAGCTTGGGCAGATACAAATAATGTGTATTAAGTCCTCATTCCCTGTTCCACAAAGACGACAGGACTGTTCTTCTTGTCTCCTTTTCCAAGGTGCCAGGTGAGGGAGAATTGGTAAAATGCCAAAACGCAACTTTAAACATTTTTCTTTTATCTTCTGTTTAACTCCCTCTTTCAAGTAAACTTGTGGCATAAGAGCTTTATAGTCATTCAGCACTATCCATCCGTGAGCCCTCTTGGCCAGAGTTTCCTTGTCTTCTGTTATGGATATCCTTTTTGTTACTTTGGTTACAACCTTTTTAAAGCTCTTATGATCTGTGGATGATTCCCAGAGGTTGGTCAGTTCGAGGCTTTCAAGTGATTCCAACAGATACTCCCTTGCCGGTGATTTCTCTCGATGTGACAGCTTGGTCCAGAGGTGGGCATTTAGAGATCCTTGCTCTGCGCCTCTGATATTGTGCCAGCATTTTATATAAGCACCCCTTCTTTCCACTGTTTGCTTCTGAAGACCAAATTCGAGGCGTATTTTGGCAGGTGACACATAGTTAGGTAGCTGAAAGATTGCTCTATACGTGCTAATAATTATTTTATCTAGGACCAGCGCATCTTTCCCTTGCGTTGGTTCGCTCCCGTATGTGAGCACTGGCTGCAGTCGTGCTCTAATCACTTGTAATAGAGGGTCTAGTGTTCGGTCTGGTAGAACTTTCTTCAGGGGCTTCATTGCAAGATAACTCGTGGTGCCCTTTCGACGTAGGGCCTCTAGTTGAGGTTTATACGAGCCTCTGCTATCCAGTAACACCCCGAGGTACTTATAGTTAGTTACCTGGTCCAGGCTCCGCCCTTCCAGGTACCACAAATTTTTCTTGGTCTTATTGTAGTTCACTGTCATAATTTTTGTTTTGTTTAAATTAATGCTTAATGCGTTATGTGGCGAAAATGTATTAGTGGTGTCCAGAAGGTGTTGAAGGCCAATTGGGGACCGGCTTATTAAAACCAAGTCGTCCGCATATAGGACATTGGACAGCAAGATTTTTCCCAATCGTGGGGCATGCGATGTGGTGTTGTCCAATTCCCCTGGAAGGTCTGCTAAGAAGAGATTGAACAGCATGGGGGCTAGAACGCAACCTTGTTTTAGGCCTTTGGAGGTGTTAATTCGCCTTGAGAGGTGCGTCCAGGCTCCCAGCTTGATCTTGACCCAAGTGTTGGTATGTAATAGGATCAGCTGTTTCAGGAGAGGCCTTGGTATCCCCCACTTTTCCAACTTCTGCCATAGTTTAGCACGATCTACATGGTCAAACACTGCGCTATAATCTATAAAGCATAGAAATAGCGAGCTCTTTGCTGCTTTGGCCGCGTCTATCAGCAGAGTTAGCGCCATGATATTCGTTGTGGTTCCCTGTCCTCTGCAGAACCCTGTTTGATTTGCAGGTATAATGCGTTTTGACAATGCCCAAGATATTAATTACTCCAGGACTAGCCCAGCGTAATACTTTGCCTCTATATCAATTAGGGCAACGAGTCGATAATTACTAGGGTTGTTCCTGTTGCCCTGCTTGTAAATTGGACTTATTATCGATCCTTTTCAAGATGCCGGGCTGGTTTCTGATTCCTGAATGCCCTTGAAAACTGGTACCAGTGTGTTGCTCCAGAATTCAGCATCATGCTTACACATTATTGGGGGTATTCCATTTGGACCGGGGGCTCCTTCCGACTTGCCTTTTAATATTTGTGACTTAATCCGAGCTGCTGTTATTTTGTTACTATGTTCTTTGCTGCTTGATGGTGATTTTGAGCTCCTTGTTCTTTCCACCTCTTTGTCCTTTTGTTTATGCGGTATCTCAACCTGTTTGATGCCCTCGCTGATCCCTTGTTTAGTTTTTTCTGTGTTGTTATCACTCAAGTTCCTCTTGATGATCCGTAATTTTTCTTCAGCTAAATTCCCCTCTTGATTTTTATCATTAAAGTGGTTGTACAGATGATGCGCCCAGTCGGCTTCTGTTATATATGAATTTATTCCGTGGTGGCCTGGCCTTTGGAGGCTATGGATTGTCCGCCAAAACCTGGCGCTGTTTTTCAATTTTGAGTCGTGCATTACCTTTGCCCAGAGTTCGTCGTTCACTTGCCTTTTCTTTTCCCAGGTCTTCTTTTTTAACATTGCCTTTAGATTCCGTAGCTCCCTTTGCAGGGCTTCGTTTTGTGGTCTTGTACGAAGCTGTCTTAAAGCTTGATTTATTTTCCGTTTAAGGTTTTTTATCTCGGGTGAGATTGCCTTTCTTGGTAAGGGACCCAGTGAGTTCCCTTTGAAGATCTTTGGCTTTTTGGCATGCTTTGTCCTGAGGTCCATTGTAAATGCCTCCCAGGCCTCTATTGGGTTCATGGTCAGGTTGTTGTCTCGGTGGATGAGTATTTTCGCATTTGTGGATAGCTCTTCGATTTTATCAGGCTTACACTTTATTCGTCTAAAATCCGAGGTGTACTCAGTGCCAGCGCTTATCCTTGTTTCCATGTTACTCCCTCTGGTTACACTTAGTGTCACTTCTTGCGGTAGTTGGTCACTTTGACCCTTTTCGCCCAGTCTAAATGAGTCTATGATGTCAAAGAAAGGAAGAGTTGCCAGAGTGAAGTCTAGGTAGGAGGAAAAGGTTGCGGAGTGATATGTTGATGCTGGCGGGGTGTCGTCTTTAAATCGGCCGTTCAATGCCCTTAGGTTTAGTTGTTCCAAATCTTTCAGTAATTGAATTGAGCATCTTGTTTGGTTGTTTGGAAGTGCTGGGGCTTGGTTTGGTATTCCCCATGCTATATTGAGTTCCTGTGCTAGTTCGTCTTCTAAGGCTGTTCCGAAGAGGAAAATATTGAAATCCACTGCCAGGATTAAATTCTGCGCATCCCTCTCGTCTATAATTCTTACCAGTTCATTAACCAGTTCTTTTGCCCCTTTAAGTCTATGCTTCGGATGTATATATGAGTTAATTATAATAAGTGGCTGGTCCACTTTTTTGATTTTGAGTGTTATGGCTGTTGCCTGTATGACACTTGGGGCTGCGATTTTAACCTTAATCTCTTCTGTTGTTCCTATTGTGAGTATTGAGGCAAATGTCATCAGGCCGCCTGAACGATGACCGAAGATTGAACCTTTGGTAGCTGGAACAGTTTGTGACGTGTATCCTTGTAGAGCTATCTCATGCTCTTCCCAGGTTTCTTGGAGTATATCAGGTCAAATGACCTTAAATAATTTAATGTTTCCGGATCCTCCAGCTTATTCGTCAAACCGTTAATATTCCAGATACATATTCTGGTTTTAGTTGGATCGGCATGTGTTGAGGTCTGGCCGGGTGCCCCTTGTCACTGCATGCCCCCCGTTCTTATTGTTTGCCGTATGTTTGCCCAGCTGGGAACAGATGGTTGTGTTATTGAGTTTTTGGTATTTAAAAGGCTCCGGTGAGGCCCTGGAGAGTGGCTAAGTGCTCCTTTTAGAATTGATGTGACTGTATGCGAATGATCTTTATTACTTTCTTCTAGAAGGGGAGTAGGATAGGCTAGTCTTTTTCCAGGTTCCAGCTTTATCCCCCACTGAGAGAATTTGTTGGTTTCCCCCAGGATTTGGTCAGCTATCTCATTTGATTTCCATATTGTCTTTGTCGCTTCTGGGCATTGTTGGTCTAATGTAGGTTGAAATTCAATTGCAAGTAAATCTGTTGTGTTAATGTATTCCAGTCCTTTAATTGAGTGGACGAGTTTCAATATGTTCCCTCTATTTAGGGTATCCACTCTTCCTCTGGATTTGTATTCTGGGACAAATAGAATAATGTCTGTCTCCTTTGATGCGGTGGCCCGAGTTTCCTGGAATGAGGTTACTTCATAGTGTTTGACCCTGTGTAAGAGTTGGTTGTTGTTTGTAGTATCAACGGTAGCAATGCTGTCTCCGTGGGATTCCTCTGGTGCCTGCGCTATAGCCAGCTTGTTCCTACTTTGTGTATTTTCCCTTGGCAGGTTTTCTGCCGATCTCCTAGTGCTGCTCTGTGTGTCGCTTTCCGACTCAGTTCTTTCCCGTTGTTGCGTGCGTGTTGCCATACTACTGTCCTTCAGCCCTGGCTGTTCGCATGCTGTCTCCAGTAATACCGTTGGTGTTGGGATTTCCGATATTTTTGGATTCCTTATGGCTTTCATTCTCTTGTCTAAGGGTGGTGTCTTTTTGGCCTCGGTAGAAATCGAAGTTTTCCTTGTTTGCTCATTTTCCCCAGGGGTTGCCGCTGGCTGGTCCACCTCGATGTTGCTCGCTGCAATTTTTTTCCTATTCTTGCCCTTCCTTTTTTGTTTACGGTGGGCTCGTGCGTTTGTAAAAGCCTCTGCGATGGCTCTTTCATCGGTTGAGTTGGAATTATCTGGGGTTTGTTTAGGGTTAAGGAATGAATTCTCTTCTTTTTGGAGTCTAGTCTGTTTATTATCAGTTCCTGTTAATCGTTCGCTCAGGCCGGTGCTTCCCACGTTAACTTCAATTGTAGGATGCGGTGTTGTGTTTAATTTCAGGTCAGCCAGAAGGTTCCCTAGCAATGTCGGTAGTGTTGATAATTTATCAATTATTGGGGCACAGACGCAGTCGGTTTGTACAATTTGAGCGTATTGTGCTGCTTCTTGTCCCCTTTTGATGAGACCGTTGAGATCTGCGAGTTTCCTCTCTATCCCAGAGGTAAATTCCGCTAATGTGTGAAGGACAGTTAGCTGCCTATCTAATTTATCGGATTGGTATTGCAGTGCTGTTGCGGATAGCTGACTGGTATTTAATAAAGTTGCCCAAAATGTATCTGACGGGCCTTTGCTCCCTTCTCCGTGCATACTGGTAGGCTCCTCTGCGGGACAATTTATGATGGGTTTTAAGTTATATGAGGCCACTAGATCCTCCCATTCTTGTGATGCGAGAAAGGTCATGTCGCTGTCTGTAATGCGCGAGTCCTCTTGTGGCGAATGCGAGGAGGAGTTAGCTAGGTCGGTTTCCCTCTGCTGGTTTAAAGCTGTCAAAGTGCCAGCTTGTACAATCTTCGGTATCAATGAAGCACTGTTTTTTTGGCTGAGATGTTGTAATCCTACCATCCTGTCCATTCTGTAATTTCTGCTCAGGGGGGGGAGTTGACTGGTCCCTCAGGACGTTGGATTCCTGATGCTCTGGGGTGTTTGCAGATTCTATAACCATCTCCCTCTTGGCCCCACTGGGTGTTTTTTCCTGGTCCTGTGGACTTTTTAATGGATTGTCTATCAGGCTGCTGGCCCCCGCAACCCCTTCAGCAGTTTGTTCTCCTTGAATTCCATCCCCCACTGGGCATTTCGGCCAGCTTGTGGTGAACGCCGTTAGACTTTTGTCTATGTGTATGTCCGCAACTGTGACCTTTGTTGTTCTCGGTGTTTGGGATAGGGGATGTTCTATTCTCCCGGGCTGCAATGGGGTTTGTAAGCCCTCGATGTCCTCATTTTTTGTGTAGATTGCTTTGCCTGGATCTTTTAGAAATGTAAATTTAGTGTACATTTTTGGCTGGTATGAGCTTGAGATCTTCCTGAAGGGTGCCCCCTCTATATTTATAAGCTCTTCTATTCTGTCTCTTTTATCCCTCTTAAGTATGATGTTTGGTTGATTTACTTTTTTTGATTCTTTTATAACTGCTGGGCTGCTATCGTTGTTAGCTTCTATGCCAATGGTCGAACAGGAGCTGTTGTCTTTACCGATGCTTTTGTTGGTACTTTTAATATCCTTGATGTTGGTTGTTTCAACGATATCATTATTTGTGGCTGCCATGTTTCCGCAATCTTTTAATACAGCCTCCCTTTTATTCCGTTTAGGTAATGGCTTTGTTTCGGACTTTCTTACTCTGCCCGACCTCATAACTGACCTGGTGGGCAGGTGGCTGGTGCCGAGGGCAAGTGCCGAATTGACCAGTTACTGGCCGGTTACTATCCTCTTTTGGTTAGTAATCTGTTTGGAGCTTCAGTTACTTGGAGCTTCAGTTACTTGGATTGTTTACCTTTTCTTTGCGTGTTTTAGTTTTTGTTTGAATATTTAAATGATGATTGTTATTCGTCTCTTTAGTTGTTGCTTTATTCGTTTGATGGACTCTATCTTCTTCTCTGCTGTCCCACCTTTCGCAACTGTTTTATGTTAATGTGGGGGACGTCCCCTGTATTTATTCGTATGTTTATTTGTTTAGCTCCTCCAGTGGCTGATGGCTTAATACCTTATACTCCTCTCTTTATGTTCCCTTAAGGTGAAGTTAGGGGTGCTGAATTTGTGCCTTCCTTGCACTCCAATTGGTTGTCCGTGATTTATTCAGGTCTACTTTCTGTTATAATTGAGTTTGATGGGTTTGACGAAATTTGAAGACTTGAAGGAGTTTTATTTG
This sequence comes from Calotriton arnoldi, assembly GCA_963921515.1. Lineage (NCBI taxonomy): Eukaryota > Metazoa > Chordata > Amphibia > Caudata > Salamandridae > Calotriton > Calotriton arnoldi. Next base: position 2,581,044 of record CAWUFW010000509.1, read on the forward strand.
TTGTTTATTTGTTATTTATTGTTTGGTTTGGATTTGTTTGTTATTGTATCCTGTAGAATTTCAGACCCCTGCCAAGTTCTGAATGCTCTTCCCTTCACCGCTGGGGGGCGGGGTGGAACAGTTGTCGATATTGCCGTGCTAGTTCTGTTTTACTCTGAGCCTACTCAGGGTGCCTTTTGCCTTATGCCTCTGGCCGTAGACCTGCTCCTTGGGGCTTTTTGTCTCCCCCTTCTCCTCCTTTGGTCTCCACCAGCTTACCCCCCCCCCTCACTGATGCCACTCACTCGACGACGCTGCTGCTGCTGTTATCGAGTGTCCAAGTGGGCTCAGTTTGGGGGGGTCAGGGGGCTGCTGGGGATCTTCTGTGGGCAGCTACCCCCCTTTGAGAGCTGCAGATGGAGGAATCTAAAAAATATCCGCTACTCAAGCGAGAGGGAGACACGGCCACGGGGTGGCACGGGGTGGCAGGGCTTTTTGTTTGAGGTCCCTTCCTCAGTCGTCCTGTCTCCTAATGAGGCTCCTAGTGAGGCGTATCCCAAGCATTACCAGGCGTTTCAGGCTGCTGGAAGGGGCTGCTGGAAGGGGCCGCGGGGGTGGGGGAGATAACGCGGGAGAGTGGCGGGACCGGCGGGGGGTAGTTAGTAGAATTGCAAAGCCTCACCTCCGCTTCCGCCTCCGCTATGGTCCCGACCGCAGCTCTCCTGCCCCCACTCCCGTGCTCCTCAGTGCTCCTCAGTGCACTTTGCACTTTGCTCCGGTGGCTCTCGCGGCTCTCGCTTCACCCGCGGCTGCCCAGTCTCTCTCGCCTCTGCTTCTCGACCGCAGAGTAGCCCTTAGCTCCGGCGGCTCCGGCGGCTCGCGGCTCGTGCTGCTCTGTCTCTCTCGCCTCTCAACCCGGAACCGGAAGCCTCAGAACGAGCTTCTAGAGAAGTCAGAAATCTGAAACAAGAAATTAACTCCCTCAACAACAGTTTAGCTACTGTGAGACTGTCATTTCTTCTGGTAGGGTAAGCCTAGACCCAACGCGAGAAGATGCACACGATCACCGGGACGTATCTCAGCCCATTACACACAGGCATTTCAATAAAGCCCAACTGCATCCTGTTAAATAGACCACCTGATCTTACTATGTGGCTCAGTGTTACTGCCGTTCTCTTCCCTTCATTGTTCTATTGACACACAACACATCTGTGACACAGTGCTTCTGCCATCAATCTGAATCTAGGATTAAACCAAGTTTGCCTGAACAAGCGGACCATGACATCCCTCCCTATATGAGCAGGGCCGTGATAATACCTATCCATTGGTGGCAAAAGGCTATTTGGCAACACAGGGCTTCGATCTCCTGAAACTCAAATGTCATCCTCTCTTTTGACACACCCTGCTCTGACCCAACTTTGCTGTTTTTCCTCTGACACCTCTTTCTGAAGCCTCTTTACCTCATCCCATGTATCAGCAGTTGTCAACAAAGGGTTGTAATTGGTCTCATCTGTTCCCTCATTCGTATACTCTCCATTAAATGTACAAGCATTATAAGCACAGTACTTTGCGACCTCATCAGCATACCTGTTGCCCATTGTCACATAGTCATCTCAACTGCAGTGTGCAGAGTATTTCACAACCACAACTTGGTCAGGCATTTGTAAAGCTTCACAAAGTTTCCCCACTTGCTCACAGTTTTGAAAAGGGGAGCCTGAAGAAGTCATAAAACCCCTTTGGCACCATAACTGTCCAAAGTCATGCACAACACCAAAGCCATACTATCAGTGAAAATTGTCACCTTTAGCTGGTCTGAAACTCAACATGCTCTGATAAGAGCAATCTGGTAAGAGCAATCAATTCAGCCACTTGTGCGGAGAATACTCCTTGAAGCCATGAAGCTTCAACTACTTCTCAGACTGTACAGACTGCATAAGTAGCTCTCAAATTTCCTCCTTGGTCTCGCAAACATGAGTCATCCTCGAACTGTGCGAAATCAGATTCAGGTAGTGACTCATCTTGTATGTCTAGTCTTGGCTTGGTGCACAGTTCAGTGACATTGAGACAGTCATGCTCCACTTCACCATCCTCATTGTCATTCTCGGGCAGGGGCAACAAGGTAGCAGGATTTAAAATAGCACAACGCTTCAACGTGACATTCTCAACCAAAGGTATGAATTACTCGTACTAAATGAGGCAGCTGTTTGTCAAGTGCTGTGTTTGAGTTCTGGTTAATAATATTTCAACGGAGTGGAAAACAAAGACAGTCAATGGATGACCCATCACAATGCTTTCACACCTCTCTATGTTGACACTCATTGCCCCCACTGATTTGAGACATCCGGGCAGCGCTGCACTACTGGATCAAGTGCAGCCGAGAGGTATGCGACAAGTCTTCGCGCACCTCCATGCATTGTGTAAGCACGAGAGCACAGCCATCCCTATCACTGCAGAAAACAGCAAATTATTTATTGAAATCAGTCATTCCCAGTGCTGGACATGAGAGAGACTTTCTCTCAGCTATAGGAAGGCAACCTAGCAATTGTCATTCCAGGGTACTGGATATGACACATCCTTGTGTGTCAGCCTCTGTAAAGGCTTGGCCACTAGGGAAAAGTTGGGTATCCACTGATGACAGTACCCCACCATTCCCCAAAACATCCAGACTTTTCTCTGTTTTATTGGTGAACTCAGTTTCATGATGGCCTAGATTCTTTCCTGTGACACCTTCCTCATTCCTTTCTCAATCTGATGTCCAAGATACAAAACTTCCCTTAAACGGTACTGAAACTCATTTGGGGGCACTTTATGTCCAGTCTCAGTGAAGTGGTTCGACAGTGCAATAGTGTCTTGTTTACAAGCTTCCTGTATGTTAGATGCCCCTAACAAGTCGTTGATGTACTGAACTAGGACTGATTTACAGGGCATGATCAGGGACTCCAGATTCTTTTTGAGGATCTGGTTGAAAACAGACTCTCCGAATACTCCTGTGGGACTCGGCACCATGCAAAAACACAGTTGCCAAACCGAAATGCGCAGAGGAACTGACTGTTGTCATGCAACAGTATGGAGAAAAAAGCCTGGCAAAGGTCAATGACAGTGAACCACTCAGCCTCGCATGGAATATGAAATATTTTCAAAGCTGGATTCGCTACCACAGGACAACAAGGAACCACAATTGAGTTAATCTTTCTCAAATCCTGAACAGTGTAGTACTTACCGCTAGGTTTCTGCAAGCCCATGATGGGTGAGTTACATGGATTCCCCATTATTTCTTTTAATGTGCCTTGTTGGATCATTGAGTCAGTTACTGGAGTCATCCCAGCAATAGTTTCAGGGCTCAAAATATATTGTGGGGTTCTTGGATACTCAGCATTGGGCTTTATTTGTATACGGACAGGCTGAACTCCTTTGACGAGTCCAATGTCCATTACTGAGAAATCCCAAACCTCTGGTTTCATCCTGTCTTTGAGATCTGGAGGTAACTCTTCACGTGTCATCATAAGAAACAGTTCAACTGTTAAACTCTGATTGGCCAATTTAAAAGCAACGTCCTCATCATGAGTATGAAACTCCACACCCTTTGGTGTGCATTATATGGTGCAATTTACAACTTGCACAACAAATCACGTCCCAACAGACGCACAGGACTCGAATCACATACCACAAATTGATGATTCTCCTCAAATGGCCCTATTTTTACAGGGACTTCCTCCGTTATGGGGCTCGTCATTTGCTTGTTTATGACTCCTACAACTTGGATTCTTTTTTCTGAGAGAGGTAGGTTTGGAACTTCCACTGTTCTAACAGTAGAGCGGGTAGCACCAGTGCCGATCAAAAATGACAAGGGGTGGCTATTCACCTGACCAACTACGAATGGACCACTCTGGTCTATCTCAAAGACTGCGCCAAGCATGCAATCTTCCTCCCCCTCAGGCACCGTCAGGCGGACTGATCGTAGCCATAGTTCTCAAATGTATCAAACACAGGATACTATTGGAACAGGTTACTATTCTGTAAGGCATTCTGATTCATATTTGGAACTTGGTTTAAATTGAATCTGGGGCCATTCGCATTTTACTGTGGCATCGGGGTTGTGGAACTTGCATCACTGGAGATTGCGGCACATTGAAATTCTGAACTCTCGGTCTCTGCACATTCTTTGATTGCACGGGGTTATTATTCTAGGGCTGTGCAAACCCTGAATTTTTTTACCTGATTAGTAGTATTAGGATGCCATTCCTGCTTCCAATGCCCCAACGTATTGCAATAGTGACAAGGGTTGGTTTTCTTCAAAGTAACTACATCATTCCCAGTACTTGGATCGTTCGGAACATCACAACCACTACCTTGTGGTTGGAATCCACCTGCACCTTGCATCACAAGAGCTCCCTGCTGATACACTTCTTGCAGTAGAACAACATTCCCCACAAAAGGCGGACTTTGACTTCCTCTCTGAGCAGCTTACATTTGTACAACCATCAATTTATCTTTCAATTTCTTCTGCTTCATTCCTATTTCATCGTTACAGTACTTTGCATACCTCAAGATATCATCAAATGACTTGTTCTGCCAACAAATCAAATGCTGCTGAATCATCATAATAATTTCAGGCATCATTGCTGTCACAAACCTGGACACAAAATGTCCCAACAATCTCTCATAATAGGCATGGAATGACTCATTGGGGTCTTGGGTTGTCCGATCAATCATAATCCAATCAATATCTTTGGGCGATATCTTTGATTTCAGAAATTTAATCACCTGCTAATACTTTTTCATCACCAAGGGCGACTGACCTTTCGTTATTGGGTTTCTCATTGGTTCCTCCTCGGGTCATTCTTTGGCTATTTCACATTCTGCTCACAAATCACTTTGAACCACAATTTCGAACAAAGTTTTCAGATCAACCCACAAAATCTTCTAAATTTTCACAAACCGCTCAACCTGTTAGTACCATTCCACTGGCATCTCTCTTAATTTTGTGAAATCATTAGGAAATTACACAAGATCGCTCCTACTCCAAGGCACATGGACATAACCTCCACTGGGCACTTCTTTCCAGGGGTAATTTGAGGTAACTGCTCCCTCTTCTATAGAGGTAGGCGGTTCTCCCATCGGTCTCTTTGAGTCCTCCCTCCACTCGGGTCTCATAAGGAGGTGGGCATTCTAACAGCAATGCATCCAGGAGACTATTACTAGAATCCCTATCACTGACATCACTCATATCGTTTAGTTCCTTTGGCTTCCCTCTTTCCCTTTCCTTCTCTTCTCTTACCCTTTCTCAGATTCTTCACTTGTTATTGCAGGATATAGTTTGACTCCCTCTATCATAAGTACGCACTGCCTTTTGGGCTCTTCCTTGATATTTTACTTTTTCCCTGGCATGAGCCGCATCTTCCCAAGCATTGAGTGCTTCAAACTCTGCGGGTCTAGGAGGCGGCTTCCTCTCATAGAGTATCCTCCTCAGATTTTCAATTATTCTCAAATTAAATGTACCATAGCGTGGAAACACCAGTGCACCCTGTTTCTCTTTGATCTTGTGCCATTGGTTAAGCCAAATGCATGTATGAAGTCCTACATTTATCTTCATATAATGACCTGGGGTATTTTCAGGTGGTGCCTCTTCTCTCTCTCTAATAGGTATTGTCACATCTCCCCTGATCAGACACCGTATGACCTTAAAACATTTCATTTTTCAGCAATAATTATAGAACCTCATTTCGGGCCAGGAAATAACTTTTCACAATTCCCGTCTGTTGTTCACAACCAATACTAGAGTGGCACCCTATGACATAGTCGACCAAAAACAGGGCGGCAGCACACCAACCGACCAATCCCAGCGTGGCACACTGTGACGACACTCACTCCTCGCCGCAGTTCACCTTCCTTTACAATTTCAGGAACGCACTCTTCTCAGTACTACATGCGCAACCCAAAACACAAAGCAACTTCAACATACAACTTTGTCTGCTCCACTGCGGAAATCAGTAGCGTTCAATCACACAAGAAATGACTCGGAGCAGCACTATCCAACCTATTCAGATACGTACTTGAGTGAAACCTCAACCAGCAGGGAATTACCTGGATTGGTGCAGCTTCTCCCTGCACAAATAATCCACAATACCAACCACACCTCACTCACAGACAAAGGTAAATGTCTGTATCTCAATTGTGCGATCGACAACGTCTCACGAGAAGTACCACAAAACTTGGCAGACAATTACAATATAGTGTCTTATACACTTTTAATATCATCCCTGGATCATAGGTCACGTTGGACCCTATAACAACTTCAACTTCTCTGCATTAAGCGCCACACTCACACAAGATTACACATATGTCCGCAAGACATCACACAATTTCCATAACAGCGCCACACGCTAAGCATAAGCTACTGCAACACACAACCTATTGATACTCACTCCTTCGCCGGTACAACTCTCTCCTAAACCGCCCCAACCCAAAACATGGGCTCTAGGGCCTGGGTCTGGACTAATCTAAAATGGAATCCTCTACCTTCCCCTACTTCAGTAATGAACCATCCTTGCTCTGCTACCATTTGATGGAGTACAGTGACCGTCTTACCATTTATCCTGCAGTGGACCTTTGGTAGTTGTCTGAGAGGTAAAGGGGAGTTAATGTCAATTGAACAATTCAAATCAAATCAAATCAAAAAGATCTTTATTCGGTTACAATTAAGATAACCAAAAAAGCACAATTATGCATTTCAATAATATACACACACAATACTATAGCTAAGATCATATAATAGATTTGCGACATTTAAAAATATTTTTTTTAAACGCAGAGACTGCGGCAATAACATAAACAACATCCAAAAATTGCAATGCCAATAATGCAGGGCGACATTGTTTCAAGCCAAATTTCTGTAACACAGGGACAATCCACCTTTTTCTAGGTTTAATATAGTACTTACAAAAAAACAATATATGTATAGTTGACTGTGTGGAGACCCCATCACACGGACACTTACATAAATCTTTAGACCAGTCATTCGGTGTAGGAAAACTCAGTAATCGGTATAAAATATTCAGCCTAAAACGGGTCAACAGAAATCGATCGTAATCGCCCATAGTTAATATAATATATGGCTGAATACTAACAGTCGACAGTGAAAGTTGGTGGGCTTGGACTGTTGATTTTTTCACTTCGTTTATGGCTCTTCTTTCCCCCAAATAACAGATGCATTTAACTTTAAAATCTTTCCTGGACACGTTACTCATAGTAAGCGGCTCATTAAAATATTCACTGTGCCCAATTCCAGTTAAAAACACTTTAACATATTGTATCCATCTAATATTTCTGACCCCATCCAATCCTAAAGCATCGGTTAAAATAAAACGATTAAAATTGGTTTCGTCTGTTGTCCATATTTTATGCCACAAAAGTACTGGCTGTATCTTAATCAAATCTTCGAGATACGGCATGCCCAATTCAGAGTGGCAGATATAATTTGCAGTACTGTCAGGAATTGCCAAAAGAAATTTAAAAAACAAATTTTCCGCAGTCTGCAGGGCATTTACCTCCGCATATCCCCAAACTCCAGCTCCGTAGGTGGCAATTGCCACACATTTCGCCTTGTAAATACGTAACAATTCCACAGGGGGTCGCCTGCCCAACTTACGACTAAAGTTGGAAAGTGCCATCAATGACTTAATGAACAACAACCGTCTCGTTATAACAGCCTGGGTCCAAGTTCCTGACTTATCAAACAGGATCCCCAGGTATGAAAACGTTCTAGCGCTTCCAATGGATTTTGAGTCTATAAAGAGGGTTTTACCCTTTTGTTAACACCCTCCCCACAGTACATTGAAAACGTTTTGGAACAGTTAATCTTAAGCCCCAGACTTAACATAAAATTTGAAAAGGAGTTGACCACCCTTTGAAGAGCGAACGGGGTGCGAGCCATTAACACCGCGTCGTCCGCGTATAATAGTGCAGGGATGGGTCGCCTCTCTACAGTGGGCAAGTCTCTACATTCCTTTACCAAGACAGATTCAAGATTATTTATATATAGTGTAAAGAGGAATGGGGCAAGGACACAGCCTTGCCTCACGCCTCTTGATACGCTAAAGTGCTTAGTGCATTCACCACCCTTCCCGAACCGGACCCTCGCCCTTTCCCCTGAATATAGCTGCCTCAAGAAGGTAATTATTAAAACATCCATGCCCATGTTCTCTAAAATTTGCCATAGCTTATTGTGAACAACACAATCAAAAGCCGCTGTTAGGTCGACAAAAATCATAAAAAGTCTGCCCCCTTTTGCTCTGGTATATTTATCCAAAATTATATGTAAATTTAAGCCCTGCTCATCTGTGCCCATGCCCTTACGGAAGCCATACTGAAGGTCACTTAAAATAGCCCGTTCATCTGCCCATGCCTGCATTCTATCTAATAAAACTCGCCTGATGACCTTAATTGTGGAATCCAGCAGCGAGATAGGACGATAACATTCTGGATTAGTCCTATCTCCCTTTTTAAAAATAGGCACAATTACAGATTCATACCAAGTTGATAATAAGCCTTTAGAACAGCATGCAATAAAAAGCTGAGTCAAAAGAGGCCCCCACAATTCCAAATTAGCTTTAAAAAGGTCCACCGGAATACCATCCGGACCTGCCGCCTTGCCTCCCGAGCTTAAATTAATTGCTTTTAAAACCTCACAAAGCGTAAAATCTAGTGTTAATCCCTCGGAATTAAGCAGAGGCATATCATTGATCGTATTCAGCATAGTATCAAGAGGATCATTAACTGGCTTCTCATACAATTTAGAATAATGTGAGATCCATTCCGATTCTGTAATGGCAATCTCAACCGTTGCTATATCATTATCGGCTAAGAAAGGTGCATTAACCGCTTTCCAAAAAGCGGAGGAATCTCATTTTTCAGAAGCTTCTTCTAGGGTTAGCCATGCTTCTACTTTTAGCGCCGACTTTCTCGTTTTTAAAGCCTTCTTATATTCTTTCCTAGCCGCACTAATTAATTCCTTGTTCCTTACTGTTGCATGTAGAAGATTTTTAAGGTTGGAATAGGCCTTTGTGCATCTTGTGTCAAACCAGCCTTGCTTATGTGTAGCCCGCTTTTTATTTTTAACCCTTAATTCTTCTTTTATAAATTTAGAGATAACCAGAAAATTTTCTATAATTTCCTGATCCGTAGCCTTCTCTTTCAGACAGGTTAAAAATATTTCTTTACAGTTCAGTCCAACTTTTTTAATAAATTCCCCGGAATCTATATTTACCCATCTGAGCGCATAACCATTTTGCCTACTCAGTACAATATTATCTACGGGGTCAGAGAGAACATCTCTGGTATTAAGTGACTGACTAGGCATTATTATGTCTAAGCTCAAAGGGAAGTGATCACTTAGGGCTATCTTGTGGGTATTAAAATTCTTAACACGAGATGCATGTCTGCTAGTTATTAAAATAAAATCAATAGTTGAGAATATACCTCTACCATTGAACGTGGGTCGAAATGGCACTGTTGGAGAACACAGGTCATTTGCAAACCCCATGTCCAGGTTAAACATAGCATCATTCAAAATGTTTCCAAAAGAGGTATGCGGGAAGTGAGAGAAGTCAGAACCCTTATCGTAGGAGATACCACAGATCTCTTTATCCGAATGCTGGCACAGAGGCAAATTAAAATCCCCTCCCCAAATTACAAATACATCATGCAACTGCAAATTATTTATGTCATTGATCATCGAGCTCAATAAGCCCTTAAACAACGTAAAAGGTACATTATTATAAAAATTTAGTATAACTAAACAGGCTGCCTGTTCTAGATGGAGGCTAAGGATTTGATAGCAAAAATCATTCACATTTAATACTATTTTTCTTATGTTAAGATAGTTAGAAATATAAATACAGAGGCCCCCTTTAGCCCTGCCATGGGAGGAAGCACTAGCAGGCGAGTGGAAGGTTTTATATCCATTTATGTGGATAGTATCCACCACCCAAGTTTCTTGCAGGCTAACAATATCATAGCTGTTCACAAACTCCATCCAGATTGTATTGGACACTTTTGCCTTTAGTCCCGCTGTATTCCAGAACATAAGCTGACATTTATCCTTCGTTACTTCGCCGCCACCATTTACCCCCCCACTATCGATATCTGCCATCTCAGAGTTAGTTTGTGTGGGTGGTAGTAAAGAGGGGACCAGCGAGTTATCATTGGCTATATTAGGTAGTAAAGCTACATTTTCATTGGCTATCATATCTATCCTTTTTTCTGGATTTGATTTTAACAATAGGGAACCATCTTTTACTGTAACCCCCCGCCTACATAGTACTGCAGTCTGTATAGGTACCGTCATTCGTGGTCAATCGACAGATTCAAGGTTGGTGAGCATTTCAAAACGATTTTTGGTGGGAACATTAAATCGGGAGGAATAATTCAGGGTGTGAGTTGTCCTATGTGTAATAGCATTGTTATGACCTAATGGTTGGTAAAAGTAGCCTAGTGGGAATATATTGACATCATGGTCAGCAATTATACTGTTTCCTGCTCTTCCCAGGATCAGTCTTACCAACTGCGGAGTCTTAAAAGTCAGCACTACACAGTCACCGTTCAGATTCTTACAATTCCTTCCTACCCAGTTCACTCTCCTAACCATCTTGAATTCGTCGAATAGTCTCTCTGAGAGGCCAGTTCTAGCACCCAGCCAATGCAGCGATTTGTTCTTTAAAGACTCCCAGGACTCATTCGCTCCAGGTTGTAATCTCGGGACATTTGCTAAAACAACCACATAGGGGGTGGCCTCAGGTGGTAAATCAAGAGCTATCATATGTCTCTCCAGTATGTCCACTTTATCAGTCGATTCACAGTTTCTAATCGGGGTACGAATATTACCAGGATTCCCCTGATGGTGTGTCTGTTTATCGAGTGGCAGCGGGACGCTTGTAGATGGAACCTCCCTAGTTTTATTCTGTTTTGTGATATTATGCAGTACCTGCGGTACCTGTATACGCTCATTAAAACCATCATGTGCATGTCTTGTATTGGGCCTTCGTGTGTTATCAGTCATCATGTCCTGGCCACGTGTAAAGCCAGATATTATTTCCTCAACAGGTTTCATAGGGGTTACTAGACACTTGGATAGGACTTCCTCCATTTTTCCAATTCTGCATAACAATGTATTAAACGTTTCTTTAAGAAAGGTGTCTATAATTTCTAATTTGTCCTTAATCTTAACCACCTCATTCTGCATACGTGCATTTGAGCTGGTGATTAACTTTTCCCAACCCCCGCCCTTATCGGAGGGCAGAATCTTATCCTTTTTTGCAGCTTTCTTCCGGATTAATATGGGGGTTTCTTTAATCTGTTGCCCTCTCACTTTTTTGTTTCAGGGGAGGACATCCGGGTCAGGGTCAGGGTTTCTAGGTCGCTTATTTGGCGGTTGGGAGTCACTCTCCTGTTCACTTCCTGATAAATGGTCCGACACATTAACAATGCAACCATTTAAAATAGTTGGAATTCTAGGTGCCACTGTATGTGTGTCAGGACCCCCTTGCGTGTCATTATCCTCTCTTAGACCCCCCTCAATACCTATATTCACTGTATTCAAGGACTCCTCTACAGTGTTAATCTGCTGCTCTATGGCTCCCATAGCACCTGTTAGATAGCTTAATAAGGTCTTACATGACGGTCCCCCTGTTTTTGTATCCTTTTTAAGGTTTGCACTCAGTGTTTTTCTCTTCCCCATGTTTCTACTTAACACCAGTCTTTAAGGACAATTAAAAACAATTATAACAATTATAAATTAATTAAGTAACCGTAGCTCGGTCTACACATTCAATATAAACAAATTAGTCTCTATCACTTAGGGTAAATAATGGTTGCCAGGCTCTATATTTCATTTACCAGATTAGTAAAATATTGTCCACCGAATCTGTTACGGAGCTCAGCACAGTTCCCTTTTAAAAAAAAACCAGTTTAAGAGACCTGGCCCAGCCCGGCCTCCTCCGGTCTTTGACGGGCTAAGATGGGCCCGTCTTGGCCGGGCCGAGCCCGGGCACGTCCCGCGCTGCGGGACCGGCGTGAAGTTTAAGCAGCCCCTCCAGGGACTCCCGGTAAAGTGCAGCGTGCAATAGAGGTCAGGGACCACCAGCAAATGCCCAGTTTGGCTCCAGCAGTCTCCCGCGCTGCGGGAGCGGCGTGAAGTTTAAGAAGCCCCTCCAGGGACTCCCAGTAAAGTGCAGCGTGCAATAGAGGTCAGGGACCAGCAGCAAATGCCCAGTTTGGCTCCAGCAGTCTCCCGCGCTGCGGGACCGGCGTGAAGTTTAAGAAGCCCCTCCAGGGACTCCCGGTAAAGTGCAGCGTGCAATAGAGGTCAGGGACCAGCAGCAAATGCCCAGTTTGGCTCCAGCAGTCTCCCGCGCTGTGGGAGCGGCGTGAAGTTTAAGAAGCCCCTCCAGGGACTCCCAGTAAAGTGCAGCGTGCAATAGAGGTCAGGGCCCAGCAGCAAATGCCCAGTTTGGCTCCAGCAGTCAATTCAATTAACAGCGTAACCAATTTGGCCACACATTAAGGAACCGGAATTCATAAGTAAATTTAAAGGAATTTATTACAAATTCAGAGCCAAACTAACGTATATAAATCTAAAAAACATGGTGTAAAGACACAATCACCATGGGTATGCCAAAACGTCGAATACAATTAAGCCTTAGTAAAAATAAAGCATACAAGAAATTCAGTTATGGCAATACAGATGATAAGAAATAGAATTTGATGACCAGTGTACAGGTTTTGATTTTGATCCTCACCTCTATACATGAATAAATCTGAACTCATCTAAACTAATTCTAAGCTAAAGTTGAAGCTAGAGAAACCTAGCTAAATCAGGGAAAGCAGGAAGGTGTCAGCATAGTGGAGACATCACTAAATGTTTTCCAGACGAGGTAAAGTATGATATAAAGCCACATAGTTGAAATATGAAAAGAGAGGTCTAAACCTCTCAAAACCCAGAGGGTATCTGCTCTAAAGACTGAAGTGTGAACATCAATTAAACCCACAGAACATTCAAGAATTCCATGTCATCAACTCCAGTTTATTTCCACCTTCTTTACAGTAAACATTTGCAACTTTAATTGTTTTTAACATCCTATGATTTGGATATCGAACAACCTTGGCTGTCTCCCGGCTCCTGATACGACGTGATTAGAAGTCTTCTTTAGTTCGTTAGCACCTCGTATCCTTGCCAAAAGTTCTCCTCCCGTACCTCACTATCTCTAATACACAATATGCCTTTCAGCGAATATGAGATCATGTGAACGCACCTGCAAAAGAAAGAACATTGCTGTGCATGCAAAACTTTCACGTTGAAGGTTAAACATGGAAGATCAAATGTATAAGGCCTTTGGTTAAGCTAACTTAATAAAACAGTCAGTGTACACGATAAATACATGATTAGATATGCACCTATGATTATAGAATAAATGCAACACTAATATATGAATACGAGTACATAAAATGAAATTTCAGTAAAAGCAGTATAGCTCGAAATGCACAAGTGTAAATACAAACAAAACTACAATTTGTGACATTATAATGAAGATATTAGAACACACACTTATGTGAATGACTATTTTCTACATTGAATGCAATCCAGCAATATATTTAATGCTTCATTCTACATTACTAGGATTAAGGCACACAAAATATATGGTGCAAAGTGCAGGTAAATATCACACTTCTGAGACGTGTAAGGGTGGAGCTAAAATTATGCTGCTCCAGCACTGTGCAATGCAATTAAACTGATTTGATTGATGTATTGATACAGATGGGCTTTGAAATCTCAATAGTGGTGAATCTTATAGGTTTCTCTACCCCGTTTAAGAGCTCTGCCCCCTAATGACAACAGAATGTCAATTGCCCATGTGAAGGAAGCCTTGTGAGCAGAATGCTTAACCCACCAACCAATTTATTTGTAATAGGTGACTGGGATCAATTTTAAATCTCTGTACAGGCTATAAAAATGAATGTGGGTGTGTGTGCGAGAGCGAGAGAGACAGCCAGAGCTGCTGTGTGTGAAAGACAGAGGGTCTTATGTATGAGAAAGAATTGTGGGTATGCCTGTGTGTGGGATAATCAGAGCGAGTGGGTTTTCGTAGACATGTATCCTATCCTGTAAAAAAGAGCATTACATTTTCCACATTCAACCACAATCCATTATTTTACAGATCACATGAGTGGGAGCAAAATGAGTATTTCGTTTCTCTGCCTCCACAAGCCCCACATCAGAGGGTGATGACCTGATTTTGTGCATATATTTATATATATATGCATACATATATAAAGGGAACACAGCACAGATCAGTGCTTTGAGCCTATTAGAGAAGTGTGCTTCAGAAAGGCTTTAATTTTAATTTAGTGCATTTCTGACGTCACACATGAAAATGGCTTTCAACTGATGCTCACCTGACATGAGGCATCAGAGATGAAAGGGCGCCTTCTTACCACTTTCAAAGCACCTGACAGTTAATAGTTAGCCACTGCCACCCCATGGACCATATGTGAGACAGACACATCTATCTGATGTCTGTGATGTAGGCTAGGCCTGAGTGTGTCAGTGGAAGGCTGAGAAACTGGTCTCGCATAACTTACCACACCTTACAAGTGAATCCTTGAAGCATCTGACCATGCAGACTGTTATACCTGGCCCTTTTGACAGGTTTATCCCCAAAATGTTTGCCTTTTGCCTCCTATTTTTCTGTCCCTGTTTTCGTTGGCTATAGGATACCGGGCACTTTACCACTGCTGTTCAGTGCTAAAGTGCATATGCTCCCTGTATAAATTGTGACAATGATTGGTTATCCGTGATTGGCATATCTGATTTACTGGTAAGTCCCTAGTAAAGTGCACGGTGTGTGCCAGGACCTGTAAATCAAATGTTACTAGTGGGCTTGCAGAACTGGTTGTGCCACCCACACGAGTAGCCCTGGAAATGTGTCTCAGACCTACCACTGTAGTGTCTGCATGCACAGTTGGAAACTATCATGTTGTCCTGGCAAGTGCACCCACTTGCCAGGCCCAAACCTTCCCTTTCCTTACATGTGAGGCACCCATATGGTAGGCCCAAGGTACCCCCATGGGCACGGTGCAGTGTATGTGAAAGGAAGGACATGTACTGGTGTGTGTTACATGTCCTGATAGTGAAATACTGTGTATTTAATTTTTCCCTACTGGAAGGCTATCTGTACCATAGGCTTAACATTGGGGCTGCACTGTAACATTTTACATGTGTAGCTTTCCATAGGAACAAGATAGAAAAATGGAGTTTAGGCTTCTGAACTCAGAATTTATTAACACACCTTTTGGTAAAGGTGTTTTTTAAATTCTGTGTTTGAAAATGCCACTTTTAAAAAGAGTGCACAACATGAAATCTAGCTAACACTTTTGTTGCTGTAATAATTTAACCAATTATTTCATTTTTTTCGGTTTTTCAAATATGAAAACCACTGGGTCTCGAAACGTGTCTGCATTTTTCTACCATTTTTCTACCATTGAGAAACCATTAAATCACAAACACTAGCAGCTTTGAGGGATATTTTGTAACATTTAACCACAGCTGTTTCTAAACTTTTTTTTCCCAATGGGCAGCATCCTAGCTATAAGGACTGTATAAATTATGCATATTAGGATTGCTGCATATATGAAATTCTCAAAATGACTGACTGGTGTACCATTTAGAATTTGATGTTCATGTATTGTTGTTTATCATGTGTTTCATGTATTGTCGTTCATCTTACGTTGAATTAATGTAAAGTATTGTTTTTAAACAAAAAGTGTTTTCTCAATCTCAGACATACATGATATTTGAAAAACCGAAAAAAATGAAATAATTGGTTAAATAAATAACCAGGACCAATGAATTAAGGTTGGGTCCTCTGTCTGTTCAAATAGAAAACAGCAACAAAAGTGGTGGCTAGATTTCATGTTGTGCACTTTTAACTAGGCCCTATCTAGCTACTGATTCTTTGGGCCTACCCCCTTCTATTTTGAGCTTTTAGAAAGAGGGCATTTTCTTGCTTTACCATTCTGCGTGCCTCTGGCCGTTTGTGTACTCAGCGTCTGGTGTTTGAGTGACAGGAGTTGGGATGTACATTCAATCTAAACAGTCCCTGGGGGGTTGAGGTTTGTCCTGCCTTGCTTGGGTGACTCATCCCTGGGCTGAATAGACCTGGTCTGCATTTAGAGTGGTGGGCGGAGTTTCGCTTGCACCTGAATAGGCTGTGTCTCCTTTCTCACAATGCTGTCTCCGCCCCTGTGGTCATACTGCACCAGGGAGGACAGGACTGGTTTAGACTGGGTTCAGAGACCCTTATAGCAAAGAGAAAAAATACAATTTGGGGTATAAGTACTACACCTAAAACCCCAGGACTTTAGATTACTTCCAGGAACAAGAGGACCCTGCCAAAAAAGAAGAGCAGAAGGACTGTGTGAGGAGCGCTGCCTTTTCTGAGTGAGGGGTGGTTGGCCTGCAGTTGCTGCTTCTGTCTGTGGTGGAGGAAAAGGACCGACTCTTTTTGCCCTGCTGTGGTATGCTGCTTGGGAAGGAAATCTCCAAGGGCTTGTGTGTGCTTGCCTCCTGTTAGAAGTCTCAGGGAGATGAAAGACTTCAAAGAAGGACTGGACTGTTCTTCACTTTTTTTTCCTCTCCTAAAGAGAGAAAGCCTGCAGAGTGCTGTGTTTCCCCAGCCTAGTGCTTGGATCCTGGGGGACATCGCACATAGAGCGCTCCCTACTTCATCAAAGCCTTGAGCAAAATAAGCGTGTGTTGTGGGCTTTTGTTTTATAAAGTCTGAGGAGCGCTTTGTGTTCTGCCTCCGGGTCAGCGCGTGCTGTGCGCTGTTTTATAGAAGCCCTGTGCTGGCGTAGCATAGCGCCTGCAGCGCTAGACTGTCCATCCTGGGTTGCAACCCAGAAAGCCCCAGACCGGAGACCTGACCAAGTGGGTCAGCAACACGGCTTCCGTAAGGCAGCCAGGTGAAGGCTGGGGGAAGCCCAGCCCAGCCGCTCATATGGAGAAGCTCCAGGCATTGCCAGGCAACGGGTACTAAGCTGCAGAGGGAGAAGTGGCCTTGGCAGCAACACCACCCAGCTCGAGCCCCCAGCCCCGCCCATTGATGGACGGAGCCTCACAGGCTTGGGTGAGCTTTGTTTGGACCCTAAGGCCCTCGCAGGATCGGAGATACCTGAGGAGGGCTCCAGCTGCTGTGCAGTGCTCTGCCCTGCCTCACTGCAGAGCTGCACATGGGAGCATTGGGCTCGATTTCAATCTAACTGCATTTTTGGGAAAAGTGCAGGTGGCGGCCCCCTGATGCTGATTAACGCGAGCGCCAAAGGATGGTGTGCTCACGCCAACGTGCTGATCTCCAGGTGGGGGACCTTTCGGCAGTTTTCTTGCCCTGTGGGGCACCTCAATAATTCCTGCCATTTCCCTGCTCCTATGGAAATCGATGGAGTATTTCCGTGCTGAAGGTGCAAGAGGGGGTGTGCAGGGGAAGTGGTTTGGTAACAACAAAACTGGAAGCACATATTATAAGTGGTTGCACTGTCATACTTATGACACTGGCTCAAGTGGCAACTTAAATGTGATTTATGTGCTTACGGTCTAATATGTTTTACATAGCAAACAAAGCGATTGTGGCCTACTATGTTTTACATGGTGAACAAAGTGACATGTTATAGGACATGTGCAATCTTTGAGTATTTATTTACCCTATTGCACTACCTATGCTGTTATGACCATTGCCTAGTGGCAAAGTGATTTGTGATCGGTGCAACTTACTAGTATTTTACTTTAGTGCACTACATGTGATGTTATGACTAATGCCTAGTTGGCAAGGTGATTTGTGGTTCCTATAACTGTAGTCTATGTGTTTTTATATTACAAAGGATATTTTTAAATAACCTTGTGTGGAGTCTCTTTTTGTGGTGTACATATAGTGTCACGGTGTCTGTGTGTGTTGCGCAAATGCTTTACACATTGCCTCTGGGATAAGCCTGACTGCTCTGCCAAGCTACCAAGGGGGTGAGCAGGGGTTATCTAGTGTGTGTAACTCCCTTACCCTGACTGGAGTGGTGGGTTCTGCCTGGCTAAGGTGCATACTCTAGCCAACCAGAAACCCCATTTCTGACACAGACCATTTAGCTGAGGGTCTCTGTTCTCTGGGTAGTGTTGAGGCTGGAGCCCCGGCTTCCCAGACAGTGATCTAGTGCTGGAGGAGGGGGTTGCTATACCTCAACTCCCTTTAACATTCTTTTGGGGAATGCCAGGTAGGACCCCTTGGCAGAGTCATGGCAACAGCTGTGGAGGCGGCAGCATCAGCAGGGCTCCCCGGAAAATGCCTAGGGCCCCGAAGCAAGAGTAACAGGCAACGGAGGGGGAAGAGAGGGAACAAGGCGGGTTGAACAAGCCAAACAGAAGGGAATAGAGGGAAAAAATGTTATGTTCGGTCCAGAGGCACTGAAGAGAAGCTGCTAATAACTTAAAGAAGACAATCTTTGGCAAAGCCAAAAGGTCTCGCCTGTGCAAGATCTATTGGCTTTATCAATGTGTTTAGCCATGAGACTCTCGGCTCTGGTTCATCATCTTGTAATTGTGGACAAATCCCTTTAATATCACGTTCCTAAAAAACATTAACGCGACCCTGTGTATTGATACTGGTACTCATGTAAAAGCACTTGGGTGGCATTCCAGCTACATAAAAACACAAACATAAACATAGGGAGTGGATGAAAATAATGTAGAAGGGGTTTGGTGTAGGTAGGAGGGAAAGAGAACCAGGGGGGCTGTGGAGATGCTCACAAGGGAGGCAGCAAGAGAGCAGGGGTCAGGTCCAGTTCGCGCTAATAAAATGTCAAAAAAATAAGAAATAGTACCTCAATCTAAGCGCAAGCAACGGAGGGACACTAATAAAGTTTAATCAACCTGTCCACGCTCCACACAAAGAGCAATAAGTGGTGCAGAAAGTGATGTGTCGCAAGAGCTGCTGTATTAGAAAGCAGCAAAGAAGAGTGATTATGATGGCAACGAATGGTAAGTACTGGGCAGGCTAAAAGCCCATTTTTATTAGAGTTCTTATTTTAAACACAACAGCTCTTTGTCATTGCAGCAGTGCATGCTCATGACCTGCAGGCTCGACCTAATAAAGGGGCCGGGCACACAAGTTAGTTAGTTAGTGTGAGCAGGCAATGCAAGCAACACCTCTGTGTCCCTGTCTCTGTAATGCCTGGCATAGATGGGGTGCTGTATCAACTTGGCAACAAGGCGGCCCTCTCTGTAACCTGACACACCATGCCACTATACCCAGGCCTCCGCCACCCACAATCTCAACAGGTGAGATGGAACACATGAATACCAGTGAAACCACAAGTGAACGTAGTAGTTTGTCCACCTTGCTCACATCAATCAATCAAACAGTAGATTTGTAGAGCACTTTTTGTTACCCCGTAAGGGTATCCAGGCACTGGAAAGGTCCAGTTGATTAGCCGAATAACCAGGTCTTTAGGAACTTTTGGAATTCTGGAAGAGATGGGGAGGTCCTTAGATGAAAGTGTAGGCCATTCCATGTCTTCGCTGCTAGGTAGGAGAAAGAGAGACCTCCACATCTGCTACGTCGGATACGGGTATGAGGGTTAGAGAAAGGGAGATGGAGCGGAGGTGAGTGGTGGACTGATGGACGTTCAGGTAGTGGTTCAAGTAGGCGGGTTTGTAGTTGTGTAGGGTCTTATATGCATGGGTACAAAGCTTGAACTGGAATCTTTTCTGTACAGGGAGCCAGTGGAGCTCCCTGAAGTAGGGGGTGATGTGGGTTTGTCTAGGGTGATCCAGGACGAGTTTGGCTGAGGTGTTCTGCACGGTCTGTAGTTGTCGGAGAAGGTGAGCTACGATCCCTGCATAGACAGCGTTGCCATAGTCCAGTTGCTGGCGATGAGGGCCTGGGTGATGGTACACCTTGAGCTTTGGGGTAGCAATTTGAATATCTTACGAAGCATGCAGAGGATGAAGAAGCAGGAGGAGGAGAGAGAGTTGACCTAAGTCATCATGGTTAGCTTGTTGTCCAGAATGATGCCTTGGTTCCTAGCATGGTCAGTGGGGGAAGGAGTAGGTCCAAGTTCTGAGAGCCACCAGGATGCATTTTCAGTCTCCGAAAAGGTGGCTGTTGAACATGGTGGTGAGCATGTGGCTGATTCTGGCTTCCCCTAGGTTGTTAATGTTGTGAGGGCATGGGTCGGTTGGGGCCCCTGAGTAGACTGAGTTCATGATGGAGGCAGTGTCCTGTGGGCGAGCTGGCTCCATTTGGTCAGTTGGATGTCTATGGTGGAGGGTTTGTTGTGTTGCTTGAAGAAGTCGGTGGCCTTGGGCTAGGGTTTGAAGTTTCTGTAGATGCTGTTGATCTTGTCATGGAAGAAGTTTGCAAGGTTGTTGTAGAGTTTCTGTGAGGGTGTAATGTTGTTTGTTGCAGCTGAGGGCAGCTGCAGCACACACAGAAGGAGGAAAATGGTTGTGTGATGGAACAACGCATGCCTCAACTACATATGCCTGAACCACGCGGTCTTAACCAGGACCACGTCTTTACCATACAAGCCTTTACCAAGCATGCCTTTACCACGCAATATCGTGGTAAAGACATGATTGGTAAAGGTACATGTGTGGTAAAGATCACACTCCTGCCCCTCTGCCCTGAGCCCTAAAATCCGGCCCTCCTGCAGTCTATTCTACCCGCCCCAGCCCTATAAACTACCCTGCCCCCCTATCCTGATCCTTAAAACCGGACCCCCTAACCCCAAAAACTACTCCAACCCCAGTCCCCCTCCCTGAGCCCTAAAACCAGCCCCCACCCCCTAAAACGTCCCCCACTACCCTCCTGCCCCAGCCCAACTGCCCCTTTGGCCTGAAAACTTCTTGCCCAAGCCCAACTGACCCCTCAGCCTGAAAACTGCCCCTTTCCTGTCCCCTTCCCTGAACTCTAAAACTCAGTCCCCTAAAAACTACTCTGACTCCCAGCCCCCTTCCTGAGCCCTAACACCAGCCCCACCCCCTGAAACTCCCCCCTGCCCCAGCCTAAATGCCCCCTTGGCCTGAAAACTGACCCTTTCCTGTCCCCTGCCCTGAGCCCTAAAACTCAGGCCCCTTAAAACTACTCTGACCCCAGCCCCCCTCCCTGAGCCCTAAACCCAGCCCCCACCCCCTTAAACCTACCCTACCTCCCCCCCTGCCCCAGCCCAACTGCCCCCTCGGCCTGAAAGCTGCCTCTTTCCTGTCCCCTGCACTGAGCCCTAAAACTTCAGACCCCCCAGCCCTCAAAACTACCCCGACCCCCCAGCTTATAAAACTACCCCCAACCCATACAAATTACCCCCCACACCCCCAAAACCCCACTTACCTCACCGTATTGCATCCCCTCCTGAACCTTCTTCTTCCTGCTTCCGCCAGCCAGCCAGCACGCATATGCGTGAGTAGTAAATGGGGATACCTTTACTGATCATCTAAAAGTGACAGGTTCCCCACCCCGGAAATGACATCATCGCTGACCGGGACTTCCGCCCCCTGGGGTTCCCCGCCCTGGAACTGATATAGGGGTCACGTGTCCCTGGGGGTGGGAGATCATAGGGGCAGGCCGTGTGGGAGACCGCAACGAACCATAACCCCTGGAGACCCTGTGCCATTATGTGATGTTGAGGTGTAGCCTCTTTTAGGGATGCTTAGAATACATATAAGGCATTCTTAAGCACCTTATCAATATGAAGAGATACAGCCCACTCATCAAAAGGACCCCATTGGAGGGCGGCCAGGCCACTATCGATAGATTTTATCATAGCATAACATCTGCGGTATTGGACGAGAATACTCAACAGGAAGCTCCTAAAGATATGGCTTGCGATATTATTAGTTTCCACACTGACATTTGCCATCGGATAGAAGCGCTCAGCCTCAAGGATTGGCCCTGACTGGTATCACCGATTAAGGTTGACAGCAGTGACAGTGAGGCCTCAAGTAATGGCGTACATGCTGGAAGCAATTTCTTCGACATGGAAGAGGGTGAAGAATCTATAGTTCCTCCTAACTCACCCGTCTATGAAGATATGGGGTTTTTGGAGGAAGCAGCTCCTGAGGCGGTCGTCGTGGTGCAAGCTCCAACACCGGTGATGCCTCGATGGATGAGGTTAGTAAAAACATTATAGACAGTCAATGTGTATATTGTTGTATGTTATTTTTAACTAATTGATTGTCTCGCTTTCTTCTTTTGAACCGTAGCACGCATCCCCAAAAAGAACCAGGGCAGAGGGGCAGCCGTCAAAAGTTAACAATGTAAATTATTACTGTTTGTGGTGTTCAAAACAGACTGAAAGTTTTCACAAGCCAAAACAACAATGCTCGCAGGAAATGTGTCTGTGCCTCTAAGAGCAGCAATTTTTAAAAGGAAGCTCCCAGCATCCCCTACGATGCCATATTGCCTGTTAAAAGTTTTGCGGCGGCTGTTGTACTAGCATGTGTGAAACGTGACTATTACAGCCTTTGTTACGGACATAAAATTAAGGATCCTCAACAGGCTGCTCACGAGTGCCTGTGCGACTCATACAGATCAAGAACAATCTGGTATATATGTAGCGTGTACAAGGTGTATAAACTGTTAAGGATGGTGTATGGGGTGTCCGTGGAAAATAAATATGTCCACCCTGATATGCTTAAGATCATGTCATCGGCACTCAATGAGATTGGATACACCAGCGAACCATGCTCAAAACTGCAGGGTATACCGAGGTTGTGTACGTGTTTTGATAGAAAGATGATAGAAAGACTCGTAGAAAGGCGTCTGTGTAATATTTATTTAAAAATAGAAGAATAGGTTCTTTAACTTCACGAAGATTGTTTTAAAATAATTAAGTTATTATTTAATGTTACATACTGTCTCATATTTAAAACAAAACACCAGAATGTCACTGCGCAAGATGTCTATGCGTCACAGCTTGGATACGTATGTAGCGTCAGCTTTGGAAGGTCCTTCTAGAACCAATGAGTGTGTATCTGTAAAAAGTGCAACACCAATAAGACATGTACTATGAAAATGTAAAGTATGTTCTGTTTGTGTTTTGCTAATATTCTTTATTTTTAATAAAATGTCCTCACACAAAACATGAGTTTTTCATTTCCTGGGTTGTTGCGGATTATAACATGTCGGGGGCCCAATTAAGAACACTTTATTATGATACAAGAGGGGTTGGAAGCTCTGTATAGAAGGGCTTTAGTTGAAAATGAACCCGTAAACAGAGCCCTGGTGAGGACTTGGTTATCAGGGGAGGAGGTGTATTCACTCCTCAAACCAGCCAGAAGGTGTTTTAAGAGGTGACCTACAATCATTAATGCACAAATAGGTTATCAATGGCAGGTGGACATAATCAGTCTTCAAGATTTAGCAAAACATAATAAAGGAGCTCGTTATATATTAACCGTCATAGAGGTGTTGTCCAAGTACGCCTTTGCAGAAGCGCTAAGCGATAATAGTGGGGTTAGCGTCACAGCGGCTTTTAAAGCCATCTTTGAGTAGGGACAAACCCCTCAAAAACTACAAACAGACGCTGAGAAAGAATTCTTAAACAAATAATTTCAGAAATTATTAAAGCAGCACATTGTTCAGCATTTTGTAACGCACACGAAGTTAAAAGCTGCTGTTGTAGAACTGTTTAACAGAACTTAAAGTCTAAGATGTGCAAATATTTCACGGCCTACAACACCTACAGATACGTCGATGTTCTACAGGCTTTTATAGATGCTTAGAATGCTAGTTATCACTGAACCATCCAAACATCACCGTTGAGGTAACGCCTGGTAATTCGTTAATGGTCTGGAGAATTGTGTACGGGAGCCATTTCACTACAAGGGTGAAGTTACCTCTTTTAAAAAAAGGCAATCATGTTAGGATTTCAAAGCTAAAAGGGGTCTTCATGAATCGGAATCAGCAGACTTTTAGTGTTGAGATATTTATAGTGGAAAGTGTGGAGCTTAAAGAGGGGTTGTATATTTACAGGTTAAAGACTATGATGGGGAATCGGTGTCAGGCGTCTTTTACAAGAAGGAGTCACAAATGGTACCCGACGATCCGCACAGGGTGTATAGGGTTGAAAAGATTCTTAATAGGAAAGGTAGCAGAGCTAACAGACAGGTATTTGTCAAATGGCGGGGATGGCCCGTGAAATTTAACAGTTGGGTGTTGGCCAGCTCCCTGCAGTATGTGTGAGTTTTGGACTGTCTCAAACCTGTCGGTAAGATGGAGACATCTCCCTTTTATATTACCCTGCCATCCAACTCCTCTAAGAACATGTTCCCTGAAACCCCATTTCTAATTATACAGTGAAATTAGCTAAACCTGTGGGCCTGAAAGGGGATTGGGAGGTAGCCCTAACAGAAATCCAATACCCGAGAACATGGAATACATTTACACCGAATTAGGCCAAATTTAACATAAAGCGTGAGCAGGACTCTTTGAGCATACACGCCGGCTTTCCACATGGCTATTACAAGTGTTGTTCACGCCATCAACAAATCCATACCCGGCATTGAAACGAATGCGAATATTCACCTGATGCTAGATACAGTTAGAAGAAAGGTGTTTCTTAAAGACCCAAATCGCAATACCGTGTTTAGCTGCGCTGGTAAATTAAGAAGGGTTTTATTCACCATGCAACATCCGAGAAGTCAGGTTGAACCGGATCCCACATGCCCTGATATAACCGGGGGGGTTCTATACACTCTACGTGTATAGCGATATTGCAGAGGCGCAGAGGATCAGTGATAGTTATTCACCGTTGTAAAGATGGGTCCATGTGCAGGGCGAAAATAATATGATGGTCGACATTCACTTTAACAAGGCCGACTAGGTAGCAGTTTCTAAAAACCATTTTGACACTATTTCAATTATGATCTTCGACGACCAGTCTGAGCAGGTGTCCTTTTAATATGGGAAAGTTATTTTTAAGCTTCATTTATGACAGAGACGCAACAGCGATATTAAGAAGGCATCAGACGGTGACATGTCTATGAACAGGGACTATTACAGAAACCAGGCCGGATATAGAGTTCCGCTGTACTTTCAAGGGTCCCCCGTTATGTACGGGACCAGATTGGGGTGTTTCTTCAGTAGTTTATTTAGAAGAGCTATTCCATTCTTAAGAAGAGGCTATGACATTGCAAAATCTCATGTTTAAACTGCTGCTACGAACATAGCCCATGATGTGGTTGGTTCTGTGAAGTAGGCTGTCGCAGAGCGCATGAACAAGCAACCGCAAGAAGGAGCTGCTTTGGTGTACAAGCCACACACAAGTGTTAAAAGAAAGCAGCCATCTTCGAGGCATAGGGAGCCACCGGTTCCCTATAAAAAAGGAGGAGTTCTTCAAAAGGCGCTCACAAAAGAAGAACCGCAAGATGGAAGAGAGCTTTGAAGAAGAGAACAGCCACTAAAGTAAATATTTTTTTAAATATTACAACCTGAAGCATGGCCTTCATACATTGCGCATCGGGTGAATGCGCCAAATCCGAGTTAGACTTGTTCACTCTAAAACCCAAGTAGACCAGCATCAAAAACAGTTTTTTCTTGGAGGTATCGCCTTTAGCCGCTTTGACGCCTCTGGGACCGATAGAGTTTTTTGTGTCAGGGTCCACAGATATGTATTTGGATCTCAACAACACTATGCTGCATCTTGTGTGTAAAACATAAAAGCAGATGGTACCAACATAGCAGCAGCCATTAAAGTGGCAACGATCGCTTACACTATCTCAACCATGTTTAATCAGGTGGACGTTAACCGGGCGATCGCCTCATCACACAGAGCGATAACATGTATGCCTACAGGGCCTACCTTGAGAGTATTCTAAATTACAGTAGCGACGCCCTTGACATGCAACTTTCAGCGGGCCTCTTCTACAAGGATACATACGCACAGTTTGAAGACTAAGAGCTGGACGGCAACAATCAGGGTTTTGTAAAAAGAGCAGGGTTTGCCGCCGGCAGTCGGCAGTTTGACCGCCTAGGGGGCATACATTCCAATCTCTTCTTCCAAGATAAACTGCTCGTCAATGGTATTGGTCTTAAGATCAAACTTACCCACAACAAGGACTCATTCTGTCTCATCTGCGGGGCTGCGGAACAGTATAAACTGGACATACAGTTCGCGAGCCTGTTTGTAAAGAGAGTGAAAGTGTCCCCAAGCATCAGACTAGCTCACGAAGACGCTTTACAACTATCGAACACCAAGTATGCTGTGGAAAGAGTAGCTCTGAATATATTCAGCATCCCTGCAGGCACCCGATTAACCCAGCAGCAAAATGTATTCCTGGGACAACAACCCAAACTTACTATCATTGGTTTTGTGGACAATACCGCTTTTAGCGGCGTCTATGCCTCAAACCCCTTCAATTTTAAACACTACAAAATCAACTACGCTGTGCTGGTTCACTAGGATCTGTGAATCCTGCAAAATCGCAAACACCCAGTTTTGGAACCTCCAATTTTATCAAGGAATATCTAGGGCTGGTTTTGATAACCGGGAAGCACCTGAGGGACTGAGGGGTAGTCGTGTTAAGAGAAGGATATGGGGCTGGATACACACTGTTCGCATTCGATCTGACTCCTGATATGGAAGACGGGGATCAATATAACCAGGTCAAAAACTGAAATCTTAAAGCTGAAATAGGGTTTAGTAATCACCTGCCTGCGAATGTTAACATGGCTGTATTCTCTGTATTCAATAGCGTGATTCAGGTCAACCACGCCAGGCAGATTTTGTTTGACTATCTTTAAAATATTGTGAAATGGACACTGTGCATATAAGCGAGTTCTTAAGCTGTCATAAATACTCTTGTTAATACTTTTTAGGTGTTTTCCCAAGCGACGGGCTACCCATGGAAATAGGGGCAGAAAGACCTCACACGCCCGTCTTTAACACCGATCCTCATTACAAGGGTAGAGCACACTGAGCGGCCATGTTTATGGATATTGACAAGGTTACAGTGTTTGACAGTACAGCAGAGTCCTTCGAACATAGCATCTATACAAAACCTATATTCAAGTATGTAAAAAAAGCTGCAGCGCGGGTGGAGTATAACAAGATGAGGGTCCAGGATTCGCCAGCCATCACATGCACGGAACACTGTATACCTTTTATTAGTAAAATGTCAGAGGGTATGACGTTTAGAAATTTCTCAAATTTGCATTCAAATGACCTTGTTAACAATGACCGGATAGTTGTGAAATATGTAAAAGAAAACATCGGGGCTACGGTCCGTTCTGTTAAAACAGAATACATCCATATGTCAAAATTGTAAGGTCGTGTAATGTCTGTATGTTTAATGGTGACGGTCTAAAATAAAGGAATTTAAAAACATGAATTCAGACTGCACATTTTATTCTGACACATAAAACATAATTAAAATGCTTTAAAAGAAGACAGAAACAGGTTGAAAAGTTAAAAGTGTTCATTACAAGCAGTTTTACAGTACGAGTATTACATTGACAGACTCACTAAAGGAATATAAGAAGAAAAAATAGGCACATACATTAGCCGTTGCATAACTATACACACAAACAATGAATACAAATGTTCAAAAAGTCTTGAGAAATATCAGGTTGTAAGCCATGTCTGGGGTCTGACCGATGTCTTTTTTCGTAGTACAGCAGACGTAACTGGTGTGTCCAAGCAGGGGATAGCTGCGGAATGCCAAAGGCGGCTGCCGATGGAGGGGGGCCTTCAAACTTTCAATCAGGCGCCTGTGGTCACCATTACCCACGAGCGTCGACAGGATGTTGAGTTCCACAGAGGCTCTCAGAAACTGATCCCAGCCTCTAAAAGCATTCTGGTGCGTTAGAGGTTTGGTGTGCGTGAGGCCTTTGACGAGATCGTACATGTGGGACCCAACAATCGGCTGACCTTTTGTAGAGGAATTCGCCCAGCTCATTCCATGAGGTTAGGTCTTTAGAAGCAGCAAGCACACTCATCAGCATTTGTGCAGCCCCCCAGTACCTCTGACTTATATTTTTTAGTAGGTCATCAACGAAGACATCTGCAGTTGGTGATGGGTCCTGTGGCAGTTGTTGTTGGTGCTGAGGCACTGCATGGGGTGTTGGTTGTTGTTCAGAGTCTGGGGCATATAGAGTTAGCTTATTTTTTTGGTATTCGCTGCTTGTAGTAGTTTAAAAAATGTTTTAGAGTTGAAGTAAAGGCCAGCTTTGTCGTACGGATTTCGATTGGTCCTGTTCAAAATGTCTTTAATTTCAGCATCAAGCCGGGAAGTCTCATTTTTCCTTATATCCCAGGCGTTGCTTGTAGATGCCCCAACTATTCCAACTGCTGTCTAGGTACCAGATACATCTTTGTGGCATGCCCCATCACTGCCCGATAGGATACTTGCAATTATGGGTATACCTATGCCAAATAAAGACGCTATAAAATGACCCGACTGCTTTACCAGTTTCTTCTTGGAAACGAGGGAAGACCTTTTATTACTGAGCTTCTTGATAAGGTGCTGCTTCTTCTTCAGCACCTGTAACTGGCGCTCTGATATAGGGACGTTACCTTTTAGGGTGTTTAGGGCTATTTCTGAATGGCTACCACTAAATCGTTCGAAGTCACGCACAGGATGGCCTTTCTGTGTTGGGGGATAGCTGTAACCAGCATTTTTAGGAGGGCTAAATTACGGCGTAGATGGCCAGACATGGTCAATACTTTATATTATAAGGTCTAGATTGTAAATGTTATGAAAAGTCTTCAACGGTTCTTTTCATAGGCTCTTGGCTTGGTCTTAGGTGTGTAAGCAATGGGAGATCAGGGGAGAACATAGCAGCCTGTAGTCTGTAGTCTTCTAGAGTATTATTTTTTAAGTCGACCAACAAGTAGCTGTGGTTTTTCGGTAGCATCGTTAAATGCTTCCATGAAAAACTATGTGTTTCCTGGGTACATCTGCTTAGCTATGATGGATATTTGTTGTTTGTCACAGGGGTTTTTAAATAAAACAAGGTGTGAGGCATATAGTCAGTTCTTCCATGAATGCGTACAGCAACTATCAGCAAGCGATCTCTGGAATCTTAACCCTAGTAACATAGTCTTCAAAACTAGTATCAAGAAGCGCATCCGTATGTGGTCTCATAATACCGACAAAGCTCTTTTCGCCAAACGCAAGCATGCATGGGCAGTAATTAACTCTTACCAGCTGGCTTCTCTTCCATCATACCTGCCCTGCACATACCCCCTGTACTTAAAACTGCGGTTTATGGTACTTAGATTGGGGGAATGGCACTTTCTGAAACATTTAACTCTTTGGCGTAGTACATCAGATGACCTACAGTGCAGGGGCTGCGGGGACTTGGTGGAGTCTCTGGAGCATGTTGTATGCCTCTGCCCTGCATTTCTGGCCCAGCGCAGACTAAAACTGAGGCCAGAGTGGAACAGATTGGGAGTCTGGTCCTGTAGGCAGGCAATTATTGCGGCATTGAACCCAGAGAACACAGCTTTAAACATAAGCCTCACAATCTTTATTCACTGTGCATATCACAAACTCAATGAGCAAACTGCAGGCCCGGCAACAATCTCGAGGAAGTGCACAGGTGACTAAAACAATAGCAAACCCATGAAGCTCTATTTCAGTATAACCTGTGTTCTCTGCCCCTGCAATACTATGGAACGCGATCCCGACGACTCGATACTGACTATCGACAACCTGACAGTTGCTTCACTGAACTGTTTTTATCTTTTGGGTCTCTCTGCAACTCAGTGTCTTGCTTGTAGTTTTTAGCAGCAACATCAATTCTTTTTTTACACTATTAATTGTTTTTAATGATATTCTGCTGCTATCTGGTTTTAAAACACGTAGTCCTATTACATTTTGGTCATTTTAATCTCTCAGTTTTGTACACGTATGGTATGTATGTCTTGCTTTTATGATTATATTTTTAATCAAATAAAGTACCATTCACTCAGGTGTGAGGCATTGAGAGCTATAGACCGACGGTTCTTATCCAAGTTCTGCATGATGTAGCATATGCTTTGATTGCGATGGTGTGAATATTGAGTAAAAGATTTCTCTAGCTCAGGATGATCCCAACCTTCATGCATAAGGTGATCTATAATTACCATGTTTACAAGTCCTTGAGATTATTAGGGATACCTTCTATAAACCTGATATGTGGGAAACTTCGGGATAGTTCCGTATAAAGATCTTGTCAGCGAGACTAAAGCTACACAATATTGTTAGGTGTTTGGGATAAAACATCTGCAGCATTTTCTAAGAGCTTCTTTATAAAGTAGTTTTTGCCACAGTTTGAGGTACATGCTAAAATGCGGGAGAACGGATGCTGCAATCTGGTGTCCATTGTGTAGGGGTCAGCTAGTCTAATGTCTCTAATAACCATACTGCAGTGATTAATAGTCCTCAGTCAGGACCCTTTCATCAAAAACTACGTCTAAGGTTTTATGTAAGGGTTGGATTGTAATTTCCCACTTTTTTTTGGACCTGATTATACTGGGCTGAATCACAACTATGGTTTCATCGTTTTCACGATTGCCCGATGCCGAGTATTCATGCGTCAGGTCCTTCAGGCTGTCATAATAGATTTTGAGGGTGTTGTTGACATTTAATGTTATACCTTTGACTTTCATACATACTTTGTTGTTATTGGCTTTGTAAGAATACGTCTTGGGCCTGATGACGTGAATTCAACTATATACACGTTCGATTAGAACTGGGCCTTTTAAACTATGAAATTTCTAGCTTAGGTGCCTATCTAAACCTGTGCCACAAGCTAAGGCAGGCTGAAGGTGGGTCCCTTGAGTCAATGTTGTGGTCGGACATTAGTTTTAATAACCCAAGTGGGACCTACAGCAAGCTCTTCCATGACTGTGTTCAGCAATTTTCAGCAAGTGATCTTTGGAACCTAAACCCCATTCAAATGGCCTTTAAAATCAGCATCAAGAAGCGCGCCCACATGCTGTCCCATACTACAGACAAAGCTGCTCTCGCCAAACGTAAGCATGCATGGGCAGTAATTAACTCTCACCAGGTGGCTACACCGTCATTATATCTGCCGTGCACATATCCCTTGTATCTAAAACTGCGATTTATGGCACTTAGACTGGGGGAATGGCACCTGCTGAAACATTTACCCATTTGGAGTCGTACGTCAGACAACCAACAGTGCAGGGGTTGTGGGGATTCGGTGGAATCTATGGAGCATGTTGTATGCCTCTGCCCTGCACTGCTGATTCAGCGCAGATCAAAATTGAGGCCAGAATGGAACAGATTGGGAGTTCGGTCCTGCAGACAGGCAATCATCGCGGCTCTGAACCCAGAGAACACAGTTTTAAACATGTTTCACTATTTTTATTCATTACGTATATCGTAAATTTAATCAGCAAATTGCAGGCCCGGTAGCAACTGTAAAGAGGGCCACAGGTGCCTAAAACAAAACTGCAGTCCTACAAAGCCCTACCTTGGCCTCCTCTGTGTTCTCTGTGTCTGTAACACTAGGGTATGTGAACCTGATGTTCCTTCATTGATATTGACATTTGACAGCTGTTTCAATGAACTGGTCACACTCTCTGTGTCCCCTTGTAACTCCCGGTCTTCTTTTTTCAGACTTAGACAGTAACTCTTACTTTTTTTTTTTTTTTTATATTATCAATCTTTAAAAAAAAACACTTTGCTGTTGCCTAGTTTTAAAATTTTGCATTTTTATATCACCTTGGTCATTTTAATAATCTATTCTGTATATGTACGGTATGTATGTCCAGCTTTTATGATTATATTTTAATCAAATAAAGTTTTCACTCACGTCCTTATCGAGTTCGCTCGTCAAATTACCTAGATAATCACCTAGCGGAGGGTCTTCCTCCCCTATTTTACTCACATAAATAACTGAGTCAGTATTGTGATACCAACAACTGTCCTGTAGTTTATCCATAACCCTGTAAAGCTCTAAGCATGCATGAGCAGTCGTGAAGCATGTTATGAAGATGTTTATGTTGTTACACGTTGTAGGGTACTCTTTTGTGTATTTCCAACACAAAGCTGCAGTCTCGTCATTGATAAACTCATAGCTGGACACCTCGAAACACGGCGCAAAAAGGTACTTAAACAGTTCATTAGGATCTGTGATTATGGTTGTGTTTGACAGGTTTGTACGCTGTGCAAATTTTCCCCATAAGGAGTTGAGACAATTTTTGGCTAACTTTCGTCTGGCGGGGTTGACCTCTATCAACTGGGGCTGTAAGCGTATACCCTAGTGAGTGTAGTAGTCATCGATGTATTTTTGCTTTACATCCTGGATATTGCACCAATCGGGATACACTGATGCCTCCTGCTTGTCACTGAGAAACAAATTAATATACGCAGAACAGAGCCGTATTGTGGTCCTCTTAAAATGCCAAACTTCATGTACTCTGCCTAGCCGGTAGCCTTTCTCCAAGGCTGTCTGTACCTTGATGCAACACCAGGTCCCTGTGATCATCCTTTGTTCTTCAGTGTGCCTACATTCGCTAGGCTCTTTACTCTCAGCACATGTATCACAGAGGGAAAACATTAGCTTCCCATTGACTCGGTAATCTGAGCATGATTATAGCAAAATATACCGCAGTAAAAAAAAGGAAAGGTCTATATGGCGTTCCTGGACTAATCAGCAGCCTTTGACTGCGTCTCCCATTCCCAGCTTTGGAGAGTTATGGAGGAGATGGATATAGATGAAGCAATAATATTATTCATACGACAGTTGTACTCCCAAGCCTCAGTGTGTGTTCGGTATGGAAATCAGGCGGAATGCACGAGGCAGATCCCCATTAAAAGGGGAGTCAGGCAGGGATGCGTTCTCGCACCCTTCCTGTTCTCAATTTATACAATTGGTGTGGAAGCAGCATTATTAGATTCCACCTCAGATGTTCCAATGGTGAACTTGGGGCCTGATTACGATGGCGGTCAGAAGTGCCTCCGCAGTCAGGTCAGAGTCGAAAAAGAAAATTTTGGCCTCGTCGGAAGCGGTCGTCCCAACTGCCATATTGCAATGGGTACAGATAAGCATTTTTCTGTCCGGCGGTCCTTCTGAATCCGACAGGAAATTCCGACCACCTCGGTGTCGGAAGGGGTCAATGGAGACAGACAGCCGGGCGGAAGTGCGCTCCAACTGCCTGCCCCATTACGATCCGCCTATCAGGCCATCCGACCGAAGTAGTTAAACCAGCTCGTCAGAGTTGGCGTAAACAGAGGGACAGACAGCACAAACACAGTTCCACGCACCTCTCCACATCCTGGGATGCCATGGATCCTGCCTTACAAGTACTGCAGCTGTTCTACCTGCTCCATTACTACCAAATCTAACGGTAAACAGTGTTTACTTCGCATGTGATACTTCGCATGCCATTACAACGCGGTCGTTACAACGGCCGCGTTGTTAGTTCGCATACCTTTACTACGCAAGTCGGAACAACGACTTGCGTTAGGGGGGAGAAGGTGTTGGATTTAAAATCCAACACCTTCCCTAGTGTCCGCAAAGACTGGAGTTGGAATAGTAAATTATACTATTCCAACATCCAACGCCCCCTACTGCAATTCGTTGTTCCGAATTGCGTAGTAAAGGTATACGAACTAACAACGCGGTCGTTCTAACGATCCAGCGTTATATGGCATGCGTACTAAACGCATGCTAAGTAACGAGTGCTATTCAATCTAACGCCGTCGCTGACCCCACCCAAGGTAATTTAAACACCTATCACTGCATGTATATCCCGCAGTCAAGTCCAGGTCCCCATCACAAAGCTGGCCCAGACCGCACTCTGCAGGTCTTGCTGATCCAAACATGACCCAATCACCACTCTGGGACAACTTACCTGTGAACCTCGTCCATCTTGCTAGACACAGGAATCCATTGGCATGGCCCCACTCCTGCCGGGCACGAAGGGCCGTTGTCACCTCTGCAGCGGGGGTCCATTTTCCGTCCCGACTGCTGACATGTGTGCTGGCCATGCCGGTCACATAATAGCAGCGGCGGGCAGAGATGCCTAGTCAGAGGCAGATGGGCCTCTAACACTTTACTGGACACAAAGGGGCCAAGGTGTCATTCCCCCTCCCACGCATTAGCTGCCATAATCTTGACAGCAGATTGATCACAGATAGGGGGCCTGAGCACAATTGGACACACTTACTTCCAAATGCACAAGCCTCACCATTGCCTGATTTGCCCTGCACAAAAGAAACTCAACTCACCTATGCAACACTCCTCTCAGTGCACTCACGTACACACACTTCTTGCACTCTCACCCTCTCTCCTGTTATTACAACAGACCACACACATGCACTGTTCTGAGGAAAGGACCAATACACAAACATCACACCCTTCATCCTCCAACTCGTAACCCATTTACATCCCACAACATCCCACAGAAACCATAGCTGGACATGAGGGGCCTCACACCTATCACGGGCCAGGGCTCTGCCACCTGACAGCACTGCTTGGGCTCAAAGGAATGTGCTGATACCACAACAACCAGGGACCTCCATATCTACCATCACCATCACAACACAAGCCAACACATGTATCACGCTCCATTATCCATGAGTCACTCCAAAAAGGCCCCTCATTGCACTCTCACACTCTCATCAGCTAACAACATTACCACTATCAACAACATACTCCATGACTATTGACCACATGCAACTTACAACCCACAGCAAACACTATTGACTCTGCTTGGCACAGCTGGAAGCTCACTGCTCTTACAGCTGCTGACATTCACAGAACTTGTCAAAAACTGCTCTCATGCCACATCAGTATATACACCCATGCACAGTAAACATGCCACTACATCTGGACACCAGCACAATGTGGCAGACCATTGCCAGGGACACCACCTCCACCTTAGTAGCTACAAACCAAAAGGCTTGGCTGGCCAGAAGGAAACTCAGAAAGAGTGAGCATTATGAGCTATGTTGCAGGCACTGTAGTCTATAGGGGTATGTCTATTCTCTGTACCAGCACATCACTAAACTTCATACCCATGTGTCACACATAGGCACATAACTCATGTGTCCACAACTTCACTGTGTACATTTGCTATCAGCCAGAACTACACACTCCTCTGCCACAGGTGGAACTGTCAACACATTCCAAAGACTCCATACCCACACTTACCATCTCAAAACAGAAGATACAACCAAAAATCAGGCCACTAATTCAGATCAGCTGCTACCGTACTACTGGGCCTACTCACAACCTTTGCCAACAACAGCTCTACTTATCACCTAACTAAATATGTAAAGGAAGATTTTCCATCAGACATCAAGATGCATTGCCATGACATACCGAGGAAGAGACGTTGCCGGGAGGAACAATATCATCATCACATGAATACAGATGACACACGTGAAACACAGGGACTCACATACATCAGTCACTCTTTGATGAGAGCACACAACTCCACCCTCTACATACATTCCACTCAAACACCTCAGGTTTACAGCACATCTGCTAGTAAGAGGAACATTTCATGCACCACACTGTACACGTTTAACACAGCATAGAACACAGAGAGTATCTGTATGTGTCAGTGTGGGCATACCATACATACTGACTGAGCTTTCACACACACTCCACGTCACCTGACTCAAGGCTATCATAGCCAGAGATTGCACGCAGTAAACATCTAATAAGGTAGGCACACAACACATAACACCACCCCCCTAGAGCATCAAGACAGTGGGACTGGTCATGACTCTTGCATCCATGCCCCAAAGATATCTTCTGTGAGCCTGTATGCAGCATCTCAAACACCAGGCCCCCACTTACAACTGAGTTGGTGACCCTATGTCTAGATCAATTACAATGGACAAGCTAACACTTACCAATACAACATCTGTGGCCCAGCTCACAAGCTCTTGCCGTGGAGTCTGCATTCAACAGTCCTTACTTACTGCACAACCTCACAAATGACAGAGCACAACCTCAAATGCATCTTCACATACATCATATACTCATCTCTAACAAACATCAGGATGATGGGAGTGGCTCATTTAACACCTCTACACTGCCGATGTAACCTACTGCCCTTCAACATCAGCATCTACATGTACAATAGATTAGCATAGAGGGCAGTGTAGCAAAGTGAAGTGTTGTAGATTGGAGTGGCGTACACTGGAATGGAGTAGAGTATAATGGCATACGATGGAGTGGCAGACACTGGCAAGGTGTACAATGGAATAGCGTAGAATGGAGTGTGCTAGAGTAGAGTGGCACACACTAGAGTGGCTATAGTAGAGTGTCGAACAGTGGAGTGGCATACAGTGGAATGGAGTAGAGTTTGACAGCATGTAGCAGAGTAGCGCATAGTGGCATACAGTGGTGTGGCGTACAGTGAAGAGGCATAGAGTTGATTTGCATACAGTGTAATAGCGTAGAGTGGAGTAGTGTAGAGAGGAGCATTGTACAGTGGAGTGGTGTAGAGCTGCAATAGGATATAGTGGACTAATGTACATTCTAGTGGTGTATAATGGAGTTGTGTAGACCGTAGTGTCACTCAGTGGTGTCAGGCAGAGTGTAATAGCACACAGTGGAGTGGCATATCTTGCAGTGGAGTCCAATAGAATAGCGTAAAATGAAGTGCAGTACAGTGGAGTGCCATATACTGGAGTGACGTAGAGTGGAGCCATACAATGCAACAGAGTACAGTGGAGTAGTGTACAAGAGAATGGCAGAGATGGCAGAGAGTAGAATAGTATCTAGTGTGCTTATGTCTAGTGGAATGGCATACAGTGGTGTTGCATACAGCATAATAGTGTACAGTAGAGTGGTTGACAGTAGACTCTCGTACAGTGGAGCGGCGTAGAGTGGAGTGGTATTGAGTGTAATAGGGTATAGTGGAGTAGATACAGCGGCATGAGATATGGATGTATGACATATATCAGCTTTGTAGAATATGGTGTGCAGAGTAAGGCAGCACTGCTAATCTACATGTACAAAGGAAAGGCTGAAAAACAGGATAACCACAAACCACAGTCTTACACATTTGATAAACACACTCTCACTATTCTCAGCTGATATGGCCTACAAGCTGCTGGATCCCAGGACGGCAAGGTCACAAGGACACACTGCACATAGCACCTGTAGCAATGTACCCATGTGCATTCAACCTGTTGCATGGTTGGAGATTGGGACAACCTATGCCATCTCCAACTGCCATGTACATGTTGAAAATGTGGAAGTTCTAGTCCCTTAACATATATTGCTTCAACTGCAGTTCTCCTGCCATTAATGATGCTTTGGTGGGTAAGTTCACACATGGAAATGCACTCATGTGCCTGTAAAGTTATACATTTCAAAGACAATAGCACACCTACCCATATGTGCTACAAAAACAACTTATAGTGCCCATCTGAAACACCCTGTCCACCCCACAAGTCAGATAGTAAACCAAAATTGTTGATGTCAATATAGTGGAAGCAAAGATGCCATGTGTAACATAACAGACCTCACCCAAGGCAATGTATATCCCAATAGTAATCTATCACAGATAGGCATCAAATCCACATTGACCCCTCTGATTCTGCAAACCCATTACCTGCTCCAAGGTCTGGGTACACCTGCCACTGCAACTCTATCTGATTCTATAGTGACAGTGGTATCACTATACTGTAACAGGGCCACATATACACATACAAATGTTTGCGTCATTAGCAAGGGCACGACAAAGGTGTACATTAAAATATAGCTTTACTCTTCAATGTAACGTGTGAAAATGTTTCAAACAATAAGGCCAATGGCCAGTCCAAATAGCAGACACCTCTGGTGTGCCACAAAACTTGCCACACCGATCACTGCCGGGGAAACCTTCCCATGATAGGGACATCAAATGGGCACTCCGGGCACCGCTCTGGGGGGATATGGGTGGGTGAAGGTTGGCTGGTTCAATCTTTGGGAGAGCTGGCCTTGGGATGGGGAGGGCTGGCCTGGGCAGTGGGAGGGCTGGGCTTGGGATGAGGAGGGCTGGCTTGGGCAGTGGGAGGGCTGGGCTTGGGATGGGGAGCGCTGGCTTGGGCAGTGTGAGGGCTGGGTTTGGGATGGGGAGGGCTGGCTTGCGCATCAGGAGGGCTGGACCTGGGTTGGGAGGGCTGGCTTGGGCAGTGGGAGGGCTGGACCTGGAAGGGGTAGTGCTGGCTTGGGTAGTGGGAGGGCTGGCCTCTGGATGGGGAGGGCTAGGCCTCAATATTTTAGAAATGTTATATCCCCAAAGGGGACTAGGGGGTA
The DNA here is from genome assembly GCA_963921515.1 of Calotriton arnoldi. NCBI lineage: Eukaryota > Metazoa > Chordata > Amphibia > Caudata > Salamandridae > Calotriton > Calotriton arnoldi. The sequence goes on from CAWUFW010000509.1 coordinate 2,619,332, forward strand.
TTGAAATGGTGCAATCTTAGCCCCCTCCTTGTCTGAACGAGGGGGGGAGCTTTTCTTGTTTTCCTCGTGTTTTTTTTGGTGGGATCAGGGAGGGGTGCTCCCTTACCCTTCTCCCCTGTTGGGAAGGGACTTGTGAAGCAGGGCTGATGGTGCCACTCTTCTTAGGGGGTGGTAGGAAGTGGCACTATAAGGGAGTAGTGGGAACCCAGCCCTCTTTTCTTTGGGAGATGGGGCAGCAGTGGAAGGCCAGAGGTCCAGGGCACACAGGGTAAGGGTTTTGTGAGTTTTGGGAGGAGTTGTGGTGATGGCTGGGCTTTGGAGGGAGAAGAAACTGAGGTCAGAGATGTGGATGCATGTTTTTTGTGCATATGTTCCTGAGTGTCCTGGGATGGTATTGTGGGTGTTGTGTCTTGGGTGCTGGGAATGGATATTGTGCTGGGTGTGGTGGGTGTAGTGTGTTTGCGTTTTTTGGACTGGTGTGGAAGTTTGCTGTGTGGGGTATGTCTGGGTGCTTGTGTGCTTAGCTTTGTGTGTTCCCTGGTCAGGTGGAGGTATTTGGAGGGTGGATGGGGAAGGGACAGGACCCGGGATAGGAGGCTGGTTGCTTTGGATGGCTGCCGTCAGTGTTGAGGCCAGAGACTGGACAGATCTCTGCAGGCCCGCCATGTCCGAATGAATGCCCTCCAGGAACACAACAACTTGTTGCCATGACCCTGGAGGGCATTCAGGACTGCAGTCTGACCTACAGAGATCTGCCGCAGGATGTCTATTGCCTACACACGGAGAGCAGCAGGGGAGACAGGGGCAGGGGCTGCAGTGCCTAGGGGGAAGGAGACTCTACCCTTCTTAGGGGAGCGGGCCCGGATAGCATGTTGGGGAACAGAAGAGAGGCTGGAGCTAGAATGTGGTTTGGCAGACGGAGATGTTGACGTTATTTTTGGTCCTTGGTCCGCCACCACCATGGAGTTGCCGCTGGAGTGTGATGATGTGGAGGTAGGTGTCTCATCTCCTGTCTCCTTCAGGGCACTCCCATCACCGTCGGAGGCATTGGTCCCCTCTGTGTCCGTAGCTACTCGAGGACCACTCTGCCCAGCTGCTTCCCCAAAGGTGTCAGGCCCCTATTCTTCCATGCCCTGGGTTGATGCAGTAACAGAAGGAGACATATGTTCAATACAATGGCCTTGGCACAAATCTGAAAGCATATCTCAATTCAACTTTTTACACATCAGTATGGAAAATTACTTGTACACGGATTTGCTGCATCAGCACAACCTTTGGCATGAAAACATGCTGTATTGGCACATGACCTGTGCAAAATCCACCTACATGATGTCTCTGACAATGACAGCTCCTACTGCATGTGCAAACATATCTATCTCACATGCTCGTGTGTGTAGCAAGAACTACATGCATACTCTCATACTAGGTCCTCGTACAATGGTGTAGTGATCCTCTGAAATCTCATTGAAAGGTCTGATGTATACACCACTACCCATCCAAACTGAGACATGCAAGCAGGTAAAAATCTGGCATCCCTAAATTCATACAATGAGTACTGTAGAACAACTACTTGGGATACATAGCATCACAATCAGAAGTTGCAATTGACTTGGAAGTGGACACCACACCCAGCTTACATCTCCAAGTTGCAGTCTCACTGCTGTCCACTGTCAGATGATGCTGTTGACACATTCACATCAGAGGACCCGCTATGTGTCACAGGTAGTGTGCACATATATACATAGATACTAATCACTTTGAAATAGTGTCAACAAAGAACAGTGCACATGAGCCTGCCTAGGGCAATCTCAGTCAAGGGTGTTGCATGTGAGCAGACCTCATTCACAGAATCTATATCAATGCCAGGACAACATTTTAAGGGCAGGAGTCCTTTGAATGAGCCCATCCGTGAAGATGATAGTGGCCTCCACAAGGAAAGGGAATGTGCTGTACAAGACATTACCTGGTGTCCATCATACCCATGTTGTACTGACCGCTGACACACACACATGGCACATCAATGAATAAGGATATCACTCCCTGATGCATGTCAACAGCCACAGACTGACTGGGCACTGATGCACATGCCTATCCCTCCTCAATGCATACACAGTAAGCTCTGCCATTCAGATAAACATTGGCAGGACTCCATTGCAAGGTACAGTACAATTGTCTCAATGAAACCAAAGTACCACTCTCTATGATGCCATCCAACCATGTAAACCCTTAGGGGTGACACATTCACCTAATCCAGACACACCGCTCCATTGCATCAACCTTACTTACACTGTATGACCATCACAAAGACATATTGCCATGTGCACAATGTACAAGTAGACATCACCTTAGGCATACAGATTGTTTTCCATCTAAACCCTCAGCTCATGTATGCTGCTGCAGTAAATGTGCCAGTAAAACATCAAATGTGATGCTATGCTGCACTTAGTCATCTCCAAAGTAAACTGTGGTGCTGTTATCTGAATCATTCAGCCGTACACAACACATAGGACAAGGGGATATTGAGCAGACTCCCTGCACCCTGAATGCTTAATAGGCCATACCACAAGCCACTGCCATACCATCACATGAGTTACAGTAGGTCAGGGAGCCACACTGCACACACAAGGATGACAAGTATCCTGTGTGGGACAATTTACACACTTCTTTTCATGTGTCTGAATGGGTCGGTTTTGACATTATTCTCCAAATGGGATCTGCTACTATGGTTAGACTTGTTTAGGGGACACTGCCTATTTTTCTACCACATAAGGTGGAGACAGTTGTAAACATCAGGCACCTACTACCATTCCTACACAAGCTACTTTGTTCATATTGCATGGAACATGAGTCATCTCTTGGGGTGATGATGCCTGTGATAAAAAGGTAGTTAGTCATGCACAAAGTCACACTCAGGCCAATACTCACCCCCAACTAGCTGCTGTTAGTCGCTCAAAATTCCATCAAGCTCTGGCTGGGTCAAAGCCAGAATGTGGGTCTTTAGGGAGGTGAAAGTCTGGCGCGCCAACCTGCCACTTCGGGGTACCAGCCCCAACTGCATTTCTGCAAGTTTCTTGCTGAGGTGGCAGATGTCATCCCACCTCTTGTGGCAGTGTGTACTGCACCGGCTGGAGACCCCCAGGGTCTGCACCTTCTAGGCAATGACCTTCCAGATGGCCTTTTGCTGATGGAGTTTGAGCTGTAGGCATGGAAGACATGTAGAAACAGATTGTCACAGCTATTTAGAAGACCTTTGTGTTCAACTTATGAAGCAACTTGACACCTACCACGCACATAAATTGATGGACAGCATAGTTACACAGACCATGTCACATGCTACGCTCAACTAAAACTTAGGAACTCAAATTGCTATGTCTGTGAGGATGAACCTACAACCTCGTCACCATATACACATACTGAGGCTGCCTACTTTGATCTGGTTGATCGAGGACATCCTTGATGGCCGTAATATGAGGGACCATGACAGACAGTACACCGTTCTGAGAACCTTAGGGCAAAATTAATTGTGTCTGACTATCCAAACATCTTTACAGCCAGGCCCATTGCAGTGTGGCATGTGGTACATAGGGCACAGTAAGGTACTTAACACAACATGCACTCACTAAGGTGGCAAGGTAAGGGCTGGCATGTGTGTCAATCAGAGCTAGTACTGTTTTGGCCTATATAAAAGTGTGCACTACTCAGATGCCCTACCTTGTCAGTAGTGAGATGTGGCCTTTCTATATTGTGCCTTCACAGGACAGCCCTTTTGCCAAATGTGACACCGTAACTGGGATTCCATTAATATTCTCACATGCATGTGAAATGTGAATGGGGAGACAGTAGTTACACAAGTGATCCTCACCACAATATCATGCCATAGTAGGATTACATCTACACTGTACATGTCTAAGATGTGGGAGAGAGGAGATCATCTGAAGCTATACAATCTGAAAAGTGTCAATACACCTGTGTGTAAACTGGGACAGTCAGAAGTATCAGACACACATAATAGATGTGGGTCATATCCACAGTCTATTAGGTGATGGCTTTCAGCTCAGACATCCTCAATCATATTGGATGAATTACTGCACAGAGGGTGGTTTAGTATTCCTACAAATGTGGCAGGGAACAGCTAAGGAAAAGCTGCCCCACAATAACATAGCAATGTGCATAATTCTTCAACCAAAAGTCCGCCCTTGACCTTGATCCCTGTGGGCATACACCACGCATCTCCATTGTGCCTCAGTATACAATATTTATCAACCTATCTATCTCCTCTGCCCAATAGAGATGTGTTATGTTATTACTGTTGACACTGTAAGGGTGACTGTGATTTGGAATCATCTCCCAGGAAACTGGTGCACAAAGTGTAAATTGTGCTCAGTCGTCAGTGGAAAGGTACACTTGGCAATCCTCATTGTGTATAACTCCTTATTGTTTGCTGTCAGGGCTCATGGGAAAGAGGACTCTACAGACCATTGCACCTTAACCATGTAGTCATTAAGCAAGTCAAAGTAGCTGACATGAATCAGAGCAATGCACATAGCAATATCTGACATAAAAGTGTCAAAGAGCGCTATACTCATGCCAATGGGGCCATCCTCTCCACAGACTCAAGGGCAACATATGTATTTACAAGTATGACCCATGCAGTGATCCTACAATCAAAACATGTACATTGGCTTGCACTCAGAGGCACATACTAGTCTACAGTTACAGAAGCTAAGCATTCAAATGGAGTCAAAATAGAAACATGAACACTCACCTGTACCTCTGATGAACCATATAGCCGCACATACTGGGCAAGGACCTCGTTCACCAGGAGCTCCAGCTCCTCTGGAGTGAAGGGATGGGCCCTTACCGTCTCGGTACGGGCCATGAGTGCTCCCAGAGGTTACAACAAGCAGCAGGTGATTGGGGAGGTGTAGCAAGTAGCAGTGTCTGTAGCCAAGTGACAAGTATTCCTAAACACGGCCTATAAATAGGTCACAATGGCGGTGTCAGTGCTAGACTAGCACTTACATTGGTCCGTTTTGGGCGCATTTTACAATAGGGGCCTATGGCAGTGGCTGTCACAGCTGAGCACGCCTACCGCGAGTTTCAAAAATGCAAGGGGTGGCCGAGACGACAAGGCCCATTGACTGCCATAGTATTCTCGTAGGCGGCCTCAGACCGCGAGGGTCAGAATTTCCCTACCGCATTTTACAATATGGGCCTATGGCAGTGGCCGCCGTGGCTGATACCCCTACCGCGCGGGTCACACCAGCTGGCGATCGCGGTGATTGGCTAACAAATTGCAGCATTCTGCTCCACTCAATATCAGCCATCAGTAGCACCTTGTCAGGGGACTCAATAGTGTGTCACTCATTGTTCTATGCTTTTACATGAAATTGCTGTTACCAGAGGTTTGGCAGCATTGCTCTGCCATACCTCACATGTGAGTGTTGTCCATGTGTGCATGGTCACACCCTACCAGTCGAGCTGTGTATTCTTGTTGTGACTGTGCTAATGTGTGTACTGCAGACTCCTCAGACAGTTACAGTGGCCTCTGCACAAAATGTGTATCTATGATTTACACAGTGCTGTAACAGACTCATGTGTTGTCCGGATTACAGAAAATGGCAGACTATGCGAATGATGATGTGCATCCTTTCCATCAAGGTGTGTCATTATTAAAAAAATGGAATATCAATCTCAAGGCTAATGCTGTGTGCAACCTGTGATGCATTCACACCCCACATGGCTCAGTATCCATGATTTTGCCATGACCTATATGTTTGTTATCTATTCCACCCCCCCATACTAGTAGTTTGTGAGTACATATTGTCACCGTCATACCTAACCGATGATAATGTATGTCTACAGCTCACATGTGCATGACAACGATACTACATGACTGTTCATCTTTTGCTGGTATGAGTCAATGTGTACTCTCTAACCAACATCTTAGCTTTTCCTGTTTCCACACGTAGGTACCATGGCAGAGGGAGAAGAAGACAAGCTACCGTCTACTGGCCTTTTCCAGACCTGCTGACCATGGAGGAGCAAGACATCACTAAGAAGTTCAGACTAAATTGTCAGACAATTCAGGAGCTGTGTGGCCAGTTGGTGCCTCAGTTAAGAGCTCACAGAACCTATCCCACAGCTCTGACCCCAACAGTGAAGGTGATGGCCACAATGCATTTCTTGGCCACTGGTTCATTTCAGTACACGGTGGGTACATCTGGTGGGATCTCTCAGCCGATGTTCATTATGGTGTTACATGATGTCCTATCTGCACTGATGCAACACATAGATATTTATATTCATTTCCCAAGAAGAGATTTAGCAACTGAGAAGGGTGACTTTTATGAACTAGGTCACATCCCACATGTTGTAGGATCAATCGATGGCACACACATTGCCCTTGTACCACCTCAAGTCAGTGAGCAAATATATAGGAGCAGGAAACATTATCATTCAATCAACGTGCAAGTGACATGCCTTGCAGATTTGACCATTTCACATGTCTGTGCCAAATTCCCAGGATCTGCCCACGACTCCTATGTCATGCGGAACAGCAACATACCCCAGTTGATGTAACAACTACAATCAGAGAGGGACTGGCTTGTTGGTGAGTGAGATGTGTACATCTTTTGCGTGTGTGTGTGTGTGTGATGCATGCTGTCATCCTCTGCAAATTTCTGAATCATGATTGCACATCTGTATGTCTCCCTTCTAGGTGACTCAGCGTATCCCAACCGGCCTTGGTTGTTGACCCCGCTGAGAAATCCAACAACGCTAGGGAAAGTTTGCTTCAATGAGGCCCATGGGAGGACATATCGGGTAGTGGAGAGGGCTTTTGGTCTCCTGAAGGCCAGATTCCTCTGTTTGGACAAGACCGAGGGAGCCCTCCTCGACTCATCCAGGAAGGTGTGTCAGATCACAGTTGCCTACTGCATGCTCCACAATCTTGCATTGTGCAGGAACATCCCTCTGGTTGTGGAGGATGGAAACCAGCAGGAGTCCCCGGGTGAGAATACTGACATGAACACTGATGATCATAGTGGCGAAGAGGAAGGGCTTGACCTGCATCAACAGCTCATCAACAACTACTTCCCTTGAGTGTAAGTATGCAGAGAGATGTCATGACTGTGACAGTTACAGTTGCTGTAGCTGTGAAGCAGTGAGGATGTGGTGGGTTGCTAACTGTTTGGTGTGCACAACTGTGGGTTACTTTGTGCAGAGCTGTAAGTGGATGAGCTCTTGACTGATGTAGACATTGATGATGTAGCTATGTGTTGTCTGAACTAATCCATGTACTGGGTACTCATGAAGTAGAGTGTTATTGTTGTGACATGTTTGAACAGCTACCTGAAATATTCTTGTTGTCTTGTTGTAGGTCCCTTAGCCCTGTCATTTTCATTTGGACATGTCAGAGTATGGACATCAGCTGCACTATGATGCTGTTCTGCCAGGCAAATTTGACATGAGGTGTTCCTGAGAATGTCTGACACTGACTTTGGGAGTACAAATCTGGTACCAAGACAACTTGCACAGCGAGAGGATGGATGTTTCAGGTACACCTTGGTATTTGCATCTTGTCGTGTGGTGGTGCTTGGCCTATATGTTCCATTTTTTCTCCAACACATTATCTTAGTTGGCCAATACTGGTTTTGATCGGTTCACATGGATTGCTACCTCTCTCTGTGTGAACTGTATGTAGGTGTCCATGTGTCTTATCATTGTATGCCACAGCGCTTAAGTGACACCAGTGGCAGGTGTTAGAAACAATCCAGCAGATGCAGCTACACCTGTTTGGAGTGTACCAGTGCTGAGTTACTGTTTTGATCCCCTGTTGCTGTTACTTTGTGGCTGTGTGAAGTCTATTGTGGGCTACTATACATGCCTGAAGCTGCATCAATGACAAACCTTTGAGATCACTATGGCATTGGACATTGTCTGATGTTTTCTCTCCCAAATTGTCTCTGTGATGTACATATGTAATTGTGGTACTTGACATTCCACAAGTGACAGATGTGTAATGTTTCTGTGTGGATGACCTTCTCCTTCTAACCACCAACGGTTCTGAAACTGTAATAAAGATATGTGTGGACTTCACACTTCAATGTCTGTGTTTGGTATACTCATCTGCAATGTTAGCTTGTGCTGCACCAAGTGCCTGCATACATTATTTGCCACAACTTACATCTGGTGATACATTTGTAGTAGACTTCATAAAGTAATACATCTGAAAAATATGCCATGGGCAAATGGATGTCTAAAAAGTGTATTTATTATAGTGCATAAAGTTAGTATAACAAAGTGCCATGAAGTGGGAATGGGGAACACTGAGGGGTGAAGTTGTCAGCGGTGGTAGATGAAAACATTAGAGCTGTTACCACATAGTTTAGAGTCAACAGTCCAACAGACTCCTGCCGTCTGAATCAAAATGTGTGACAGGATAGTCCACAAAGTCAATGTGCTGCGCACAAAGGGTGACATCAGGGGCGGCTCTGCTTCCTGGCTTCGGAAAGTGCCTTGCCACTTGAATCTCAAGGTGGGTTCTTTGGACGTCCCTGCTTACATTTGGGGGGGGGTTCCACTGCTGCAGACTCTGAGGTGTCTGACAGGGCCTCCATCCCTGTGGCAGCCGCAGAGGTAGGAGGTGCAGCTAGGGGCTGCCCACAGGGTTGTGATGTTGGGGGGGAGGCCTGACAAAAGCTGTGCTGGTGTCCTTCAGCACCCCAATGAGATGGCCCATATTCTCAATGAGTTGTTCGAACCTATGGTCCATGGACCACTGCAGCAGCTTGATCTCCCGGAGTTCCTCCAGTACCTGGCCCATCTGTCATTGGTTGCCTTCATAGGCACCAAGGACTCTGGAAATGGTGGCCAGAGCTTCACTGTCCACAGTGGTCTCACGTTGTTGGCCCCCAGTGGCCCTCTCACCAGCCCTGCCCCCCGAACCTGTGCCCTTAGCTGTGCCTGCACCCTCCCATTGTTCCTTAAATCCTCAGTGAGCACCTCCAGAACGGGTACTGTGGTGCAGGCAATGGTGGTGATGGTGATGTTGGAGTTAGGTCCACAAGTTATTGGAGCAGTGCTCTGCATTGTTGTAGCTGCTGTGGTGGAAGTTGTGGTGGTGGGGCCAGTGAGACTCACTGGCTTTGTCTGCCCTGGCTGTCCAGAAGGGCTAGGTTGGTCCTCCAGGTCTGATTGAGTGGGAGATTCAGCATCAAAGAGTTCTTGATCCTGGGGTGGAGACTGGCTCAGCTGGGTGTTTGGAGTCTCAGCAGCGGTTGTTTGAGATCTGCCTCTTGGAGAAAGGTTACATTGTCAGGATGTAAAGTGCTTTTCCCAACCTTTGTTACACAGTGAGTAAAGGGCTGAAGGAGACTAAAGGGTTGGGGCTAGACATAATGACCAGTATCCATAGTATCAATCTGTATGACATGAAATTGATGAACTTCCATTACTTGTTTGTAAACTGACATGAACATAATGAAAACTGTACAGCTTCATGTTGCCAATATAGATGGACATATTACCTACCAACTTGATGCTCGGCCACTGTAGATTTAGCATGTGTAATGTTCAGTTCACACTCCTATGTGTTTACTATACAGGCATAGTCCCATTTGTGTTGTACATTTTGTTGTACTCTTCATATGTGCTGTGTTCTTTGAATGAGTTTGAATGTGCTTTCCATCCTTCGTGTTTACACATATCACTGTGTGTAATTTGTAGTATATCTTAACATTTCATTACTAGACCCTTGGTGATTGACAGTCTGGGTTGTCAGACATGTACCTGAGCAGAGCTATGTGTGCAATGTGTGCAGTTAATGTGACATGCCGACCAGTGTAGACATGGTTGCCCAGTGGCTCTGGGATGAGAACAGTGTTACATCCTGTTCAGTGTAAGGAGAAGGGGGTCTGGTGGTAGTTGTAGTGGTGGTCTCCTGTCCCAACCCTCTCTAGTAAGATGGCTACCTACCTGTAAGGAGAAGCCGAGGAGTGAAATGGCTGCCAAGTGATGATGGGGGGAGAGCAGTGTTACATCCTGTAGAGTACTGAGGCAAGAGGGCCTGGTGGTAGTTGTAGTGCTGGCTGAATGTCCCAACCCACCCTAGTAAGATGGCTACCTATCTGTAAGGAGAAGCAGAGGTGTGAAATGGCTGCCAATTGATGATGGGTGAGAGCAGTGTTACATCCTGTTCAGTGTAGGGTGAAGAGGGCCTGGTGGTAGTTGTAGTGGTGTTCTGTCCCAACCCACCCTAGTAAGATGGCTACCTACCTGTAAGGAGGAGCAGAGGGGTGAAATGGGTGCCAAATGGCTCTGGGGTGAGAGCAGTGTGTACTACATATGTGAGCATTGGACGTGATAGTTGACAGCAATAGGTGTGCAAAACAGTACCTGAACGTTTGGGGGCAGTTTTGTAGTTAGTACTTACCAGTCTCCATTCCCCCAGCTATTCCTGATAAACTCTCTGGATGCAATGTGGCAAGCACCTTCTCCTCCCATGCAGTGAATGTAAGAAGTGGCATGGGAGGGCCCCGCCAGTCCTCTGAGCCGCCTCGTGGTTCCTGCTGGCCCAGTATTTTACCTGGCCCTTGAGGTTGTGCCACCTCTTCTTGATGTCACACAGTGTGCACAGTGTTTTACCAACAGCATTGACTTTGTTCACTATCCTGTCCCACATTTGATTCTTCCTGGCGACAGGGGTCTTCTGGACTAGGGCTCTAAACAATTGTGGTTCCACTCTAATTATTTCATATTCCATCACTGTCAACTCCTTGTCAGTGAATTAGGGCATTTTCTTTTGGGACATTCTAAATGGTGTGAAAATAAAACGCTAGTAAAACTGTGACTGTGGTAGTGAAGGTGAAAAAATGTGTCAGGTGTATGAGTGAAAAGGGTAGGTGCAAAAATATAGGTGAGTGTGATGGTGTGCAGTGGTGAATGTCTTCTCTCCCTTTTTTGACTGATGTTATGTGTGGGCCTTGACTGCAGAGTGTTGTCAAAAGATGCTGGTCAGGGAAGGGGTGTGTTTTATACTCTGCAGTGTAGGTGTGTCCACCTAGGGAATGACCATCAGCTGTGTGATTTTTCTTTCTCCACAGTTTGCTATGGGCACATACCTTCTTTAGGTCGAGCCTATACAGCGTTTGCGCAGTTAGGCGATGTGTTGTATCTGTTTTGTGGAGTGTGACTACTCTCACGTTTTGGATTGGCTTTTTTATGTGTAATATAAAAATCACAGCCTCCAAATGGCTAATGGTTGGTACATGTCCCACCTTTTTTAAAAAGTTGCCATCCCCTAGATTATTGCCGCAGGAATGAGCAGCGACGTGCACGCAATCCATGCCTTTCCATTCTCAGTGCAGAGCATGCCTTCAGCATTGGTGTCATGTAGTTGCACTTTACACAAGCAGGAACCGACTAGAGTGCTCCTGTATTAGCACGCACTCTACGGTGCCCCCAGTGTTATGTTTCATAGCGTACCCCAATAAAGGCCTGAGTATTCTCCTTACCTTTCACCTACATTTACAGTACCATTACACTACATAACGAGTTTGGGTATTGACCTTTTACCTAGTTAAGCGCTGCATAAATGTCAAGTGGTTTTCCCCGAAAACTAGCCTCATTAATTATGCGTGACGATTCTCAGAATCAAAACAGGATTACCATCTTCTGCATAAAAACTATGTTTAAGGGTCATCCCTTCCGTCACCCACGACCGACATGACACAGCAAGGTAGAATCCCCTGAGGGTACCTTTTTGGTATATATGCACCATATCTTTGCCAGGGCAAGCAGAGGAGAAAGACTTCCATGCCGACACACTGACGCGAGACACTGAGGTTCCTGGACGCAGACACTCCAGCTCGCAGTGGTCTGACATCCTTCGCGTGGTGTCCATCTCGAGACCAAGATGGGGCCCCACAGTCTCTCACTTCAGGTAATGGGGTTGGCTTCAGCCTACGGGGATTCTTGGCTTTACACCTACATTCATAATAGGTACACGTAGGTACATCTAGTTAGGGTTGCATCGTAGGAGTACGCATTTATTACTGTCATGTATTTTTATACCTGCTTGTATTAATTGTTTTAGCACTATGGTAGGAATCTACCATCCATTTACTCTGTTGGTGCTTATAATCATTTATCTCTGTTTCTGTCTTATGGTTGTTTCAGCACACATATTTTACACTAGAATGGCGCTGGTTCAATAAATGCTTATTGAAAAACGTCCCCAACATTTATTCTGTGCATTTCTCTGAGGCATAGTGAGCACGAGTGACTGAGCGAAAAGTACTGTACTGTTTCCACAATCCCTGATGGGACAGGGTTGTCATGTTCGATAGTTGCCAAGAACTATTCTCTCCTTGGTAAGAGGAGTTTGCAGTGGCACTGTGAGCTAGCTAGGTATACAGGCAGTGACCAGGCAGTCAAGGTCACTGCCACATGCTTCACCATTCTGAAGTGGCTCAGAAAAATCATCTGGATGCTGCCGGAGCCTACCCAGAGAACAGTGGTCCAAGCTCTTGTCACCAGGGCCGGACTGGCCATAGCGGGCACCGGGCGTTTCCCCGGTAGGCCGCTAGGGTGGGGGCCGGTTTTGGGCCCCTGGGGGGCTGTTTTTGTTACCGGGGGCCGGCAATATCAGCCCCCTGTAACAAAATCGGCCGAAACCGACCCTCGCAAACTGCTCGGCTGCACTCCCCCTCACCCCAGGGGGACCCGGGTGAGCAGTTTGCCAGGGCCGGTTTCTGTTCCCAGTCGGGCCCTGCTTGTCACCTCAAGGCTGGACTATGGAAATGTACTAGACCTTGGGTCCAACAAGGCTGTGACTCGAAGGTTACAGATGGTACAAAACTCTGCGGCAAGACTCCTTTGCAGGGTCCCCAGAGCTACCTCCATCTCCAGCCACATACGGGACCTACATTGGCTCAGGGTAGAGAACCGTATCAAGTTCAAAGCCCTGAGCTACATGTTCAAAATTAAAACCGGCATGGCCCCACAGTACCTACAATCCCTGGTCAGCTCCTACGTGCCTGCTCGACACCTTCGCTCATCAACTCATGAGAACTTCTTTGTACCCAGATTTAAACTATCAAGGATGGGAGGCAGATCTTTTGCCTATCTTGGCCCCTCTCTTTGGAACTCACTCCCCCCAGCCATCCGGACCGAAACAGTCTACACCCGCTTCCGCAAATCCCTGAAGACCTGGCTATTCAACCATTAACATCCCCAAGCTGCTTATATTCCACCCAGTCCGCTCTGGCGCTGGGAAACCCTTCTTGGGTAGCTGCTGCGCCTTACAAATTCAAATAAAAAATAAAATAAAAATAAAAATACCCAGTGGGGATGTCTGGAATCAGTCTGGACACCAATCCCACAGTTTATGTCGTCTAAACGCGCAGCTCCTATTTAGGTTTATAGGAACTACATGACACCAGAGCACAAGCAGGCATCCACTCCAGCCCACCTTTCTTGTTGGAAAAACCTGCTTGCTGAGGGGTTTCCCAGAGACCGGTGTGTTTTCCAAGGACTCGCACTGCAGGGATGGTGCGCGCTGAGTCCTCCAAGCCGACTCTTGACATCACTGTAACATTAGAGAAAAGGTATTTTTAGTTTTCTGTGCTTCTACATTGTGCTGCTCGTCTTGTCTCTCTTGTAAATGCCATTGTTGTCTTTCTTTTGTCTCACTGGGGCCCTTCAAAGATACTGATTTTATGTGCCACTCACTGTACTGCTTCTCCTCTGTAACAAGTTGAAGGCCTAGAAAAGGCCTAGAAAATTCCGCTCGCCTGCTCGCAATGGGGAGCTGATGTTTGGCAGGGTGAAAATTTATAAGGAATTACTAATCCTCTAGGGTGGGAAGACTGCTTCAAGAATGGCTCGGAGCAGTACCTGGTGTGCAGAACACTTTCAGATTAAGGTAGGAGGCTGTGGTGTCTCAGTGAGTAGGCTCTCCTTAACAACAACAAAACTGCATGCTTTTACTGCTGCATTCGGAGCGCGGGTTGTCGTTCATCCAAGCTGCACTTTAAATGAAGAAGTTTAAACCTGAAAGATGGGCTGCGCACCTTCAGGACTTAAATGCTACAACTGGGGTGGTTGGGGGGGATGTGAGCCACTACACACTGGTATTGTGCCCCTGAGTCTGTTGCCATGCCTTAGCGCTGTGACCCTTATAGATAGTGGCTTCAGTGGCTCTTTATTCCACAAAGAGTGTAGTTCTTGATAACCTGTCGGCAGCTGTTATCTGCCGTTTGTCACCCCTCCTGCCATCTGCTGTGGCCAGAAGCCAATTGTTGCCTTAATCTAAACTCTGCCTTGCTTCCTTCCTCCTCGACTTCTTTGATCCTCGGCAAACAAATGGATGCAATACCAATTCAGAAGAGTGAGTAGCCAACCAAGGCTCTTGCCCCACTGGACTGAGGACAACAGAGCCAGGCGCTGCATCCTACAAGGCCCTCTTGTTTCCTGGTGCATTTATTAAAATACATGACATGGTAAAATGCAGGATATTTGAGCATAGCCATACACTTTAAGAGTGTGATAATTATCTACCTAAACTAAATTGGCACGCCATGGCAATATATCTGCCTGAAGTCTAGCCGCTCCTCCCTGTGTGTTTCTTTGAGGAGAACAGTGTGTGGGGATTCTGAGACCTCTTTGTTTTGCCAGTTATTTAAGAGCCCTCTGTAAGTTGTTGAGTCTCTCTAGAATCGTTCTGTAGTCAGAGAAGCCAGCCATGTTAACATCAAAATAGCACCTACTGCCTTAAATGACACTACACTTTTATAACGCCATATTTAAGTGTGAAATGTGTCATACAATACTCATTTCAAACTCGCCCCAGTTGACTTTTGCATAACACGAGATGGAGGGGGGGGGGGGGGTGAGGGGGGGGGCACAGAACCTCCCTCTCCACCAAACAATAGGAGGGTATTTTTTCATGTGCAAACAATTTTGCCCATCATGCCCAAGGGTGAGAGGCTCTGTCCAAAATAGTTTACAAACAGCACTGCATGCCTGCCCAGGATAGATAAGACACGACTGACACTTTTTTGGAGGCAACATACTACACATACTTTGACCATGCCCGACGCTCAAAGAATACTGGGGCGACTTACTGCCCACCATATCACAGACTTAAAGGAAAACAGTGACTAACAAACCAGTACCTATAATCTTCTGCACAAAAACTGCGTCCACAAGCCCATTGCATTATCCCAAAAGGAAGCACTTTTCCCACTTGTTTCTTGCAGCCAAACAATGTTGGGCCAGTGAGGTAACCTTATAGCATATGGAACTATGGGTCCAGCGTTGATGGTACTTGGCAGCACAAGACAAGGTGGTATATGAACTCAAAGGGGAGGAGTTTATATTTAACAAAATGTGGTACCTAATGTTACAATACCTGAACGATGGTAAAGAGGCCTGTACTGCCCTATATGATTACAAGCTTTGGAACTTTTAGATAGTCCGAAAAATACGTTAGCTCGTTCATAGGCATATCCAGAAGCTAGACTGGATAGGGGAAGCCAACCTGGGCTCGTGCACTAAAAGCAGCCACTGCGGAAGGGGGTGTAATAGGCAGGAGTTCAGTACTTGAGGGAGTCGTTGGGTACATGTTTAAAACGGGAATGCCTGTCCAAAGTTATGTAATTTCACTTCAACACTCATAAAAATGATTCAAACCTAGTGTGACTGGTGAATTGTTAACTGAGTACTAATTTCACTCACGGAAAAAAAAATACACAGAGTTTTGTCCCTTCCTCTGAAAGCGAACAGAAAGAGACAGACTGAAATACCAGCTTATCTGCTTGACCAGATTGTGATATCCTGGGCGAAATATTTACTTCAGTGTCTCATTTCTATTTAAAGATCTCAATGTGCAAAAGTACAAACAAGTTAATAGTAAACATTTCATTTTAATCATGTGCAAAATTTATTATTTACAAAAAAAATACATGGAAACACATAGGTATACATTCTGTTAATTCATATCTAAACCCCCGACGGAGACAAATGCTACCTCAAATCAGCCAATCTCACCAAACACACCACATTCTCACAAACAAAACAATAACACACAAAAGAAATAAGTGGGGAAAAAAGAGAGCCTCTATTTCTTTATATGATATACACCGATGACGGTCAAGCGAACTGAATGAATCACAGTGTATTCCACTTTGGTGTTATCTTTGAGGGATTTTTAAATCAAAGAGAACTAGCTACAACATAGGTGCTCCTAGTGTATGTTTGTTCATGGGAAAATACATTGGTTTTTTAAAAAGACCCTCAGTCACCAACCTAGTTGGTCACATGCTTCATCATTGGGTCCCACCCAATGTCCCGAATGTTCCTTGGGTGTGCTTCGACGCCTGGATACAGCGGAGCTGGTTTTGTGCAGTGAGTGTGCAGTGAAAGGTGAACGAATATGAGTTAAAAAACTGTCCTAAGGGTCCCAAAAAGAAGAAAAGACTATTTTAATGTCAGGGCCCTTGGCAGTGGTTAAAAACGAGAGGCGGATATCAGTGGAGGTCTTTTGTAGCTCCGATATCCCTATTGATCAACATGTTTCAGCCATGCTCCCATTATTAGGATGGCTTTCATCAGGACCTTAAGTGAATGAATGCTAATGTGGTCTAAAAGAGTAGTGTGTTAAAGACCATCTATGTGGCGCACACGCTAAGGTGCGTTATGTGGTAGAGGAGAGTTTCCTCTAACGGCGCATTCCTGTATGGGAAAGAAGTTAACAGACAAATATACACACAGAAAACATTTAGAAGAATGATTGTCTCATAACATATATTGTGACTATGGAGCGTGGTATCCGTGCTCTATACGGGCAATGGCGTAGTGAGGACGGAGCGTGGCGTTAGGTGGATTTATACTACGCCTCATTTATATGCGGTATCAGGTGGTAATCAATGCAATATCATCATACTGCACATGTAGAAAAAACAAAGAAATTGCTTAAAAGGCGGAGTTGCTTACTCAGAGAATTTCTGGCAAATGCCCCATGAGTTCCGGTGTGGGGGCCCAACCTATTGTCACACTCTGTGTGTTGCGGGAGAAAAACAGAAAATACATAGAGATCGTCTTTTTAAAAAAGACAAACCGCGTCTTGCAGCGTGTGTGCTTGTCAGCGTGTCTCCGAGATTCAGAAGACCTCCCCTGTTATTTTAAAGATAACCCAACTTACTTCTTCAAAGTCAAGGACCCGCCTCTGTACCTACTGCGGCCGCATCAGAACTCCGGTGATGTGTGCCTGGTGCCGAACGGGGGTATAAATACTCTCCGAGAGATTCCAGGTGCCGGCAATCTTGTTCCGGAAGTAGCGTCTGAAAATTGAAGGTAGAGGACAGCGCGTGCATGTGTTGTGTGTTACGCTGTATGCGCATAAAGTTTTGTTGAGACCGTAACCTCTTAGAAGTCTCGTTTAAATTAAAAAAGGTCTGTAAATTAATTTCAGTAATGCTGGAAGGCTGGGTTTAGTTTGTGAAATATATCGCAAAAAAGGAGAAAAGACAAAAGAAAAGAAAGACTATGGTTTCCCCTTGTGCTGCAAGTGGAAGCGTGTAAGGTATCACCTACATGGTGCTCGTGATAAATAGGCATATACACGCCAGCTTGGCTGTGCTCGTGATAAATAGGCATATTCACACCAGCTTGGCAGTGGTTATCACGAAGTGTAGATAAAGGGGGTATGTAGAGCTCACACGAGTGTTATCACCTGCACGGTGCTCGTGATCGATAGGCATATTAATACCAGGTCAGCTGTGCTCGTGATAAATAGGCATATTCACACCAGCTTGGCAGTGGTTATCACGAAGTGTAGATAAAGGGGGTATGTGGAGCTCACAGGGGTGGTACAGCTGAGTTTGCATAGATAATGCTGTAATCTGCTGGCGCATGCTCATTGAGAGGATGTCTGAGATTCAGACTGTAGTCGTGTGTAAGAAGCTCATTGTATGTCAGCCCTATGATGTTGAGAGGAGCTCATGGTATCAATTCAGGCTGTTCCAAGGGATATTATCGTTTAATCCTGTCTTGTGGGTAGACAGGCGATATATCCAACGCTGTTCTTTTAGTAGTAATGTCCTGTCGTTTGTGGTATTCTGGGTGTCTATTTTCTCTATTACAGTCCACCTCAGGTCATTGGGTGAGTGACCTGCCTGTATGAAATGGTCAGTTAATTTGCTCACATTCTGTTTGCAGCGTATTGTGCTGCGGTGTTCAACTATGCGTGTTGTTACTTTGCGGCTTGTCATGCCCACATAGCGTAGACCGCACATGCATGTGATAAGGTAAATTACATTTGTGGAATTGCAGTTTGTATGCTTGGTCTGACGCCAGGTTTTCCCAGTCTCCAGGTCGTGTTTTGGTGGCCTGGGTGAGGTGGCGGACGCTACAGTCTCCGCAGGGGTAGGGGCCCACTATACCTGGGAGCCCCCATGTGCTGAGTATTGTATTGGTTGCTGGTGTCCTGGCTTTCTTGGGTCTGGTGGAGACCAAGCGGTCCCGCAGGCTTCCTGCTTTTTTATAGGCAAAGAGTGGTTGTTCCCACTTGAGGTTGCCAGTAGTGAGTATGCGCCAGTTCCTTTTCAGTATTTTGGCCACTTGATTGGAGGCCACATTATATGTGGTGACGCATGTTAATGGAATGGCGGTGTTTTCACATCGTGTGTCTTCTAGTAGGGCTTCCCTCGGTTGATTGCGGGCCCGTTTTTGGGTGGTTCGGATAATTTTTTCGGGATATCCTCGCTCCTTCAATTTACTAGCCAGGTCTGTCGATTGTTGCTTGTAATCCTGTATGCGGCTACAATTGCGGCGTATGCGCAAAAATTGGCCATATGGAAGGTTCTCCCTCAAAGGCCTAGGGTGGAAACTCGCAAATTGCAGGAGGGAATTCCTTGATGTGGGTTTGTGATAGGTGGTTGTCTGTAGTTTCCCTTCTGTGGCCTCAATGTTGAGGTCCAGAAAAGCAATTTTGGAGGCGCTGATGCTGCTCGTGAAGCGCAAGAAGGGGTCCCTCTCATTGAGCCATGTGAGAAAGGTGGTAAGTGAATGATTGGAACCTGTCCATATCATAAGGATGTCGTCAATGTAACGACGCCAGAACTGAATGTTGGTTTTGTAGGGGTTGGTTGCGGGCAAAATGTGTTCTTTCTCGAAGTGGTAGACGTAGAGTCCGGCCACACTCGGGGCGAAGACACTACCCATGGATGTTCCATTGGTCTGTAAATAGAACTCTCCTTCGAATTCGAAGTAGTTCTGTTTTAATGCTAGGGTTGCACAGAGTAGTATGAACTCCCTTGAGGTGGGGTGTTCCCATGTGGTTTCGAAAAGCATGTTTTTAAGGACCCGTAATGTATCGTCCTGTGGGAGGCTTGTATAAAGGCTCTCGATGTCGAGACCCACCAGAAGCTGAGTGGCAGGGTCAAAATTTATATCCTTGATCAGGTTTAAGAGGTGTTTAGTATCCTTGATGTAGGTAGAGGATTCTTGTACCATAGGATTTAGGAAAAAGTCACAGAACCGTGATAGAGGCTCCAATAGGGAGTTTATCCCTGATACTATGGGGCGTCCAGGGGGCGGTCGTGTCTCCTTGTGAATTTTGGGGACCGTGTAGAAGTAAGGTACCTTGGCATTCTTTGTGCAGAGGAAAGCTGCTTCTTGTTTGGAGATCTGGTTGTTAGATTCTGCAGTTTCCACCACCGAGGTTATGGTATCCCGTAGTGTATTAGTTGGATCCTCCTGTAGGCGTTGGTAGTTCCTAGTGTTACTCCGTAGTCTTCTGCATTCGTTGGTGTAATCCATCCTGTTCTGGATGACTACCCCGCCCCCTTTGTCAGCTGGCTGGATGATAATATGGGGGTTGTCTTGGAGGGTACGGATTACTTCCCTTTCTTTGATTGTGAGGTTATTGAAAATCTTGGGTGGGTTAAGTTCCTCAATTTCATTGAATACCTCCTGTTCAAAGGTGATGATCTCAACTGGAATGCATGATGGTGGAGGGAGGAAAGTGGATTTCGGTCTTAATCCTGTTTCATTAATGGGTTGTGCTGGTTCTGTCTCTGGTTGCTTCTCAAAGAAAGCCTTCAGTTTCAATTTGCGGAAAAATTCCGCCAGTTCTGCATGGAGCTGGAATTTATCCAGACGGGTAGTTGGTACGAAAGAGAGTCCTTTATTAAGGACATCTTCCTCGATAGGTGAGAGAGTAATGTTAGACAGGTTGAAAACCAGGGATGGTGTTTCAGAATTGCTCCTGGTTACCTCATTCCGCTGTGTCCCGGTTGTGGTTCCTTCGTCTTGCTTCGTGTAGTTGCGCCTACCGGTCCTTCTTCGTCCGTCCAATGTACCTGTGGCTGGTTCCGTCTTTTTCCCCGAGTGGGTCGGCCCCTGCCTAAAAAAGGTGGCCTTTGGTTTGGTTGGTAGAAGGCCTGTTGTCCCGGGTGGAACATGGGTGGCCATCCAAAGAAGGGGTTCTGAGGTGGATGGTTGAACATAGGCGGGCCATAATTTTGGCCTGGGTGTGACTTTGTACCCCATGGTTGTTGCCATTTAGATGTTCTGCCTCTGCCTCTAGGTTTATATGAGCTGCTGTTGCTGGATCCGCTTGAGCGTGAGCTGTCATCCCCGCTGTCAGATAGTGTGTCTTGTCGGGTTGGGGGGACATAATTGTCCTCAGCATACGGGTAAACTTTGTTGTAACTGAATTTTTTGAGATCCTTTTGGAATTTATTGATTTTGGACTGGGTGAGGTATTCCTTGTATTCTGCCAGTTCCATGTTAGATTCATCCAGCTTTTTCTTGAATGATGTTATCGTGGTTTTGAAGTGGCTCTCGGTTGCCTGTATGTCAATGATCATGGCATCCGATAAGCGTTTAGCAGTTTTAATTATGAGCACCAACCAGTCCCTGAAGCAGTGCCAAGCAATTTGTGCCCAGGCTCTTCTGAAAGACGCATCCTCCAGAAAGATCCTGGGGGCATTGGTCACTAGTAGGCCTTTGGGAGCTGTGTTGGTGCGGAGATACTCCGTGAGGATCACGCCATGAAGGATGGTGCGAATCCTGTTTCGTTTCTGCTCAGTGAGTTTATCCCAGTCTGTGGTTTGGGCTATTGTTTGCGATATATTTACATCAACCAATAGGGAGGGGTCTGCGAGAATTTCACTGGCATCTTCATCAGTGAATGTTAGGCCTGGGTTCTCCGCCATGGTAATAGGCGTTTGGTTCGTATATAGGCTCTCACAGCTGTGCGCTGCTGATGATCACAAGTATCAAATGGGAGGGAGAAGAAAGGTACTGGAGCCAGTTCACTTCCCCATATATGGATGTATAAATCAAAGAGAACTAGCTACAACATAGGTGCTCCTAGTGTATGTTTGTTTATGGGAAAACACATTGGTTTTTTAAGAAGACCCTCAGTCACCAACCTAGTTGGTGACACCCAAGGTCCCAAATGTTCCTTGGGTGTGCTTCGACGCCTGGATACAGCGGAGCTGGTTTTGTGCAGTGAGTGTGCAGTGAAAGGTGAATGAATATGAGTTAAAAAACTGTCCTAAGGGTCCCAAAAAGAAGAAACGACTATTTTAATGTCAGGGCCCTTGGCAGTGGTTAAAAACGAGAGGCGGATATCAGTGGAGGTCTTTAGTAGCTCCGATATCCCTATTGGTCAACATGTTTCAGCCATGCTCCCATTATTAGGATGGCTTTCATCAGGACCTTAAGTGAATGAATGCTAATGTGGTCTAAAAGAGTAGTGTGTTAAAGACCATCTATGTGTCGCACAAGCTAAGGTGCGTTATGTGGTAGAGGAGAGTTTCCTCTAACGGTGCATTCCTGTATGGGAAAGAAGTTAACAGACAAACATACACACAGAAAACATTTAGAAGAATGATTGTCTCATAACATATATTGTGACTATGGAGCGTGGTATCCGTGCTCTATACGGGCAATGGCATAGTGAGGACGGAGCGTGGCGTTAGGTGGATTTATACTACGCCTCATTTATATGGGGTATCAGGTGGTAATCAATGCAATATCATCATAGTGCACATGTAGAAAAAACAAAGAAATTGCTTAAAATGCGGAGTTGCTTACTCAGAGAATTTATGGGAAATGCCCCATGAGTTCCGGTGTGGGGGCCCGACCTATTGTCACACTCTGTGTGTTGCGGGAGAAAAACAGAAAATACATAGAGATCGTCTTTTTAAAAAAGACAAACCGCGTCTTGCAGCGTGTGTGCTTGTCAGCATGTCTCCGAGATTCAGAAGACCTCCCCTGTTATTTTAAAGATAACCCAACTTACTTCTTCAAAGTCAAGGACCCGCCTCTGTACCTACTGCGGGCGCATCAGACCTCCGGTGATGTGTGCCTGGTGCCGAGCGGGGGTATAAATACTCTCCGAGAGATTCCAGGTGCCGGCAATCTTGTTCCGGAAGTAGCGCCTGAAAATTGAAGGTAGAGGACAGAGCGTGTACGTGTTGTGTGTTACGCTGTATGCGCATAAAGTTTTGTTGAGACCGTAACCTCTTAGAAGTCTCGTTTAGATTAAAAAAGGTCTGTAAATTAATTCCAGTAATGCTGGAAGGCTGGGTTTAGTTTGTGAAATATATCGCAAAAAAGGAGAAAAGACAAAAGGAAAGAAAGACTATGGTTTCCCCTTGTGCTGCAAGTGGAAGCGTGTAAGGTATCACCTACATGGTGCTCATGATAAATAGGCATATACACGCCAGCTTGGCTGTGCTCGTGATAAATAGGCATATTCACACCAGCTTGGCAGTGGTTATCACGAAGTGTAGATAAAGGGGGTATGTAGAGCTCACACGAGTGTTATCACCTGCATGGTGCTCGTGATCGATAGGCATATTAATACCAACTTAGCTGTGCTTGTGATAAATAGGCATATTCACACCAGCTTGGCAGTGGTTATCCCGAAGTGTAGATAAAGGGGGTATATGGAGCTCACAGGGGTGGTACAGCTGAGTTTGCATACTGTGAAATTCCTAGGGCAACTTCTACAATGAATCTAGTACATAATTATTTAAATGATAATAGTGACACTAGAAATAGAAAAATACAAAACTGTTTACTATGAGATGAATTCATTAAAATTTAAAACTTCATACACATTACAGAAAAAATATGGCTATTTACACAACATGCTAACTACAGTCATTCATCCATTCAAACATACCTCACTCTACAGTTTTTACACACATAATGTCAGCATAATAGATTGATTGCATGTCTGACCATAAACAATATATGATAATGATTGAAAACAGAACAGGAAAATCACATGGATTAATATAATTGTAGGGTGGTTTCCAAGATGTCTCAACGCGCGTTTCGGCAGAAACCTGCCTTCCTCAGGAGAGCCACCTCCAAAACATTATTTCTGTAAAGACAAAATATTATCTCAACCAAATATAAAAGTGTCACTACTCTATATACAACCTAACATGTATACAGTTATATCATGTGATATATCATCCACATTTAAGAGCCAATCATGCTAGAAGAACTGGAAAAGACATGAATAATACGTGAAAGGCCAAAAGAGAAGTGTGATAAGATGCAAAGAAATACACGAGAAAGAAAGCCATACACCCAAGCTATAGTATATTAACAAACTAGTAAGATGAAAAGATAAAAAGATAAATGGATGAAACGCATCCAAAGATGGTGAATGGAGAAAACCAAGAGTAAAAAGTGGAAAGCACCTCCCCAATGGTGATGTAGCCATACAGATGGTGACATGAGCAAGGGAATAACAGACCTATCTTACCGAATGAAGTGTCACATAGTATAAGACACAAGTCTATACCAACAGAGCTCGAGGTTCTGATATTAGTGCGTCCTAGTATGCACGGAATGTCCTGTAAAGGTGAAACATTGCCATCAATTCAAAGCTTATATATGTGGAAGGCTATATTCTCACATGAGCCAATGACAGGAACTGAATAGGCATGCGGTGTTCAGAAGGGCAAAATGAAGTACTGGATTGAACAGGACAGGTTACCCTATGGGGGAGTGATAGAAGCATCTAAACGGGGGTAGCCAAAAGGGCCAATATGTGAAAGGACCAAAGAAGATATCTGGCTGTTTACCCAAGTCAAAGGAAGGAATGTAGTGATGAATAAAGGACACTAAAGAGGTCGCATGAAATATGTTGGGTCCGCTAGCAGGGGTCCTGTAGATATCTTAAAAAGCAAACACACCGGAGCTAATGATAAAGATACCGAGAAATAAAAGCAAGAGCATGAGTAAGTCCAAAGGAATTACCTTAATGTTGTTTGTAATGTTTAAATTGGGCAAGCTGCCAAACCCTTGGGTACTTGAAATCAATTAAAGATAGAAAGATCTGCGGAAAAAACAGATACAGAGAAAACCAATAAATTACTAAAGAATAAGGCATGGTGAGCGGCTAAAGAGAATAACAGTAACCCCGCCAATGGAATCCAACAACCAAGCCCTCCAAAACAGACTACCTATATATCCCAAACTCAAAAGTGTATAAAATATGATAGAAAAACAAAATAAAAGAATGAGCAAAAGGTCGAATGTCCAGATGAATAACTATGCAGAGTCCCTTACCCTATGCGAGGAACAGATCCCAACGAGCAGCTCGGATTTCAGTCTGACCACAACGGATGGGTTGACTGGTATCAGGAACCGGAAGCCTGCTACGGCAAGCAAAGCATTTTTAAACGGAAGAACAAAGCGGTCACGTGATGTCAGGTGACCAAGCCCGTGATAATGCTGACGGAAAAACGCGCGCGAATGCATGGATTAACAGCGGCCATGTTGGAGTGTGTGATGTCCGCGAATACGCCCGAGAGCAATGTACGTCACTAAGGCATGAGTGAAAAGATGTTACCACCGCAAGGTTCTAACAAGTACGTGAAGATTACTAAAAATGATAAAAAAGAAGAAGAATGGCCACAAAAGAGATACTGGCCTAAGATATGAAAATTGAACAATAAGGATTGAGAAACAGAATGTGAAAAGGCTGCTATGTAATAGGTCAGAGAAAGATATGAGCATACACAATGCTCTATGCAAGGAAACAACTGGTCGAAAGATAAGGGAACTGCAGAAAAGGTTAATAGTTATTATAGCGTATAGCTTGTTCCCAGGGGATTTCTGAATTTAACCCATGGACATGGGTGTCCAATGTGAAAATCCAATATACTTCCCTGCGCTTCCTGATCGTCTCAGAGTCTAGGCCAATTTTATGGTTAGTTTTTTCTAAAATTAACCATTTAATCTCATCCTCTGTGTGGTTGTGGTCCTTATAATGTTTGACTAACGGAGCTGTACTTTTGTTAGTTTTAATGGCTGAACGATGTTCCGTTAGGCGTGTCGAAAATTGTCGTGATGTTTCACCGACATAGCCCATGCCACACGGGCAAAGCAGCAAATAAACCACATTATCTGTTTTACAATTGGTAAATGTTTTTAGTTGAATATATTTTTGTTGGTAAATATACCTATCTGAAACTATGGCCCCATTACAGGCCTTACAGTGTGAACATTTGTGGTTCCCTGTAATAGGGTGGTTACCTCCAATGGTTTTCTGAACAAATGCAGGTTTAACTTTTATTCTGGAATTTACAACGAGATCTCTAAGATTCTTGTTGCGTCTATGTGCATACATAGGTCGCGATAATAGAGTATGGGGTTCAGCATTTGTATTTAATCTATGCCATTGGGCATTGATGATCTGTCGTATCTTTTCATTGCAAATAGAGTGTCTGGTAACACAGACTAGTTTCGGTGCTTCGCTCTTGGTGTGAGTCTGTAATAAATGATCACGATCGCAGAAGCGAGCTCTTTTATAGGCTTCTCTGACCAGTCTTCTTGGGTAGCCGCGATTGATGAATTTCTGTTTCATGGCTACTGCTCTAAGGTCAAAATCATGTACGTTGGTACAATTACGTCTAAGACGTAAGAACTGTCCCATAGGAATGCTTTCTTTTTGGCACTTAGGGTGATAACTGGAGAAATACATACATAATGCTGTAATCTGCTGGCGCATGCTCATTGAGAGGATGTCTGAGATTCAGACTGTAGTCGTGTGTAAGAAGCTCATTGTATGTCAGCCCTATGATGTTGAGAGGAGCTCATGGTATCAATTCAAGCTGTTCCAAGGGATATTATCGTTTAATCCTGTCTTGTGGGTAGACAGGCGATATATCCAACGCTGTTCTATTAGTAGTAATGTCCTGTCGTTTGTGGTATTCTGGGTGTCTATTTTCTCTATTACAGTCCACCTCAGGTCATTGGGTGAGTGACCTGCCTGTATGAAATGGTCAGATAATTTGCTCTAGTTCTGTTTGCAGCGTATTGTGCTGCGCTGTTCAACTATGCGTGTTCTTACTTTGCGGTTTGTCATGCCCACATAGCGTAGATCGCACATGCATGTGATAAGGTAAATTACATTTGTGGAATTGCAGTTTGTATGCTTGGTCTGACGCCAGGTTTTCCCAGTCTCCAGGTCCAGTGTTTTGGTGGCCTGGGTGAGGTGGCAGACGCTACAGTCTCCGCAGGGGTAGTGGCCCACTATACCTGGGAGCCCCCATGTGCTGAGTATTGTATTGGTTGCTGGTGTCCTGGGTTTCTTGGGTCTGGTGGAGACCAAGCGGTCCCGCAGGCTTCCTGCTTTTTTATAGGCAAAGAGTGGTTGTTCCCACTTGAGGTTGCCAGTAGTGAGTATGCACCAGTTCCTTTTCAGTATTTTGGCCACTTGATTGGAGGCCACATTATATGTGGTGACGCATGTTAATGGAATGGCGGTGTTTTCACGTCGTGTGTCTTCTAGTAGGGCTTCCCTCGGTTGATTGCGGGCCCGTTTTTGGGTGGTTCGGATAATTTTTTCGGGATATCCTCGCTCCTTCAATTTATTAGCCAGGTCTGTCGATTGTTGCTTGTAATCCTGTATGCGGCTACAATTGCGGCGTATGCGCAAAAATTGGCCATATGGAAGGTTCTCCCTCACAGGCCTAGGGTGGACACTCGCAAATTGCAGGAGGGAATTCCTGGATGCGGGTTTGTGATAGGTGGTTGTCTGTAGTTTCCCTTCTGTGGCCTCAATGTTGAGGTCCAGAAAAGCAATTTTGGAGGCGCTGATGCTGCTCGTGAAGCGCAAGAAAGGGTCCCTCTCATTGAGCCATGTGAGAAAGGTGGTAAGTGAATGATTGGATCCTGTCCATATCATAAGAATGTCGTCAATGTAACGATGCCAGAACTGAATGTTGGTTTTGTAGGGGTTGGTTGCGGGCAAAATGTGTTCTTTCTCGAAGTGGTAGACGTAGAGTCTGGCCACACTCGGGGCAAAGACACTACCCATGGATGTTCCATTGGTCTGTAAATAGAACTCTCCTTCGAATTCGAAGTAGTTCTGTTTTAATGCTAGGGTTGCACAGAGTAGTATGAACTCCCTTGAGGTGGTGTGTTCCCATGTGGTTTCGAAAAGCATGTTTTTAAGGACCCGTAATGTATCGTCCTGTGGGAGGCTTGTATAAAGGCTCTTGATGTCGAGACCCACCAGAAGCTGAGTGGTAGGGTCAAAATTTATATCCTTGATCAGGTTTAAGAGGTGTTTAGTATCCTTGATGTAGGTAGAGTATTCTTGTACCATAGGATTTAGGAAAAAGTCACAGAACCGTGATAGAGGCTCCAATAGGGAGTTTATCCCTGATACTATGGAGCGTCCAGGGGGCGGTCGTGTCTCCTTGTGAATTTTGGGGACCGTGTAGAAGTAAGGTACCTTGGCATTCTTCGTGCAGAGGAAAGCTGCTTCTTCTTTGGAGATCTGGTTGTTAGATTCTGCAGTTTCCACCACCGAGGTTATGGTATCCCGTA
Organism: Calotriton arnoldi; assembly: GCA_963921515.1. Classification (NCBI taxonomy): domain Eukaryota; kingdom Metazoa; phylum Chordata; class Amphibia; order Caudata; family Salamandridae; genus Calotriton; species Calotriton arnoldi. Next base: position 2,647,211 of record CAWUFW010000509.1, read on the forward strand.
GTGTATTAGTTGGATCCTCCTGTAGGCGTTGGTAGTTCCCAGTGTCACTCCGTAGTCTTCTGCATTCGTTGGTGTAATCTATCCTGTTCTGGATGACTACCCCGCCCCCTTTGTCAGCTGGCTGGATGATAATATGGGGGTTGTCTTGGAGGGTACGGATTACTTCCCTTTCTTTGGTTGTGAGGTTATTGAAAATCTTGGGTGGGTTAAGTTCCTCAATTTCATTGAATACTTCCTGTTCAAAGGTGATGATCTCAACTGGAATGCATGATGGTGGCGGGAGGAAAGTGGATTTCGGTCTTAATCCTGTTTCATTAATGGGTTGTGCTGGTTCTGTCGCTGGTTGCTTCTCAAAGAAAGCCTTCAGTTTCAATTTGCTGAAAAATTCCGCCAGTTCTGCATGGAGCTGGAATTTATCCAGACGGGTAGTTGGTACGAAAGAGAGTCCTTTATTAAGGACATCTTCCTCGATAGGTGAGAGAGTAATGTTAGACAGGTTGAAAACCAGGGATGATGTTTCAGAATTGCTCCTGGTTACCTCATTCCGGTGTGTCCCGGTTGTGGTTCCTTCGTCTTGCTTCGTGTAGTTGTGCCTACCGGTCCTTCTTCGTCCGTGCAATGTACCTGTGGCTGGCTCCGTCTTTTTCCCCGGGTGGGTCGGCCCCTGCCTAAAAAAGGTGGCCTTTGGTTTGGTTGGTAGAAGGCCTGTTGTCCCGGGTGGAACATGGGTGGCCATCCAAAGAAGGGGTTCTGAGGTGGATGATTGAACATAGGCGGGCCATAATTTTGGCTTGGGTGTGAGTATGTGCCCCATGGTTGTTGCCATTTAGATGTTCTGCCTCTTCCTCTAGGTTTATATGAGCTGCCGTTGCTGGATCCGCTTGAGCATGAGCTGTCATCCCCGCTGTCAGATAGTGTGTCTTGTCGGGTTGGGGGGACATAATTGTCCTCAGCATACGGGTAAACTTTGTTGTAACTGAATTTGTTGAGATCCTTTTGGAATTTATTGATTTTGGACTGGGTGAGGTATTCCTTGTATTCTGCCAGTTCCTTGTTAGATTCATCCAGCTTTTTCTTGAATTATGTTATCGTGGTTTTGAAGTGGCTCTCGGTTGCCTGTATGTCAATGATCACGGCATCCGATAAGCGTTTAGCAGTTTTAATTATGAGCACCAACCAGTCCCTGGTGCAGTGCCAAGCAATTTGTGCCCAGGCTCTTCTGAAAGAGGCATCCTCCAGAAAGATCCTGGGGGCAAGTATGTATGTATGTATTTTCTGTTTTTCTCCCGCAACACACAGAGTGTGACAATAGGTCGGGCCCCCACACCGGAACTCATGGGGCATTTCCCATAAATTCTCTGAGTAAGCAACTCCGCATTTTAAGCAATTTCTTTGTTTTTTCTACATGTGCACTATGATGATATTGCATTGATTACCACCTGATACCGCATATAAATGAGGCGTAGTATAAATCCACCTAACGCCACGCTCCGTCCTCACTACGCCATTGCCCGTATAGAGCACGGATACCACGCTCCATAGTCACTATATATGTTATGAGGCAATCATTCTTCTAAATGTTTTCTGTGTGTATGTTTGTCTGTTAACTTCTTTCCCATACAGGAATGCGCCGTTAGAGGAAACTCTCCTCTACCACATAATGCACTTTAGCGTGTGCGCCACATAGATGGTCTTTAACACACTACTCTTTTAGACCACATTAGCACTCATTCACTTAAGGTCCTGATGAAAGCCATCCTAATAATGGGAGCATGGCTGAAACATGTTGACCAATAGGGATATCGGAGCTACTAAAGACCTCCACTGATATCCGCCTCTCGTTTTTAACCACTGCCAAGGGCCCTGACATTAAAATAGTCTTTTCTTCTTTTTGGGACCCTTGGGACAGTTTTTTAACTCATATTCATTCACCTTTCACTGCACACTCACTGCACAAAACCAGCTCCGCTGTATCCAGGCGTCGAAGCACACCCAAGGAACATTCGAGACCTTGGGTGGGACCCAATGATGAAGCATGTCACCAACTAGGTTGGTGAGTGAGGGTCTTCTTAAAAAACCAATGTGTTTTCCCATGAACAAACATACACTAGGAGCACCTATGTTGTAGCTAGTTCTCTTTGATTTATACATCCATATATGGGGAAGTGAACTGGCTCCAGTACCTTTCCTCTCTCTCCCATTTGATACTTGTGATCTTTGAGGGATTTCCCATACTCTGGTCAACGTATATATTTCGGTGGATATACATGGCTACCACCTTCATCAGGACCACTCTTTTTATATATTTTTTCTCAGGTGAGTGGGTGGGGGTCCTCTGTAAGTGAATCATATAGGTAATTGATTAAATAGGAAAATAAGTGGACTGCCCTAAAAAAGCCAATATTTTCATTAATTTATTAAGATCGGATTTAATCCATAGGTGCAAGTATCATGCATGTGCTCAAAACTCTTATCCAGGGTGTACTTTCCCTCATGCTGGTAAGTGAGATATTTCCTTTAGAGTACATCATAGCCGTAGTGTATTTCCCAGAGAAAGGAAAAGAAGAAGACTACAGAAAAAATGAATAAAAAGAGGCAAGACCCTGGAGGCCGGTGACTGTAGGTGCTGTCACATGTGCCATGCCGTATGAGTAGAGAGAAAGTATAAAAAGAAGAGATAAAATAAAGTAAAGGAGGAAAAAAGAGTATGTGGCTTCCGTGTGTCACCTTATTTGTCATAACAGGGAGTTGCAGATCCCCAAAGTGGGAAACACTGTGATTCATTCAGTCCGCTTGACCGTCATCGGTGTATATCATATAAAGAAATGGAGGCTCTCTTTTTTCCCCACTTATTTCTTTTGTGTGTGATTGTTTGGTTTGTGAGAATGTGGTGTGTTTGGTGGGATTGGCTGATTTGAGGTAGCAGTTGTCTCCGTCGGGGTTTAGGTATGAATTAACAGAATGTATACCTATGTCTTTCCATGTATTTTATTTGTAAATAATACATTTTGCACATGTTTAAAATGAAATGTTTACTATTAACTTGTTTGTACTTTTGCACATTGAGATCTTTAAATAGAAATGTCTATAGTTTGACAAATTAAGACTTTATAAAAAATTTTTTTTTAAAATAAATTGTAAAACGATCAATATGCATAAAATGAAAAATATTTATGAATAAAATGTATTATCTTTTGTATAACTTTGTATGGAAAGACTGATCATTGTGGAATAGCCCTACTGTTGAGCCCTTTGCTGGCTACTAGTAAAATGATATAGGTCTGACAAGATTATTTATATATGTGATTTTGCATATTTTCCTTTATTAAAAAACAGTGATCTAAGCCGTTGGAGGTAGTCAAAAAGATCTATATGGCAAAAACTATTTCTGTAGCCACATATGGGCAGGCGTGTGGGGTATGGCGAATGTAGATGCCCTCCAAAGCACTGAGGATAGCTTTCTGAAGAAACTCGTAGCCCTTCCCAGAAGCTGTTCAAACATTAACTGTCATACTAAGCTGGATGTACCATATATATCAGATATTGTCCGTCTAGCCCCGATCCTACTGTGGCACTCACTGTGGAGAAGGGAAACTGTTAAGTTGACTCAAAGTATTATGAGGGACTGCCTAAGCCTTGATATGTGCATAAGGTTATCTGGCTCGAATATGTTAAAAACACTTTGAGTTCTATGTGCTTGCAGTCATTCTTTGAGAATCCGGCCAATTGCTTGACAATCTCTAAAATGCAAATTAAAAGAATGTTTTTAACTAAGATGACTAGAGAGAGATTGGAAAATAACTGCAACAAATTCATGGTGTTACTATATTTGAAGGCTCCTATTATTATCTTTGATGTAAATTCCTTCCAAATGTTTGTGACAAATCCTCGACACCGATTTATTTTAGTAAGGTTTCGATTAATCCCTATCCCATGCATGCTGGGTCACCCTACAGGAATCTTCTCTCCCCAAGCCTTGCTGGCCTGTCCGTGCGATGGAATATATCCTTAATCAAACCTGCGTATTATCTTGTTCTGTAAATTTTATGTGGCACTTTGTAAAAGTTTTATTCTACCCCTCATGCGGAAATACACATTTAGGCAATGTCGTCCAGCACTATATTTTTTACAAATGTTGCCTGACCACTTTGTATGTTATTGCTAAGCGTCTTACCTATGTCTTTTATTAATGAGTAGAAGACTCAACCATATGAATGAAGTAATGGAATTTATGATTGTTATGGTGAAGGCAAATTGATATATGCATTTTCCCTTTCTTATGTCTTTCTAATAGACTTTTATGTTTTTAGTATTTTAATTATATAATAAATTACACAGTGACTATTCTTTTTAATGTTCTATTGATGGTGCTTAGGTATGTCATTTATGAAACCCACTGAATGAACAAAATAAAGAAAGAATGTTAGTTTTACGGAAATCATAACTAGGGAAATAGGAGCGCTTAACGGACCCTTTATAGAGGTTTTTACAATACTTTTTTCAGACTTTACCATATTATCAAAATAATGGGGTGGGGAGTGGCAAGACTCGATACCGTCCTGTTATTAACTTTGTACTACACACTGGCACTTTTGAAAACAGATGATTTATATTGTACTGTACTTTTATGATCTCTGTTCTTTTAGATTGAATAAAGTGATTGACTTGACTTGACTCGGTATGGTAGTACCGGATAGTAAAGCTGCCTTGGAGGGTAGGTTTGGCATTGAACTAACCCAAAGTATTTGGATTTGGGTTTAAAGTCTCTATATATTATGGGGGTGGCCTACGGGGTATAACTTCATCTTGTTAACAAATGGATACAGACTAGTGAAATCTAGTAATGTATTTTCTCACCCACGACCCTGTACAGTTGTATAGCGTTTGTACGACCCTCAAATAAGGCATAGTGAGGCTCCAGAGACTCTAGTAAATCACGACTCTTAATGAAAGGGCAGAGTTTTGTATCAGATGTTAGCATATCTAACCACTTATTCTCCCAAAGGGACCTCATAACAAAGCCACATTATTCAACATATTGGGCCTTCATTAGAGTACATCTGTGTAGGTGTTCAAACTTGGTACCCAGCAGTCTGTTAAACTCATAGGGTTTGTAACAATGAGGATAACCATGGTAAAAACACCTGTTGTATTTAAAGGCAGTTGGCACACCCTTAATTACAGCACACCCATCCAGGTAATAAGGCCCCAAGCGGTATTCACCTCCCTGTAAACCATGCTGAATATGTATGTCTTCCTTTGCAGAGACGCACATGAACCATTGGATAGAAGGGGTTGTATAACGTTTCTGTTTACCGTTATAGAGGTCTGGCAGGACTAGAGCGATACTTTCAGGTCTTAAAAACATGTGTTTGTAGAAAGACATACACATAAAAGCCAGAGTGATGTTTTGAAAGGAGTCTATGTATTCTATGGATTTTGTCATTTGCGGGATGTTGGGTTTCAAAACCTTTACCTTCTTAGTCATCTCCACCACAACATCTCTGAAGAGATTGCAGGCTTTTCACAGGATCATTACATCAGCATGACAATAAGCTTTCAATTCTGTTTGAAAATAAAAAAGTCATTTTCACGGTTTTCATCGTACTATTGTAAGAAAGCTCTCTTTCTCAGTAGGCATCATATACGCAACACCATAGCTGTCGAGAGGCGGCATGGGCCCCACATAATTCTGGTTGGCCCAGTTATTAAAAAAGTGTGGAAAATAACCTTTACATCTGGGAAAACCAAAGGCTTTTGGCAGTTTGCTCAATTTCATGGGCTGAAAATTCAGGGTGTCTATGAACCTTAATTGTAAATGTCCAACCATTAACAACGTCAGTTTGGAGCCCTGGGTGATCAGTTCTACGGCCATCATTTAAGAATCATATTTTGCAAAATAAAGAAAGAGTTGAACGCTTTTGAATTATGCGCCAGCATGGGAATCCCTTTGAATTTTGATTGAATTAAAGTGGTGAGGAAATCGCCAATGCATGAGCACCCTTCAAACTCCCAGTTGTTATCGGAAGTTAGGTGGTAGGCGTAAATATAGTTAGGCTGATGTACCCCCGTCTCTTGTGTACACTCTATATCGAACACTATGTAGTCTTCTGTTTTGGTCTGTGGCCGCCCTTCAACCATGTAGCATTGGTGTTCTGCTCAAACCTTAAAAGATGCATGACACCGAGGACATTTCATGTCTCTTCATTTGTGATCTTCTGCCACAAACTGCCCACACTCCCTGCAATCCCTTTTAAGGACGCACATGACATCCCTGTTCTGTATGCTCAAGCAGGTTTGCAGGTGACAAAAGAGATTACAGGTGCGACACCTCACCTTCTGGGCAGCATTTACGACACAACCGTCTCTTTGACACATCTTACTGTGTATTTCACACTGGTGATTTGCCTGAGTGTTGTAGATGTGATAGCAATGGGCGCACACATACTTGGCTCCTAGAAAACCTATAAGGTTCAAGATACCGTAAAAGTGATTTTCATGGTAGAGAACATATACAGTCTTGTTTTTCACACGCTCCCCAGTTGCAAAATACTTCCAAGAACCATTATGATAAAGAACTTTCACTGCAGCTGTGTCAGGTTAGTCAGATGGAATACCACTAACCTTGAGTCTGTAACCTGCGGGGCGATATACAAAGCTAGTTCTCCCAATACCCTTCGTGATAATTCTCAAGAGCACATATAAAAGTTATCCTGAAAGGTAACACTCAAGGGAAAAGGGGAATGGGATAAAACAAGAAAAACTGCAGAAGCAAACAGGAAGGCTTTGTCCGCAGCGTCCTCTCTGGCGTAGGGAAGTATGTCCTTGTATATGCCAACAAGATGTGTGCACCCTGATAAAGGATAGGAAAAGAACAAAACACTCATAAAGGAAACAGGCTCTCACAATGTGTACTAAACATATTGCTCATGATTCATCATACTCACTTCCCTTACTAAAGAAAAAGGATAAGGAATAGGTCATTCAAATATGCAAATCAAGCTTTGCAGTCATTCATATCGTCAGGCTTTTCAACGAGGAAAGGATACTCCGGTGCCAGACTCATAGAGTTGGGTGTTAAAAAAACAAATGGATAGTCAGGAGGATAGTCACCTCCCACAATGAATAATCCTATAAAAATCTGTAGTCCATAAAGGATTAAGAAGGAAACGAAAAATGACAAATAGTGCTGACAGGAACACACCAAACTGTCAATAAAACACACAAAAAAAAAGAAAAGGAACTTATCTACAAGTGCCAGATGTCCTTGCCAGCAATAGCTTTCAAAGAGTAATAGTCATGTCGGCAGGAAGCGATCCTAATCTTCGCTGCGAAGGAACTTGGCTACTTGAACACCTTCATGCAGCACTTTCGTAGAATTAATTGCCGTTTCGGTTGCGGGGAGAAGAGGATTCTGTGCACAGCCACAAACAAAGAAAAATAAATGTTTTGTATGCTCCGCCTTCTCGTTGCAGACTTTGTCATGCGAAGCAGCGCCCGACTCAAAGTCCCAACAAAAGAAAAGCAATTCTCCGCTACTTAGCGGTGAAGGAAACTATTAAACAATAATGAAGACGCCCGGTCCAGGCGTAACAGCAGTGCGTCCCATAACAGCACAAAGCCGGCTCAGGGAGCTCCTCATAGCATGCAAGGAAGGTAACACGAAGACTCCAAAGGTGCGCGATATCCAAGATAGGAAACGGCAAGCCGCCCGCTTGCTTAGCCAAAGGAGTTCAGCTCTTGAAAGTTGTAAAAATTGACAAGCACCAGTAACTTCCTGGGCGGGGTTTAAGTAGCATGGTACATTAGGCGATTCAGGAATCATGCTTGAATTACTGTTTCCAGGTTTTCTGGGATTTGTAGTTTTCTTACTGAGTAGGGACAGATTCAGTACCATACCGCATTCATCCACCAGTCACACCATTATATAGCAGAGGTGTGAGAAGGAGTGTGTTATGTTTAAGTGTGTTAACTGAGTCACATCCTACTCTTTGTACACCACCATGACAAACTGTGAAATAGTTCTCAAAAAGACCTATGTACCCAAAGCTGACCAAGGGGTCTGGAGGTATTTCAAGCACCGCATGGGCTTCAGCCACTCTAGACATAATGACAGCATTGGGGGAGCAGCAATGCTACAGTAACCCCACGATGCTGGCCGCCAGACATGTATTGGTCACTCTGCTGTTAAGGTTGAGCAACCAGCGTTGTTTCTTTCCAATGATTTTACTGTACAGTACACTCTTTAAAGGCCGGGAAACACCCTCTCACGGCCCTTTACAATGAGGGCGATGACTCTAAAGGTGCCATAAGCGACTAGTTCAGCCTTACTCTGTAAAAGCCTAGAGAGGCTTTCTAGAAATTCCACAGCATCAAACACATCACGGGGTGTTCATCTGGTGAACAAAGGCTGTCAATGCCCTGCCCCTGGATGCGTAGTTGAAAGAAATCATTAGGACACACGTCGTGTAACAACCTTTCTATAAGCGTTTGCACAGCCTGATTTATGGCTAAAACCCCATAATCAGAGGATCTTATGTGCTCTAGGTTTACAAACCTAAATTACTAGTAATGCTCTGTAGCATTAAATCTCTCCACAGTATGCCTGTAACTTCTAACGCTCTCAAAACACGGGCTCCGAATCCTCAGCTTGCAGAATCGTGCCTGTCAATGAGCTCTCAGATGAATCATTTTGGGGGTTCGGGTATAGACTGTGGCTGGTGTGTTTTTAAGCCGCCGTGTGGTGCATATTCTTTCTTTCTTTAATTTACTTATTAAAAGCCTGCACTGCTTAGCCCATCCATTTTTTAGGCAACCTCCCACAGCCTATTTGAATGGTCTGGGTTGTTTTTGTGAGCGATGTACTCACAGATGCCTATGCTACAGTTGCTACAGCTGACCCTTCTAGGTGTTCTGGGTGTTGGAGTCTTGCAGCTTTACCCCCTGAGTGCTTCAAACGCCCTACACTCGTGAGGCTCTCTCCTACAATTATGTTTTGAGGTCTAATATGGGCAGATTTATATGTTTCTGTCAAGGGGTCTGGAACTTCAAGACTTTGTTTGCGAGGCTCTATGTACTTTTTTCTCTTTAGGCCGCATAAGATTCGAAGGGATTTAGTCAGTATATCGCAGACCTTCTTTTTATATTTTGAATTATGTACAGTTTGATTAATAAATGATGAACCATTGTTCTTTAGGGGGCACCACAGGCCTAGACACACTGGTATAACCCCTATGTCTGTCACTGCTGTTTGACAAGCTTGTAGGACCTCTCTTTTACACATTTTAACCCTTTGAAGTATCTTGCACTGGGCGTCCAACATTGGCCTGTTCGCGCCTCCCTCCTTTCCCAGTTTGAAGGTTATAGAGTTCACCTGTCATTTTAGATTTTTAACAACCATCGGTATATCTTTGATATGTCCTCATTTATGATGCAGACGTAGAGAGAAGCAGAGATTCATTCGGCTTCCATGGGGTAATAATATAAATCAAGGGAGAATGAATCACGTGTCTTAGTGCGCCAGGGTCTTCTGTTTGTCTTCAAAGATCCTCATTCACTCTTACTTCAGTGGCAGTATATTTTGATTCTCTGCCTTGAACGTTAGGTGAAATGCATCATCATTGGGTCTTTTTCCACCTGAGTTTCCAGGTCTCCAGGCGGTCTACAAAACTCCAGCTGGAGGGAGACCATCTGGTTTGTGATAGTCGTGATAAATGCTTGAGAGATGCGGAAAGAAGTGAATGTTAAAATTACTTCTGATCCTGTATATTGTTAGTTATTAACTAGGAAGGGGTAACATTTAAATAAAAGGTCAGTTCTGGGTGGATGTATTACAGATCATGAGAGGTCGACATGTTTCGGCCCTTTGTTGCCCTAACGGGTTAGTGGGCCTTCTTCACGACCAAAGTGGGAGCGATTGCTTGATAAGGTTGCCTGTAATGGGTAGGTAGATTCACTTACCCTTCTTCATCACTTGAGTTCATTGGCTCAAAGTGTGACATTGTTATAGGTGTAGATTGTGCATATAACTGTAAAAAAACAAAAATAACAAGGAATGGACATGTTGATTAGGTACATTCTGTTTTGCCCAATGTGATCTAAATAAAAATAGTCTATACATGTTGTAATTCTCACCGTTTGATTCTTCCAATTTGCATTTAGTAACTGTGTTGATTATCGTTTATCTTGCCCTCAAATGTAAAAAGAGGGACTATGACAAAGTACATATTGCGTGATGTGGTTGAGGCAGAGTGTATATCATGGTGGTGCAGGGGGGGCGTTTTAAATTTCAAAGTACGGAGTTTCGGTATTCTAGCACTATTAACGAGCGTTCTGAATTAGGAACTTGGTAGATGTCCTTATGCCCCAAATGGTTATGGTTCGCCTATTAGTTATTGGTAGGTGATAGCTCTATTATGAATAGACATCCGGTGTGTGCCGTGATGTTCAATCGTGTTGGTAGGTGGTGGTAAGGATAATAGGAATTAGTTACCTTATTGAAGAGTCATCTGTTGCTCCTTCGGGTATAAGGGGGGGAACAGGTAGCGCACCCTGCAATGCACAGAGGAATGAATAAGTGGAGAGTCGCTTTACCTTATCCGTAGAGTCTATATCGGAGGTCTTGATATCATGCTGCTCCTAGTGTGTCTCTGCTGACGCTGCCTCCCGGGACCCGGAAACTAAACTTGATTTCACCGGAAGGTTTTAAGGTTGAGCTTGTCCTTGTGTAATGGACATAAAAGAAGTACTTTTCGGGGATTGTCTACATTCATTTAGGAAAGAAGGCTGCCGTAATTAAATAAATGAGTGATATCATATCGAACAAAAATGTAATCGTGAATTTAAAAAGTGTGCAGCACGTGATTTAATTACTTAATAAAATAAAAATGAAACCAAGAATTGACGGTGTTGTCTATGTCCCTGAATCCACATGTCTTATTAATACAGTACTCTGACAGGTTTCTAGAATGTGTAGTGATGCGATATTTACTGTCTTATTAATACGTTACTTTATAGGGTTACTAGAATATATAGTAATGAGATATTCACTGGAATTCTACCGATTGAGTTCTTCTTCTTACTGCTAGATCTGAGGGCAAAATAAGTTCTGGATAAGACCTAGTGATCTTTCTTAATGTTTTACAGACAACCACAGTATATTGTCGTTGAGTCCATTGTATTTATCACGACTGTCACAAACCAGATGGTCATCCTCTAGGTGGAGGACTGTAGACCCCCTGGAGTACTGGAAACTCAGCAGAAAAAGACCCAATGATGACGCAATTCACCTAACGTTCAAGGCAGAGAATCAAAATATACTGCCACTGAAGTTAGAGTGAATGAGGGTCTTTTGAAGACAACCTGAAGACCCTGGAGCACTAAAACATGTGATTCATTCTCCCTTGTTTCATATTATAACTCTATGGAAGCCGAGTGAATCTCTGCTTCTCTCGCTCTCTGCACTATAAATGAATACTGAAGCAGCGCACAGCCGTCAGTGTTAATTTACTGACAAGCACACTTTTGAATCAGGTACCTATAGGATAAGAATAGATGTCTCCCTACCAGGTACCTTCTGCTGATTCTTCCCAATCGTTACCCTTCAAACTGGGGAACCATCCCCAACCTAGCAAAATGACGGAGAATTGAGATGAGAGATGAGATGAGAGAACTTACACAGACATTAGCCCAAACAAACGAATGGGACAAACTCATGGATAGTAAGAAAGAGCAAGTAATAACAACTATACATGGATTCATAAAGACAGAATACCTCAGAGTGAATGCAGCACCTAAAGGACTATGGGTACAAACCCCCCCCAGGCTCTTTCTACAAGACATCCTATTCAGGAAGGACTGAGCCGCCATATCATGGAAATGTACAAGAGACTACTTAGTGCTAATCAAAAAAACTGCCACTAGACTATCGGAAGCACTAAGGGCCAGATGTACAACCCTATTTTGCATGCGCAAACGGTTTTGCGACCCGTTTGCGCATGCAAAATCTAATAGGGCCATGTACAATCCCTATTTAGCGAGTCGCAATTTTTTTGCGACTCTCTAAATAGGAATTGCGAGTCGCTATTAGGAAGGGGCGTTCCAAGGGCATCCCTTCCTAATAGCGAGTCAGAGGCCTATGTAAGAATGTTTTGTGACCGCAATTGCGGTCGCAAAACACTCGCAATTTATGCCCTCTTCAAGAGGGTGGTAAAGCACTCGCAAATGGGACGGGGTCCCCAGGGGACCCCTTCCCCTTTGCGAATGCAGGGGAAAATATTTTGTAGGGGCAGGCAGTGGTTCCAGGGACCACTACCTGCCCGTAAAAAATGAAACAAAAACGTTTCATTTTTCTTTTTTTAAATGCATCCCGTTTTCCGTTAAGGAAAATGGGCTGCATTTAAAAAAGAAAAGAACTGCTTTATTTAAAAGCAGTCCCAGACATGGAGGTCTGCTGAGCCCAGCAAGCCACCATACCTGGGAGGGCCAGCCATTCCTAATGGGGTCGCAAATTGTGAGTGCCTCATTAATATGCATGAGGCATGCAATTTGAGACCCCATTAGGAATCGCTAATGTGTCTCAGACACTGTTGTACATGGCATTTAGCGACTCGCAAATTGCGACTCGTAATTGAGCGCAATTTGCGAGTCGCTAAATGACATGGTCGTACATCTGGCCCTAAGTGTCAAAATTCAAGTATGTGAAGCTAAACTCAAAACGACAGTACAGATTTCAGTCTTTAAAAAAGACTTGATGAAATTAACAAAGAAATGAATGAAACGAGGGATTACATCACCCAAGGCAAAAAACAAAAATTAAGCAAAGACCTTAAGCGCTTTTCACAGAAAAGATGTATCCTTACATCAAAGAGGACTACACCCCACCTGAAGAATACAGTGACAACGATTCATCAGCAAGCAACTCTTCCGGCAACACAGACTGGAGTAATACTGATGACAACAGACAACAACGACGTGGCAGAGGACGCGGCAGATGCAATATGAGTAAATGGAACACGAATCGGAGGACACCCAATTTTAGAGAACATCAATTACCAATGTTCCAACTGTTTCCACCACAATTCTCAGGTTGGATGAATCCACCCTTTCAAGGCCAACAACCACAACCTTTTCCCACAATGAGACCTCCTTTTTTAGGAAGAGGCCAGAACCAGTACCTAGGCAATAGGAAAGGAAAGGAGTAAGCTGGTACAATACAAACCAAGGCGTTCTTACGAGGAGTACGTCCAAAGACCAGGAGAAACCAGGATCCAGTACAGCAAGTCGTTAGTAGTCAACCTTACAGACCATGTATTGACAGTGGACCAACAGAATCTACTCAACAAAGGACTTGGGTCCGTACCCACCCCAATATTCGACCAATTCAAACTACATTGCGAACTCGCGGAATTCTGCCAAAAGATAAAATTGAAGGCATTCTTTAATGACAACATTGATCTCCCTACAGATTGAGACACAAACCTAAGGACAAAATCTACCTTCTGCCCACCAAATCACTCAGTACCAGTAGAAGTACTGGCTTTTGAGCAGGCCCTATTCAAAGAACTGGAGACCATGAAAGAAAAAACAAAAAAAAACATACATAAATATGACAAAAAAAGAACAGACACTAGAAGAACTGAAGAAAAAAGAGAAACTGATAATAAAACCAGCCGACAAAGGAGGAGGGATCATTCTTTTGTCATCCGAGAACTATTACACACAATGTACGGAACTATTGACATAATGATAGAGGAGGCAGAAACAAACTTCTGGATCTCGAGGAATGAGGCAGACTACATGAGGACAAGTAACCCAAGAACACCCTACTTCTATTCTTTACCTAAAACACACAAGAACAGAATACCACCACCAGGACGAACGATAGTCTCAGGAATAGGCTCAGTACTGGAAACCTTGTCCCAATTTGTGAACCATTACCTCAGACCACTCGTTCAACAAACACCAACATACCTCAAAGACATACGAGATCTACTGAACCACCTGAAATATGTGACATACCAACAAGGAACCACCTGTCTAGTAGGAATGGACATAGAAAGTCTGTACACGAGCCTACCCCAGGAAGCAACTCTACAAACCATCAATGAAATACTGTTCAAACAAGAGTGGCCACATAACACCCGAGACACTTCATTTTGGAATGTTGTCGATTAGCCTTAACTGAGAACTTCTTCGAATATGAGGGGAATCTATATCTCCAAACGCAAGGGACTTCCATGGGGAGTGCATTCGCCCCCAGTCTGGCAGGGCTATATGTCAGTACTTTTGAAGAGAAATACATCTTATGTGAAATAAATCCATTCAGAACCAAAGTCCTATTCTGGAAAAGGTATATGGATGATATATTGATGATCTGGGAAGGCACACCAGATACATTACCAGAATTGCATACATGGATTAACAATCAAAACAAATTCCTAAGGTTCACCTATACTGCGGATGAGAAGACACTTGACTTCCTAGACCTCACCATCTATGAAGAAAACAACAATCTACAAATAAAGACTTTCTATAAACCAATCGCTAAAAACAGCCTCCTCTCATTCAACAGCTTCCACCCGTGGCCCCTTAGAGAAAATCTCCTATACAGCCAATTCATGCGGATTAGGCGAAATTGCAGCAACACGCAGGTGTATAAAAAACAAGCAAAAGATTTGAGTGAGAAACTTAAAGAAAGGAACTATTCTAACAAGATCATCCAAAAATGTCAAAAAAGAGCAAGACATCAGAACCGCAATAGCCTTTTAGAAATCACAACCAAAGCAACAGAAACAGACATCTTGACATGTGTAACAACATACAACACAGCAACAAAGATGGTGAAGAAGATGGTCAACAGGAACTGGCATTTCCTCACCTCAGGCACCCTCAATTGGGCAAAACCCAGATTTGCAAATAAGAGATCTAGGAACAACTGGGACTTACTAGTTCACACCAGGCTGAGACAGAAACATGTCCCAAAAGAACTCTCACCTATTGCCTGAAGTGGAACACCAGTCACAGGACACTACCCTTGCTGTAACTGTTCTGTATGTAAACTTACCAAAGTAACAAAAACTCTACAATCAACCAAACTTTTTGAGTGGAAAGCTGTTTTCCGCTGGTCTCCTTGGGGGCACACGCATAGGACACACTCAGGACTACACCTCCCACTTCTCCTGCAAAAACTACATCTCCCCACGGGCTTAGCGAGTGGACGCGCTAGAAAAGGAGAGTGCCGACCCGCGGTCCCCCGTAGCTGTTTTCCGCTGGTCTGCTTGGGGGCACACACGTAGGACATGCTCAGGACTATACCTCCCACTTCTCCTGCAAGGACTACATCTCGTGACGGGCTTAGCGCGTGGACGCGCTAGAAAAGGAAAGTGCTGACCCGCGACGCGGGACGCGTGCGGGGACGCGCCCGGGCCAAGAGTGGGTCCGTCCACGCCCGTCGGAGGCTGGGCTGAGCCCGTTCTCTAACGCCCAGGCCCCAACACAAGGTACTGTGAACTTATACCTTCTTGGCAACATGGTGAAAAGGAAAAGCAACTTGGAAAAAGCGGGTGGGGGGGGGGGGCAGTAGCTACACTGGACGCTTTTTTATCCAGAGCAGCGAGTGTACTCACTCACGAAATCGAACTCACACAGAGGCAATTATCCTTAGAGCCCCTCTTGCTTCCATCAAACTCTCCCACAGGATGTCCAATAGAGGAGACTCGGCATACCCAGTCACTACAAACAACCACATCCCCTAGCCTACCTTGTACTGGGGTGGAAATATTGTCATTCTTACCAGCCGCTCCTGATGTATCTAGTAGGGGGCCTGAGTACTCTATACTTATTGACCCCTCCAACGATCCACCAGCTAAGCGGCAAAGGGGTGGTGGCACAGCGAAGCCCAAGGCGAAGCAAATTATCCCAAATCAATCCCAGAAACCTAAGCTGGAAACGCCAAGACATTCACTGAGACTCCCTCATCTCCACCCAGCGTAAATACTGTACTCCCACATGTAACGGTGGACGATGCGTTCTGGTCTGGAGTTAGTAAATTGATGACTTCTTTGCTGGAGCCAATTCTAACTAAGCTGACAGCCATTGGAGAGTGCCTAGCCGCTCTGGAGGCCATAAAAACCCTGCCCCAACGTCCCCCGGAGCGCCCGCTTGAAGAGAGGGTTCCCGCAAGCGCCACCACGGACAAGACATTATATCAGGCCAGCAGTAACCTGGAGTTGCGAAGGCCAACTTTATTGCGTTCTCCATTAATTCCAGCCACACTGCCCAGTGGGCCACCTCAACCAGCTGCTGCCTGCCAGCTCACTGGCAAGGAGATCCAATCCGTAACATCACCAGGTTTAATGGGCATGGTACGACAGGTTACAAAGCCCTGGGGGGGGGTGCGGGGGTGCTGGTGGTGACTTACATGTATATCAGCTACATGGTAGCCCAAGGATGCGCGTCAATAACAAATCCCATCAACCGCAAAAAGTTCTACATCTCCCTCCTGCAGCTTCTTCTCTAGTCTTGGTTTTGGCAAACGTACCACCATTACGGGACAACCAGCTTGAATCCACCCCACAGCTAATGGACAAATGCTTGCACTGGCTTTCTCAGCATTTAATGGACAAAGGAATGAGAAACTATCCGTTACATCGCAAGATCATCATGGCCCTGAGAGTGGGCTGGGTTGGCAGATCCACTAAATCCATTGAGGGTGACTGTGTGGTGGTGAACTTTAACAACGTATACGTAGGCAGCACTCTTTTAAGTAATCGCCAGAGAATGTCACCCAGGTGCACCCAGATCATACCCTTATCCCTTGAATACTTTTACATGCAGGGATTAACACAGGGAAGAGAGCAGAGCCAAAGACAAGGCCACCACTCAAGTAACGGGGGGAATCACAGTAGCTCCGTGAGGGTGGGGCTCCACAACAGATTTGCAGCTCTCTCAGATCTGGAGACCTGTGATTGACTAACCCCAGTCACTTGTCCACTCTCTGAAAGTGCCAACGCCCCAGATATCCTGGCCCCTATAAGTCAGGGGAGTCCCCTGAGTCCCCAGATCCCGAGCTCAGCAAATATTAGTAAAAATAGACTAACTTCTTGGAATGTAGCTGGAATCACTCAAAATTTAGGAAAGGAACAGTGGCATAAACTTTGGCATCCCCTTGAGGTCATCTGCTTTCAAGAAACTTGGACTGTGGAGCCCATTTTTGTCTCAGGTTACCGGTCCTTTTATACAGCCGCAGTCGACTCTACGTCAGGCAGAGCGAAGGCGGGGTTATTAACTTTGATACCTAACACCTTCTCCCTGCAAGTAAGGATGGTAGGATCCCAGAATAAACACTTTCACCTGCTCCTATTTGAAGTCTTAGATGACAGCCCCTGGCTTTTAATTAACTTCTATAACAACGAAACGGGGAGCTGCAGGAAGTTAGTGGTGGAGGATCTAAATAGAGAACTGGACAAAGTAAATTCTTCCATAAAAAAGGGCCCTCTTAATATTACCTTGGTGGGGGACTTCAATGCTCACCTTTGTAAGTTTAAAGAGGCTACGGTGTGCGGGCTCACAGACCATCAGGGCAACTCTCTTCTTCACTTCACGCATAATGATTATGGTGATAGTCTTAACAAACTCCTTTATATAAGAGACTTGGGAATATCAAACAACATAGAAGGGAGAACCATAGAGAAAACATTTAGGAGGACTAGTTACGAGTCTACCATTGACTTTATTTTAGTTTCCTCGACAATTAGTGGGAAAGTTGCCCACATACACACCACTTTCACCTGTTACAGTGACCACGCAATCTTACTTAGCCACCTAAACATCCCTTATAAGCAGAATAAACAGCAACAGATAGCTGGAAACATCTCCCTAACCAGGAAAAACGGGCATCAACTTAAGTGGGTGCAGGTGGTGAAGCAGAACCTGGCACATGCACTTATAGCACAAGTAAAGGAAAACATCTTACTATGTCTATCGGCGGAGCCTGTTCCAGCACTACTAGTGTCTCAGTTTAGGGTCCTGCTAGAAAAATTAAAACACGCACTCACTCGCCCCAACCGTGCCAATGGTCTAATGGCCAGAGGCTGGTTCAACTCACCTTGCTCGCAAGCCAGAAGAGCACTTGCTAACGCCCTAAAATCCCAGCCAAGAGACCCAGTTCAGATAAGTAGGTTACGCAGAGACTATAAGATTGCTAGAAGAGAAAGAGAGAAGGAAATTAGGGAGAAAGCTTGGGACGATCTACAGCAAGCTGCAAATTTGGGTAGTAACAGCGACTTCTGGAAAGCCATAAATGCTCCCTATTTTAAAGACCCTAAAGACCCATCCCTGGACGTTCACGTAAGTGAGGACGCTTGGGTAGGATATTTTGAAGGTATATTTGGCCTTGACACCTCCAAGGCCTCCCTGCCACTTGATGCAATCCACCATCCGCAAGGTTCTTTAAAATTCTCACTGGACGACGTCATAAAAGGTTTGGAGGCTTGCGTCCCAGGAAAGGCAATGGGGCCAGATGGGGTGCCGATTGACCTCTTTCAAGATAATTATGAGCTGTGGGCCCCCCTACTGACCAATGTAATCAACAGCATAATGATAGAGGGCCCCCCACCATCCTGGAAGCACAGCATAATAGTCCCGATCTATAAGAAAGGGGACAGAAGTAGCCCAAAGAACTACAGACCCATCTCCCTACTGGATACCACGGCCAAACTCATGGGTCGGATCTTACTGGCTAGACTAGAGGACCGGGCCCAGGAACATAACATCTTGATGCAGGCCCAATATGGTTTCCAGAGGGGGAAGGGGACTGTTGATCAATGCCTCAACCTCTCACTATGTATTGATAAATACACCAAAGGAAAAGGCGGGAAGATCTACATGGCCTTCATGGACCTGACAGCGGCCTTCGACTGTGTATTCCATCATAGGCTGTGGTCCATGATGGAAGAGATGGGGATTGATCCACCAATACTACTTTTCATCCGACAGCTATATGCCAATGCCACCGCCTGCGTTAGGTATGGCATCACTGGGGAATGCACACGCCCATTCAAGATCGAGAGAGGAAACAGACTCCTCCTGGGTACCTAGTGCTGCACCACTCGCATTAGGGTTTGAGGTAAAGGAGGTACAGAAAGCGATTGAGGGTATGTCTGCACGGAAAGCCCCTGGTCCCGATGGGATACCTGTGGACCTCTATAAATCAGACTCTGTTACATGGGCGAAAATTTTAACAAAGGTGTTCAATGCAGCTACAAGGGTAGGCCTACCCTACTCATGGACAACGGCGGTGATTTTGCCAATTTATAAAAAAAGGTGCCATGGACGATCCTGCCTGTTATCGCCCGATTTCTTTATTGGATTCCGCAGCAAAAATAATGGGCAAGGTAATCTTAGATCGTTTAAGCATTTGGCTGGAAGAAAAAGACGTGTTGTCCGAACTGCAATTTGGCTTTCGTAAGGGCAGGGGTACAGTGGAGCAATGTATGAACCTACTCATGATCACCAACAAATATACCCTAGCCAAAAAAGGGCGTACGTTTTTGGCTTTTATGGACTTAGCATCCGCTTTTGATAGGGGACATAGGCCAAAACTGTGGCAATTGTTGCTTGAAATTGGGATGGACAGGAACTTAGTATGTTTTTTGCATTGGTCCCATCTAAATTTGACTGCCTCGGCAAGATATAATGAGAACGGCTCCCTAACTAAAGCTTGGAAGGTAAAAAGAGGAGTGAGGCAGGGGTGCATTCTTGCACCGGTTTTATTTACACTTTACATAAACAAGTTGGGGGCAGTGCTATCAGACTCATGTTTAGACATCCCGAGAGTAGGTTCTAAATTAATTCCAGCTCTTTTATATGCAGATGATGCAGTTTTACTTGCCAGGACCCCGATTGCTTTGAAATGTTTAGTTAATACTTTTATTGATTTTATGGTTGCTCTCGACCTTGCGGTCAACTTTACTAAATCTCACATAATGTCAATTGGTAATCTAAAGCGGGAGAACAAATCCCTTACATGTAAAGGTGGAGTGCTGACCAATGTACCAACTTACCCATACCTGGGTGTGTTATTCGATGAAAATGGCAGTTGGGTGGCACAGCGTGCACTAAAGAAAAACACTTTAGCAAGAGCCGCAGGAGCCTCACTGGATTTTGCTAGAAGATTAGGGAGTAAAACCATACCACTACTGCTGCAGATTTACAATGAGAAATGTGTCCCCATGGCAGTGTATGGTAGCGTGGTATGGGGCTACAAGGAATGCAATGAACTACAAGGAGTTGAAAATAAACACCTACGTAAACTCTTAGCTGCTCCTTCCAGCATTCCAGCCTTTATGGTACATGGGGAATTAAGGCAGGGCTACATTACAGATAATATTGCTGCAGCGCCCTTGATTTGGTGGCTAAAAATGTGGTCTAGAGATAAGCCAAACCTAAATCAAATTATTTTAGATGACTGCATGATGCTAGACAGAGTTGCAGATATTCCCTGGTTAAGCTATTTTTCTCGGCAGCTTTCAGCTCTAGGGCAACCAGAGCTATTTAATCAACCAAGAAAGCTGCACCCCGAGGATGTGAAAGCTATAAAAACTCAATTCTTAACTAGGAGAAATCTGGATAGGGAATTAAACTAACTTAAGAAACCTACATGCAGACATTATATTATTATAAGTCCTGGGATTTTAAATCGAACTTTTTGGTCTTTTGTTAATAACTTGCATCATCGTTATCTTTTATCCAGATTTAGATTTAATTGTATCCACTGGTCCCTCACTGTACCTAAAGGTTTCTCAAAGTTAGGAACCCTACAGCCATGTGCATGTGATAATTTCTCTGACCAAGATCTGTTGCATTTTATGTTTTTCTGTGGTTTTTATACTGAGTTGCGAGCAAAACATATTGGACCACTTTTTAGAGATTGCTATTTAGCACAAGTAAGACCAGCACTGATTTACCTACAAATGCTTTCTTCCCCACTCATTTGTTACGGGGTTGCAAGTTTCTTATCAGGGGCAATACGTAGAAGAAAAAATATGGGCTGATAACAGCAATGGCTTGGGAAAACGTTTTTATTATATGCATGAATTTTATCTGTGCTTTTAACCACATTCGTATTGTAGTTTTAAAATCAAAATGTATGTGTTCTTCCATGTGAAATGTACTTTTATGGCCAGAACGTGGCCGAATAAAGTTTTTTATTGATGATATAAGCAGAATAAACAGCAACAGATAGCTGGAAACATCTCCCTAACCAGGAAAAACGGGTATCAACTTAAGTGGGTGCAGGTGGTGAAGCAGAACCTGGCACATGCACTTATAGCACAAGTAAAGGAAAACATCTTACTATGTCTATCGGCGGAGCCTGTTCCAGCACTACTAGTGTCTTAGTTTAGGGTCCTGATAGAAAAATTAAAAGACGCACTCACTCGCCCCAACCGTGCCAATGGTCTAATGGCCAGAGGCTGGTTCAACTCACCTTGCTCGCAAGCCAGAAGAGCACTTGCTAACGCCCTAAAATCCCAGCCGAGAGACCCAGCTCAGATAAGTAGGTTACGCAGAGACTATAAGATTGCTAGAAGGGAAAGAGAGAAGGAAATTAGGGAGAAAGCTTGGGACGATCTACAGCAAGCTGCAAATTTAGGTAGTAGCAGCGACTTCTGGAAAGTCATAAATGCTCCCTATTTTAAAGACCCTAAAGACCCATCCCTGGACGTTCACGTAAGTGAGGACGCTTGGGTAGGATATTTTGAAGGTATATTTGGCCTTGACACCCCCAATGCCTCCCCGCCACCTGATGCAATCCACCATCCGCAAGGTTCTTTAAAATTCTCACTGGACGACGTCATAAAAGGGTTGGAGGCTTGCGTCCCAGGAAAGGCAATGGGGCTAGATGGGGTGCCGATTGACCGCTTTCAAGATAATTATGAGCTGTGGGCCCCCCTACTGACCAATGTATTCAACAGCATAATGATAGAGGGACCCCCACCATCCTGGAAGCACAGCATAATAGTCCCGATCTATAAGAAAGGGGACAGAAGTAGACTAAAGAACTACAGACCCATCTCCCTACTGGATACCACGGCCAAACTCATGGGTCGGATCTTACTGGCTAGACTAGAAGACTGGGCCCAGGAACATAACATCTTGATGCAGGCCCAATATGGTTTCCAGATGGGGAAGGGGACTGTTGATCAATGCCTCAACCTCTCACTATGTATTGATAAATACACCAAAGGAAAAGGCGGGAAGATCTACATGGCCTTCATGGACCTTACAGCGGCCTTCGACTGTGTATTCCATCATAGGCTGTGGTCCATGATGGAAGAGATGGGGATTGATCCACCAATACTACTTTTCATCCGACAGCTATATGCCAATGCCACCACCTGCGTTAGGTATGGCATCACTGGGGAATGCACACGCCCATTCAAGATCGAGAGAGGAGTCAGACAGGGCTGTGTGCTCGCCCCTTTTCTTTTCTCCATCTATACAAACGGGGTTGGGGCTGTCCTGACTGACTCCCCTCGGGACGTGCCCACCTTTGATAGCACTACCCTTCCAATATTGGCTTATGCTCATGATGCCGTGCTAAGGTCCAGGACTGGGGTAGCCCTGCAAGGCCTGATAACAACATATGCCTCATTCATTGCCTCACTAGACCTACGGGTGAATGAGTCAAAATTGTTCATCATTATAGCACCTGGAGATTTGAAACCCCCTTGTTTCCATCTGGGATCAAAGAAAATCGAGGTAGTAGAATCCTTTCCATACCTGGGTGTACTATTTGATAAAAATCACTCTTGGGAAAACCTGGTTAGCGCCAGAGCCCTTGGTATGGAAAGAAGTCTCCAAGCAATTAAGGGCTTTGCGAAAAAGCTGGGTACAAGTCCCCTGGTCCCCATTAAAAAGATATACATTGCAAAAACAAAGGCAGCGGTGATGTATGGGGCGGGAGTCTGGGGGATGGCCAAGATTGAGAAACTTCAAATATTAGAAGATAGCTTTTTTAAAAACAGGGTGTCGCTCACCCAGTCCTGCTCCAATTTTATCTTACATAGCGAACTGGGGCACCTTATATGGCAGATTCAATTAGACTGGCCCCAATTCTGCTATGGATTTCAATCTGGCGTAGGACTACTGTTAATTTAACGCAGCGCATAATTGATGACTGCTTGAAACTGGAGCATTATAACAAGATCGGCTGGCTCAGTTACGTAGAGGCGGAACTGAGCGCAATCGGATTGGGTGATTTATTCAGGGAACCTGCATCCTGTAGAATGGTTTCTAAACAGAAAATCACTGAGGCATTTATGCAGAGG
Source organism: Calotriton arnoldi (assembly GCA_963921515.1). NCBI lineage: Eukaryota > Metazoa > Chordata > Amphibia > Caudata > Salamandridae > Calotriton > Calotriton arnoldi. Next base: position 2,670,541 of record CAWUFW010000509.1, read on the forward strand.
GCAAACTTTACTCGCAGAGAAAAGAATCGGCATCAAAAAGGGTTAATTGTATATGACCTCACCCCCCAAAGAGAAGAGGGTTGTTTCTCATATTTATCTAGTATTGCGTCTAGCCAACACAGATTCATTCTCCTTTGCTTTTGCATGAACCTCATTCCTCTGATGATAGGGTTCCCAGAGAAGCAATTTAAACACGCAGACTTGATTCCATGCCCATGCAATAATCATTCGTCCCAGTCAGATCTTCACCTCGTATTGTTTTGTAAATGTTATCAGTTAGAAAGAGAAGCTTTCATTCTTCCAATTTTAAGGCCTTCCAATTTTAGTCAATGCAGGGGGGCACTGTATTTTTAAAAATCTTTTTCAGATCCATTTGTCTGTTTTTCTGTAGCCACCTTTTTATGGGCATGCATGAGAAAGAGAAAGTCCCATGGTAGCCTGGGAAAGTAATCAATTAAATTTTGTAATTCTGAAAATAACGTATACAAAAGAGGCACTGGGCATCTTAACTACTAAAGCCTCACTATGATCTGGAAGTTTATCTGTTGCATAATATTTGATTGTAGTCTGTATAAAATGTGTTTGTAATGAATTTGTGCTTTTATGACCACTACCAAGTGATCGAATAAAGATTTTAAAGAAAGAAAGAGTGGACACTTAAACGACACACAAACTGTAACACAACTCATGTGGTGTATATGATCACGTGCCCTTGCCAACTCAAATACATCGGGATGACTTGCCGAAAGATCACAGAGCGAATTTGCGAACATCATAGCAACATCAAATGCAAGAAATGAGCCACCTGTATGAGCAATCACTTTCTGAATATAAAATACACTGTAGATGACATCCATTGGGTCATCTTAGAAACTCTTGATTCAAGATACCACAATGCAGAAAACAATCTTTTAGAGAAAGAACAACAGTGGGTGTACTGCCTTAAAACATATGACAATGGACTCAACGACACTATACCGTGGTTGTCTATAAAACATTAAGAAAGATCACAAGGTCTTATCATGAACCTATTTGAACCTCAGATGTAGCAATAAGATGAGGATCCCAATCAGTAGAATTCCAGTGAATATCGCATTACTATATATTCTAGTAACCCTATAAAGTAACGGATTTATAAGACAATGAATATCGCATCACTACACATTCTAGCAACCTGACAGAGTAACGTATTAATAAGACATGTGGTTTCAGGGACATAGACAACACCGTCAATCCTTGCATTTATTTTTAATTTATTAGTTAATTAAATCATGCGCAGCACACTTTTTAAATTCACAATTACATTTTTGTTCGATATGATATCACTCATTTATTTAATTATGGCAGCCTTCTTTCCTCAATGAATGAATACAATCCCTGAAAATACTTCTTTTATGTCCATTACCCAAGGACAAGCTCAACCTTAAAACCTTCCGGTGAAATCAAGTTTATTTTCCGGGACCCAGGAGGCAGTGTCAGCAGAGACACGCTAAGAGCAGCACACAGGTTTCCAGAGATACCGAGACCTCCAATATAGACTCTACGGATAAGATAAAGTGTCTTTCCACTTACCCATTCCTCTGTGTATTGCAGGGTACGCTACCTTTTCCCCCCTTATACCCGAAGGAGCAACAGATGACTGTTCAATAAGGTAACTAATTCCTATTTTTACTATCGCCACCTACGAACATGATTGAACATCACGGCACACACCGGATGTCTATTCAAAATAGAGTTATTGCCTACCAATAACTAATAGGCGAACCATAACTTTTTGGGGCATAAGGACACTGCTGTGATGTACCAGACGTAGCCGAGTTGTGTCTTTGTAGTTTCTTTATTAGATCTTGAGTTACATGTTGGTTTCCATGTAAAGCAGCCTGGTAATACATGTACAGCAGCCCCACCAGGAGCAGCCTGCCTGCTGCTCAGCCCATCTTCAACTGTCACACCTCACCACACAGGCACCCAAACATTCCATGCATCTCCATCACACCAACATTCCACTCAGAACACTTACACTGGCTGAGCAGCTAAGGCCTAGTTAAGATAGGAGTAACATGAGTACATAGGCAGGATATAACATATCCTCCCCCTTTTAAATGGAAACTAAAATAAACAATGCTAAGTGGGAACAACCATACACAAAAATGTACATATGCAGAAAATAGTTCAAAACTCAGGGATGCAAAGTAAAATACATCTCGAGAGAGTCTGAACAATTAAGAAAACAGAAAGGATGAATAAGTCAATACTAAAGAAATATCACCCATTCTCCCCCATTATAAAAACCATGAAAAAATAATTTGTAACATGTAGCAACAGGTGACACGCACCCCGAGAATTCAATCCCTAATACCAGGGGAACAAAAAGAGTGTAGACTGGATTCCTCACCTAAGGAATTAAAATGTACGCTGTGAAAATGGGACTAAAACCCATCTTGACACCCCTCATGTAAGGGTCAAACACTTGCAGAAATGGGAATGAAATCCATAAAGTCATCCCTCGTGTAAGGGTTTTTAATGTAACTAATGTGAACCGTGTAAATGGGACTGACACCCATTGAACCACCCCTCGTGTAAGGGTCATGTAATGTACTGCTTAGAAATGGGACTAAAACCCATTCCCGTCCCTCATGTAAGGAAGTGTACCATGTAAAAATGTGAATACAGGCCAATTCCACCTATATTACGATCTGACCAGGGAATGTGCGTAACTACAAACCAAGAGATGGGTGACCACCACCCACTACAACATTTATGCCCACCCTCATGTAAGGGTGTGTAAAGTCCAACCAAAAATAAACGGGCGACCACCCACTAAGACAAAAGAACCACTAATGTAGGGTTACCAATAAGACGTAAGAAAATGGGCAAACACTACCCATGAACCAATCCTATGTAGGATATGTGACGTGCTAAGATCCAATGTATAGCCAGAACATGTATATAATGTAAGAATATTGTCCTAACAGACAATATGAACATAAAGGGATAAACATGTGACCACATCACCAAAAGGAAGAGTAGCCAAGTAGAGTAGCACGTGCAATATAAGGTTCGGTGAAAAACCTGCTCACAAAAGACTACACGCTAGGCATGTAAAACATTTGTCAATGGAGTGCCCCCTTCAACTTTGAATGTTTCCACAATACATTAAGGTGTGCCTGTCACCGAAATAGACTGTGACAAGCCAGACCCCAAAAGCGTGTCAGTGACCCAATCCGGTGTGCGTGTCACCATAGTAAAAAGAGCACATCAGTTTCACCTGGTAGACAAATCTACAGGAAAGGTGACCGTAAGGAGATGAGCGTATCTCCACATTGGCATGTAACACGCTCCGTATGCCCCACAAGTGGTGTGCGTGTAACCTTTCTGGGGGGAACACACCAGTCTTAAACCGTAGGGAGAACTGCTCGTGAGTCGACTGCCCTCCGAATCTAACCCAAAATGGCGGTTGCTGAAAACTTCTGGGTAAATCGTTTTTTGTGCAATGTGCTTGGTACACACCGACATGATAGTGCTTGAACAACCAGCTGAAATGCGGAGCATTAAACACAGTTTCATTGGTAAAGTAGAGACGTGCGTGCTGCCCCAGTCTCGGAACTTGCGTGCAGCCTCCAAACCAAAGATGGCGGCACACAGTGGTGATGCGCGCAGGGTAGCTCAAGGCGCGTCATGCTCGAAAACGTCTGACATCAGCTTTGAAGCCATACGGAAGGACGGCGTCATAGAAGATCTCTTGCTACTCCACGTGTCTCCCTGCTTAAGGTAAGATGCACGCGGTTTTTTAAAATGGCAATAACCGTCATGCCAAACGGTCATAGTACCAAAGGTGCAGCAAGTTTAAATTGTACAAAAAAAAGACTTGCTAACTTGTATTAAAACATTTTTTTTACTCATGAGTGACCCCTCACATGTTCTCATGCTGAGCCGGAATATAGCTGCGAGAGAGACACAGCAGTTGACCGCTTGCGTGAAAGCAAATAAAAATGCATTCATATGCCGCTTCTGGGTAGCCACTCATATCTTTATCACTCTGATGCACCGTAGTGGCAGACACTTTCACAAGGCAGTCTGAAAAGCACTATTACATTGGTGTATGAAACTAGGATCTGCTTCTCATGGTTACCCCCCACTTTTTCCTTGATGTTACACTGTTTTTGACTAGTCTTGACTGGGATCCTGCTAATCTGGACCCCCGTCTATCTGCTTTCTCCCTAAAATGTATTGACATGTATTTAGGTACACTCCAGATTGGATACTGGGGTACCCTTATAAGTCCCTAGCATATGGTACACATGTACCCAGGGCATAGGTACCCCAGAGGCCCCCATGGGCTGAAGCATGTATTATGCCACCCATGAGAGGCCATGCAAAATGTAACTACAGGCCTGCCATTGTAACCTGTGTAAGATGGTGCATGCACCACTTACGTTAGATATAAGTTTAGTATATCTATAGGTCACTACACTTAAAACCTATAAGTCACCCCTATAGCAGGCCTTAACAATCCTGAAGGCAGGGTGCTGGGTTTTACGTGGGAGGGGGTGCCCCTGCATAAGCAGAGCCCCTCTACAGCCTTCAGAGACCATTCTCCAGGGTTGTCTGTGGCACAGCCAGACATATAGGTAGAGGTGCATTATATCCTCGCGGTAAATGCGATCTCGAAAATGGCTGAAACAAAACAAGTCGTGTTTGGTATCAAACACCTTGAAATCATACCTCCACACTGGTAACCGGTGTGGGAGGTATGATTCCACCCTTCTGAAGCAAGCTTCGTGGGTCCCTGGTCTTCCCGGTACCAGCCTTCTCGACCCCGACAGCACAAAATGGTTGCTGCTGACCAGAGACACATTTCTGCCCTCCTGCTGCTGAGCCAAGCTTGAGCAGAGGAAGGCAGCACAGTAGGCATCCTGTCACAGGGAGGTGTGACCACCTCCCAGACAGGATTTAGTGTATTGGAGCTGGGTGGGTGCACTTCCAAAGTGCCTGAAAGTCTGCACAAGGGGCACATTTGGTGTCCCTGTGCATAGTCCAGCTCAAACCAGTGCTGGGAGCCGTTGGCTCCTGCTCTGGCGCGAAACTGGACAAAGGACATGGGTGTAACCCCCCCCCTGTCCTGACCCTCCCCTGGGAGGGTCCCCTGAATCTGTCCAACCCTCTCCCGTGGGTAAAAAAGGGCTTACCTGGCTGTAAGACCCTAGATTCGACATGGACAAGATTCTGAACAAGAAACCACTGACCTTCGACGGTCTGCACACTCTGGACTTCGCTGGACTTCGACTGGGCCCAACTTCATCTCCCTCTCCGTCCAAAGCATTGTCTGTGCCCGTGCACCATACAGGCTCTGTGCAGGACCTGTGGAGCATCAAGGACAACTGAAGTATCTCCCTTAGGGTGAAGGAGTCACTCCCCTGCGTTTGCAGGCACCGTAACGCAACTGACTGGTCTGCTGATCCTGAGCTCCTGCAGACACCAAAGGCTCCAGCAACACAGGAGGTGGGTTTCTAAGTTCCTTGAAGTTGAGCTGCCCTCTCACCAAGTTTGAGGCCATTATCTTTCGTGGGGACCGCATAACTCAAACCCCTGTGCACCACGTACATTTGCAAGTGCATATACTTGTTGGTGTTCCCCAACTTCCTGCATTAGGCTGTCAATAGCCCCAACCTCTGCGCACATTTCGCACAAAGGACTTTGGCCTCCTTGTACTCTGTGCCCTGTGAGCTGTTGTTTGGTGAAACTGCTAGAGGTCCCCTCGCGACTCCTGTGCCTTCGGCCTGTGGGTCCATTTGAGGGAAAATCCTGATTTTCTTGGGCTCCCCTGGTTGCTCCAGGCCTGCCCTGACTCCCCTTGCTGTGGTGAGTCCCCTGGTCCTTGCTGGGCCAGACCGTAACCTTCTTTGACCTTCTTCATGGGTTGCTGTTGCCAAGGCTTGTTGGTGCTCCCGCTGGACACCGACCCCTCAGCACTCGACATCCTTTGTGGATCAGCTTGTATCCGGCTCCTGGTCATCCTCGATGTCTCCTGGTCCCTGCAGCTGTAGAGTCAAGGTCTCCTTCTTCGCACCTGAAGCACCCGACATCGGTGGGCATTCGTCTACCGAGCCCCTGGTCACTTCTGAGTGACCCAGACTCTGTCCCCTCTGCTTTCAGGTTCCTTCCATCAAGAATCCACCTGCGGATTCCACCGGACACTTTTCTTCTTTCCAGTAGTGGCATTTCTTTGAAGACTCCCATTGAGAACGACAGCAGTTTCCGACGCCACTTCAACCCTATGCACCCGGCTTCCCTGGGATAGGTAACTCTGGTACTTCGGTATCCACGGGTGGGGTGGCTCTCCAACCTTCTATGTTCCAAAGGGTTTCCTTGTAATCCACTTATAAGGGTCCTTAAACTTTAAAACTGCAACCGCGACTCTCCCATTGAATTGTATGTAGCACGCGGTCGTGTTCTCACACTGCACCCGTCCTCCGTGGGGTCCCTACTCACTCACCTTGGGTGGTTCCTTGGGGTCCCAGCGATTATACATCCTCTAGACACTGTCTTGACTCGAGTCGTGGTTCTTATACCACTATTTTCATATATGATTTGGTGTCCCCCTGGAGCCCACTGTGTATTAGTGCTACTTACTATTGTGTCTGTGCTACAGTCCTGTGTGCTTTGTGTTTATCTGCGTGTAGCAGATACTGTGAGGTATTTAAGGTGTTATAATAATAAATATATATTCTTATAACTACTGTGTGGTTCTTCTTTCATTTAACCAATACAATAAGGTTGCATTCTGGTAAACCAAGCTGCTTAACATTCCTTCAAGACTAAGCCTTAAGGCTGCTCTCCACAGCTACCACTTGGATAGCTTTCTAAGGTTATCTTTGACCTCTTAAATCACCATAAGGGTTGTTTGGACTGGTGCAAGGTGCCCACTTTAATTAGTGGACATCATATACCAGGCCAACTTCTCACATTGGTGGCAGCAGTGGGATTCAATCCTGCATTGTTTTACCAGATAAATCTTTGTATTGATTAACTGAAAACCACTAAGTACTAGGTACATATAATACTAGCTGAGAATAAGTAAGTTCTACTGAACTTAGGGTTGGGTAAGTCAAGGGTCTAGCACACCCTTTCTCCAACCTCAGAGAGTTTAGTTCCCACTAGGTTAGGTAGGTGCAACACCTCACCACACTTAGTATATCTTCTAAAGGAGATGCCAGTGGCTCTCTGCCCTCTAGATACAGTGAGCTTTCATTCCAAGAATTGAAAGCCATGTGTGCCTCTAGAAAGCTGAATTGTATAAACAGAAACAGTGGTTCCTGTGGGAAAAAAATGTGTGTGATAGTAATACTTATGTGTGCAATTGCAATGTAAATAAGGGTTAGGTCGATATCCAAAGGAGAAAAACCATATACAACTCAGTATTTGGTACGAACAATAGTTGTTTATGTAAATATAAAAAGCAATTTTCTCAAATCAACAGTGCAATGTGTCCCCAGTGAACATGGAACCTAAAGAAATTGGTGACATATTTGTGACATATACATTTGGTTTCCAACAAATTGTTAAAGTCGACCATCAAAAGAAATTTATAATAGAAACAGCGTCCTTATATAGTAATAGGCGCTGGTGAATGGTTCGCTTTGCTTGTGTCGACGGCGTTTCGACCCCTAAGGAAATGAGGGGTCTCTTCAGGACGTAGTGATATAGGGACATCTATAATACAAGAGGAAAAGAATATAATCAATGTGAGCCATGAAGGCAACAGCGTAGCTGTATTGGAACATATTGGGGCGGCCTGTACCTGAGACGGAAGATAGTCTGACAGCGTGAGGGATGTGCACCTCAGGGAGTGAGAAGTGTAAAAACGGGTTACTCACATGGGACCCAGCCGGGCACTGCACATGTGGTAGAGGGGATAAAAAATGAAGGAAAATGAACCAGTGGTCATTATTTATATAGCATCAAGAGGCGAGCAAGTATAAATGAGCAGAAGTGTTAATTGATATTGAACTTACCCCAGCGAGGGGAAGGGGAGCTGACAGGGAGACTGAGGCACAAGGTTGTGCAGCTGAATAAGCAGAAGAATGGAAACACGACAATCCGTGTAAACAAGTCTGGCCTCTGTGGAGGACAAGGGAGTATTACTACTGTTGCGGTTGTAACAATGTATAACAATTGGTCAAATAGCCAAAACCATAATTACCAGAAGAGAAAATTATAAGGGATCAGCGTTTCCAGAAAGAATACAAATGCTCCGACTTGCGGTAGCAAACAATGAGACTCAGGCCACGACAATCTGTGTACCTAAAAAAATGAAGAAGGGAATGGAGTTATAATAAACTGCCGCACTAGCTAGAAGTGCCTTGCTAGCTTAAACGAGTGAAGGAGGGCCTCTTACCTGTCTAATTAATTAGAGTCCGGAAATCATTGGCGCGTGCAGCCGCTACACGTCCGAGTGGAACCGCTTGTGTCAGTATCCACTTATACAATGAGAAGGTGCGAGACTCGAGCCGTAGCTAAATGCCTTTCTTGTCTCGCACACGCAGTGTGATAAAGGTTCTTTGGGATAAGGATTGGTGAGAGGGGCGTCTCTCATAGGACATACAGAATTAGAACAGTATCGTTGCCTAACAGAAGCTCATTAACGATGATAATAATGTTTATGACCTTATACAACCTATGGTCAGTGGAAATATATTATTTTTACAATGTGGGCCAAACATAATGAAACAATACATAGTGCACAACGTATGATGCGACTTTTACGGACACGTGTGGCAGTTCATACATATTCTTGTAGCGGTATATTGACGACATTTTTCTAATTTGGTCTGGTAGTGAGATTGAATTCCACGAGTTCGTAGATTACCTCAATAACATCCAGAAATACCTCACGTTCACATCTATGATACACAAGTCAGCCATAGCATTTCTAGACCTCTGCATCAAACATGAAAAAGGCACCCTCTACACGAGTCTTCATAGGAAACCGACAGAGAGGAACACTCTCTTGGCATACAGAAGTCATCACCCACGAGCACTAAAAGATGGTCTACCGTTTGGACAGTTTCTTCAGCTACGAAGAAACTGTTCACATAAGGAGGACTATATGAATGAAGCTCAGGTATTGAAATCTAAACTTCTGGCTAGAGGTTACGCAAACAGACTAATAAGAAAATCACTTAAACGTGCTTGGTTTTGCCCGAGAGAGGAGCTCTTAATCACAAAAGAGAAGACCCCTAATGACAGACTTATCTGTGTTACCACTTTTGGAGTGCACACCAACAAGGTCCGGAATTTGATCACAAAAAATTGGGACTTAATAAACAACATTGACTCTACGATAGAATCCCTCATGTTTGCTTTTAAACGGGGCAAAAATATAAAAGACCATTTAATACGCTCCTCCACTGAGAGCAGTATTCTGCGGAAAACTGGTACCATAGAATCATCGTGGGGATTACCAGAATTGAAAGGACATTTTAAATGTGGCAACTGTGTTGCATGTGCTTTCACATTCGACACAAAGACATTTGAGTATGCGAATGTTAAACAGACACTAGATTTTTTCTCGAATTGCAACACACGTAACGTGGTGTACAGCGTATGGTGCCCATGTAATTTACCGTACATTGGGCAGACACAGCAACCCATCAAAGCGCGCATTGGACAGCATCGCAGTCGTATCAGATGCTCAGTACCTAATGCCCCACTGGTGACACACTATGCTGATAACAACCATACAGCAGATGAGATAAAGTGGCAGATTATTGACAAAGCTAAAGTTCCAGAAAGAGGTGGAGATATGACACAAATCTTGCAAAGATTAGAGTGTTGTTGGATAGAAAGGACTAACTCTATAGCCCAAGGTCTGAATTCGGCTGAAGAATGGAGAGGGTTTGTGGCCTCACTAGTGAACTAAGATACTAATACCACTTTTTAATTCATGTAAACTATTCTTCTATTTTGTCTTACATGGATCACAGCAATTTGCTATAAGAATATGTATGAACTGCCATATGTGCCAGTATGTCTGTAATAGGCGCTTCCTGAATAATGTCTCCCATTGCTGTATAAGTATTGTCTCATATTGTTTATAGCTCAGCAATCTGCTACAAGAATATGTATGAACTGCCACACGTGTCTGTAAAAGTCACATCATATGCTGTGCATTGTCTTGAATAATGTCTCCTATTGCTGTACGAGTATTGTTTCATTATGTTTGGGCCACATTGTAAAAATAATATATTACCACTGACCATAGGTTGCATAAGGTCATAAACATTATTAGCTCCTGTTAGGCAACGATACTGTTTTAATTCTGTATGTCTTATGAGAGACGCCCCTCTCAACTGCCATATGTGCCGGTATGTCTGTAATAGGCGTTTCCTGAATAATGTCTCCCATTACTGTATAAGTAATGTCTCATATTGTTTATAGCTCAGCAATATGCTACAAGAATATGTATGAACTGCCACACGTGTCCGTAAAAGTCGCATCATACGTTGTGCACAATGTATTGTTTCATTATGTTTGGGCCACATTGTAAAAATAATATATTACCAGTGACCATAGGTTGCATAAGGTCATAAACATTATTATCATCGTTAATGAGCTTCTGTTAGGCAACAATACTGTTCTAATTCTGTATGTCCTATGAGAGACGCTCCTCTCACCAATCCTTATCCCAAAGAACCTTTATCACACTGCGTGTGCGAGACACATGCGTGCATTGCATGATTGCGATAATTTATTGGCCACTCTACATGAGTCGTAATTATGCACCTCAGTGGACCACTAGTGTACTGTTCTCTTCCTTTTTTATCAGAATATGACAAATACAATACAGGGTCTGTCCTCCCTTTCCTTTTTTACGGAGGGAGCGCCGAAAACCGGAGCACACCGTCAGGCGGCTATCAACTGAGATGCCTGCCGTGAAGTCCGGTTTTGGCGCGCGCAAGGGAAAGGCATTTAGCTACGGCTCGAGTCTCGCACCTTCTCATTGTATAAGTGGATACTGACACAAGCGGTTCCACTCGGACACGTGGCGGCTGCAGGCGCCAATGGTTTCCGGACTCTAATTAATTAGACAGGTAAGAGGCCCTCCTTCACTCGTTTAAGCTAGCAAGGCACTTCTAGCTAGTGCGGCAGTTTAATATAACTTCATTCTCTTCTTCATTTTTTTAGGTACACGGATTGTCGTGGCCTGAGTCTCATTGTTTGCTACCGCAAATCGGAGCATTTGTATTCCTTCTGGAAACGCTGATCCCTTAAACTTTTCTCTCCTGGTAATTATGGTTTTGGCTATTTGACCAATTGTTATACATTGTTACAACCGCAACAGTAGTAATACTCCCTTGTCCTCCACAGAGGCCAGACTTGTTTACACGGATTGTCGTGTTTCCATTCTTCTGCTTATTCAGCTGCGCAACCTTGTGCCTCAGTCTCCCTGTCAGCTCCCCTTCCCCTCGCTGGGGTAAGTTCAATATCAATTAACACTTCTGCTCATTTATACTTGCTCGCCTCTTGATGCTATATAAATATTGACCACTGGTTCATTTTCCTTCATTTTTTATCCCCTCTACCACATGTGCAGTGCCCGGCTGGGTCCCATGTGAGTAACCCGTTTTTACACTTCTCACTCCCTGAGGTGCACATCCCTCACGCTGTCAGACTATCTTCCGTCGCAGGTACAGGCCGCCCCAATATGTTCCAATACAGCTACGCTGTTGCCTTCATGGCTCACATTGATTATATTCTTTTCCTCTTGTATTATAGATGTCCCTATATCACTAGGTCCTGAAGAGACCCCTCATTTCCTTAGGGGTCAAAACGCCGTCGACACAAGCAAAGCGAACCATTCACCAGCGCCTATTACTATATAAGGACGCTGTTTCTATTATAAAATTCTTTTGATGGTCGACTTTAACAATTTGTTGGAAACCAAGTGTATATGTCACAAACATGTCACCAATTTCTTTAGGTTCCATGTTCACTGGGGACACATTGCACTGTTGATTTGAGAAAATTGCTTTTTTATATTTACATAAACAACTATTGTTCGTACCAAATACTGAGTTGTATATGGTTTTTCTCCTTTGGATATCGACCTAACCCTTATTTACATTGCAATTGCACACATAAGTATTACTATCACACACATTTTTTCCCCACAGGAACCACTGTTTCTGTTTATACAATACGTACCCTGGTTCCGTGTGAGTAGGGTTTCCCTTGTTTCTGTTTTCGACGTCTAGAAAGCTGAAGACCGGGAGAACTGCAAACACCCACCGCCTCATAGAGGCCTTGCTGCTAGATGACCTTAGGAAGACCCCTGGGTCAGATGAACAGAAGAAAGTGGGTGGGACAGGGAATGAGGACAGGTCAGGCGGTGAAACCTTTTATGACCTAGACTCAAACCCTGGCCAGGAGGAACAAGATGATTCCCACCTGGACAACTCAGATCTTCAGGGAGATGTTGAAGAAGAAGGCCAAGATGTTCAGAGTTTACCAAGGAGATCTAGATCTCCCTCTGCAGAATCTCATCACTCAGCACAGTCTGTAGGGACCTCTGTATCTAGCAAGAGGGACCACTCTTATGACAGGGAGTACCAATTTCTGGAACTTGAGAAAGCTAAGCTTAGGCTCAGGCAACAGCAATTGGCCCTGGACAAAGAGTCCCTAGAAGTCCAGAGAGCTAGAAAAAAATTGGGACTAGAGTCCCATGGTGGCAACAACAGTGTCCCTAGAATTAAGGAACATTCCTTTGATAATAGGAATCTGAGCAAGATTGTCCCTCCCTACCATGTTGGGATGACATCCATAAATGGATAACTGCTTTAGAGAGGGTCTGTAAAGTTCAGAGGGTCCCTCAAGAGCAGTGAGCAGCTATCTTGTGGCTCTCCTTTGATGACAAAGGTAGAGATAAGCTCCTCACTGTTAGAGAAGAGGATGCTGACAATTACTTAGTACTGAAGAGTGCTCTCATTGATGGGTTTGGCTTAACCACTGAACAGTATAGAATTAAGTTCAGAGACACCCAGAAGGCACAGAATCAGGACTGGGTAGACTTTGTGGATAGTGCCATTAAGGCTCTGGAAGGCTGGTTGCTTGGCAGCAAAGTGAATGATTTCAAGGGATTGTACAATTTGATTATGAGGGAGCAGATCCTTAATAATTGCCAAAATCAGTTGTTGCATCAATACCTGGTTGACTCTGATCTGACTTCTCCCCAAGAATTGGGAAAGAAGGCAGATAGGTGGGTCAGAACCAGGGTGAAGCAGAGAAACCAGAACCATGGTGGTGACCAAAAGAAGCAAGATGCTAAAACTTCAGATAAGCATGGGGACAAAGGTAAAGAAGACAAGTCTTCATCAGGGCCCCAAAAACCTGCATCTGGGGGGGGAGTCAAAATCCAACAAAGGAAAAGGCAAGAATAAACCTTGGTGTTACTTATGTAAAGAAAAGACCCATTGGACAAAAGATGCCAATTGTCCAAAGGCCAGGGATTCAGCTTCAACCACCACTGCCCCTAAGGCAACTGCTCCCCCTAGTACAGTTTCAAGTGGTGGTACAGGGAACAAGGGAATAGTAGGGTTAACCTTTGGCTCTGAGATGGGTTCTGGCCGAGTCAAAACTCCAGCTCCGGCTTTACTTGTCTGTGATGGTGGCATGGATATTGCCACTTTATTTGTCAGTCCCAGTAACCTGGGCAAATACAGACAACAGCCTTTGATTAATGGTAAGGAGGCCATGGCATACAGGAACAAAGGTGCAAGTGTCACTATGGTGACAAAAGATCTTGTGGACCCTGAACAGATCATACTTGGTGAAATGTACCAGGTGACCAATGCTAACACTGTCAGGACTGATCATTCCTTGGCAATTGTTAATTTCAGCTGGGGAGGGGTAACCTGCCCAAAGAAAGTTGTGGTTAGCTCAGACCTTCCAGTGGAATGCTTATTGGGCAATGATTTGGAGACTTCAGCCTGGGCGGCTGAAGTGGAATTAAGGACTCATGCTGCAATGCTGGGCATCTCTGCAGATGTGTTTGCTGTGGCGAGGTCACAGGCCAAACTGATGTCTACTGAACAGGCCCTGGATTCTGAAAAAATGGACCAGGTGCCTTCCAAGAGAAGGAGCAGGAGGGGTAAGGCTGTGTCTTCCCCCCAGGCTCAGAGAGAGGATCAGTCTCTTGAGGGAAACGATCCCAGTCCCTGTGAAGGAACTGTCTCAGATGAACTGGAACCTGATCAGGTTGAGTTCTTGGGGACAGGGGGCCCTTCCAGGGCAGAACTGAGTAAGGAGCAGCCAACCTGCCCCTCTCTTGAACCCCTCAGACAGCAAGCTGCTGCTGAGGCTGCTGGGAGTGTCAGTGGATCCCACAGGATCTACTGGGATGAGGGACTCCTTTACTCAGAGGGTAGAGACCCCAAGCCTGGTGCCACCAGGAGGTTGGTCATACCTCTGAAGTTTAGGGGCTTCCTACTCACCTTGGCACATGACATTCCCCTAGCAGGACACCTAGGCCAAAGTAAGACTTGGGACAGGCTTGTCCCTCACTTTCACTGGCCTCATATATCAGAGGACACCAAGGAGTTTTGTCGCTCCTGTACCACCTGTCAAGCCAGTGGTAAGTCAGGTGGTACCACAAAGGCCCCCCTAATACCACTACCTGTGGTGGGGGTTCCCTTTGAGAGGGTTGGGATTTACATAATTGGTCCCATGAACCCTCCAACTGCATCTGGGCACAGTTATAGTCTAGTGGTGGTGGACCATGCCACTAGGTATCCAGAGGCTATACCCCTTAGAACCACCACAGCTCCTGTGGTGGCCAGGGCCCTCCTGGTAATTTTTTCCAGAGTGGGCTTCCCTAAGGAGGTCTTAACTGACAGAGGTAGTTAGGGGTCCCTTGTGATTGGTGAAGGAGGGATGGGAGTTACCTCTCAAACCTCCCAAGCAAGACATAGTGGACTATGTACTTGGTCTCCGCTCCAGGGTGGCTGAGTACATGAAGAAGGCCAGCAAAAACCTTGAGGCAAGTCAAGAATTGCAAAAAGCTTGCCATGACCAAAAGGCTGTACTGACTGTTTATCAGCCAGGACAGAAAGTACTGGTGTTGGAGCCTGTGGCCCCAGCAGCTCTACAGGACAAGTGGAGTGGACCCCATATTATACTTGAGCAAAAGGGAGAGGTCACCTACTTGGTAGACCTTGGAACTCCCAGGAGTCCCCATAGGGTGTTCCATGTAAACAGGCTGAAACCCTATGTGGGCAGGGCAGACATGGGCTTGCTCATGGCTACTGATGAGGGACAGGAGGAAGAGAGTGACCCACTCCCTGACCTCCTCTCACAGAACCCTGATGATGGCTCAGTTGATGGTGTAGCCTTGGCAGGCAGCCTCACTGAGCAACAACAGATTGATTTCAGGAAGGTCCTCAATCAATACAGGCACATGTTCTCTTTGACGCCTAGTCAGACCACTTGGTGTACCCATGAAGTGGACACAGGTGAGAGTCTACCTGTTAAAAATAAGATTTACAGGCAGCCTGACCATGTCAGAGATTGCATCAGGACTAGTCCAGTAGTCCTGCTACCCAAACCTCATACCCAGGGTGGTAAGAGAGAAATTAGGTTTTGTGGACTACAGGGAGCTCAATGCAGTCACTAGGACTGATGCTCACCCTATTCCTAGGGCAGATGAACTCATTGATACTTAGGCCTCAGCCAATTTCTTGAGCACATTTGACCTTACTGCTGGATATTGGCAAATCAGACTAGCGGAGGATGCCAAACCAAAAACAGCATTTTCAACCCCTAGTGGGCATTATCAATTTATTGTAATGCCCTTTGGCTTGAAGAATGCACCTGCCACATTCCAAAGGTTGGTGAACAAAGTCCTTACAGGTCTGGAAGCCTATAGTGCAGCATATCTTGATGATATAGCTGTCTTTAGTTCCACCTGGGAGGATCACCTGGTCCACCTGAAGAATGTTTTGGAGGCCCTACAGAAAGCAGGCTTCACTATCAAGGCCACCAAGTGCCAGATAAGGCAGAGTAAGGTTGTGTACCTGGGCCACCTTGTGGGTGGAGGCCAGGTTCAACCATTGCAGAGCAAAATCCAGACCATCATGGACTTGGTTGCTCCCACTACCCAGACTCAGGTCAGAGCTTTTTTAGGCCTGACTGGGTACTACAGAAGATTTGTAAAAGGATATGGGTCTATAGTGACTCCCTTGAATGATCTTACAGCAAAAAGAATGCCCAATAAAGGTCAGTGGACAATTAGCTGTCAGAAGGCATTTGATGACCACAAGCAGGCCATGTGCACTGCTCCCATTCTGCAGAGTCCTGACTATTCCAAACAATTCATTGTCCATACAGATGCATCTGAGTTGGGGGTAGGGGCTGTGTGGTCACAACTTAATGCAGAGGGTCAGGATCAACCAGTAGCTTTTATTAGCAGAAGGTTGACCCCCAGAGAGAAACGTTGATCAGCTATTGAGAGGGAAGCCTTTGCTGTGGTTTGGGCTCTGAAGAAGCTGAGGCCATACTTGTTTGGCACTCACTTCATTGTTCAGACAGACCATAAGCCCCTCTTATGGCTAAAACAGATGAAGGGTGAAACCCCCAAACTTTTCAGGTGGTCCATTTCCCTACAGGGGATGGACTATACAGTGGAACATAGACCTGGGAGTAACAATGCCAATGCAGATGGACTCTCCAGATATTTCCACTTAGAAAATGAAGACTCAACTGGGCAAGGTTAGTCTCATCTCCTTATGTTTGGGGGTGTTGTGTAGGATAGTAGGATCTGCTTCTTATGGTTACCCCCACTTTTTCCTTGATGTTACCCTGTTTTTGACTAGTCTGACTGGGATCCTGCTAATCAGGACCCCAGTCTATCTGCTTTCTCCCTCAAATGTATTGACATGTACTTAGGTACACTCCAGATTGGATACTGGGGTACCCTTATAAGTCCCTAGCATATGGTACATGTGTACCCAGGGCATAGGTACACCAGAGGCCTCCCATGGGCTGATGCATGTATTATGCCACCCATGAGAGGCCATGCAAAATGGAGCTACAGGCCTGCCATTGCAGCCTGTGTAAGATGGTGCATGCACCACTTACGTTAGATATAGGTTTACTAAACTTAAAACCTATAAGTCACCCCTATAGCAGGCCTTAACAATCCTGAAGGCAGGGTGCTGGGTTTTACGTGAGAGGGTGCCCCTGCATGAGCAGAGCCCCTCTACAGCCTTCGGAGACCATTCTCCCGGGTTGTCTGTGACACAGCCAGACATATAGGTATATCCTTGCGGTAAATGCTATCTCGAAAACAGCTGAAACAAAACATGTTGTGTTTGGTATCAAACACCTTGGAATCATACCTCCACACCGGTTGTGGGAGGTATGATTCCACCCTTCTGAAGCAAGCTTCGAGGGTCCCTGGTCTTCCCGGTACCAGCCATCTCGACCCAAACAGCACAAAATGGTTGCTGCCGACCAGAGACACATTTCTGCCCTCCTGCTGCTGAGCCAAGCCTGAGCAGATGAAGGCAGCACAGTAGGCATCCTGTCACAGGGAGGTGTGACCACCTTCCAGACAGGATTTAGTGTATTGGAGCTGGGTGGGTGCACTTCCAAAGTGCCTGAAAGTCTGCACAAGGGGCACATTTGGTGTCCCTGTGCATAGTCCAGCTCAAACCAGTGCTGGGAGCCGTTGGCTCCTGCTCTGGCGTGAAACTGGACAAAGGACATGGGTGTAACCACCCCTCTGTCCTGACCTTCCCCTGGGAGGGTCCCCTGAATCTGTCCAACCCTCTCCCGTGGGTACAAAAGGGCTTACCTGGCTGTAGGACCCTAGATTCGACGTGGACAAGATTCTGAACAAGAAACCACTGACCTTCGACCGTCTGGACACTCTGGACTTCGACTGGGCCCGACTTCGTCTCCCTCTCCGTCCAAAGCATCATCTGTGCCCGTGCACCATACAGGCTCCATGCAGGACCTGTGGAGCATCAAGGACAACTGAAGTATCTCCTTTGGGGTGAAGGAGTCACTCCCCTGCGTTTGCAGGCACCTTAACGCAACTGAACGGTCTGCTGATCCTGAGCTCCTGTGGACTTTGAAGGCTCCAGCAACACAGGAGGTGGGTTCCTAAATTCCTTGAGGTTGAGCTGCCCTCGTACCAAGTTTGAGGCCAGTATCCCTCGTGGGGAGTGCATAACCCGAACCCCTGTGCACCTCGTACATTTGCAAGTGCATAAGCTTGTTGGTGTTCCCCAACTTCGTGCATTGGACTGTCGATAGCCCCAATCTCTGCGCACATTTCGTACAAAGGACTTCAGCCACAACGAAATTGAAAATAAGAATACTGGTGACTATCTATCAGTAGAACTCTTTTGAAGGAGTCAATCCTGATTAACCACTAAAATTAATCATGTGGTAAAGAATTTTAAACAAAAGGTGAGAATTGGAACTGCCTGATTGTAGGATATGTCCGTAAAACCAAGAGGACAGAATATTTTTTAATGTATATTGCTGAACCCTCTAGGTATCATTTTATACAGATGGAATTTTCTACTTCTGACTACTAAAGATAACTACGTGGATACTAATTAGGAGGTAAGACATAATTAGTGCATGATAAAATAGTGAGGCATTTTTATAAAAATCAGCACACTAAATGGGATTCTTTTTGTTACAGAAGGAATTTTAATCAAGAAGCATGAGAGCTAATAAATGCTTATCTTGGACAATCATATGAAGGTAATCAACTGTCTTTCTACTAAGAGTGTAATAAACTTGCTTATCTATGTAAGTCTGGAGAGTTAGTGAATGATAGGAAACATACAATAGTGAGGTTTTACAGGTTAGGTCCTGGGTGAATGGGAGGATATCTCGTTGGGTATTAGTGTGATTGATCTTACTGAACTCTGTATATGTAAAATTGTTATGTATATATCAGATTTGTAATTATATTGTATGTACATTTTTTAGAGATGATTGTTGTCATTAACTAAAGTCGTGAAGAAGGTGGTTTATCGATTCTCTTCCACCGAAACGCTGCGTCGACAACTACATGCTGTTTAGCATTTTTAAATTTACGTGATACTGTATAAGAAAATTTCTTTTTTATTTTATCTTGCTTATTTGCACACTGTGTATAAAAAGTAAAAATTCAAACGAAATTGTCTTTTTAATCAAATTGTGATTTTCCTATGACACTGTATGAATACATCGACAAAAAAGGATATAGGAGATTACGTGTATAGTGAATATCAATAGAAGGATCTTTTAATTGTTTTTAATCCAATTCTTTGTATATGTACATTGAATTGACATAATAAATATCAGACATTTTTGCATATACTGGGGTTCAGTGTTATGAGACTAGAGAGTGTGTGAGTTTTTGATTTGAAGGGTGAAAATATAAAGAAGGTTTGCTAATGTGCATGTGAGGGATAATTTCTTGAATTCACTGTAGTGCACCCTGTCCCCTACATTGGTAAGGGTACCTCTAAATATTTGTTATTAGTTATATAGCGCCACTCATACCCGCGTAGGGTGTCAGAGCACTTTGCAACACACACATTACATAAAGACACACAGACATCTGGTGTTTAAATCAACCTGTATGAAATGGTAGAAAAGTTAGAGGACTACAAGATGTAGGAGTCACTTGTCATTCATAATGGACGACAGTATTGGTAAAGTGGGCATGGTTTGGAGAAGCACAAACTCAGAATTGAAAATGGAACACAATAGTTGGGGGTTTTCTTTAATAATTAAAAACAAAATGGATTTCTACCCATATTAACTAATTTTCTCAACATCAATCTACGCTCTAATCTATACATTGCCATGTGTATGCATGTCTATGATGACAGTTAATATTTCACTCTTCTATGTTCGGATTTTAACTTATAAACTGAAAGTAGCAAAAAGATGTCTCTCAGAAAAACAGTAACACCCTTGCCACTTTACACTGTATGCACTATGTGGCCTTTATGGTACACGCTCTTTGCAACATACATATTAATACCCATATTCTATTTTGATCGGCCAAAACCGCAACTAGAAAAAAAACTCTCTCTCCAGGAAGAACATTAAGGCATAATGCATTGTATTACCATTTTATTTATTTATTTTTTCAGTCCTGGAACCAGCACACTGTCCTAGCAAGCAGGGCGGGGAGAGCTAAAACCCAGCATCGGACAGCTGGGTAAATGACGTGGAGAATCCCTGACGGGAGCTACCCCATGCGTTACGGGGCAACGCTGATGTCCCGGGGGGTCTGAGGCATATCTTCCGAGTCCTCGATGAAGGTCAACCCCGCCCCAGCAGTGATGTATCATTGTGGGACAACGCTGTCCTCACTGGGGGTGGAGCGGGCCTTCACGTAAGGCCGGCCAAGACACTATTTGCTGACCATCTTGACCCCCGTGGGGTCCAGCGGGTACTCCTGCCGCAACCACCTGATGCACCGCTAGGGTTAAGCGGGCTTTGTGGGGGCTGAAACTTCTGCTATGGCCCTCTGGGATCCACCCAGGACCAACCATCATCGATCCATAATCCCCTAGAGCACCGCACATGGGACGCGGGCTCTGAGGCAAAAACGCAGGCTTTGGGCTGCTGGGACCGACCAAGACCCCAACCAACACCATGCCACAATCTCCCCAGAGCACTGGAAGTGGGCAGCGGTCTCTGTGGGGGGGAAACGATAGGGTTTGGGCCTCCGGGCCCCACTAAGGCCCAACCAGCAATGAGCCACAATCCCCCCAAAGCACCGCCCATGGGCAGCGGTCTCTGGGAGTTGAAATGCAGACTTTTGGGCCTTGGGCGCTGCTGAACAGCACCCACCACTCTGGCACCGGCCTTGAGAGCAAAGCTTGTTTGCAGCATGGGTCTGGGGGGAAAGAAATACGATGTTTGGGTGGCAGAACCCCACTACAGGATGGCCCCCCTGATCCAACACAGCCCCCAGAGCATCGGAAGGGTTAAGAATGCTCTGGGGGAAGGATTAAGATGCTGGGGACCCCATAGAGGACCTACCATTATGAAACTCTCAATACCCCAGGAGCACAATATATATGAAACAGACTCTGGGGTGTAGGAAATGCCAAACAGAGGACAAAACAGCATCAGACCCCACAGCCCAGTTCACCGCCCTGCCCAGAGCACCACATGGCCGTGATCCAGAGTATAAAACCTCAAAGACCACACAAACACACCACACAATTTGGGTGAGTACCTGAAATCAATGTTTTTTTGTTTTCTTTATTTGTAAAATGTTTAGTATATTTGCTGTCTCTGGGCCCCTTACACAGCATCCCACACCCTGTAAAAAGGGGACTCTATGGTTTGCAAAAGGATTAAAGGTTACAGCCCCATGTGTCACACACAAAACCATCAGCATTATTCACATTACATGCAATCCCTTAATGTGTTAAACATTCTTTTAAAACCTTAAGATTGCAGCCCTGTGCATCCTCAAAGCCTGTAGCATCATTCACATTAAATACAAGCCCCCCCCTGCTTTAAGCATCACCCTTTAAGCCTCTAGCATTATTCACATTAAATACACTTCTACATTGCGTTAATCATCCTTTAAAACCTTAAGACCGCAACAATGTGCCACCCCAAAACCAGCATCATTATTCACCTTAAATGCACACCCACAATGCATTAAACATCCTTTAAAACCCTTGTCCCACCCTAAAACCATCCGCATTATTCAAATTAAATTCAAGCCCACAATGCTTTAAGCACCCTTTAAAACTTTAAGACAGCAAACATGTACCATCCCAAAATCACCATCAATATTCACATTAAATACAAACCCACAATGCGTTAAACACCCCCCTTTAAAAACATTGTTAATATAAAAACAACACAACCACCCCTAGTTATTTACCTGCAGCAGAACCTGGTTCAGCACTTTGCGCTTTGTTATTCAGGGCCATTCTTTTTATTCTTGAGGTCCTGGGAGACAGTCCTGAACTTCGCAAAATTCAAATATGTGGTTCCAAAAGGATGGCTTTTGAACGTGGGTTTGTGTATGAGTCCTAAGGCGGGTTTTTATACTTGTCACAGCATGCTAATTAGATGCCCCACCCTTTATGGAGGGGAGGTCTTAGAAATATGTGTTGGTGTTTTGGGGGGTTTAATTTCACAGCCTTGGAGAGTGCTTCCCCTGTGTGGTCACTTTACACTCTGACATCTGCTAATCATGATTGGCACGCTAGTGGGAAGTTTGGACTGCCTTGAACTGTTTCCTTTTGTGGTCACTTTACACTCTGACATCTGCTAATCACGATTGACACTCTGGTGGGAAGTTTGGATAGCCTTGGGCTGTTTCCTTTTATGGACACTTTATACTCTGACATCTGCTAATCATGATTGACACTCTAGTGGGAAGTATGGAGCAGCATCTGTGTTTGGATTATATTTCACATCCTTGGGTTGTTTCCTGATGAGGCATTTTATACTCTGACATCTGCTAATCATGATTGACACTCTGGTGGGAAGTTTGGACAGCCTTGGGCTGTTTCCTGTTGTGGTCACTTTACACTATGACATCTGCTAATCGTGATTGACACTCTGGTGGGAAGTTTGGATAGCCTTGGGCTGTTTCCTGGTATGGACACTTTATACTCTGACATCTGCTAATCATGATTGACACTCTAGTGGGAAGTATAGAGCAGCGTCTGTGCTTGGATTATATTTCACATCCTTGGGTTGTTTCCTGATGAGAAAATGTTATACTCTGACATCTGCTAATCATGATTGAAACTCTGGTGGGAAGTTTGGACAGCCTTGGGCTGTTTCCTGTTGTGGTCACTTTACTCTATGACATCTGCTAATCATGATTGACACTCTGGTGGGAAGTTTGGACAGCCTTGGGCTGTTTCCTGTTGTGGTCACTTTACACTATGACAACTGCTAATCATGATTGACACTCTGGTGGGAAGTTTGGCCAGCCTTGGGCTGTTTCCTGTTGTGGTCACTTTACTCTATGACATCTGCTAATCATGATTGACACTCTGGTGGGAAGTTTGGACAGCCTTGGGCTGTTTCCTGTTGTGGTCACTTTACACTATGACAACTGCTAATCATGATTGTCACTCTGGTGGGAAGTTTGTACAGCCTTGGGCTGTTTCCTGTTGTGGTCACTTTACACTATGACATCTGCTAATCATGATTGACACTCTGGTGGGAAGTTTGTACAGCCTTACGCTGTTTCCTGTTGTGGACACTTTATACTCTGACATCTGCTAATCACGATTAAAACTCTAGTGGGACGTTTAGAGCAACATCTGTGTTTGGACTTCATTTCACATCCTTGAGCTGTTTCCTGGTGTGGACACTTTATACTCTGACATCTGCTAATCATGATTGACACTCTGGCAGGAAGTTTGGACCAGCATCTGTGTTTGGACTTCATTTCAAATTTGTCTATCTGTTTCTAAAGAAGACACTTTTTTTTTTAATGCCACATTTGATCAGCCCCCTTTGGGTTAAGCAGCCACAAGTCAGAGGGCTGGCGCTGTCTGCTTATTTCCTAACTCCTCTTGATGAGACAAACATCTGCCACAGCGCATTGTCCCAGTTTGAACATGCCCAGGCATACCCCTCTTAGACTCAGACACTTCTGCGCAGACAGCTAGGGCTACAATTTTACACATCTCTAAACCGTAAACACTCGGCGCTAGGACCCTAAAACACGCCGCATCATGTATTCATATGATGTCAAAACACACATGACCCACATCCCACCTACGTCATTTCTAGGGAGGGCTCACACACCCCCCTCCTATGTCATTGCCAGGGCAGGGTACATGTCACTTTTAGATGATGAGTAAAGGTGTCCCTATTTACCACGTGCGCGTTTAAGTCATATGCGTGGTTAAGGTAAGCGTGGTTCCGCTTAAGATGTCGGGACATGCGTGGCTGAGGCCGCCATGTTCTGACTGTTTCCAGAGGAAAACACCTCCATGGATTGTGTTTGTGCAGAAAGGTGCCCCTTCCTGCACAAATACAATCCTGCCAGCAATGCAGACACCCCTTGAACGGTGCTAGGCACCAAATTGAGCGCCGGTGCTGGCTGAAAGGACAGGAATGCACTGTGTCTCGTAAATACAGTGCATTCCTGCCCTTTCAAGCTGGCGTAGGGCAGCACAGCAAAAAGACTTGCGGCGCTGGCTTATGCCAATTTTTTGTAGATGAGGCCCTAAGTGTGTGTTGCTTGAGATCAGATTTGTCATGCTAGGTTTACTTCCCTTGAGCCTCCTCAGCAGGTTGAGGCATTTTTTATGGCAGGTTGATGCTGGGGTTGGGGCCTCTTCAGGTGATGAGCTGAGACAGTGTGGGGCATGTAACATGACCCGTGAATTATAGCGCCTGGGTCAGGTTGTGATTAGCTGGTCATCCTCCCTGTCCCCTGCTGGCACAATTTCCACCACCACATCATCTCCCACAGCGTTGCTTCAGCATTTGATCTTAATATGCATGGATGAGGAAGCCTGTGCATTCTTCAGGAATGTCATAGAGGGGACTGACTGATTATGTGTGAGCCTTCTGAACTTGGAGAATTGTCAGTCTCCAAGATTAGTGCCATTTCCAGTGGCCATATAGTGCCTCTTTGCCTTTTTTTTCTCTGAGTTTTATATTGCGCGAACTTGACCCAAAGGTATCGAGTATCAGAGCGCTTTACATTAGCACCAGTTGCGTTACACAAGGACACAATAAAAATGATGAATGAAAATTCTGAAAACCTTGGTTTATGTTATGAACTGCTTCAGCGTTCCTTTCTGCCATGCTCACTATCAACAGTGGGCTCTTGGGTTTCCCAGAGTCCAGGATTTTTTGCATTCTTGAGCTAGTATTTCAGAGTGCGAGAAGCTGAGAGACTTGAGAGATCTGCAATCACAAAGCGTTTCAAGCATCTTACTAATAAGAGTTAGTATTCTAAACGTATGCAGTGGCGGCTGCTACCTGGAAGCAGTTGTGGGGCGGGGTGGGGGAGAATGGGCGGGGGGGATCAGGTTAAAAGAAAATAACAATCACTTATCTCCCAGCCGGCCGACTGGCCGGCGCTGTCTCTCTTGGGTCCTCTTCCTGGCTTCTTGGGGGAAACAGGAAGCAGAAAGCAGGAAGCACCAGGGCTCCCACGCTCCCCGCAGCCAATCACAAGGCTGCAATGCAGCGTTGGGATTGGTCTGAGCGCCGTGCTCAGCCAGGGGCTGGAGAGGTGGGCATGTTCTCCACACAAGTTGTAATACAACCTGCATGGAGAACATGCTATGTACGCATGACTGTTTGGCCAGTCCGGGAGGGCCAGCCAATCACTCATGCTGACATAGGGAGTGCAAACCACTCATCCGAGCAGCCCCGCCAACAAAGTCGCCGCAACGGGAAAAAATACAATTATAATAACCTTGAGTTTTTATCTTTTTTACACTGCATAAAGCAGTCGGGCGATACTCTTCCGCCTTGGCAGAGGAGCCGCCACTGACTGATGAGCCAACAGAAGCAGTGACTCTTGGAGCTGCTTTTTCCTTTCAAGCTTGTCAACCTTGCTTTTATAACATTGTATTTAAGTCGCTTTTTCAAAGTTTGTATTTCTTTTCTTCCAGGAATTGTGTGTTTTATCTCCCAGTAAACTTTATTGTTGTATCTTTTCCTGGCACGGCAGATGCTTTCTTTTTAATCCAATTGGATAAGGACCCTAACACTCCCATGTCCCAATGGTGCCATTGTTCTGTGACTGATTAAAGGTCTGCTCTACAAAAATTAAAAAACCATTACTATTCAAATAAAAGAAACATATGTCTTGCATCAGTGTTTCTTTTCACCTTGATGCCTGCCTTGTAAACTCACCCTGATATTCAAAAGGTTTTTCCACTTTATATTTTTGGAATGGCCAGAGAGAAATACAGACTGGACTGCTGGTGGGGGCTGCTTGCTGTGCCTGTGGTCAAAGCTACAAGGGGCATGTCTGTGAGGCTTCCTCAGAGGGATCCGCTACCTTGGATCCATTGCTGCCTCCGAAGTGAATTCAGCGGGAAGAGCTGCTGCTGACCACAACCACTAGGTACCACGAGTCCCAGAATCCCCGCAGTAACACACTGCACTACCAATCAAGCATCCCAGTGCTACAAAAGGTGCGCCGCAGTCCCATATTGCGGGACGCGTGCGGGCCCGGGACAAGGGCGGGCCCATCTGCGCCCATCTGCGCCCGTCCGTGCCGGAGCAGGCTGGGCTGGGCCACCTCCTTTGGCGCCTCAACTTATTTATTTAGCCATTAAAAGCCCCAGCGCCATTGTTTACAGATCCCGTGAGTATACCATCATACCATATTGATCCACAAAACTAGTATTAAAGCTGTTCACTGGGGTAGTGCTGAGACTGATAACATACAAAATTGTAAAGGATCACTTTCTGCTGTTTTTATTGATTTTAAACCAACCCCGTTATTTGAGACCACTATAAATGACATTTTCCCTTCACTAGCAAGGAAGCTATACTTACAGTTCAGGTACGGGTGCCTACCTGTAAAAACTTTTAAAAGGAAATGGTGTAAAGAAGTGTTTATGGTGGATGAAAATTGTACCTGTTGCCAAGGTGGACCAGAGTCACCTGAGCATGTACTTTTTTATGTCCACTGTGTAGACAGTCTCGAGCTAAATGGATAGTTCCACTTTGCAGAAACCTGGGAGTAAGAAAGTACCAGGAGGCGTACAGAATACTGCAGTCAGATACATCTCGTATTGTTGTATTCTGTATGGTCAAATTCCTAATGGCAATGTGGATTAGGCGTGCCAAGTGTTCTCCTGGTAGTCTATAGGCTGTTACTTTTTGAAGGGTCTCTATATACTGTATTGTTCCACTTGGACGAGCTCCTGCTGATTCATGTCTTTTAATATTTATAGAAGATATTCATTGTATTTTATTCTTTGTTTTTAAAAAAGAAAAGCATTTTTATGGTGAATTTTTTGTGGTCTTTTTAAAATGAAATTTTCTTTTCTTTATTGTGCCTGTTATTGAAATGGACCGACAAATGAGTATTTTAAATGTTCTATGTTGTTATTTGTGTTTGTAAGTGCTTTGTTTTGTGTTGTACTTTTTTGATCTACAGTGATCGAAATAAAGTTTTACTGAACTGAACATACCATATTACTCGAATGATAGGGAAAAGGAAAGCCACGGAGTCCAACAAGGGACCAGAGAAAAAATCCAAATGTATTCAATCCCATGCAGAAGAAAATTGCACCCTGGCTGACATCAACAACCTAATAGAAGAAGTGGAGGATATGTTATCATAAGGTAAATCATGCATTGAGGGTAAAGGGGCAAAGTTTAAAATTACATACTTTTAAAAATGTTATGCCCCTCAGACTGGCACCGACTCCTCAAGCATGCAAAGGGTCTGGTTGATTTAAATGCCATCGATCCTGCTAGCTTAGTTCCTCCATTGCAACTCAAACCATCGTACCAACTAGCCAGGTTGGGGATGAATCACAGGATCAAGAACAAGATGTTATCTCAAATATATCATGCTCAAATCGTTTTTCTATGCTGTCCGATCTGCCACCTGAACCTCCCCTGCAAAACTCTCAAACAGCCCAATCTTCGGCTAACAGTGCCCCATTGGTTTCCTCAGCCCTACAAACGGAAGATGTGGTATTACTGGTTGGATCTATTATGGAAAATAAACGTGATATAAAGGCAGCTCTGGTGTCAACAAACCAAAGGGCTCAGGAGCTTGTCCACATGAATGCAAACATTATGAAATTATTCAAGTCAAATAATGGTGACCCTAGTACAGTACCTTGATGTTGCAATATCTGTAGCGAAAATCCCAAACAAGCGGGATCTGCTAAGTAATCCACCCAAAGTTCTGGCCCAAAAAGTAACTACAAAGCCCGAGGTTTGGCCACCTCCTAAATTATACAATTACCCGGGCAAAACTATACTGACTGACCAACAGAACGTAGAGAGAGGTTTTTCTGCATCTTCCACGAGATTCAGAGATCCTAGAGGTTATGTATATAACCAAGGTGTTTACTGTGTGAAGCCACCAGATAATGAGACCCCCAAGCCTACGATCATGACAACTAAAAGTGATGGCTCCCTACATCGAACATTAATAGAGAGCCAGAACCTACGGCGCCCGACAGCATTCCAACCATCCCCTATTGCAAGTCGAAGCATCCAAAGCCAGCACAATACGATTTATATGACACATGTTCCCAAATTTAAAACTGGTGAAAGGGAGTCCTCCGAATCACTGGTGAACAAAGTACCCATTGGATCAGACATAAAAGGAAGTGTTTTTCCATCATTCATTCAGATATTATCCTTGCTCAGCGGGAAATATTCCCCATAGGCCCTGCCATAGGGAACTGGGATGCAATAAGGATAACTCTTAAGGACAAAATGTGGGTTGATGGCCTTCTTGCTTTGGAGGCACGTTCATATTCGCCTCTGGGTTCTTCAATACAGTTTAGGAGCACCACAGAGTTTCATTCAACGGTCAAGATGCAATTACCCATTATGCCTTTGCTAAGTTCCCTGCCCACACAAGGCCGTATCTCCCCTGAGAGTGAGGAAGTGAAAATATTAGGGGTACCAAGCACCTCTCCACACATTGAGAAGTCCAATGAAATAGATTGACCGCAGGAAGGGGTCCAGCCGATTCTGAGGCTAGTGGGTTGTGATATTGAACGCCCATTACCTAGCTATGATGTTTCAATATTAATTAACGCTTGTTTGGCCACTAATGGTTTAACTCTATCTGACAGCCGATCCTTAGTCTATCCATCTAACAACAAACATGTCACTCTATCCCCCCATTTAGGAGCTAGCGCAGCCGATAGTAAGATTGTACCAGAAGTCATCAATAAAGGCCCAGGAGGCCCTAATAGGAGTACTGCTAATGGAGTTGACCACTTTACACTGATGCCCTGGAATATAGCTGGCACATGGGGAAAAATGTTAGACCCTGGATGGTGGGAATTTTTTAATGGATTTGATGTAATTATGCTTCAAGAAACCTGTGTTTTGGGTGAAGTATTTTGGCAGGGACATACGAACCAAAGCGTGGAGGCAGTCTCTTGTAGGACAGGACGGCCATCTGGTGGGTTAATAACTTGGATCAGAAATATGCCTGGGGTCTCAATTTTAAGGTTAGATTTCAACAGTAAAGATGTTATAGGATTGCAGATAAGTGGCCAGTATGGGCATAAGGTCAATATATACAATATCTATAACCGCTGTTTTGCAGTTATTACACTTTGCCAAGGAACAAATATCTGATTTCAGTCCTGAAGGAGGCTAAATTTACTCAAGTTACACCAGCCATGCTTTTCCTTTCCATGAACGTTCGCATATGTGTATCTATGGGCTACTTTTTAAGCAGTGTGGTAAAAATTCGAGGTGCTTTGCCATAATACTTCTGGTGTTTTTAAAGAATGTCTTTTGTGTTTATTGGAACTTTCACATATTGGATTATCTGGTACCTGCTAATAGGTTGATTTGCATTTTATATATAATTAGTATTGTGAGTCATGTATACATTTTATTGGTTTTACTGTGTTTTTGTTATGTTTTATATCTGTTATGGTTATTTATTTAACTGAATGAAGAAATTGTATTCTTCTTCTATAACCGCCCTGTAAGCAGAAACAAAGATTCACCTATTCTAAAGTTCTTGGCTCAACATCTCTCCCGAGTTGTCGGATAAGGTTCCCATTGTATTAGCAGGTGACTTCAACACCACTTTCGTACC
This sequence comes from Calotriton arnoldi, assembly GCA_963921515.1. NCBI lineage: Eukaryota > Metazoa > Chordata > Amphibia > Caudata > Salamandridae > Calotriton > Calotriton arnoldi. The sequence goes on from CAWUFW010000509.1 coordinate 2,700,338, forward strand.
TTTAGAAGGGCTAGCAGAGCTAACTAAAGGGGTTTACAGAATTTCGAGATGAAACCTCTCAGGTCTTGGCCATCTGCAGGTCTTCAATTACTATCACTCACCTTGTCTAATGGCTTGAGGGCCTGCAATGGCAGATTTGACATGGACAATCCCCCTGCATTTACATGTAAAACTACCCAAAGCCGAATTGACTACGCCATATTAGACATTAATCTTTGGCACTTAGCATTGGACTTCAAAATTATCACATAGGAAGATAGCCCTCATCATGCCCTTGTGCAAACAATGGAGGATCAATTTCTAGATGTAAGGACACCTGCTGTAATTCGTTCTGCACCAATTATGACACTCACCAATAATAGGAAAGCAGGAAGGGGCATAAGATTAGCCATAATCCTGATACAGTGACACGTGTTTATACCCCATTCAATAGATTACTGGGCCCATTTGCTTGTCTTAGTTCTGGTGATATACCGATGGCCACCATGCATACTGCTTTATTTAATGTGCTTTATACTTTGTGAACTACTACTATCAAAGCACAAATACGAAGAGAAACACTGTGTCTCACCTGGTATAACAGAGATTGCCGCAGAGCCAAGGAATTGCTGGTCAGAGCAATTAAATCAGGTGACCGCGACTCGATAAAATCACATCGTTCTTCCTATAAGACTATCATTTCTAAATCTAAACAGGCTTGAAAGGTTCTGGTTGGCTCACCTTGATTGAAGCTGCCAAATCTAAGGATCTAACATTATTTTGGCAGATTGTTGCACATGGTGATGCAGAAACTAATAGCCCTAATGTATGCTTGGTCCAAACAGGCATTGGGTCGAACACTTTGTGGGATTATATGCAGCCCGCTCCAGCTATTTCCCACACGAGTTGGAAACACTAAAGATTTGTGCAAGCCAGGGGGGGTAGTTGCAGAGAGTACTCTTAAATTCTCTATGGGGGAGATATTATTGGCTATTGAGTTTCTTCGCTCAGGTAAGCCACCTGGGCCTGATAAAGTCCCAGGTGACCTCTACCTCTCAGAACCTAGCATTATGGGTCCCATATATAAATACACTCTCAAACAAAATACTGGAAGGTGATAGTTAATTGATTGATAGATAGTATCCCCGTCATGGCTTGCAGCAGAAATAATCCCTATTTATAAGAAAGGTGATAGAACTACTCTGAATAACGACAGACCAATTAGTCTCATTGATAACCTGCAAAGGTCTTTTCTCATCAGGTTTTATCTAGGATTCATGATTGGTTAGATGAGATGAAGATTCCGTCCCCTTTCCAGGCGGTTTCTATGCAATAGTGTGCACCATTGACCAGGTTTTTCAACTGAATCTTATTAGATGGAAGTACTTGGCCCTTTCTAAAGACCACATCTAAGTCACGCTCGTTGACTTAAGGGCCGCATTCGAGCTGGTCCCGAGATGCTAATTGTGGTTCCCTGTGTCCAGAATGGGCATGGACCCTTGCATATTGAATATTCTCATACTACTGCATGAAAAGACCTATGCTCAGGTGTGGTGGGGTTATGGCGGGGAGCTAACTGACCACATACCCATTGCTCGAGGAGTGTGACAAGGGTGCGTTCGTGCTCCGTCACTATTCTCCCTCTACATTAACAACCTGGTGGATCCCCTATTAAGCTGTGTCTATGATAGTCCTAGGTTTGGGGGTCTTTCAACACTCGCATTGTTATTCACGGATGACACCGTGTTGTTATCCCGACCCCCATGGGATTATAGAATCTGCTGAGCAGCTTTATAGAGTACTGTGCCACAAGAGGCCTGGAGGTCAATACCTCCAAGACTAAGACCATGGCCCTAAGCCCTCATAAATTGTTCAATAAGGGGTTTTACATGAGCGGGATGGAACTCCAGCAGGTAGGTCAATTTGATTACCTCGGGGTGAGGATTGATAAATCCACCAATTGGAAAGCACACATTTAAAAAAATCTGAACTTTCATTTAACTATGATGCATCATCGGTACCTAAGCGATATAAAGCCACCATACTGAAATCTGTGGCTCCGGCCTTAGAAATTTATAGGGCTAGGGTGCAGTCTGCTGCTTTATATGGCGCAGACGTATGGGGGATGGAGAACCTCAATGGGCTGACCATTAAAGAAAATTGTTTTATAAGATCTTTATTCTCTCTGCCAAGTAGTACACCTGCTCTGCCACTCTTTTTTGATACTGGCTTGAAACGGGTAGGGGATTTAGCAAAGTTAAGACCATTGCTTTTCTGGGTGAGATTGTGGTCCTTATCAGAATTAGTTATTTACAGGTCAGCACTTGAAGTACTGGTCGGCATGGGAAATTGTACCACCATGGTTTAATTACATTAAAATCCAGCTGATCACACTGGGCCTAGGTATGTATTGGTTTAAACCAAGAGAAATCAATTCTAACACCTAGTCAGTGGTTAAAATTAAATATTGGAACCATGTGGTTGAGTCCTGTCATTGTAGCGTGAAGCTAGGTGGCTTGACAGAAGGGTTTCTAGTTTTCAAATGTGTGCCATCAATACAGCCATATATTAATGCCTTTGTCCAACCGCTAGCTCACACTTTGTTAGTTAAATTCAGACTCGGTACCTTGATGGTTAACAAATTCCCCTATAAATAGGCCTCAAATGGGGCCAACTCACAGAATTGCCCATTCTGAATTACAAGCATTGAGGATATTGAACATATACTGTTAATCTGCCCAAAATGTGCTAGACCAAGAAAGTCTTGGATTAGGCCTCTACGGATCACCCTGAGCATAAGACACTACAGTGAAGCCTATAGGATCTTAAGATCTGTTCTTAGTACCTAGGGCATTGCGCCTTGGATGTTACTTGATGGCCGTCAGGAGAATAAGGAAATCATCAGGACTCCTACTGTAGTGATACACTTTGCCACTAATGTTTTGTGCATAGAGAGCAAACAGGATGGCATACCACATGACTGTTAGATGGTACATAACACACAGACTAGAGACCAATGGTTTTGGATGTGTGCATATTTTAACCTGTGTCTGTTATGGACGGGTTTCATTAAAACACGTTTTACTCTCAGGGTGCCATGAAGGTCTCTTCAGTTTAATATGCAAAAATCATATTTGACTAGTGTTGCTGTAATGGGATTATGCAGACTTCTATTGATCGCGTATTATTTTTCTGGTACCTTTGTGCTATTTTGCCCTGTTTTGAATGGACCTATTTCCCTGCTGCTTTGTATATATTCCTGTACCTCATATATGAGTATGTGTCCTCTTTTTAAAATTGAATGTTATATATTTTTTAATCTGTGTTTTATGGGCGGCCCGAAATAAACACATTTTGATGACGATGACTGCTGGATTCGTTCAAAAGCATGCATGTAATCTGTTTATTACGACATTGTCAATTGTCTTGTCGCTTCTATGTTGGGCCAGTGAAATCATTCCTGTTTGCTCCTGTGACCATTGCCTGGGCCCTGACATGTGTTTCCATGCTGAAGGCTGTTGTTACGATCAGTTACTGGGGTTTCTGGTCATCACCTATTTCATCCTGGGTGCTGTATTCCTAGTTCACGTCAAGACATTCTACCTGATGCCGTGATTGGTATGGGGTAAGTCCTGGGCTTGTGCCATCGTCCTGCTCACATGGAAATGTTAGGTGCCCTTAATTGTCCAATGTTTTCTTGTCGCCATATTTTCAGTGTCAAGTTTGAGTGCATTTTTATGATGGACATGTTTGTAATAATATGCGATCATTTGTTTGCATGCCTGCCTAAAGCACTGCCAGACCCATAGTGTTGTGCATTAACACGTATTTTAAATGTACTTCCATGTTGTTCTCTTGTGTTGTACACTGCTCATTTAGACTGACTGTTCAAACAAGCATAGCCTTGTTCTGAAGTTTGCATAGCCTATCGGGAAGTGCAGATTCAGTGAGGTCAGCTTTAACCAAAGCTTGTTGGATCTTATTAATAAGTCTGTATCACACTCTGCACGAGATGTGCCAGGCAGCTGCTCATTAGCCTGCATTTGAAGTTTCTGCTTGATTATATGTTCTGTCCTCCACTTATTGCTTTGAGAAAAATAGTATAAGAGTAGCATAAAAATGTATAGGATTTAGTATATTGTGCGCCAACTGATCAGACACCAGAGTGCTTATCAGTGAAATTGCTAATTTCACCCACAATATTTTTGATGCTTGCAGCTATTTTTTAAATAAACATGTGTTACTCATCTATGAGCTTTCCCAAGTGTCCGATTTCTTTCACAGAACTTGGATCATTGTGTTTTGGGAATCATCTTCACTCGGAGATTGAAAGGGGACATGTACTGGACCCTCCACATGATAACCCCAGGACCAGACTCCACACGATAACCCCAAGACCAGACTCCACACGATAACCCCAGGACCAGACTCCACACGATAACCCCAAGACCAGACTCCACACGATAACCCCAGGACCAGACTCCACACGATAACCCCAAGACCAGACTCCACACGATAACCCCAGGACCAGACTCCACATGTTAACCCCAGGACCAGACTGCACATGATAACCCCAGGAGCAGACTGCACACGACAATCCCAGGACCAGACTCCACACGTTAACCCCAGGACCAGACTGCACACGATAACCCCAGGACCAGACTGCAAACGATAACCCCAGGACCAGACTCCACACGATAACCCCAGGACCAGACTCCACACGATAACCCCAGGACCAGACTCCACACGATAACCCCAGGACCAGACTCCACACGATAACCCCAAGACCAGACTCCACACGATAACCCCAGGACCAGACTCCACACGATAACCCCAAGACCAGACTCCACACGATAACCTCAGGACCAGACTCCACACGATAACCCCAGGACGAGACTCCACACGATAACCTCAGGACCAGACTCCACACGATAACCCCAGGACCAGACTCCACACGATAACCCCAAGACCAGACTCCACACGATAACCCCAGGACCAGACTCCACACGATAACCCCAAGACCAGACTCCACACGATAACCCCAGGACCAGACTCCACACGATAACCCCAAGACCAGACTCCACACGATAACCCCAGGACCAGACTCCACACGATAACCCCAAGACCAGACTCCACACGATAACCCCAGGACCAGACTCCACATGTTAACCCCAGGACCAGACTGCACATGATAACCCCAGGAGCAGACTGCACACGACAATCCCAGGACCAGACTCCACACGTTAACCCCAGGACCAGACTGCACACGATAACCCCAGGACCAGACTGCAAACGATAACCCCAGGACCAGACTCCACACGATAACCCCAGGACCAGACTCCACACGATAACCCCAGGACCAGACTCCACACGATAACCCCAGGACCAGACTCCACACGATAACCCCAAGACCAGACTCCACACGATAACCCCAGGACCAGACTCCACACGATAACCCCAAGACCAGACTCCACACGATAACCTCAGGACCAGACTCCACACGATAACCCCAGGACGAGACTCCACACGATAACCTCAGGACCAGACTCCACACGATAACCCCAGGACCAGACTCCACACGATAACCCCAAGACCAGACTGCACACGATAACCCCAGGACCAGACCCCACACGATAACCCCAGGACCTATAACCCCAGGACCAGACTTCACACGATAACCCCAGGACCGATAACCCCAGGACCAGACTCCACACAATAACCCCAGGACCAGTCTCCACACTATAACCCCAGGACCAGACTCCACATGTTAACCCCAGGACCAGACTGCACATGATAACCCCAGGACCAGACCCCACATGATAACCCCAGGACCTATAACCCCAGGACCAGACTTCACACGATAACCCCATGACCGATTACCCCAGGACCGAACTCCACACAATAACCCCAGGACCAGTCTCCACACTATAACCCCAGGACCAGGCTCCACATGTTAACCCTAGGACCAGACTGCACATGATAACCCCAGGAGCAGACTGCACACGACAATCCCAGGACCAGACTCCACACGTTAACCCCAGGACCAGACTGCACACGATAACCCCAGGACCAGACTGCAAACGATAACCCCAGGACCAGACTCCACACGATAACCCCAGGACCAGACTCCACACGATAACCCCAGGACCAGACTCCACACGATAACCCCAGGACCAGACTCCACACGATAACCCCAAGATCAGACTCCACACGATAACCTCAGGACCAGACTCCACACGATAACCCCAGGACGAGACTCCACACGATAACCTCAGGACCAGACTCCACACGATAACCCCAGGACCAGACTCCACACGATAACCCCAAGACCAGACTGCACACGATAACCCCAGGACCAGACCCCACACGATAACCCCAAGACCTATAACCCCAGGACCAGACTTCACACGATAACCCCAGGACCGATAACCCCAGGACCAGACTCCACACAATAACCCCAGGACCAGTCTCCACACTATAACCCCAGGACCAGACTCCACATGTTAACCCCAGGACCAGACTGCACATGATAACCCCAGGAGCAGACTGAACACGACAATCCCAGGACCAGACTCCACACGTTAACCCCAGGACCAGACTGCACATGATAACCCCAGGACCAGACTGCACACGATAACCCCAGGACCAGACTCCACACGATAACCCCAGGACCAGACTTCACACGATAACCCCAGGACCAGACTCCACACGATAACCCCAGGACCAGACTCCACACGATAACCCCAGGACCAGACTCCACACGATAACCCCAGGCACCAGAGCTAAGGAAGAGATTTCTCCTAGACACTGGGATGGAGCACCACCCAGTGCCGGACCTAGTTATTCATCCAGACAATACGGATGTTGAACTAAATTACGAAGGAGTTTAACTGTGTTTATTACATGTTCCTTTACCTTGATTTGCATGTATTTTTGTGTAGTGTTTGTGATGTGTTAAAAATGCACAAACTTGTCGTCTGGGTAGAAGATGATGGCATAGCAGACTGGTGATCTAGGTAGGCATGGAAGGAGTCATATAGAAAAACGGTGCATGTGTAATGTATGGTACAGAGCGTATGGTATCAAGAGAATATGTGGAAATGGGGAAGATAGGCAGGAGTTTCTGGACCCGAAGCGTAGACCCTTGAAAGGCAAAATGTGAGTGAGAAAGAGGCTTTGTGATCCAGCCGCACTGGCCACTTCGCTTACCCCTCAGGAGCATAGCCAAAAAAAGGGCGAACACAAGGAGATCTTTGAGTGTGAGTGCATAATACCTTCCCTTCCTCCTTTCACGAGATTAGTTAGAGAAGTAACTGATGTACCCATACCCCACTTACAATTTCCTTTCCATGTTCCCTGGGATGAGCTGCGGCGCAATGCTGGCAGATCCCTTCTTGTTTCCCATGTTTGAATGGAAGAGTACTAATAGGGGGAGAAAATTCTAAGCAGAATGAATCCTCACTGAAAGGGTCCCAATTTTTAAGAAAGGTGACAGACAAAATCCTTCATGTTATCGCCCAATCTCCTTATTAGATTCAGTGGGAAAGGTCTTAGGCCGTATTATTATTTTAAACCGTCTCCAAGAATGGGCTGAAGAAAATAACGTATTAACGGATCTACAATTTGGATTCAGGGAAGGATTAGGAACATTAGAACAGGGCCTTAATTTAACAATCCTGACCGAGAAATATGTTAAAGTAAAAAGGAAAAATGTACTTAGCCTTCGTAGATCTTTCTACTGCGTTCGATTCCGTATGTCATAATAAATTGTGGAAGATTCTCGAAGTAATGGGAGTCGAACTAGCCTTAATTCAAGTTGTGAGAGAATTATATTCTGGGGCTAGTTCTAGAGTACGGTATGGACCAAATGGGGAATACACAGCTACATTTGTAGTAGACAGGGGGGTAAGACAGGGCTGTGTCCTGGCACCCTTCTTGTTCACCATGTATACTAACGGCCTTGAGCAGGTGATGCTTGAGGGGTGCCAGGATCTACCACAGGTGAAAGGTCGACCCATTCCTATCTTACTCTATGCCGATGATGCGGTGATAATGGCCCGAACACCACTTGAGCTACAGCGGGCTATAAATAAATATAATGCTTATATGGAAAGCCTTGACCTAAAGATCAACGTTACTAAAACTTTTACAATGAGCTGTGGGAAAACTACCAAGAAAGAAAGACCCATTTTTATTGGAAATAATAAGCTAGAAACAACAAAAACATATCCTTATTTAGGTATTCTTGTGGATAATAAGGGTACATGGCTGCAGGCTATAAGGGCAAAAAAATTGACATTTATGAAAACTACAACAGCACTTGTAAATTTTGCTCAGAAATTAGGAAAACGGCCACCTTTGGAACTGGTTAAAATCTACCAATCCAAGTGCGTCAGTGCTGTACTGTACGGGGCGGGTATCTGGGGATACTGTAACGTAGTAGACATACAGAAAGTGGAAAATGCTTTTATCCGTTATATATTGGCTGTCCCTCGCTCGACTTCAACCTTTGTATGTCACAAGGAGTTGGGGCTAGAATACATCACGGACAAAATAAGGGTCCAGCCAGTTTTATTATGGCATCGAATCTGGACCTCAACAAAACTACATTTAATCAAAGGGTCTTAAAAGATTCTCTTAAATTGGACCAAGCCTTAACTATTAAATGGTTGAAGTACATTAAAGATTTTATGGGGGACTTAGGACAGCTAGAATTTTTGAAGATCCTTTAAAGATGACTAATATTTCTAGGAAAGATTTAAAAAAACGATGTATGTCACACTTGGAAGAACTTAGATATGAAAGCGAAGCCCACAAACCGACAGTTCTCCAAAACCAGATGATCCTCGTTTCCACTAAAATGCAACCTTATTTGACCTACTATGGAACTGGGTATGACAGATTCGTGCTCGCACGTTTTAGATTAGATTCCTTTCATCGTTTAGTAGCGTTTCCCATAATAAACGATTGGACAAAAAATTTAGAAGCTTGCCCATGTGATGGTGAAGCATCCCAAACGACAATTCATATTGTTTTATTTTGTAAATATTACAGGGAATGCAGAAAAAGGTGGATTTACCCTATTTTAAAAATCTGGGGTCTGAGGCAACGTCGCCCCGCCTATCTTGCATTGCAATTATTGGATAGTGAATGTTTTACTAGAAATATTGCAATATTTTTAAAAGCGGTAATCAAGTGTAGGAAACAATTGTAACATTTTTATCCATTGGTTTTATCTGTATAAATTGTTTTAATGAACTCAGCCTAATTTGGTCAGTCGTTTCATACCTGAAAAATCGAACAAAGAAGTACTATTATTATCTGGTGATTCGTACTTTTTAACAATGATTTTAAAATTGAATGTTTAAAATGTATAATGCTGTAATTTTGTATTTGTGTACTGTGCTTTTATGATTCTTCTTATCCAAAAATGAAAATCGAATAAAGCGAATTTGAATTGAATTGAACTGATGTACCCCACTTACAATTTCCTTTCCATGTTCCCTGGGATGAGCTGCGGCGCAATGCTGGCAGATCCCTTCTTGTTTCTCATGTTTGAATGGAAGAGTACTAATAGGGGGAGAAAATTCTAAGCAGAATGAATCCTCACTGAAAGGGATCCTGCCAAACCTAAGTACCACCAGTACAGGAAGGCATGTGCAGATTTTTGAAAGAGTGGGTGGGACTCGCTAATGTTTCGTTACTTACCGGTAATCTTCATTACCCCGATTAAGGTCCTCCTCGTCCCATTCCTTACACAAGTGAGAGGCAATCCTGCCTCCCGACAGGCTAGTCTAACACGCTAGTATTTTTTTTATATCTATTATATAAACCCCGCACACCAACCGCCATGCCTTTTATCAACAAGCCCAGACACAAACACAGTGGGAGGGAGGGAACAGGACTGGGATGAGGAGGACCTTAATCCTGGTAATGAAGATTACCAGTAAGTAACTAAACATTACCCACTCATATTTCCTCCTCGTCCCAGTCCTTACACAAGTGAGGACCTCACAAGCAAAAAAACATAAAGAAAAACGCATGACGCCAGAGATTTATGCAAAAGTACAAAATATTTAATCAAACAAATGATTAAGACACAGCAGCGTTCATAACGCCAACAGCAAAATTGTCCACAGAGGCATGCAAGACATCAAAGCGATAATGCCGGACAAAAGCATGATGAGACTGCCAGGTAGCTGCTCTACAAATCTCCTGGATAGAAACCTCAGCCGCCTCACCCCAGAAAGCGGACACACGCCCCTGAACCTGAGCTGGAGGTGGGAAACCCACAGACTTAAAGGACTGACAAACTGCCAAACGCACCCATCGACTGATGGTGGAAGTAGACACCTTTTTCCCCTTGGCCACATCCATACAGGAGACAAACAGGGCAGGAGAAAGACGAAAACCCTGGGTACGTTGGAGGTAAACTTGAAGGGCTCTGCGAACATCCAAGGTAGAAGGAACAAGCGCATCCCCCTCCCCAGGAAAATCAGGAAGAACCACCTCCTGCTGCAAATTGAACTTGGAGGAAACTTTAGGGAGAAAAGCCAGGTCAAACCGCAACACCACCCTGTCCTGCAAGAACTGCAAATAAGGAGAAGAAACAAACAAGGCGCCAAACTCACCCAATCGCCTAGTAGAGGTGATGCCCAACAGAAAAGCCATTTTAGCAGACAACCACAACAAATCTGCCTCCAACAAAGGCTCAAAAGGGGGCAACTGGAGACCCTTCAGAACAGTCGGCAAATCCCAAGAGGGCACAATAACAGGAGTGACCGGACAACGAAGCCGAAAACTCAGCAGGAACAGACTCACTAAATGAGCAATACCCTCCAAAGAGGCCCCTGAACCCCTACATGCCCAAACAGCAGCCCACTGAGCAGACAAAATAGAACGGGAAAGCTCTTTCAAAAACCCATACCTGAGAAACTCAAGAATAGAGGCTGGATCACCAACTACAGGATACACACCATGAGAAGTACACCAAGTGACAAAGGAACCCCAATGTTTACTGTAACTCTTAACCCGTTTGCTGCTGCTGTCGGCCAACGGCCGTCGCGAGCACTACCTCGGTAGTGCTGCACACGTCGGTTGGCCAACGCGGCCCCGCCCGTTTAATAGAACGTTCCGCACTGGCGCGGAACATTCGAAGCAGCAAACGGGTTAAGGGTAGAAGGCCTACCGGAATGCTGGATATCACAGGCCACCAAGGAAGAACAACCCAAAGACTCCAATGTCAAACGTTCAAGAGCCAGGCCATCAGTTTTAACTGACGAAGACGAGGCAAAGACAGAAGTGGGAACTGAAGTGGAGATGGCATTACGGGAAGCCACCCCCGGACAGCCGGGAACCAAAGGCGGCGAGGCCAAAAAGGAGCAATCAAGAGCACAGATGCCTTCTCCACCCGAATCTTCTGCAGCACCCTCGGGAGGAGGGGAATCGGAGGGAAGGCATACAGAAGGCCCGGGGGCCAAGGAATCGAAAGGGCATCCACCGCCCGAGCCTGAGGACAAACCAGCTCGGAACAGAACCAAGGTAGAAGGGAGTTGTGCGGGGAAGCAAAAAGGTCGATCCAGGGAGTCCCGAACCAAAGACAAAGGTCCCGGAATAGGGGAACAGACAGATGGAACAAAACCGAGGATGGAAGGTTGCGGCTCAAGCTGTCCGCATGAAAGTTCAGGTGACCCTGAATGTAAACAGCCCTCAGGGCCAACAGGTGAGACTCCGTCCAGGCACAAATCATGGAAGTCAGCAGATTTAGAGACTTGCACCGGGTTCCCCCCTGGCGGTTCAAGTAACAGCAAGCCATCTGATTGTCGGTACGAACCAACAGATTCGCCACTGGAGGGGAACCTGAAAGAACAGAATTACCTGCCAAACGGCTGCCAACTCCCGCCAATTCGAGGAACAGGTGCTGTCCGCACAAGACCACTGTCCCTTTGCCTCCAAAGACCCCAAAGTGGCTCCCCAACCCCAAAGACTGGCGTCCGTCGTTAACAACAGGAGAGGAGGAAGCTGAAAACGTACCCCCTGGAGTGCAAAGCCACCAGCCCAAGTCTTGAACCAGAACAGGGGCGAGAGGTAACAGAGTGTCGTATCCTGCACGGGAGGGGTCCCACTGAGACAACAGATGATTCACCAAAGGCTTGAGGTGCAGGCAAGTCCAGGGAACCCCAGCCGTTGTTGCAGTCATCAACCCGTGCCAGAGCTGACAGGCGACTCAGGAGTTCCCGCTTAAGTAGAAAAACTTACTGCATCGCAGTCTCTGCAACAGGACACCGATACGGAAGGAGTAAACACCAGCGCTCCGACAGCACGTTGGACAGGAATAAAACCAGGCATGGCGGTAGGTTGGAGGGGTTTATATAATAGATATTAAAAAATACTAGCGTTTTAGACTAGCCTGTCGGAGGCAGGATTGTCTTGCACTTTTGTAAGGACTGGGACGTGGAGGACATATGAGGGGGTAATGAGGGTGGGAAGAAATCCTTTTCTGATAACAGTACTCTCAACCTACATCATTTGAATAATTTGAAAAAGAAACTGAAGAGCCCCTTCAATAAGATAGAAGCTGAGCAGTGGCCTGCGTTTCTGAAATGATAAAAGGAACATAACAATTGCAAACCTGAATCGCAAGCCTTTGGTATGAAACAGACCCAGGAGGGATGGATATACCAAGTGATCCACATTAGGGACTGAGTCAGGACCTGTGTTCCTACTGCTCATCCCCCACTCCTCTCTATCTATTTCTCAAGATCACTGAGCGCCAGTGCAAGAATCAAAGGGAGGAGGAGTTACTGGATGTTTTCTCCATGCCTGCTGATGATGCAGGGGAACACTATCGGATGGAGCACAAAAAGGTAATGAGCAAGAGCACTGCGAATCACTGAAAGTAGAGCACAAGAGGAAAATTTGCTGGTTGCTAGACGAGATGCAAATTCCAGTACTTTGGAGTGGTCCAGAATGACAGTGTGTCCAGTCCCAGCTAAGCGGAGGGGTCCCTGAGAGCATGGCTCCACTATTAACCGAGACAGTCTAAGATGATCCACAGATTGACTAGCTGGGAACAGCATTCAGAGAAGGCAGAGGCCTCCCTTCAGTCTAGTGGCACAGACAATGAAGAGCCCACGTTATCAGTTCCTGATACCCTCCTTCCTTTAAGAGACAACCCTGTTTCCGGGGATTGGGTCACTGTTCACATCCCATGAATCCCTTATGACTTATTGAGCATTAAGAAACAGTTCTCCAACATTAGAGAAAAGCCTACCCAGTTCCGCGAAACATTGCAAAGTGTGTTAGTAGTGTACAGAAGTAATTGAGCAGATGTAACTCAACTGTTGCTTTTAGGGGTGCCAAGTGAAGTAACAGATAGATTAGTTGAGAATTCAGGTTGGCCAAGGCAGGATCCCAGGAATGATGGGGCCCTGAACACACAAAGGATGCTTTGCTGAATGAAGTTGCGAATGTGTACCCAGTTAAAACAGATTGGTTTAAGATTTCAAATTGTAAGCAAAATAAAAGGAATCACAAGCAGATTATCTATATAGGTTCAATGATGTGTTTGAAAAATGTTCAAGCATTGCCCATCTGACAGAGATGGCTCAGAAAGCTATAGGGGCTGCTTTTGAGCAGGAATTGTTACTAAATGTGAGATCTCAGTTGGGTATTTATATTGGATGGCAAACTAAAAAGCTAGTTGAATTAGTAACAGTTGCAAACCATTGTGTGGCATACAAAGTCGAAAGATCGAAGGACCCTCAAGACCTGGCTGTTTGAATGAGCCTTCCGGGACCTGCAAGCACCTTTATACACTATTGGGTGATAAGCAGTGCAATATAAATCCCGATTGATTAATTAATTGATTGATTGATTGAAAGAAAGAATCTACAGGATCTAAACTAATGTCTTTGAATTTACAGAATATGCAACAGAATGAAGAGGAGAACAAGCGGGGAAACAAGGTGGAGGGTGAGGTGGGAAGGGAAATGAGAGGGTGCAGAGAAGAAGCCTTAGAATGGGTAGGGTCATGTTTTTCTGTGGGCAGTTGGGGCATTGCAAGAGAGATGTTCCAATGCTGTTAGAAATGTGCCTCATCTTACTGAGCAAAACCAAAGGGGATGATGGACGGAGTGTTGAACATTGCAAGCACTCACCCCCAGTCAACTGATCTGGGTTTAATCCATCATCATTCTTTAGCTCACTCCGCCACCCCAGTTCAGACATGGCCATATGCAAATCAGTCTGACCCTGTGCCTCATGGGAACAGTCCAGCCCGAACTGCCAAGCCATGTCTTCCCTGGACCGGAAACAAGCATCCTGGGACCGGTTTCTGGCTTACAGCCGTCATCAGCCAGGCTATCTTGAATCCAGTGGCAAAGTGAGCAAGGGACCCACGTCTGGGCATACCCTGCCAACTTAGGGCGAACATAGCAAAACCAAAGGGGATGATGGACGGAGTGTTGAACATTGCAAGCACTCACCCCCAGTCAACTGATCTGGGTTTAATCCTTCATCATTTTTTAGCTCACTCCGCCACCCCAGTTCAGACATGGCCATATGCAAATCAGTCTGACCCTGTGCCTCATGGGAACAGTCCAACCCGAACTGCCAAGCCATGTCTTCCCTGGACCGGAAACAAGCATCCTGGGACCGGTTTCTGGCTTACAGCCGTCATCAGCCAGGCTATCTTGAATCCAGTGACAAAGTGAGCAAGGGACCCAAGTCTGGGCATACCCTGCCAACTTAGGGTGATTGTATGACATTGTTCTGCATTTTGTCCATCAATATTTGTTTTTGCATTTGTCACCCCGAGTGGGACGGGTATGCCCAGACTTGGGTCCCGTGCTCTCCATGCCACTGGAGTCAAGCTATCCTGGCTGATGAGGGCTGAAAGCCCGAAACCGGTCCTAGGATGCTTGTTTCCAGTCCAGGGAGGACCTGGCCTGGCAGTTCGGGCTGGACTGTTCCCATTGGGAGCAGGGTCAAGACTGATTTGCATATGGCTGGGTCCAAACTGGAATGGCATGGTGAGCAAAAAAACGATGGATTTAGGCCCAGATCTCTGTACTGGGGTGAATGTACGACATTGTTCTGCATTCTGTCCATCAATTGTTGTTTTTGCATTTGTCACCCCGTGTGGGATGGGTATGCCCAGACGTGGGTCCCGTGCTCTCCATGCCACTGGAGTCAAGCTATCCTGGCTGATGAGGGCTGAAAGCCGAAACCGGTCCTAGGATGCTTGTTTCCAGTCCAGGGAGGACCTGGCCTGGCAGTTCGGGCTGGACTGTTCCCATTGGGTGCAGGGTCAAGACTGATTTGCATATGGCTGGGTCCAAACTGGAATGGCATGGTGAGCAATAAAACGATGGATTTAGGCCCAGAGCTCTGTACTGGGGTGAATGCACGACATTGTTCTGCATTCTGTCCATCAATTGTTGTTTTTGCATTTGTCACCCCGAGTGGGACGGGTATGCCCAGACGTGGGTCCCGTGCTCTCCATGCCACTGCAGTCAAGCTATCCTGGCTGATGAGGGCTGAAAGCCCGAAACCGGTCCTAGGATGCTTGTTTCCAGTCCAGGTAGGACCTGGCCTGGCAGTTCGGGCTGGACTGTTCCCATTGGGCGCAGGGTCAAGACTGATTTGCATATGGCTGGGTCCAAACTGGAATGGCATGGTGAGCAAAAAACGATGGATTTAGGCCCAGATCTCTGTACTGGGGTGAATGTACGACATTGTTCTGCATTCTGTCCATCAATTGTTGTTTTTGCATTTGTCACCCCCAGTGGGACGGGTATGCCCAGACGTGGGTCCCGTGCTCTCCATGCCACTGGAGTCAAGCTATCCTGGCTGATGAGGGCTGAAAGCCTGAAACTGGTCCTAGGATGCTTGTTTCCAGTCCAGGGAGGACCTGGCCTGGCAGTTCGGGCTGGACTGTTCCCATTGGGCGCAGGGTCAAGACTGATTTGCATATGGCTGGGTCCAAACTGGAATGGCATGGTGAGCAAAAAAACGATGGATTTAGGCCCAGATCTCTGTACTGGGGTGAATGTACGACATTGTTCTGCATTCTGTCCATCAATTGTTGTTTTTGCCCTCATCTTACTGACCCATGCAAATTTAACCAGGTTACACAGAGCTCATATCTTGAATACTAGGACAGCCGAGATTTGCAGACAGTACCCTGAAAGCATTCATTCAAGTAGATCAGAAATGCCCCAATGTTAATTGTATGATAAATGGAAAACCCACCACTTGCTTTATTGATACCAGTGCAAGTGGCTCTGCCATAAAACCTCTGAATTCCCCTTATTACCTCTCTTGTGCTTGTCCATAGACTCTGCTAGTATTTCCACAAAACAAGTCCCACACTACATTTCTAATCCTATTTCCTTAACACTTGGTCCTATCAGAGACAAGTGTGCATTCCTCTTATATCCTACCTCACTGGCTTACCTGTTAGGTCGTTACATTTTATGTAAGTTGAACTGTACTGTTTTCGGCACACCGGATTTAGTTTACCTCAGGATGCCAGAGACCAAGGAAATGAGGTGCTTGCCCTGTTGTGTGAGATGGCTTGTCAGCCTGTTCCAGATAGCCATTACATGTCTAAAGATCTGTTAGAACTACTTGCTCATGTGCCATTCACATTATGGTCCACAGGAGCCAATTATGTGGTGTGTGTCTCGTCCATAGATTGAGTAAAGAGAAAGATCAACATTATGTAAGGACTAGCCCGAATTCCCCAGTACCCTCTAAAGCCTGAAGCTGAAGCAGGAATTCGACCACTCATGAGGAATCTTATCAAACAAGGTTTTTTGGTACCAATTGTTAGCAGATGTAATACTCCTATACTTCCTATCAATAAGGTGAGAAAGACCAATGGGTACAGATTTGTCTAAAACTAAGGGAAATATATAATGTGGTTACCCCAAGTTTCCCTGTAGTTCCTAACCCGCTGCAATCCTTGCATGTATCCCCTAAAATGTCCAATGGTTTACAGTAGTAAATTTGAGTTCTGCCTTCTTCTCCATACCCATCCACAAACAAAGTCAGTTTCTCTTTATGTTCTCATTTAGTGGATCTCAGCTTGAATGGTGGAGACTTCCACAAGAATTTACAGAGTCTCCTTCCATCTTTGCCCAAGCTATAAATAAAGATTTACAGACTTTGGTCTTTCCAAGAAACTGTACTTTGGTAAAGTACGTTGATGATCTTTTACTTGACTGTGTTACTTTAGACCACTGCAAACAGGACTCCATCGACCTCCTCATTGGCTGAGAAAGGCCACAAGGCTTCAAAAGAGAAATTGTTATTTTACATCCACCAAGTGCGTTATCTTCGTCATGAGATCTCTGCAGGAAAGCATCACTTGATTACAGAAGGAAAAAAAGCCATTGATAAGTTACCACATCCAATAACCATCTTCTAGGCACACACCTTTTTGGGTATGGGAGGGTATTGCTGACAGTGGATTCTTAGGTATGCCTCTATGGCTATGCCCCTGCAAAATGATATTAAAAAGAACACTCCTGAATCCTTCAAGAGGTATAAAGAAGCCAAACACAAGGGGGGTGTGGCTTGTCGAGCAAAGATGGCTGACACGATCTAATGAGGCTCTGCTATATACCTGTAGTATTGTGGGCCCTGGGCCCACATGCTAATAAAGATGGACACAGACACACCATAGTTGGGTACTGGAACTGGCCCAGGGCATGTGCGCCCGGCCCCTTTTATTAGCAGGGTCACCTGACTGGTGACGCCTGTGATGGGTGGGTGTGCAGTGTAGGTTAGCACCTGGCGGAACACTAGAACGTGTCCTGCAGGACACTTCATCCCTCCCAAATTTTAATAGAAGAACAACAAACAAACGTCCAACCTATGGGAAAAACAACATAACCAAACATAGCACCAATGAGTCTCTTCAGGCCATCTGCCAGGCGGTGCTGGAGCTCTGGACCGCACGGTCAGGAGGCTTTAGTCCACCTCTGCAATGTAGTTCAGACCGGTCTGGTCTCGCGGTGTTGGAGTCTATTTACATAGTTTCAATGGCGGTGCATCTGGAGTGGTGGTGGAGTCCACTTTGGAAATCTTGCAGGCGCTCAGCATCCGGTGGACAGCCAACCTGCAAATACAGAGGATGACCTTGGTGGATGAGGGCTTTCTTTGGAGGCGATGATGCCGCGAAGGGTGGTGTCTCAGAGTCTGAGTGCTCCCGCCATTAGGATTCAGGTTCACATGCTTCCCTCAGATGGTCTTTAGGTTACCAGTCTTTGTCTGTGACCTCCATGCCTCCCAGTGCCTGTCATGGAGCTGCTGCCGATGCATCTCTCCGGTTCAGATTCCCCTCTCACAGGAACTCCGTTGAGGCCCTTGCCCCTGGATTGCCACGTGACCGCCTGGGCTGTGCAGGCCTTTCATAGGCCGCGCTGAGGGGTCACTGCAGAACTCCCAGCAGGTCCACGGCCAAGCCTCGTGTAACCCCAAGGGTGGATAGTCCAATGGTCAGGTATGCTCTTCTTCTGCAGGCTTCAGGTTTACGGGGGCACACAGATGGTTCCTAGGTAGCTAGCCTCCCACGGCGACAGGAGTGCCTCTTTGAACTCCAGATGTCTTGAGCGTTTGGATCCACTCTGCTGGTATGACGCTACTTAGATGTTCTTGGTGGCAATGATGCACCTGAATGATGAACACAATAATTTTCCTTTAGTTGGGCAAACAGGCCGCTATCTCTTGCTAGAGGTGACCTCGTGGAGTGAGGAGGACTGGAGGGACTTCGTGGCCACTTACGGTTGTCTTCTGGCAGGTGCATTTGCTAGATGTGGTGCCATCGATGCCAAACAGCCAGTGCCAGGTGAGTAGACGGTCGCACTGTGAAGCGTGGGGCCTGGATGCAGATCGCGCTTGCTAGCAGCTTACGGTTGGTCCTCCCACGAAGTTGTCTACAGTGACGTCTCTGCACCCTGGTGGCTGGCTTGTGCTGATGAACACCTTCTCCAGTGCTGGCACGAGTCCTCTGTCCTGTCGCTCTTCTCCTTTTCCCTCTTGCATGCCTGTGGTGGTTGTTTGCCCTGTGGCGTCGTGCCACTCTCCTTTCCTCCTTTGCAGAGTGGGAACCTGCCACGCTCTTCTTCTTCCGACCAGGTTCGTCACTCGGATGTGGCTTCCTGCCACATGTCTCATGTTTGCACCACATGGACATCTCGCTGGTCATGTCCGGTTCTTGGGGCGGTCTTTACTTTGCTGCTGACCTGTCGCAGGCCTGTCCTGTTGGTAGGACGTGCTTCTTCTCCTTGAGGACCTCTTGCAGGCCCCTTCACCTCTTCAGGGTTTTTTGCGGTGCTCCTCTGCCCGGATGTCAGGTTACCTCTTCACTCGAGGGCGTTGTGCTTGCGCCTCGAGGCTGCGCCACCGTGGCGCTTGATCCTGTCTCTGTTCAGGAATGTTTGGCGGGGTCAATCACTTCGAGTGATGTGCTCCTTGCTTGCTGTGCAAATGTGGCATCCAGCTACGTGTCGCCTGTCGTTGGAGCACATGTTGTGGTGGCGGTTGGCCACGTGGAGTGTGCTACTCTCCTCTTGCCTGTCTTGGGTCACTGGTGACTCCGTCTTGAGGCAGTGTGAGGGAGGACACTCACTGGTGCAGTGGAGATGTGGAGGCTCTCTGCTGCCTTCAGCATTGCTTCTTCTCTTTGGAGAGGTCTCTCTCTCCTGGGCGCCTCATGCTGTCAGGATCTCTGGTGCAAACCTTCTGCACACCTTTGACCTCGTGCGCTCTGTCCTCTTCTTAGGCGCCCTCTTCTGCCACTTGGTGTGCCTGTGTTGTTGCCTGCGGTGGTGTCCGTTCACCACTAGGGGCGAGTGGCGCAATTTCCTCACTGGTGGTGGTGTCGGGCAGCCACTGGGTGTTGCGCGCTCTGCATGCGTCTTTCTCGTGCTTTAGGTGGGGATGGCTACCTTGAGACTTTGTTGTCTGTGAGTGTGTCCCTGCTCTTCTTACTTGCAGGGGTAGCAGGGGGGCCACTCTCTAGGGCATTCATCTCTGAGGGCACGCCTTGCTGGGCCTTGTGCAGTCTGTCTCAGCAGTTGGGCTTGAGCAGGCAGTCTTTCTCATAGTGGCGCTGTGCACCCTTGGACCTGGTGACTGTTGTTGCTGGCTGATTAGCAGGGCCTTGCACATGTAACAGTCTCCTCTTTGATTGGGGCACCTCGCTGGCGGCATGCGGTGCCAGCAGACACACACATGGGGAATGCCGTACTTCCCTCCCTGTTTTGGGAGAAAGTCAACCAGTTTGTCATCTTCTGTTCAAAACCACTAGAGGCATGCAGTGGTCAGTGTGTTGCTGGCTGATCAATTGGTCCCTGCAGTGCTCCAGAAGCCACTGTGTTGCCTGCCTGCCTGCAGTGAGGTCACAGGGTCTAGCATACTCTTTGGTGAACAGGGTATGGTTGTACAAAGCAGTGTTCAACATGTGGCCATTTATTTGCAGACTTGTGCTGTGCTCTGGTACCGCTGGTCTGTAGGTGGCACTGCATGTCCCTTTTCCAACGTGTTTCCTCTTGAAGGCCACCAGGTGGCACTGTGGGCGTTTTCAAAGAGGCCTGGCAGCTTTATCACTCTGCGGTACACTTGGCATTACGAGAAGCATGACACCTCTCCTCATGTTGTGGGCTAGCTCGCACATATTGCCAGATTTCCTCAGGCACCACGTGGTGCACAGCCTGCAGGCACAGCGGAGGGTGCAGAAACTGTAGGTCATTCTGCCCATGCGGGCGCCGCCGGTCGGGTACAGGTCCCGGTGCGGCACTGCATTTGGCCGCTAGATGGCGCAAATGCTCGTCATACGGCAGCCTTCCTCATGCTGCATGCTGAGCCGCCCCGTGGGTGTTGTGAAGGCGGGTTTGTGTAGAGTCCGAGGCGGTGCAGACGTGTTCCTCTTCCTTGCTGGGCACCAACTCTCGGCTTCAGGTGCGTGCGGTGGGATGCCCGACATGGAGCCACAGCACTTTCAGGGTAAGCACGGTGCTCCACAAGCAGGCATTGGCTGGGCCAGGTTGCCGTGCAGGGATGCACAGTAGTTTCCCACTCACTACAGGGCCGGTCAGGTCCGCGATCACAGCAGGTGCAGGGTGCCTCGGGCTAAGCTCCCCCCATGAGGAGCTGTGATGCGACTTCTCCCTCTTGTGCCGCGGCTATTTCCTCCCTCTCAACTTAGGATGCCAGAGGTTAGGCACGGCACCGTGTCCTCGCCCCTGCGGGCAACGCCAGCACAGCAAGGGTCTTCTCTCACCGTGTAGGTGGCAGTTTTCTCTCGCGGGGCTGCAGCAGGTGGGCGTCAGCAGATGGGGCCGCTGTGGGAGTTGCCTTCTCTTCCCTGCAGCGGGGAGGTGCAGTTGTGGCCCACGTGGGCCCTGGAGGGTCGAGTAGGGTCGCTCCGCGGAGGTGAGGCCTCGTCTACACCTCTGCTGTCATGATGTCAGAGCCGGGTCTTGCTGTGGGACCCCTCTCACTGTGGCTATGTTGGCGAGGAGACAGAGACGAAACAGTCTCTTTCCAGGGGCCACGGCATAGGGTCAGAACCCCTCGTCGCCATTGTAGTATTATGGGCCCTGGGTCCACATGCTACTGAAGATGGACACAGACACACCGTAGTTGGGTACTGGAACTGGCCCAAGGCATGTGCGCCCGGCCCCTTTTATTAGCAGGGTCACCTGACTGGTGACGCCTGTGATGGGTGGGTGTGCAGTGTAGGTTAGCACCAGGTGGAACACTAGAACGTGTCCAGCAGGACACTACATCGCCCATATCATCCTTAATTTATCCTGCTGTACTGCGGCCCGTCCGCTGTACCAACTGCCCCCATCTGATTTCTGATTGTGGGACCTACCGGAGATTCTGTTCCTGATCACTGGGGCTGATGGGGAGGCTGCTGTCGCCTGCTGGAGCCACTGCGGCCTGTCTGCCCAAACAGCGGGGCCTGTGGCCCGTGCCCACTTCCGGATCGAGCCTACATGACCAGAGCACCCCTGGAGGGATGCTGACTGCATAATATACCCGGCGCTGGACGGTGGTACAGGGGGACAGCCAGCCGGCCTACTGGAGTGACTGTGGAGCCCAGGCCTCGCTGACAAGCGGTAGGAGTGCCCGGATGCACTGGATGCTTTCTGTGGCCCCTGCCGAAGAGCCCTTACACGCTGCCTAAGTGGGCGGGCGGCACCTGTTGATAGCCGGTGTACGGCGCTGGCACATACACTGCAGTCAGGCCGAACCCGGCCTGTATGGTGACACTGCCCCAGCCCTTGCGCGGGCCTTCTTAGCTCTCCCTCCTGGCCCCCGCACACCGCTCTCCCTTTACAATGGTAGACGTGGACGCATTGCAGGGTGCGCACATGTTTAGAGTGTGGTTGCCCTGATGAGGGCTCTGGGATTGATCGGATACTTTGTTTGGGACTCAGGTGTATCTGCGTGCCACCCTCCACCACCTATCCACGTTCTTTCCAAGTACTGCTTCTGCGAACCGGCATCTCCTAGTGTTATTGCTACCCCCTACTAAGCCATAGGCCCTGCTATTGGACTTTACCTCTGTTGCAGCCCCTTCTCCTTCCTGCATTGACAGCCCTTGAAGCCACTACCCTAACGCTACTGTGAGGAGGAAGCCTACATAGAACCTCTTATCCATTGTGCACCTATATATGTGCGCTCAAAAGAGCAGCACTTTCAACCTTCACAGGGGCCCCATATACATCATTTGTTCATCTACACATGGGCTAAGCTCCTCCTTAAGGACTTTGGCTGGGCGCTGGAGTTGGAGGTCGCACAATACTTTCTTCCTCTTCCACCACTACTGCTGTGGCTGCCAGCTTGAAAGTTGTGTTGTACATTGCGAATGAGAAAGGTAAAATGAGGTCTATTAAAGTGACTAGAGCGATGTTTAGAGGAGACATGCATGTTCCTACTAGAATGGGAGAGGAGGCATCCCCGGAGGAGATGCCAGCTCACTGTATGACGACAAACGTAGGGCTTCATACTATTAATTTTCTGAAGGATTGGCATAAGATCACTGAGAAAGAGGGTGTATTGACATTTCCACACTATGGCACATTTAATTTGAGAATAATTGATCATTTAAGGTGAATACAGTTTGAGCTGCAGCTATTACCTAGACCCACTTGATTTGAAGCGCTTGATGCATGGATACATGCAGCACATGCAAAGCAGAGAGATTGATAGCAGGGTAAGATGAAACAAGCAATGTTTGCTTATCAGGATTCACAAAGGGATGAAAAACAAAAAAGGTGGAGAGTAGACATGATTGAGGGAGCGAGATTGTAACCTGCATTAGTGACTGATAGGGACAATATGGGGGAAGAAGGAAGGAAAGGACGAAAGGGTAAAGAAGGAGAAGGACGAGAGGAAAACAACTGTGATGTTGGTGATAGTCTGTTGGATGGGCTGTTGGCAGAATGTCCACCTCTGTTTAGTCAGTCATACCCTGGGAAGGGGAAAGCCCAGATGGCACTAATAACACTGTAGTTGTTCAGCTCCAGTGGCTCCTAACCCAAATATAGTAGAGATCATTTCGACAGGGAAGTCCCACACTGTAAGGAAGGAAGCAATACGAACAGGTGTCCCGGAAGGCTCAGGATGTTGTGATTCTAGTCCTGCTTCAAGGATTCCAGATGCTCTTACAGTACCGGTTACCACTGACCCTATCTTACCGCTATACGATCCAAAACCCATTGGGAATGGGGACCAGGGGATGTCCATAGTTACAGAAAGGGGGAGCATTACAGGAAAGAATAGAGAGTCCTCACACAAGGTTTGTTCCCTTGACGCCAATGAATGCAAGTACCCCATGTGCAGCGACTGCGGATTCTTCAGCAGTCCAAATTGGGTCTGGAACTGTTAGGCCCCTTTGCTGTTGAGGGAACTTATTCAAAGATTCGGATTTCCAACAAATTTGGAATCAGACGAGGATGCCATTTTAATAATGAGATTATGAAATTGTTCTGAGGTAACCGGTATAGACACGCCTTTGTAGGAGACCCTTGACAGGGTGCGAAATAGCACATATCGAGAGACCGGGAACACTTTAAAATCACCTGAGAGGCAGAGCTTATTTGATATCTTGGACTTAGAAAAGTGGTTGAAAGAGCCTGTCTGTATACAAATTAAGCCCAATGAAGAATATCCGAGAACACCACAGTGCAATTTGATAGCCGAGACAATTGCTTGGATCACTCCTGTGATCAAGTCCATGATTGAGCAAGGATTATGAGGGAGATCCTGGGGAGTCCATGCAACTCTCCCATCCTGAGCTTGCAGAAGCCTAGCTGTAAGTACCGCATAGTGCAGGATCTCTGCAAAATGAACAATGTGGTTGTTCCTTGCTGTCCTGTGGTAGCGAATCTGTGATACTATTTAAGGTTCCATGTGAGGCTGAATGGTTCACCGTTATTGATCTTTGCCAGGGTTTTTTTTTCTTTTTCGTAGTTTTATATAGCGCAAACTTGACCTAAAGGTATCAGAGCGCTTTACCTGAGCACCAGTTGCTTTACACAAGGACACATAGGCACGGGGAGATTAAGTGAGTTGCCCAGAATCACATGATATTGAGCGTCATTGCCGAGACTCGAACCCGGTTTCCTAGATTAGAGATCGACCACCCTAGCCGTTAGGCTACATCCTCTCCCCTTTCTTCTCGATCCTCCTACATGTTCGCGTTTAGGCTGGAGGATCGTGTTTTAACATGGTGCAGTGTCCTACAAGAGTAGATGGAGAGTCCTTCTATCTTCAACCAGATCTTGAAGAAAAATCTTGAGTCCCTGGTCATGCCCTGTAATTCAGTCCTGGTGCAGTATGTCAACAACCTCTTGGTTACCTCGAATACTCAGGACACTTGCAGAATCGATACCATTGCTTTGTTGAACCATCTGGCTGAGAATGGACATAAAGTGTCCCCAAGTAAGTTCCAGTACAGTCTGATTGAAGTCCTATATAGGGTGCCAGAAAGGTGTCGCAAGAGAGAATATCGGTGATCATGCAAAGAAGGAAGTTGGGATGTTCTTGGGAATGGTTGGTTACTGTCACCAATGGATACCCAGTTTTTCCCTGGTGGGCAACCTCTCCGGAGGTTGACACATAAGGATGTGTCTGATCCAGTACCCTGGGACGATGATTGTTTAAATGCATTCCTGGAGTTCAGAGAAGGCCTCTGCCATGCTCCAGCGCTGGGAATGCCTGATTACAACAAAGCGTTTTCGCTCTTTTGCCAGGAAAGGGAGGGCTTTGCTCTCTCAGTGTTAAATCAGAACCATGGAGTTGCCAGTAGACCTGTTGCATACTTCTCAGCTACTCTAGATCCAGTAGCATCTGCAATGCCCGGATGTGTCAAATCTGTTGCTGCAACAAGTGTCAGCCTAGAGAGATGCGAAGGCATCGTAATTGGTCAAACTGTTTACGTTCCGTATTTAGTGGTACTACTGCTAACTAGGACTAGAACACAACACATGATGAAAAGTAGACTTACACGTTATGAGCAGGCCATCTTGGAAAGTCACCTTGAAGCGATGTTCTATACTCAATCCTGCCACGTTGTAACCATTGCCTGATTGTGATGGGAAAGAGACCAAGGGAGAGCATGACTGTCTTGGTGTCACTGAACTATTCACCAAGCCTTGTTCCTATATTGCTGATGAGCCCTTACCTGAATCTGACCAAACCCTGTTTGTGGATGGCTCATGGTTAAGGGATCATGAAGGGACTCTGAGGGCTGCTTATGCTGTTATATACCCAAGTTAGGCCCATGTAGCAAAGCAGCTTAGTTCTTGCATTGGCCTCACAATAGCATTTGAGTTGTGACCTTTTGTTCATATTTGCATGCACAACAATGTTGGATTAGTTTCTCTGAAACTAAACTTATTTACACATCTAGCTTCGCACAACATTATCATAATGCCCTGAACATCATGTACAAGGTCTCTTTTCGCACAATGTACAAATGTCATCTCTATCTTCATCCATGGAGCGACAGGGCTATCTACATATCCATAACATCACTAATCTATAAGCACATCGCAAGGCTGCTTTCTACTATAAAAGATAAGCATCCCAATAGATTAGCAGAGGAGGCACTCCAGCTGACACCAGAGGTCCTTGTATGCTGAGAATTCACCATGCAGCAGTCTGCTATCTTGTGAGGGGTGTCCAGTTCGTGACCAAGATGGGGTCCTTTATTCTCTCCCACCAGGTAATGGGGTTGGATCATTCCTTGGGGAGATTCTTGGCTGTACACCTACACACACTCTAGGTACACTTAGAGTAGGGTTCGCATAGTAGGAGTATGTTTGATTATTGCCTTGTTTTATATGCCTGCATATATACTTTGCTTTAGCACCATGGTAGAACTATATCTACTATTCACGTTTTTGGTGCTTGTAATCACTTTTATCTGCTTCTGTCTATTAATCATTGCAGCACATGTATTCTATACAAGAATAATGTTGGTTCAATAAATATATTGAAAACGTCCCACTGTGTATTCTCTGTGAATAAGTGAGCATGAGTGACTGAGCAAAAGGATCTGTACTGTTTCCACAATCCCGGAGGGGTCAGAGTTGTTATGCTCAGTGGTTGCCAGATACCATTTGCTCCCTGGTAGGTTAGGGGGCTTATAGTGGCACTGTGAGCTAGCTGGTCTATAGGTCAACATATCCTGCGGGGGTGTCCGGAATCAGTCTTGGTACCGGGCCCCTAGTTTATGTTGTCCAAACAATACGGAGATCTTACGGATTAGTAGGAACTACACAACAATGCTGTCTGTACAGTCTCAGGGGTGGTGAAAGCTGCTTGTTTCCCGGGAGTATTCTCCGTACAGGTGGCCAAGTTGATTGGCCTGACACACGCATGCTGTGTCTCAGACTAACTGAGGGTGAAAATATTCACTGACATCTGTGAATCTGTGTAATGACATTGTGCTTGAATCTGTGGTGATTTTAATCTTGCACTAAAGCTATTTTGCACTTTAAAAACATTATTTTACCTTGTAGTAACTGTCACGTAGCGCTCGCCTAGTTCAAGGTGTGGCGATATTGCGCTCTGATTGGCCAGTCCTCAGCCAATCAGCGACCTGCCCGGGAGAAGCCTGTTGTGCCCCCCAGGCATATAATGCATGCCGCAGCGCGGACGCGCGGTTGAATCTGTGTAATGACATTGTGCTTGAATCTGTGGTGATTTTAATCTTGCACTAAAGCTATTTTGCACTTTGAAAACGTTATTTTACCTTGTTGTAGTAACTGTCACGTAGCGCTCGCCTAGTTCAAGGTGTGGCGGTATTGCGCTCTGATTGGCCAGTCCTCAGCCAATCGGCGACCTGCCCGGGAGGAGCCTGTTGTGCCCCCCAGGCATATAATGATCGCCGCATCGTGGACGCGCGGTTGAATCTGTGTAATGACGTGCTTGAATCTGTGGTGATTTTAATCTTGCACTAAATCTATTTTGCACTTTAAAAACATTATTGTACCTTGTTGTAGTAACTGTCACGTAGTGCTCGCCTAGTTCAAGGTGGGGTGGTATTGCGTTCTGATTGGCCAGTCCTCAGCCAATCAGCGACCTGCCCGGGAGGAGCCTGTTGTGCCCCCCAGGCCGAAGGCGTGCCGAAGGCAAGCCCGTCTGCACCCGTCTGCGCCGGGACGTCACCAGGAGCCAGGAACTCTGCTCCACCCTTGTCCCAAAGAAGAGTTTATTCTCGTGAAGCTTTGGTTGCTCTGCAAGGTGAGGCAGGATGTGGGGATCACAGTTGGGGCCCAGAGGTTTGCCCCACTCATTGCAGTCAGTGCACCTTTGGGACTAGCCCTCGCTTGCGCTCCACAGACTCTGACCCCAACGCCAAGACCTATACTATTCT
The DNA here is from genome assembly GCA_963921515.1 of Calotriton arnoldi. Lineage (NCBI taxonomy): Eukaryota > Metazoa > Chordata > Amphibia > Caudata > Salamandridae > Calotriton > Calotriton arnoldi. Next base: position 2,728,224 of record CAWUFW010000509.1, read on the forward strand.
CAGCCTAAACTGCCGCTCCCTGACTAAACACCACGCTGAGGTATTTGATCTCCTTCAGGAACAGTCCCCAGAGGTCTTATTTTTAACAGAGACCTGGCTCTATGAGGATTCCGTGACCATACCAGCCCTGGCCCTCCCCGCTGGATATGTAATGAGCTGCCTAAATAGAGCGACGGGGAGAGGGGGAGGCATCACAATTATACACAAAGCAGTCTATACCTGTGGCCTCGTCCCCAAAGACATCCCTGACTGTGAAAGCGCACTCTTCAAAATCGCGCTGACAGCTAACTTCACGCTCTCTGGGCTAATGATTTACCACCCACCGGGCCCATCAAAAACCTTTAGAGAAGCCCTGGCTAATGCTATCACCACATTAGCTCTTCAGACAGCCAACTTCAATGTCATAGGTGATCTGAACCTCCACCTAGAGCTGCAGGAGGCCCCTGATATTCTCAGCTTTCTTGGGGACATGGCAACTTGCCAACTAGTCCAATTGGTCCCGGGATCTACACACATTGCAGGTCACCTTCTTGACCCAATTTTCTCAAATCTCCAGTCCCTGGAGGTGCAAGCACCCCTCCCTTTGTCCTGGACAGACCACTCTCTTATCTCTATGCGGCTATCGCTAGCTGGCCCCAAACTACAGCTACACCGCAACCCCTCACTCAAACGCCCCTGGCACAAACCGGATCATGCCGTCTTCCCGGCGGCCTTAAGCACTCAGCTTCCAGAAAGGTCCACTATTATTGAAGAGGCCAATGTGCATTTTCGGGGGTGGGTTACCCAAGCTCTGGACACCTGTATCCCTTTCAAACTGACTCATTCTAAAAGCGCACGGGCTAACGTCTGGTTTAATGAGTCTCTGACTCTAGCCAGGAATAACTGCAAGGTCTTGGAGCGAGCCTGGAGGCGATCTTATGACCCTCTGGCTAAAGCACAGTACAGAAGTGCGATTAAGGCTTACCACAAATTGGTCCGCCAGACCAGGGCTGCACACTACACCATCCTGATCACCGCTAGCAATAACCCTACCAAAACCATCTTTTCTCTTTTGAAGGACCTGGTAAAGCCCCCCTCTGCCCCAGACAGTACCATATCTTCTAGTCTGCAATGTGAAGTACTGGCCAAATTCTTTCTGGAGAAGGTGGAACGCATTTACAGCAGCTTCCACCCAGATGACACCTCCCGTGGCACAGGGAGAAACGTGTCTGCGGGCTCTGAGACCTACTTGCTTGCCTTGCTCCCCCCTATCTCCCATCAAGCTATGGAAGCACTATTTATTAAAGTAAAATCAGGGTCCCCAGATGACCCCATGAAACCCGATGCTTTCAGAAAATTCCAACAGTGTCTCCTGAATGAATGCTTGGGGCTAATCAATCTATCCTTATCCTCGGCGGTGGTCCCTAAGCCCTGGAAGCACGCCAAGGTGGTTCCCCTACTGAAAAAACCAACACTAGACGTGTCCAAGCCAGAAAACTTCCGAGCAATCTCGCTGCTCCCGTTTCTGTCCAAAATCACGGAATCACATGTTAATTCGATCTTAACTCACTACCTGGAAGAAAACTCAATACTAGACCTATCTCAAAACGGGTTCCGGCCTCGGCATAGTACAGAGTCCGCCATGTTGGCAGTCATAGAACAGCTTGGATGCAGGCAGAACTACAGCATTAATTCTGCTGGATCTGAGCGCGGCCTTTGACACGGTCTCCCATGAGATCTTGCTCCAATGTCTGGAGGAGATCGGTGTCAAGGGCACAGCCCTCTCCTGGTTTTCATCCTTCCTAGATGGTCGGACCTTCTAAGTTACTGCCCCTCCTTTCCTCTCCTGCACTCACCCATTACGCTGTGGGGTGCCCCAGGGGTCAGCATTGAGCCCTACCTTATTCAACGTCTATGTGAGACCGTTCGCTCTGCTGGCCAAAGCCCGGGGCATCTCCCTGGTGTCATACGCAGATGACACCCAGCTGGTGATCACCTTCTCCAACAAGCCCAGCCAGGACGCGGCCAAATTTAAACAGGATTTAACAGCCATCTCGGAGTGGATGGCCGCTAATTATTTGCAGCTAAATTCAGCCAAATCCGAGATTCTCCTGGTAGGCAGGGATTCCCATCTATGGGGCAATGAGTGGTGGCCTCCTGCTCTTGGAGTGCCCCCCATACCCAAACCTGTGCTAAAGAACCTGGGCATAATGATGGACAATTGTCTCACCTTTGAGGCCCACCCCAAATCAGTGGCAGGGAAATGTTTTGGTCTGTTGTGTGGCCTAAAGCCAATACTAGGTCTCTTTGACTCTCAAACTCGGCAGCTGATCATCCAATCATCAATACTGGCCAGATTGGATTACTGTAATGTGCTACTTCTGGGTACCAACAAATCCATGATCAAAAGGCTGCAGCACGTTCAGAATGCTGCCGCTCGCGCTATCTTTGCCCTTCCCAAACACTGTCATGTCTCCAAACTCCTCTGCCGCCTACACTGGCTACCTCTAGAACAGAGAGTGCGCTTCAAAACGCTGTGTATCACCCATAAGATCCTTCTGGGCATAGGCCCAAGAATCTTGAGTGATTTATGTTCCTACTACGCACCCACACGAGCACTGCGCTCAGCAGATTTGCTCCTGGCCAGAGTCCCGCGGATACGGAGGGCCAGAGCGGGTGGCTGATCCTTCAAGCTGTTGGCTCCCGCCCTCTGGAACTCCCTCCCTCTTCACATCCGCAGCAGCCCTGATCACCTGACCTTCAGAAGGCTGGTGAAGACCTGGCTTTTCTCCCACTGTTAATCCTCTCTCTCCTTGTCCTATCACTCTGTGTTCAACTTTAGCGCTGGGACGCCCCGATGCTGGGGCAGCCATGCGCTTTACAAATAATCTAACATAACAAATAATCTAACATGACAGTCAGTATGGCTTTGGTGTGGTACATGACTTCGGGCAGTTGTGGTCTCAGAGAGGGTTCATGACCTCGTCAGGATCACCCACCCGTAACGGGGATGTTGTGAGAAAACTGTTGGAGGCTTTGCAATTGCCACAGGAGGTTACAATTGTTAAGTGTCCTGATCATTGTAAAGGAAATGATTATGTCACTCTTGGAAATAGATACTATGACGAAGTTGCACGCTACTGTGCTCCTCCAAATGCTTGCAGTTTCAATGGGGAGTATGGAAATGAACAGAACAATGAGACCGACCTCAACCTGTTGATGACAGCTGCTGATACTTGGGATGAGGTGTAGAGGGTGCAAGGGGAGTTTTCCGAGGAAGAACAGTCAGGAGGGAGTACGGCATTTGTGTGTCAGAGGATGGGAGGCCAGTATTTTCAAATAGTCTGTTACATCCGATGGCAAGGCATATTCATGGACCAACACGTGGGAAGAGATGCAATGGTGACGTTATTCAGGCAGACGTGGTTTAACCTCAAATTTCGAGTGATTGCTGAGACATTGCATCACCGATGCGTGATTTGTCAGCAAATGAATGTGGATAAAAGAACCGCAGTTACTCTGAGCCATATTGAAAGGTCAGGAGGACCGTTTCATTGGATGCAGTTGGACTTTGTTGAGATGCCTGTTTGTAATGGATTGAGGTATATTCTGATGGTAGTGTGCATATTTTCTCGGTGGGTAGAAGCCTATCCTACTAGAAGATGTGATAGTCTTACAGTGGCCAAATTGCTGTTGAGGGAACTTATTCAAAGATTCAGATTTCCAACTACTTTGGAGTCAGACCGAGGATGCCATTTTAATAATGAGATTATGAAATTGTTGTGTGCAGCTTTGCAAGTGGAGCAGAGACTCCATTGCAGTTATCGGCCGGAGGCTTTCGGTATTGTGGAGCAGATTAATGGTACTTTGAAATCCAGGTTGGCTAAAGTCTGTGCCTCGATGTCCCTGAAATGGCCTGATGCTTTACCCCTTGTGTTGATAAGTCTTCGTAGCATCCCAGACAGAAGGACTGGACTCTCGCCACATGAAATTCTCCTGGAGCGGGCTATGAGGTTGCCTGCTGTGTTTGCCAACGTACTTGTGGATATATTGGATGATCTGGTGCTTGACTATTGTAAAGGGCTGGCTGACGTGGCTCACTCTGTGTCTCAACGGGTTGAAGCAGCAACTGCACCACCACATCAAGAGCAATGCCATGACCTCCACCCCGGAGACTGGGTGCTTGTAAAGAAACATGTGAGGAAGAGCTGTCTTGAAACTTGTTGGTGTGGCCTGTTCCAGGTGATTCTAGTCACAATAACTGCTGTAAAGAGTGGTGGCCTTCTGAACTTGGTGCAGGCCTCCCACACCTGCAGGGTCCCGTGTCCCCTTGAGTAAACAGCTTCTCTTCCAGAAGAGACGACAGCGGTGGCAGAGAGGTCACTGGAAAAGGTCAGTCAAGTTGTAACGGGATACTCTCAAGTTGAAACAGCACTAGAACAAGTCGAAAGAGGACCAGAATAACAGGGAGAAGGAGCTGTCCCTGAGGCTGAAGGAGTGAACGGGACAGATTCTGCTCTTGATCAAGAAGCTAGTTCTGTGGGCTCACGAGTGGAGGTGGAAGAAAGTTGACCAAAGGGATCCCCTAGGAGAAGTTTGACTTCGCCAAAAGGAGAATTCACACCCATAAGTGAGACATCTGAGTTGGAACAAAGTGAAAGTGAAAGCGGAGGATCCAGCTTAAGGAGTGCCAAAAGACTGAGGGGGCCTTCTCAGAGGTACGCTTCTCCTGAGTGGATATACCTAGCCACAAATTTCGACGAGAACGAGCAATTGAACTTCAGTGCTAATAATAGGTGTTTTGCTGAAGATTCAGTGGGCTGATTTGAATGTTCTTCTTTCATTTGCTGTTCCCTACCCGCCGAGGCTGAGGGGCTTGTGAAACTTGATATTGACTGATACTGTTTTCCCTCATTTAAGCCCAGAACAATCATCTGAAGAAGTTGCAGAATTGAGAGCAGATTTGCTACAGTTGCTCATAAGTGAATTGGGATCGGAACTTATAAGAGGTGTTGAATGACATTTTATGAACCTTTATAAAGTGCTTGAAGAAGAACACCTAGGCCTGAGTAGAAGAAAGAATTTAAGGTATGACAATTTAGAAGAACACAGAGTTCGGATAAGAAAGTCTCACGAAGATTGTATAACATTGTAAATAAATTGAACCCTGAACCAGAGACTATTTTGCTCTTTGCACAGTTGGAGAACAACAGAGAAGATTCTGTAGCTGCTAATTCTCTGCCGAACTTGGTCCGAGTCTAAAGTAGAATGGAAACTAATCGTTCCAATAGTAGGCTTAAATGCATAATGTGTGCTTCTATAACATTCATAGTAATAGGATTGATAGTGTTAGTTGTAGTATTATGTTTGAGACCTGCCGGTAGTGTGGTAGAGATACCTATACTTGCAGACACACCTTCACCTGAGCCAAAGGGGGAATTAGCAGTATTAGGAGAGCAACACTTACATACTGATTTGTCTAGAGGGGATTTTACACTACATGATTATGCTAGAATGCTTTATGAGTATGTGGACAGTATGAAAGTGAGTTATTGTTATGTTTGTATGCAATTACCTTCCTCAGCTGCCGAGGGCATCACTTACCATCACCTTCTTTTGACATATGGTATTAGTTTTAGTTTGCTTCTTAGTATATTTTATAACAAGGGTCATTTCGAGTAATATTTTTCAAATTGTGATTTGGTTCTTTCTGAGGTGCCACTATTTAAGCACATGAACAGACATGCAAATGCTAAAATGGCTGTGGTTGCTGGTAAATATTTTGTTTCACCACAGACAATATATACTGCTTATGCACACTGACATTACTTAACTTGTACACTCACAGGAATTAAAAAGAAATTCATTGATCAAGTAGAAGATACATTTAGGCAGTGGTAGCTAATGCTGAGATTGGATTTGGTGTTCAGGAGTAGACACAAGAGGAAAGGGATCATCGGACCGCAGGAAACATTGTAACATTGTCGCTGGATTGGCAAGATAGGGGAAGGTTGCGTGTACACCCTGACCAAAGTGACTACAGTTCCATATTTGTAGGGAAGAGTGAATGTGAACACATTTTTGAAGTCCATGGATCTTGGAAGTTGTTTATGGATAGACGAGATCCAGAGATTCCTGGAGTTTATTTTATCTGTGGGAGGAAAGCTTACTTCAAATTACTTAGTTGATGTATGGCACTTATTACCTGGGTGTGGTGTTTCCAAAGATTTATCATGTGGACAACTTCAATCCTCCTGTGTGGGAGGAGAAATCCCAACATAAAGTGAAGGAGAGATTGCGGGAGATATTTTTGGAGCAATAATACCTTGTTTTGGGGTGATACTGAATGACATCAAGATTAAGAAACTGTCTACTGTGGTCAAAAAGTTGTCTACTAGTACTTCTGGATCTTTGTTGCTTGTGAATACCGAAATGCTTGCTATTAGATCAATGGTTTTGCAGAACCGTCTTGCTTTAGACTTCCTGCTTGCAAAAGAAGGCAGAGTCTGCCCGATGCTAAAAGTTCAGCATTGTTGCACTTATATCCCGCATAAGAGTAAGGACTTACAAAAATATATAAAGAACATTACAGATATTCATAAGGACTTAACTGGATTGGCAGCTGAAGGTGATTGGGATTCAATTGGAGATGAATTTAGTGATGTTGGGAGATACTTTGCAACCATGGGAAGTGGTGTAGTTGGTTCAATCCTGAAACCTTTGCTTATAATTTCCATTTGTGTGCTTACCTAGGTGGATGTTATCAAAGGGTACAAGATGTACCAAGAAAGGAAGGGAAAGAATCGGAAAATAGGGAAGATACAGTTAGAAAGGGCACAAAATGAGTACTATCATGATCTGAAGTGACTGGAAGAGTTCAAAAGAAAGAGAATTGCAACCACAATGGTTTAGAACGGTCTATCTGACAGATCATCTGATAAGATGATCAAGATTTGGTGATGGCTTCATATGCCATCAGAGGGGGGATTGCAGGAGAGTAGTTTGGGCACCTTTTTGAATTCACAGTAGGAGTGCGTTATAATCACCATTAGTCTGCACTCACGTATATTCTGTGTGACTCATATATGGAAAAGAATAAGAGGAATATGTGATGTTTTGAGTATCCTCATGATTACCACAAATCACATGTGTACTTTAGAAATGTAACTGACAGGTTTCTGCATTAATATTTAGCTAAGGGAATAACAATTACCGTGTTGTGCCAATTTCTTTAAAGTTTATACTAATGTCACTAATATTTCACGGGTTTGCCGTCTATAATTGTTGAATTATATGTTGAATTGATAACTTAGCTGTTTAGAAGTGCGCACGTAATGTAACCTGTGAATTGTTAATTGAGCTCAACTGTAGTCCGTAAATGCATTTCTAATACATTTTCCATCTAACGTTTGAATTCGCATTTTGCTTGCATTTTAGAATGTTGCATGTATCTCGTGTTCCCACTGCAGGTGGACAAGGCTTCATTAGTTGAGAGAAAGGTTTATTGTTCCTAGTAGATAGAGTGGCCTTAGAAGGAGAAATGCAATAACGGATGGGGGACAAGTTCTCGTGGGAGAAGCAGATGGCATCAAGGACATATGAAATATTTCAGCGTGGGAACATGGAGACGGAGGAAGGTAGCTGGAGGGTGCTGGAAATGGAATCTTACTAGTGGCACTATGGGAGGTGCCTTAATTCAATGACTGCTTATGTTGTAATGTAGTTATGGACAGACAACACTCTGGTTTAGGTCTCCTCGAGGTACAGACCTCATCTCTGGCTTTGTGGCTTCATAATACATGACCCTGGTTGGAGTCACTTCTTAGGAAGACTCTAACAGCTGACACCTTTCTTTTCTCCCACCTTGGCTAAACTTACTTTAGGTTAGGATTTTCACTTCATGCTAGTGAAGGGACAGTTAGGTATTTGCAGGGCTTCTGCCTGAAATTTTGATGCAATCCAATGTGCATTGTTTACTTTGTATTTTTACACCATAATGCTCAGATTGGTGTATATTAATCTGTTTCAAAATTTTAATTAAACAAACTAACTTGAATTTGGCTGTTGATCTGAATTCGTATGTGGTAATGTGGATTTTTGAAATCTAGATGTAGTGAAAGGAGTTTTCTCTTTACCTCTCATGCTGCATGAAAAGAACCATCGAGTCAGATTATTTAGGAGTACGGGTTCCAGCTTTCCCATATGTAACACACAAAATGATGATTTACAATGTAATGATAAGCTGGAAAACATAACTAGGCAGGAGAGACTGGGAGGCGGGGAAGCAATGAGGAGGGAGGGAGCCCGCAGTGCACATCTCCCCTGGGATTGTTTACCTGTTGGTGCACAGGCTGTAACTGGGGCAGTGGATACATCCAAGAGGCTGTGCTTGCTCCAGAGCAGGGAGGTCTCCGCAAAGCACGCGTTCTAATGGCGTAGTAATAATGAGGCCGGAAACAATTAAAACTAGGCAGGAGGGGCTGTGGGACGAGGAAACAATGGGAGGGAGGGAACCCCAGTGCACATCTCCCCTGGGAGTTTTTACCTGTTGGTGCACATGCTGTAACTGGGACAGTGATGCATGTGATTCACGTGTGGGGAAAAAAAACATTGTCTGTGCAGTGAATACATCCGAGAGGCTGTGCTTGCTCCAAAGCAGGGCGGTCTCCTCAAAGCGCTCGTTCCAACATCGTAGTATTAAAGAGGCAGGAAACAATTAAAACTAGGCAGGAGGGACTGGCGGACGGGGAAGCAATGAGGAGGGAGGGAGGTGCAGTGCACATCTCCCCTGGGATTGTTTACCTGTTGGTGCACACGCTGTAACTGGGGCAGTGAATACATTCGAGAGACTGTGCTTGCTCCAGAGCAGGGAGGTCTCCTCGAAGCAAGCGTTTAAACAACATAGTAATAACAAAGCAGGAAAAATAAAATAAAAGAGTTCTCCCAAATAACAGGTAAAACAATCAAAGCGTAAGGAAACTGTACTTCGTTGGTGCTCCTCAGCTAAAAACGTAAGTGTCTTATCGACTGTTCAACCAGTTAAGAGGGAACAAAGAAGAGCAACACTGGATGCAAGCTATGGCAAGCAGCAGGCGGGATCAAAGTCCTTTTACTGAATACAGCAGGTCTTGCAGACAGTGCATGTGCGCTGCCTAGGCTCGACCTAAAAATGGCAGGAAGAGAGGAGGAGGGTGAAAGAGAAGTTCTCCTAGATTGAAGTTGCTAGACTTCTTCCTAGAGGACCAATTGGAGCTCGTTTCCCCTTCACCCCTCTCGAGAAGGGTGTTTTCTCCACAATGGACCACCACCTGTTATATGGCCTGCCTCTTTCAGTCAACACTAATATGGTGACAGATAAGAATTTAGCCCCGCCCCCTATACTCTCCATAACTTTATTCTTTCTCTGTTTCATGTGTGGCTAGGTAAGATAGTCCATCTTATATAATTTTGTATAATGTGATGTGTAGTACAGATATGATAAGTTTAATTAGTACTACAAGTTCCAGAATTCTAAGAACAAAATGGCAAATGACTTAGCTATACATGCATGTACCTTGATAATGTGTCAGCTATGACTCAATCTTTTTACAACTAAAGCTATAACCATTCATTCATCTCTGTACTTCACTTATACCTGCATTTCCTGTTGCACAGCATATATAAAATATTCATAAACACCCTATACCACTAGTTTTAATAATGATTTAGTTTTTGGATTCATTTTTTAAAAAGTTATTCCTTATTCAGCCCAAGTGAATCCTTCAGCTGTGGCTGACCTCCCTGCAACTGCAGCAGGGCAACACATAGTGCTGGACTTGCAACCTCAAGCAACAACAACAACCGGTATGTACCTCTGCTAATAAGATGTGTGTTTTATGACAAATCTAAATATAAATGATCAAATATGTGTAGCCATGTCTATATAGTGGATTAAAAAAAACAGGTCTATTCTTCTGTCCTCTTCGATGCAGGTTGTTCAGAACTGAGGTTCTGGTGTCAGGGGTAAGTCTTAAATCCTATATTTAGGGGCACTAGGGGTGCGGGTGCAAGGAGCCAATGGGCAGCTTGCCCCAGGGGCTAATCTGCACCTGAGGTGACCACATCCGGGGATGTAGGTCACCTTTTCTACCCAGAACTCTCTATTCTATCACTTCAAAAAATGGCAGAACCCTTCTTTCAGTGTACAGACCGGGCTGCCCGCCCTGGAGGTGAGACTAACCTTCTGGCTGTGTACACCTCCTTGGCTATTTAACTACTCACCTGCTCAGGTGCAAATGTGCCTGGGGAAGGGGGAGAGCTGTTTCCTCCTCTGAGAGTCAGCCCTGATGCATGTCAATGGCGGTGCAGCCTTTGAAGCTAACCGCGTTGATGTGCCACTTCACTAGCCTTCCTGGGAGGGCGGAGGTGTGACCTCCTCCCTGCCCAGGTCTTTGCTGATGACTCCTGGGAGTGACCACACTGCCTGGTAGGAGTTCTGAATCCTGTCCTGGTGGCAGCAAGCCTGGACTGCCAGCCAGAGCACAGAGAAGCGGGGACAACCAGGTGGGCAACCTCTAAGGTACTCCCTGGGTGCATGCTACATCGCTCTCAACACGAGATTCATGTCAGGGGTGCGAAGGTACGTTATTTGATATCAAACACAACATATTTAGGTTGTACCATAATGGAGCTGCCAATCTCAAGTTTGCTCTGGGGCCAGCCCATGTTATCCTATAGACTGTCTATCACTTATAGTGTCCTTTAATGGTAAAGGACACTTTAGAGACATATAAGCTTGCACTTATGTGTCTACACCTCTAATATATTGCATCATGGGCTTTAGGAGGCCTTCCTTAGGGGTTATTGATATATATTAAAAGCAGTGCATTGATCTGCCAAACATGGTGAGGGCAGAGTTGAGTTCGAGCAGTTCGCACTGTTCCTGCAATCTGCAATGGCAGACCTGCTGCCAGTAGTTTACTGGGGTCACTCAGGGTGACGCAAACAGTGCTACATACCCTGGAGACCCCTTTACCACCCATGCCCTGGGCACGTCTGATAGTATATACTAAGGACTTATAAGGGGGTTAAAGTCCTTGTCAATTGCGGATTCTAATTTACATATAGCAGTTTTAGAGAGGGAGCAGTGGCACTGGCGCCAGGGCAGCAGACTCCAGTACCCTATCAGAGTCATAGCAATCAAAATTGGAGCAAAAATTACCATTATTCGTAAAATTATTTGGAGATAGCCCACAGTCACCCCCAAGTAAAACATGGCACCAGGTACAAGAATAAAGTGCTATTGTAAGATTGAGTGGAGGGATTTTCAAGTCTCTAAACATTTGCCACAGGGTAAGCCTGTCCAAGCAGTCCAAAGCCGTGGAAAAATCAATACAGTCATACCTCGCAACACAACATGTTTCTCCAAAATCACCGGCAGATCTGTGATATTAGCTAAGGTAGCGCTGTTTTGTTTGAAACCAGCCTGCTCCCATGGTATAATACTGTTAACATCCGCCCAGCCTTCCAGATGATCCAAAAGGCTCTTTGCAAAAAGTTTCCCAATTGAATCAAGCAGCATTATATGCCTATAATTACTGGGTAAGGCAATTGAACCTTTTTATATAATGGTATAATAATACTGCCTCGCCAAAAGGCCAGAATTGTTCTGGTCCAATAACAATAGTTAAACAAGCATTTGCAATGCGATAGGTCTCGCATTCACCCGAGTTTGAGCTATTGGCATTGTAAATGACAATGCTTTTGAATTATGTTTTGAGTTTTAATACATAAATAAAAGGCATTGTCATTTACAATACTAATAGCTTAAACTCTCGCAAATGCAAGACCTATTGCATTGCAATAAAGGGCCTTCTCGGCCGCTTGTTAGATTGTAAATATCTGAGGAAGAGACCGGCCTGCTACGTCTTCAAGTAGTGATAAATAGTGCAGTGAAGAAGATGTGTAAGTGTTGTAAATTACACAGACACAAAAAGTGAAGTGAGAGTTACATATGATCCGAGCTATAAACACTAACAAAGCGCTCCAACACCTTTCGCTCTGTGATTAAACTGTCGCGACTCAGGAGGAAGAGTGGGAGGGGGGCTATTTCCTGCCCTCTCCGTGATTTGAGTGTGCAATGTGGCATTGTGTAATGTCATTGCTATCTTTGGCCTAATAAAAAACACTCCATCTGTAGTAGGGCCCTGGCTTCACCTCCTGGTGCAGGGTGGGCTGTGCTTTATGGCAGGCATGGAGAGAGGGAGGTATGGCATCAGCTGCAGCTCCGGCCTCGTATAGTGCCCCTGCTATTACTAGTGAGCGAGAGGTGCTGAGGTGGTGGTATTGGTGGTGGTGGTATTGGTATTGGTGGTGGTGGTGGTATTGGTGGTGGTGGTATTGGTGGTGGAGGTGGAGGCATTGGTGGTATTGGTGGTGGTGGTATTCGTGGTGGTGGTATTGGTGGCAGTATTGATATTGGAATTGGTGGTGGTAGTCGTGGTGGTGGTATTGGTATTGGTGGTGGTGGTACTGGTATTGATGGTGGTATTGGTGGTGGTGGTGTTATTGGTGGTGGTGTTATTGGTGGTGGTGGTGGTATTGGTGGTGGCATTGGTGGTGGCATTGGTATTGGTGGTGGTGGTACTGGTATTGATGGTGGTATTGGTATTGGTGGTGGTGGTATTGGTGGTGGTATTGGTGGTGGTGGTATTGGTGGTGGGGGTATTGGTGGTGGTGGTATTGGTGGTATTGGTGGTGGTATTGGTATTGGTGGTGGTATTGGTATTGGCGGTGGTATTGGTGGTGGTATTGGTAGTGGTGGTATTGGTGGTGGTGGTATTGGTGGTGGTGTTGTTGGTGGTGGTGGTATTGGTGGTGGTGTTATTGGTGGTGGTGGTGGTATTGGTGGTGGCATTGGTGGTGGCATTGGTATTGGTGGTGGTGGTACTGGTATTGATGGTGGTATTGGTGGTGGTGGTATTGGTGGTGGTATTGGTGGTGGTGGTATTGGTGGTGGGGGTATTGGTGGTGGTGGTATTGGTGGTATTGGTGGTGGTATTGGTATTGGTGGTGGTATTGGTATTGGCGGTGGTGGCATTGGTGGTGGTATTGGTGGTGGTATTGGTAATGGTGGTATTGGTGGTGGTGGTATTGGTGGTGGTGTTGTTGGTGGTGGTGGTATTGGTGGTGGTGTTATTGGTGGTGGTGGTGGTATTGGTGGTGGCATTGGTGGTGGCATTGGTATTGGTGGTGGTGGTACTGGTATTGATGGTGGTATTGGTATTGGTGGTGGTGGTATTGGTGGTGGTATTGGTGGTGGTGGTATTGGTGGTATTGGTGGTATTGGTGGTGGTATTGGTATTGGTGGTGGTATTGGTATTGGTGGTGGCGGTATTGGTGGTGGTGGTATTGGTGGTGGTAGTATTGGTGGTGGTGGTGGTATTGGTGGTGGTGGCGGTATTGGTGGTGGTGGTGGTATTGGTGGTGTATTGTGATGGTATTGGTGGTGGTATTGGTGGTGGTGGTATTGGTGGTGGTGGCATTGGTGGTGGTGGTATTGGGGGTGGTATTGGTGGTGGTGGTATTGGTGATGGTATTGGTGGAGGTGGTGGTATTGGTGGTGGTATTGGTGCTGGTGGTGGTATTGGTGGTGGGGGTATTGGTGGTGGTGGTATTGGTGGTGGTGGTGGTATTGGTATTGGTGGTGGTGGTATTGGTGGTGGTATTGGTGATGGTGGTGGTATTGGTGGTGGTGTTATTGGTGGCGGTATTGGTGGTATTGGTGATGTATTGGTGGTGGTATTGGTGTTGGTGGTGGTATTGGTGGTGGTGGTACTGATATTGGTAGTGGTATTGGTGGTGGTGGTATTGGAGTTGGTATTGGTGGTGGTGGTATTGGTGGTGGTATTGGCGGTGATGGCATTGGTGGTGGTATTGGTGGTGGTATTGGTGGTGGTATTGGTAGTGGTGGTATTGGTGGTGGTGGTATTGGTGGTGGTGGTATTGGTGGTGGTGGCGGTGGTATTGGTGGTGGTGGTATTGGTACTGGTGGTGGTGTTGGTGGTGGCATTGATGGTGGTATTGGTGGTGGTATTGGTAGTGCTGGTGGTGGTATTGGTGGTGGTATTGGTGGTGGTATTGGTAGTGGTATTGGTGATGGTATTGGTGGTATTGTTGGTGGTGGTATTGGTGGTGGTGGTATTGGTGGTGGTGGTGGTATTGGTGGTGGTATTGGTGGTTGTGGTATTGGTGGTAGAGGTAGTGGTGGTATTGGTGGTGGTGGTGGTTTTGGTGGTGGTATTCGTGGTGGTGGTGGTATTGGTGATGGTATTGGTGGAGGTATTGGTGGTGGTGGTGGTATTGGTGGTGGTATTGGTGGTGGTGGTATTGGTGGTGGTGTTATTGGTGGTGGTGGTGGTATTGGTGGTGGAGGTAGGGGTAGTGGTGGTATTGGTGGTGGTGGTATTGGTGGTATTGGTGGTGGTGGTGATATTGGTGGTGGTGGTATTGGTGGTGGTTCATTGGTGGTGGTATTGGTGGTGGTAGTGGTATTGTTGGTGGTGGTGTATTGATGGTGGTATTGGTGATGGTGGTATTGGTATTGGCGGTGGTATTGGTGGTGGTATTGGTGGTGGTGGTATTAGTGGTGGTGGTGGTATTAGTGGTGGTGGTGGTATTGGTGGTGGTGGTATTGGTGGTGGTGGTATTGGTAGTGGTGGTGGTGGTATTGGTGGTGGTGGTATTGCTGGTGTTGGTGGTGGTGGTGGTATTTGTGGTGGTGGTGGTGGTATTGGTATTGGTGGTGGTATTGGTGGTGGTATTGGTGGTGGTGGTATTGGTATTGGTGGTGGTGTTGTTGTTGTTGTTAATAAAACAGGCTTTTGAAAACAACCTGTCAGGTGGCTTTAGTGCAGATGACATGTAACACAGATGTGCTGTTGTCAGCTTCAGCCCATTAGCACATGATTATGTGCTACCTGGAATTCACATGACTTAATTCGCTAATCATTTCTAAATCCATTTTACTGGGCGGTTGAAACAGACACGAGATAATGCCGGGTTAAAGTGATTGAAACCGGGCGCCGTGTTACGGGGCGGCCATGCTGCTTAAAAAAACACAAGCGGTTTCAGCTGAAGCAGCGCATGTCCGGCCTGCAGTAAGAGAAACTAAATAAAGCAAATTGCGCTTACAGACTAAATAAGAGGTCCCGTGTAACAACTGAAGTAAAGGGGCCAGTACCCATGGGAGGTTACAAATGAAGACAAGGCCGTACTAAGGAGGGACTAACAAGCCTATTAACGAATCCGAAGGCAGCATTTACGAAAGACAATGACACAAGCCAATCAAAAATTTGGGTGGAGAGTGGGTGCAGCTTCTTTCCCATACTCTACTACAGCAGTCTCGCAGAGCGAGCAGCGCATGCATGCTCCAGCTAGGCTCAACCTAAAAAGGGCTGCCAAATAACATGACCAGAGATCATCTTCTAACTTTATAACTGTCATGGGTATTTGGTGCGGGCCCCGGGCGCACGAGGCTCTTGCTTGATAAATAATATCCTTAATCTGAGCCCTCAAAGGACCCTCTATGTCTCCTCCCGCTGAAAGGGGGACAGCCAAGAGGGGTGAATTTGCTTCAACTATGGGACTGGCACCATACAGATTAGAGATATAAGATGACCATTCATCACTTGAGACATTGCTGATTTTAGGATTAACGCTGCTATAACATGACAGGGTAATTATTCGCCAAAACCTTCTGGAATCTTTATGGGAAACAGCTTCCCAAAGATTTATCAAAATCTTATCAGCCTGTTGTTTTTTAGTGAGACTCTCCATCATGAAAGCCTTCTTCTTAATAGGTTGATCATTTTCCTCCGCTCCCCTGAAAAAGACAAAAGCTGATGCTTTTGAAATGTCTTTATCAATTTATTCAGACTGAATTATTTGCAAGAGTCCACTAAAGATATTTTCTCCGAATGGAGGTGCCCTTGTGGTACTGAATTCTTTACCACCAAGTGAAGTATATCCTGCTCAAAGTTAATCAGGAAATCCGTTCTCTAAGACATGGTGTAAGGAATTTTTTAGTGCATCTTTTAAGTTTTCTTTACTTGAGGCATTCCAATTCACTTTACCATTGGCAGCACTAAGGTGCACTGCATCTCCCAAAAGTTCAAGGGGGTGTGGGCAAGATGGCAGGGGGGTGGCAAAGATAGCGGGCGAGCAAGTCGTGCCTCACGCTCCTCTGCCTGCCTGCCAACTATTGGCGGTTGTCGTAGGGCCCGGACCACCAATTCCATAGCTGCCAAGGTTTCAGATTGCTTATGTGTGACATTTTCATAATTTCAGTGTAATTATGAGTGACATTTCAATGACTATGAGTGACACTTTCACACGAGTAAAATCAAGTTACGAAGCTGAGGGAAACATATTAATATCAGAAGTTACACCCATCTGAGCCACAAGAAACTCTAATTAATATCTTAAAACTGGTGCAAAGCACCAGAAAAAGAAGGGCAGTAACCGGACACAGACTGTGACTGCAGTCCTCAGTAACAGATGGCAGGCAGGCACTACTGTAGCTGCTCAGAAATGCCAAGCCTTTTGTGTGGTAAATGAAAAGGATGCCACCTTGGTTTGGGCCATACACACATACCTCTGTGCTGGACGTTTGAGCTCTCCCACATGTGCTTCTGGTGTGTCTGCCCGCAGCCTTATAAATTCACCATGTGGCCCAAGACACTGTCCCTGCAGAGGTGCCACCCCTACCTTCGATGCGTTACCTCTTTCTTTGTTGCATTGTGTTCCAGTGCGGCCGCTGCAATCGCCAGTCACTGCTCAGTGACGTGAGGCTCGGCTGTAATCAAATTAGGTGCGGCGTCGGTCACATTAGATTTTTGACTGCACGCGGCAGCCTGGGCCGGTGCCAGAAGCAGGCGGAGGCAGCACTGCAAGCGCCATGATTAAAGCGCCACCTGCTTTCTCCCATAACAAACTTCCTGCGTTCGGCAGCAGGATGTGATGTCTCCCCCCTGCGGCGCCAGACGTGTTAAGGTAAATCAACTTAATCTGACCGGTCCTGCCCGGGCTGGGACGGTGGTAGTATCATGCTGTCTGAGAGCGGCGCCACGGGAAATAATCTGATACAATGTAGCAGTGAGCTGCATGCCAGCAGCAGCCTTAGCTCAGCTGCAAGCACCAAAACGGCAGGAGCAGCGCGCGCAAGGCATGGGCGGTATGCTGCAATCTTCCACACCACAATATTACAGTTTTAGGCAGTGCTTCATGAGGCTTAGACACTATCAGTGGCGGCTGGTGACATTTGAAAGTGGTAGGGCGTAAAATTTGTGGTGGAGCACACCGCGGCGAGCGAGCGTTGCGAGCGAGCCCAAACGACCTAAGGAGGGTTCGGGGGGGTTCGCAGTGAAATCTATAAGATTTCACTGTGCCCCTTCTAGGACGCCACAGCGTCAAAACCTTACGCCTGCTTGAAGCAGGTGTAAGGAGTGACACAGTACAATAAGTATAGGCCTCAACATGCATTGCTGGAGTTGCATTGTGCTTGTGACACGAATCCAGCAATGCGTGCCTTTTGGGCCAACAGATGCGTCAGAATATCTGATGCATCTGTCAATCCTTGCGCCGTGGTGCGCCGTATTGTAAATACAGCGCATCCATGGTGGGCAAGGGTATCGCAGGCTGGCGCAGGCAAACTGACGCATATCTACAGATGCGTCAGTTTCTTGTAAATCTGTCCCTTAGAGTCGACTGGAAGAGAAAGAATGCAGGCTTGTGGAGGCTACGATACCAAATTATTCAACAACCCACGCATGTGCAATCAATCACTTCTGGCCTCGAGGCATATCTACTGCATAATGACACTGGTGAGGTGGAGATGGCAACTCTGTGGGAAGTGCTAAAGGCAGTGATCAGGGGGGAGCTGATAGAGATATCCGCAAATGATAATTGAACCCAGCAGGACAAAAGGGCACGATTAGAAGGTGAAGTCAAAGAATTAGAAACTATCCACAAGTGTACAGGAGTCCTCTGGATCTGAGAAGCGTTAGATAAAGCCAGAGCACAACTTAAAAATACTAGATCAAGATAGGATGGAGTACACCATCCTGAGCTTGAAAAATAAATCTAGGGGGCAACAGAAGTGGGAGAATGCTGGTGCACCACCTGTGAGCCAAAATGCATGTGAAAAGAGTCTGAGCTATAATTAGTCAGGATGGTGGGGATGTCATCGGGGACAGGTTATATGATACTAGGGTAATGGTAAAATCGATTGCGCTTTTACCTTTAAAGTGGGTAATTTCACACAGTACTGTGGATTACAAGTAAAACCCCATGGACTACGGAATTACTGTGTGGAACAGATTTTTTCAGTTATAAAACCACAAGCAAAGCGCCATTCAATGGAGCTCTTCATGCGCTCACCACCTGGTTTAGACAGGTGGTAAATGTATGCGCAGGCCTCTGGGTGGAGTGGTGGAAATGGGGAGGGTGGGGAAGTAGGGGAGATAAGGGAATAGTATTTTGTGTTGGGGGAGCATTGTAAGCTCACACCTGTCAGAAAAGAAAACGGGAATAAGCCTTTGCTGCTACTACAGCTAAAGTCTCATGGGATTTTTCCAAGCCCGTTTTATCTGCTGGAAAAAACAAGTCAGGATTTTCCACACCCGGAAAAGCCAGGGGTTAAAACTCGAACTAATCTGAATCAGGTGGAGTGGAGTTCCATGAGGTAATTCCACTGTGCCTGACTTATAACCAAGCCCTAAATAGAATTACCTTTTACTACTACAACAGACGGGACAACTCTGAGGAATCAATGTCAATACACATCTGTTCGAGGGTACTCTTACTTTCCTTCAAAGACTTTAACACAGCCCAACAGCTGGAAAACATTCAGATGACACTGGCCTGTTCTTTGAAATATGTTTTATTTCATGTTGACCATGTTAACGTTCACAAGGATTTTTGAAGGAGGCCTCATTGAGGATGTCTTGATCATGTAGTGTCCTTCTGCTCCTTTTGTGGTACCATTACAACATCCATAAACAATACCATTAGTACTCGACACTCTGATGGATATGGGTGGCCTTTGGAAACACTGCCCATCCCTCACAACCGTGCTGACATTAATGTTGCGGATGGGCGATACAAGAGCAGGGTAAGCAGTGCAATCTTTGGTTGGGTTTATTCTACATCCACCACATGCCCCCTCTCTTCTTGCAAGTGGCATCTCTCTCTCACTACTGTGTGCCATTGGGTAGGTTATAGCATCTCCTGCTGCTTTCCCGAGTCTCCCAAAACCCAACAACTCAGTTTCCTGGAGGACTAATCTAGTTTTATATCCACGGTAAAAGGCTTGAATTCTAGTTGCCGCCTCATGCATTTCACTGACCTGTTTACTGACAAGGTACCCATTCCGAGAAGGATGGTTTCTTGCCGCCAAATATCTTCCATGCGGTGGTCGCCTGCTTTCGAAGAGGTGGTTTGCTAAAGCATTACCACTCACAGACTTGGGTGTTGAAACTGTCATGTTGTGGGGTCTGCAAAAACACAGATTTGCCGCACATTGTGTTTGAGTGCTCCGGTGCTCAAAGTTGGTAGACAAGGAATTTTCAGAAAATGTTTTGTCTGCTGCAACCATACGTCCTCTTCTAGCTTGAACTTTGAAAGTCGGCCTGTTTTGGTAGGGGTAAGCCCGTAAGGTGTCAATTCCATGAGGCTCTACCCTTCTCTTTGTCTGTAGCACCATGTTTAATGCCTTTTGCTGGGTGTTCTCTGCAATAAACTCATGATAGACTGTTGTGTCATTATCCAATTGTAGTTCCTGCCTTACTTTGAACCCTCGATAAGAGGCCTGAATCTTGGTGGCTGCTTTGTTCATCTCTTTAATCTCTTTTCGATCTAGGTAAGCTTTCCAGGCAGATTGAATTGTTGCGGCAGAAATGTGTTCCTTCCGTAGTTGTTCTCGTGACTTTCTTCTCCTAATTCCGTACTCTTCGCATGGTGGTTTTGCCCCTTGCCAAGGATCCAACTGAAGAAATGAATCCTGATTTGTGCATTCGAGTCCATTCATCAAATGGCCAGTGGGATGTTCTGTCTGTCTTATGGTGATTTGTAAGTTTGCAATGTCTCTACCTTTTCTCCCCTTATCTTCGTTGTCGGGCCAATAACAATGCACTTGTCTACCTAAGTCAGGGTCTTGAAATTGCAATCCTTCTTGTTTCCTGGTTTTGGAAAATGCAACCTCATGATTTGAGACTTTTGGGGGATTACATTTCCGTATTGTTGTCATGACCTCACCCAATTTGTGTGGAGTCTTGGCATGATCATGAGAATACTCTGGACTTTTGTGGTGCTCCTGGGATGTCCAGTCTAGGCAATGTGCTCGGCTAAGACCTGCTGAATGATCCATAAGGCCAAGCTTCTTTCTTGTAGCGTAACCTCGCCAGAAGGCTTGGATGACAGTAGCAGCAAATTTCAGCTCAAGAAATAGCCTTCTTACCACAAAGCCTCGATATGCAGACTGGATGATGGTGGCTGCATGATTTTCCATCCTTGCATCAATATATTGGCACATTTCCCAGTAACTTCTGTCCTTGACAGCTGGGATTTGTCCAGCCTTCTTTGGATGGGATCGAGTGAGACAAGCAGCAGGATTCTTATCATCACTGTGTGGATGCTTGTCCAGATAGACATTTGGTGGTGACCTACGGTATGCAGTGCCATATTGATAGTGGTTTTCGACTGGATATTCCCACGAGTTCTGACACGTGTGATCATTTTTCTCCATCATGTTGGCTCCATAACTCTTTGCAACATGGCCATACTCTATTGTCTTGCCTTTATTCACTCTTTCTGTAAATCGCCGTGGTCCAGGGGAGATTACTGAATGTAGATCTCTTCTAACCCTGTATCCCCTGTAAAAAGCTTGAATTGTTAAAGCTGCCTGGTGATACAACATACGGACATGTTGGACTCGAAAGGTATTCCAAGGAGAGTTCATTCTTCTTGAAGAAAAATCATCACGCTGGAGCAGGCCTCCTAAAACAGGGGTTGCACCTTGTCGAATTTCTGTTTTTTCTTTCTCCATTTGCATCTTTCCAACAGGCACGACAACATTCTGAAACTTCCATGCTTTCATGATCCAGAAAAATATTTTTAGCACTTTGGAATTATCTGGATGGGAACAAAGCAAGAAAAAAACAGAATTAAGTGTACTGAGGCATATATGTTAATTCAATTAACTCTTGACTAATTTAGAAAGTTGTAGGAAGGGTGTTTTTACAAATACTTTAGGGCAGATTGCAGCAGGGTGCTATATCCAACACAAGGAAGGAAAGAAAATAAGATGGGCAATGCTTCTGCTGATCTTCTAGCTCTCAAGTTAAGGCACACTCTGCACGCCAAAACATTCTGAGTGGTGTGGTGCTTCCTCTTCGGATAACATTCCAATAGTTTAATTTCAGATTATCTCCAAATAAACTGTCTCTCATCTCTATAGCAGTATATCTTAACCTGTGGTCTGTGAACCCTTGGGGGTCCACAATGCCTACTTAGGGGGGGGTCAGTGACTGTTTAGAAAATTAAATACTAGCAGTTTATTAAAGTATATACACAGGAAAAGCAAAACATAAAATTGAAAATTTTAAAACACTCTGCAAATGTGAAGGACTTTCAAATTGGCAAGTAAAAATGAAGTTAGTATCCTCAGGTTGATTCATGGGAGCAGGGCTAGTACAACAAAGTCAACTGAATTACTAGTATGCACTGACAAAAAAATAGGATGCATTAGGAGCAAAAAACACTAAGGGCCCAATTACAATGTTGGGCAGAAAGCCTCTCACCAGCTGTCGGAGGCTTTCCGCCCGACATCATTGGTTTCACTCCGAGCACTGTATTACGATGATGGCGGTCGGAGGGAAACCTGCGGGGGGATTCTACTGTGCATCTGACAGGTTCAAGGAGCCCGTCGAACCTTCAGAAGCCAACATAATCCCATAATGACGGTGGAGTCAGCCTCTGCTCCATGTCGGGATTATGATTGCACTTTCCGACAGCCTTTCCATGCCAGCCTTTCCGACATGGAAAGGCTGTAGGAAAGTGACTTTGGGGCCCCCTTGACCTCCGCTATGGGGCCTTGCCCCCTAAACATCCCTGAAACGTGTGGCAGGCACCACATGGCGCCTGCCACACGGTGCAGGGATGTTTATAAACATCCATTTTTCAATGGCAGCTTGTGCTGCGGGCTTTTACCTCCCACCGCACAAGCTGCCAATGGAAAATGGATGTGAATTGTGCAGTAGGAACCGCTGACCTATGGTCGGGCAGTTCCAATCCGCAAAGGTGTCTGCTGGACGCAAGTCCACCCGACATCGTAATCAGCTCCAAATAGATATGCTAGGGTCTAGAATAGCGCTTTATCTCTTAACAATAAAAATAACTTTTGAAAAGCTTCAATATTTCCATTAAAATTACAATTTCGATTTTTACATACTTTTTGGGAATTAAAGAAAATATTTCATTATTTGTGTCTTTGTTAGATGCATACTTGTTTCGGTAGTGCTGTGTATTTTTAGATGTTCAAATCGTAGAAATTTCTTAGCCCACAATTCCGGTTTTCAACAGTGATTCAGTAGAGGTCCGCAGGAGTCAAAAGTTTAAGATCCGCTGCTCTATGGAATGGTAAAGTGTCTGAGCAGGGGTGTCCAAAGTTAGACCAAAGGGCTGGAATGGATCAATGCCAGATTTTCAGGATAACCACTGATCAAGTAAATGTCTTCCATTATATTAATTAGAAGATTATTTATTTTATGACCCTGGCATAAAAGATATTTCCATACAATCTGAAAGACAAGGATTGTGCTGTTCGAGTAAAACTTTTAAGCAGAGGTTCATATACATTTTTTCATATCAATTTTGGATTGCCTTTTTGGCAATTTGACAATTCTGATCACTTTCCATAAATAACAGTCACTGTGAAAAGGTACAACCAGGCCATTGCTAACCTTTGTATAGTCTCCAAGGCGTTCCTGACATGTGCAGCCATTCTTTGTTAAGGTGCTGCGTTGTAATTTGCTGTTAAGGATCCCATTTCTTTTTTTTTAAATTTATTTTTATTGGCATGTGATGTATAAAAACAATACGAGACGACAGCCTCAAACATTTAACAACAGGCAGATAGAAAAGTGGGGGGAAGGGGAGGAAGAGAGGAGCGGGAAAGGAAGACACAGCCAGCATATAGAGTCATCACAATAGTTAATCATAATATGGGCTTCACATCAACAGTAACGCTTCAAAGTTCAAACATAATATAGACAAGGAATAATTTTTAGACGGTATGATAAAAAAAGCAGTCCTGCATAGTATGTCAGTGCGGACGGGCAATAGACAGCAATACACTGGTCATTGTCACTCGTACAGGGCCTTTCCCAGCACTGTCCGGATTGGAAACGGACAGTAGTAAGTGTTAATTAGTCTGCATGCACTTAAGATGGGGAAGTGTATTGCAGCTGCAGCTATGTTAAGAATGGCTCCCAGATGTCTTTAGGCCGGGAGGTCGGGGATATCAATTCCCAATACGTGGCCAATTGTCCCTGGCAATATGTTGCATCTTGCAGCCAGGATGTGACTTTGGGTACAGATTTCCTCCCCCAGTGCTTAGTGAGTTGGCGCTTAGCCAAGAGCAGAAGCATAGCAGTCAGGCGTCGATGTGCAAGCGGTACATCTTTAACATAGCCTAATAGGCTAACTGTGGGCGTTTGGGGCACGGGGTGACCAGTTATCTGTTGGAGAGTGTAGTGTACAGTATGTCAATAGTTTGCTATTCTAGGGCATTCCCAAGCCAAATGTAGAAATGAAGCCTGAGGTGCCAAGCACCTTTAACAGCGCGCTTCCACTTTCAAGCCCATGTGTTGCAGTTGTGTTGGTGTGTGATATAAGTGGTGGAGAAACTTGAAATTTATGAGCCTCAGTCTATAATTGGGTGAGAGGGCTGCAGTTTGTTCGTAGAAGTATGCCAACTGCTCAGTAGTTAGAGGTGGGTCTGTGTCCAACGCAGTGCTTTAAATGGGGAAAAAAAAGTGCAGGTACTCATCAAATTGAGCTGTGACCTGGGGGCGTGGCAAGGAGGCGGGGCTAGGAGGCAGGGCAATGGGTGGGGCTAATTACACCTTTAAAGGGCGCAAGAATTTTTTGGGGTGCGAATAATGACAAATTGCTTCAATCTGTAATGTATTGTTGATACCCTTGCATGTATTAAAGATACTTTTAACATTCTCTTTCAAATGTTGCATATGAAATTGCCGGTGCACAACTGGCACATGAATCACATTTATTATGCACAGATTCAGCGACCATGGGCAGCTTATAGAAGAAAAGTAGACAATGATTTTTCTACCAACCAATACTAGTTGACAGATTATTGAATAGGTAGCCATCAGGTTTTCCTTTTTATCAGAGGCATTGGTCTAATGAAAGTACAGTCTGGAATTCAGTCCACCAAGATCAATTGCAAAAAAGAAAGTTTATTAATCTAACAAGACACAGTTTAGTTCAAACCCAACATATTCAGCAAGCACGAGCTAAAGTACTGGATGAAAACAAAAAACCGAAAACGTTGTGGGACTGCATTTGGAAGCTTGGAAATTGCCATTAAATGTTATAAAAAGATCAGCAGTGTTTCTTGTTACACATCAAAAAAGCGTCCACATAGCTCAAAGGGGGACTTTTCTCCCCCCTGGTTGTGTGAACGACAAGCTGTCTCGTCAGCTGATCTCCTTCCTAGTTGCAGCCATGTTTTAACATATGGTAGTGGTTCAAACCTTTGAATAGGTGGGCCTACACATTTCAAGAACAGAAGGGACGACAGACGATTTGTGGAAAGACAATTTCTCTTTGGTGTAAGCAGATCATTCATAGAGCTAAAGCTTCTTTCACATTCACTGGTGGATACAGCAATGGTTCAACAGCTTTCATCAATGGCATAAAATCTAGAGGTATGTAGACAGCTTTGACTTCCTTGTACTCTCTAAATCCCCTGATACTATCGACCACATTTACTCTCAAGATTTGACACAGCTGCCTCAGATCCTTGTCACCATATTGTATATCCATGCTGTCTTCTGGCCAGTTTTCGGGATAAAGCAGTTTTATATGCTGCGTAAACAATTTCAAGTTGTCTGCTTTAGGAGTGTCTGTCATTTTAGTGCTGACATGGGATGATTTTGTAGTGGAAAATCTTGTTTTTAGGTTTTCAGCTAAGCTCCTGTAGAATTGACCTGCATGTATCATAGGAAATTTACTCTTTTCATGCAGTTCTACACCCCTGAATGTAAGGCTGCTGGCAGGCTTCCATGGCTTCCTCAGTGTATGGACCAGGGGTGTTAACCATTGATTCAAATACCCTGACTGCCCTTGTCAGCAATTTTTCAGCATCAGGAAGAGTTGTATCATTGCGCTGAAGCTGGCGAGAAAAGTCACTCAATTCCGCTAGAGCATCCAACATAACACCAACATTCTTTACAAATGAGCAAGAGGTCAGAATATTGTTACGGCCAGCATATTTTGCTCTATCTCTGGCATCACGCTTTTGGTCAGCAGCAGCTTTTGAGAAATGATGGTGTAGTGATGAAAAGCTTTGCCAAACAGTCTTTACGCTCCTTTCACTGGAAGCAACCCAGCGAATGGAAAGAATTCGTCCAATTACAAGAAAGCGCTGCTCAATTTCCTTTGCACACTGCCTCAGTTCCCTTTGATTCTTAGGCGAAGCATGGTACAAAGAATATAGCTTGTCAAAGAAAATCTGAAAGTGATTTATGCCTGAAATTTCTTTCATAACATCTCCCACAGCTAGCTCCAACCGATGATTGCTACAGTGCCACACAAATAATCCTGAATGGGGAATCTGAAGCTGTGTTGCAACTCCAGCCTGCTTCCCAAGCATAACTGATGCACCATCACAGGCCAAGGCAATCAAACATTCTCGAAGAAAGTCCTCATGAAAGCCATGCTTGTGTTGACACTCCGTCACAGCAGTGATAATATCATTAGCTGTGGTGCCATCAAGTTCAAGTAAGTAAAAAAAAAAAAAAAAACGCACATCAGAATCATTTGCGACCGCAGCACGCAAGCAAAGGACAAGCACAGATTTTCCACTAAATGTGGTGGATTCGTCAATTAACAAGCCTATTTTACGTTTTTTTCCCAATATGTCCTGTACAAGTTTTTTCCTCATGCCTGAAGCTATATGGTCTAAAATGTCAGCACATGAATTGTTACTGTGAAGAACACGGTCCATATTTAATCCATTCAGCTGTTGCACATCAACATCAAGTGACATATCTACAAATGGCCGCCCATGTTTCCCTATTTTATATGCTGTACGAAACATGCGGCATGTTGTTTCCTGTTCTGCAATGTACATTAAATGTGCATGATTTTCCATGCTCTGTCTCAGGGACTCATGTGCAATTTTTCTGCAGTGACATGAGCTGTTGAAAATTTATGCTCTGATTTTTTTCCGTAGGGACATCTGCTGCTTACATTTCTCTTTTCCATAATGAGTTACGTTGCAATTGGACCATTCGTGTGCAAATCTTAAGCCTTGGGTTTTATTTGCACCCAGTGTTGTTAGCGATCTACATGTTGAGGAGCCTAATTTTTTACTTTCAACAATTAGCCAGCTATATTTTTTACAGAAATATTGCATTTGCTCAATATTCCAGCAGTCCGGTATGTCCCCCCCTCTTTGAGCTCCTTTGTAGCAGATGTGGTAAAAAAAGCAGTGGTTTGTTAGGCAAACAGGACAAATTCTCACTAGATTGAGGCACAGCAGTGTCCACAGTAATATAATTATCTGCATTATGATTAGTATTACCACCATCAGATACAACACATTCAATATCGTCAGCATACTCCGGCTCCATTTGCTTCCTTTTAGTGCCTTGAGAGGCATTATCCTTTTGCAACCACTTCAGCAAACTCATTTTCACCACGTAGATTGAACTTGGATCTGTAGCAACCTAACGTCTGACACCGACAACCTCTCCCTGTTCGCAATGTCTCACGAACCGGATGATGTAAACTGACTTGTCAAGGTGAAATCTTGCATGAATTGATATTGATTTGATAAACTGCACACAAGGCGAAATCGGAAATATTCCCGCAGGCAGTCCCATCCATAAGTCATGTGAGTTAAAGAGATGAGGTAACTTGCTCAGGATCACATAATTGAGTCATAGCAGAAGACTCACTTTGAAGGAAGATATAGCTTCCCATAATTGATTTGCATTGTGCATAGAGATCTATTTCACTTACAATGAGCGTGCTGTTGTAACTTGCATAGCACCAGCACCAGCAAACAAACATTAAAAGCTGCATAGACTGGTTTTACTGAAAGATTAATGATCCTGTTCCTACATTATGGCACTGCATTAGCAAGAACATTCAAGGTTGCTTACAGGTGTGAGGTTCTTTTTGAGAACCAGTAGAGTTCTGAGGCATGGGAGGACCAAATTACATGTCAGGGTTTGCATCAAGAAAAGACAATAATGCATCAAAAAGACAATTATGCATCAAGAAAGGACAATTGCAGTGTAATGCAGCACAGTCTGTGGCAGTATCACTTCACTATTGTGCGATTTTCACACTGCAACTCTGGGTAGCATGATCACACTACTGTTGCACATCAACTAGTGCAATTCTGCTGGTTCACTGTGCCCTATTCATTCATACCAGTTTGCTGTTCATGTAACTAGTTTGTCATGCCACCTCCGCATAATATTAGCTAGAGTGGCCATAAGGAATATTCATATAGTGGGATAGTGTTTAAGCACTATGGCAATATGATGTTTATTAAAACTGCCCTGATTTGCTAATAAGATGATCGTTTTGCTCACATCAAGATGAACCTGCACTTTCTATTCTGTTTTATGATAAGATTTCCTATATAACCCCTGATTTTAGGGGTTTGCCAAAAGATTTTGAAATTCTACTACAGATAATGCGCATTTCTCTATCGATTTTGCTGCTCATTTGGGATTCTGACTTTGCACTATCCTGTAATGCTCTATGTACTGATAGCCTTTATGGGTGACTCCACAATATTGGTTGAATTTATGTATTAAATCTTTTAAACTTATTCTGCTGATCTAGAACTTAATTATTGATTGGGCCTTTACTGGATCTGTTGCATTTTTGATGTGTGTGGAGGTGCCTTGACTCGGGGACACATTGCCTCATGAAATTGAGGTTTAACACTGTTTCCGAATCATTAATTCTGTAGCCAAGTTATTGAGGTAAATTTTGGGACGTTCACGTTTGAGAGCTTTCCCATGCCCACACCTTAAATATGATACTTATGTTGGGTGGTTGACACATGAGAGCTTGAGACTCAGGTGGTTGAGAAGTGTAAATGAGAGGAGGCATACTTTGAGAAGAGTACTTGAGGGGAACAAAAGGATCATTAAAGGAGGAGTATTCAGAGATGGACCTAATAAAAAGTGCAAGAGTAAGGAAAGAATAGTGTACCCTGATCTCCTCACAGATCTATGTACCCTGATACTCTTCTGTAAGAGCTGGTGCACTGCATCTATGTTCCCTGGGTAACCTACTCATCTGCCCACAGGTGCCACTTTCTCAGTACTTTCTTTGTACCAGAACCCTCTGCAGTCCCTGACTCTGTACCCTTTGGTGGTCTTGGGTCTGTACCCCTGCACCATCCTCTGCCACTGTCCATGTGTTCTCTTGTACCCTTTGGTACCCTCTGACATCTCTCCCCTGAATCCTCACTGCACTGCATTTCTGCCCTCTGCCTCTGCACCCTCAATGCACTTCTTCTCTACCACCTGGTATCTTTGTGCCCTGAGTACACCTCATCGCTACCCTCTGGTCAATCAATCAATCAGTGCTTGTTAAGCACGGCTACTCACCTGTGAGGGTCTCAAGGCGCTGGTAAACCAGACTCTGTACCCTCCGTGTACTGCATCTCTACCTCCTGGTACCGCTGCACCCTCTGGGTCCTATGCCAGTCTACCCTCTGTACCCTCATTGAATAACTCTGCACAGTGCAGCGACACCACCTACGTGGTTTTACAGAGATATGACATTCATTAGTACAGTTCACAAGTGAGCCACTTTACAAACTGAGGCCAGAAGGCTGCTTGCACTAAACACGCTGTGTGTATAGGACAGACATCATAAGGATTTTTTGGGGTCCTAGGCCAAATGTATTTTGGGGGCCCCTGACTAAAACCGAGTTGAATTTATGATCTAATTTCAGCTCTCTCATGCCCTCTTTGGCCAGGTCACTCACAGTGCACAGGTGCACTTGTCTAAATTCAAAATGTTTTTACATCTAATATTCATGGAAAGTGATGTGTTTTAAATATTGTAACAGCAGCAGCTCACTAATATTAACTGCAAATAATCTGACCCCCCCTCATTTCTCATATGCGAGGTCCTGTTTTGATCTAAAAGAAACTTTAATGGATGTTGCATGAAACAAAATTTATCGGGAAAATGTCTGTATTAAACTCACATCACCCACATTAAAAATAAATTAAATGAAAATGCTATTTCAAACGATCTGATTAAACAATAATTCAAGGTCATCAGGGCAAAGCTGTCTGCAGAACAGAGTAGCCTTTAGGTGTTTAATCAGTGTGACTTTGACGTAATATTGCTGTAATGATGAAATTACACATTTGACTGCCCTGAGTTTACATAATTTAGTAAACGCTGTTCCTGTCCTCTCATCTGTCCATCTCTCTCTGTCTCTCTCCCCGTCTCTCCATCTGGTGTAGATTACCGCAGCTCCCTCCCAGAGCAGTCTAACCTGCGCAGTCAACTGAATCCCCCTGCAGATAGTTGTCTCGCTGAGCTGATAGGAAACTGCTATCATGTGCTGGATGGATGGGGGAGAGGCAGGGGCGTAGCCTAGTGAATATTATTAGGGGGGTGTGACCCTGAGATTTCCCAACAATCACCATTGAGTATCCAACTAAAAAGGAGAGGCGGTGGACAAAGGCATTGATTTAAAGGGCATACTGATGAAACAAAGGTGGGGTGTGGCAAAATGGTGGAAGATGCCAATCCCAAGCCAAGAAACCCCATTCCTTGCACTATAGTAAATGGACCCTTACGTAGTAGCAAAGCAAGTGGAGGAAGTCTGAATTAAAAAAAGGGGTTCTAATATGATCAGTGGCAATTGGCAGTAGAACCACACACACACACAACAGGAGAAAATGTTGAATGAGAACTAATTAGTAAAGTGTAGATTTATCCCTTGAGGTATTTTGGTGCTTTCTGAAAGATGTATATTATTACCCAAGTCAATGTTACTCATTTTATCGACCTCAGAAGGATGAAAGGCTGAGTGAACCTCCTAGGATTTAAAGCTGAGACCAAGAGGTCAAACACACATTCTTTAAGTGGATGCATTAGGCCACTGAGTAACCACAACACTAACCCCCACCCTACTTCTTGAACATCTAGAAAGTACCAGCTAAACCTGGGGCAGGCCTGCTTTCATTGCTCTGCCTTGCTTCTAACAGTGCTGCTCTAATAGCCACAGTTGCCCATTCGGGTGGTGGGGGCGGGTAGAAGAGAATCAGTGTAGCTACGAAGCACATCTAACCTAACTGGTTTGACCCTGACTATCTCTGCCTGCATCAGTGTCTTTCCTGAGTCCCGACACGAGAAGCACCACTGTGAAAAGAGTCTGCTGCCTGCACAGCTCTAACAGTGTGAGGGAGAGGCAAGGGCCTACGGCACATGACTGACCCACAAAAGAGTTTGCTGTAGGCTAAACATTCCACGTTTAGGGCCACCAGTATCACCGTCTTTTGTATGCTTTATCTTTCTGGTTATGGACTAACAGAATGCTATACAGCACTGACCTTGACGTGCGGCCCCTGATCAACAGCAGCACTAGGCTGCAGTCTACTTGACTAAGAACTGACATCAAAAAGATGTTAAATAAACATGCAAGCATTTATTTAAAGGTTAAGTGACGTTAAAGAAAAAAAGTAACTAGGGTGTCCTGCACCTCTTAACTTTACCAACACTCATTTTTAAACACATCTTGCAGCAAGAGTGTAAACAATATATAAAGTTTCTTCCCAATTAAAGTGTTATTTTATTAACATGCAGAACTGCTTATCCTTATTACATCAGATTATACCAGTGCGTTGATAAGCATTTTTTCGTTTAAAGTGATAGTTTTCAAACGTGAATTTAAAAACATGAATTCTTCCCTCCACCATGACAACAATGCCAATATTGAACTAAGAGTTAAGTCCGTTATGTTCATCCTCTTGAGTGGCCTGGGTTCCTATTATACATGAACACTATAATTTATCAATCAAACACAGGGGAGGATTTTGTAAAGCGCATATCCTGAAGTAATATTGCAAGGTCCTCCTATATGTGATAATGAAGTAAATGGAGGGAAAGTATAAACAATTGCCTAGGATCACGCAATTTGGTAAAGTGGGGAAGGCAGGATTAATCCGAGATTTTCTGATTTCTGGTTTCACATTGTGCAGGTCAACTGCACAATGTGAAACCAGAAAACCTGGGATTAATCCTGGCTTCCCCACTTTACCAAATTGTGTGATCCTAGGCAAACAAAAATATTTGCGAGTACCCATGATATTCACTAATCCGCTTGTTAGCTACAAATCTAAACACCACTTCTGGTGTAAATTGGAGAGTTGTATAAAGGACAAAGACCATAAAAACGGCAAAATACTGAAGACTAACCCCCACCAAAACAGTGTATAGCACTCCAGGGGCCATCAAAAAGGAAAATTCCACCTCTGTGATTTTTTTAAAGGCCTCCTAGCCCAGATACCAGTCGTTGCTGCCCAAACGTTTTAACTGTACCTACTCTGGCCTGAATAAATGCCACAGAACCGGACACAATACAAAATATAATTGGGTTGGGGGGGTTCACCCCATACAAACCCCCCTGAAGATACGCCCTTGGAGAGAGGAGCCGGGCCAGCAGCGAGGACCGGAGCGAAACACAGCAGCAGAGGCAGAAACAGCAGGAAAGGAATTGATTAGATTCCTTTCGTTTTGTTCCTGCCTCTGATATAACGCAGGATTGATGAGCCCCTTTGGAGAGATGTAATGCAGGTCACCGGGGTGAAGCGCTGCAGCCGCCCCTGCATTAAACAAGCACACTAATTTGTTTCAGACTACCGTGCCTGAAACAAATTAGTGTGCTTGTGTAATGCAGGGGCGGCTGCTGCGTTTCCCCCCGGTGCCCTGCATTACATCTCTCCAAGGGGCTCATCCAATCCTGCGTTCCAGCAGAGGCAGGAACAATACGAAAGGCGCGCAGGGTACTAACCTATGTACCGGAGTTGATGAAGAGGGTTCCTCGCTGGGTCTGACTGGGATGGCAAATTCTTTCACGGTAGTGCTTTTTTTCTGTGCTGCAAAGTGGTGATCCTGTGGCTCTGTTTTCCGTCCTCCTCCGCTGGGAAACCAAAAAGGGAAAACCAGGCTAAACTGCCCCTTTGAAAGGGCTTCTGTTCCTTCCCGCCGAACAGCTACCTGGCGGGTGATGTCAGACGTTGCTTGGCTGTGCCACGTCACTACCGGTGTGAAACGGCCATCATGTGAGCATGTGTCACAGTGTAAAAATGTGAGGCATGCTCACTAGACCTGAAACGCCGACCTGCTTGAATGAGTACCGGTACTCTCCTTAGTAAGGAAAAAGTGCTGGTACTCTTGGAGGGAAAAAAAAGAAGTGCCGGTACTCAGTACCGGTGAGTACCGGCCCATTTAGAGCACTGGTCCAATGCCCATTTAGCATGGGCTGTAGGAGTGCGAACTGGCACCTTATCTTGCATAACAGTGTAGAGGCTTGTGACCAGCTTGTGGTGTGAGGTATTTGTCAGCATGTGCTCCAACGCAACATAGGTGGGGGCTCAGGGAAAGTGGCATGTTGTGCGCGGCATGTGGCTCGTGTCTGATGATATAGGAGGACATTTAATGCCATGGGGTTTCTTTCATTGTAAACGGGGGGAGAAACTATTTTTCGGGGTACAAATCAGCATATGTAACCGGTTCCCGCCTGTGTGCTTGCGTCTTTGCTCCTTCGACTTGTGGGACCGGTAGCATTGGGTTGCGCGCTATAGGGATGGAAGGGGCATAAATACTCGGTAAATTAGCACAACATTGCCGTCTGTCCCATGCCCATCTAACGCATTCCACGGTATCAGTCCCTGTGCGTGTAGGTGTGAATGCTTGATATACTGCGGTGGAGAATGGGACTGGGGAAGCCAGGTCAGCCTCTACCGCCACAAGTGGCTGGAATTTGGTGGGCTATAACCAGAAATTTAGCTATTGGGCCAGGGTAGACTATGCGTATAACGCCATGTCCGGTGCGTTGAGACTGCCCTGGCGAAGGGGGAGTGTAAGGATTTCCCAAGCGATCCTGGGGTGTTTATCGGCCCATGTCAGTGAATTCAGGTTCGATCAAAGACGTGGAAAAATTGTGTAGTTAGTGGTAGGGGTAGATTGAAAAAAAGATACAGGAGTTTAGGTAATACCACCATTTTGGCTATCGCCAGGCGCACAGATAATGATAAGGGAAGAAGATTCCACACTGGGATTCTGTCTTCTAGCCAGGACATTGCCCTGCTATAATTATTGTGCCACAGTTCGTCCACATCGTGACTAAGCCATATGCTAAGATATCGCACTGGCTCTGTTGTCCGTTCCATCAGAAATCCAGAATCAAACCACGGCTTGTTATTCGTTAGCGGGAATATATTAGATTTGGCACAGTTCATATTTATGCCCGACAGCCCACCATACTAAATGACTTCCCAAATAATGGGATCTAACTTTTCTTAGGGTTTTCGAGTATATAATGCAGCATCATCTGTGCACATAGAGATTAATATCTTCCTCAGTTTGAAATTGAGCCCCGTGTGAGCATGGTGTTGGTGCAGCCAGGCTGGGAGGGGCTCCATAGTGATAGCGAATACATTTGGGGATAAGGGCAGCCTTGTCGGATGCCTCATGAGATCAGGAACGGATCTGATGTCATCCCATATAAGCTCAGCCTAGCAGTTTAGACCAATTTAATAAGGCTTACAAATCGAAGGCTTAAGCCAGGATGATGAAGAAGGCAAATAAAATGGGGCATTCTAAAGAATCAATCGCCTTTGTGGTGTCTAGGAGGAAGGCGGCCTCAGCCAGTCGGAGCTCTGCGTTATACATGACAGCAAACAGTATGCCAAGGTTCTGTGCCGTGGAACAGTCAGGCATGAAGCCCGACTGGTCGGGTCGAACTATGTCTGGCAGGAGGGAGAGGAGGTCATTGGCGATAAGTTTGGCCAGTATCTTGTTGTCTAAATTGATCATAGATAATGGTCTGTAGGAGTCACACTGGTTCGCGGGTTTGCCAGGTTTAAGTAGTGTGACAATAACCGCTTCACGAAGCGACAGTGGTATTTCAGACGGTCCTTACGTGGATCCTTTAACCCTCGTATATACCAAGTCAGACATTTAATAACTGACATCATGGCTTCTCATCTGTGATATTGTGGGGTCAGCAGTCGAAGTAAAGGTATCAGAGTATGGAGCAAACTGTGAGTGGAAAGTGTGCCCTTCCCAGTCGAATCGTGAGGAAAGGAAGAGTGAGGATCCAAGGCCTCATATGTCGGCTATGTAAATGGGGCAGAAGGGAGCAAGTTGTCAAGTCAGGGGCCTGCCGTAAGGTGAAAACCATAACATACAGAAAAAACATTAGAACGTTACATCAGTAACCCATCCCCTCTACACCAACCCCAGAATTTGGTTGAGAAACCCAGTCCTTCACCCACTCCAGTCCCAACCTCAGACAGATACTGCATATGTGGGATTTTTCCCGGAGAGTGAAGGAGAGCCGAGGGAACTTCCCCGCCAAAGGTGGACAGGGTGGCTAAAACAGTGGAACCCACCCATGTTGTTGTCCAACGGCCGAAGTTCATGGTTGTATCAACATCTAATACGATATGCAGAGCGTGGGCTCCAGAGTCCATCTGGTCACAATTGCTTCTACCATAGGAAGAAGTGGCTATGTGGTGGCCATCACAGCTATCAGTCTGATTTATTATTGTCGTTCAGGAGAGCTTCCTCTCAGTCTCACAGGAACCCTCAAGGCGATCTCGTTGAGATACTTTTGGCAAACTTGAGTGCAACCTTTGCATTGGGGTGGTGTGCCTTTCCTTCATACATAACATCTATCTTAGCAGGATAGAGAAGAGAATATTTGATCTCTGGCTTTTGAAGAATTTTTTAGCTGGCAAGAATTCTCTGCAGGCAGCCTGAACCGCATTTGCAAAGTCAGAGTAGAACGAGATTGCATTAGCTTTAAAATATGCGAGCACCGGGGGGCACAAACGGGCCCAATCAGTTCACAGAAGCAACCATAAAAGTCAATTCAGTCAGTTGATGTAATCACCAGGAGGGTGTATTAGCAATGGGACAGCTGGTAGATAGAGAAATGCCTGCAAATCTAGCCGAAAGAACAATTGATGGACAGAATGTTGAACAATGCCAAACATTCACCCCAGTACAGAGATCTAGGCCTAAATCCATCGTTTTGTTGCTCACCATGCCATTCCAGTTTAAACCCAGCCATATGCAAATCAGTCTTTACCCTGCTCCCCATGGGAACAGTCCAGCTCAAACTGCCAGGCCAGGACCTCCCTGGACCGGAAACAAGGACTCTGGGACTGGTTTTGCGGTTTTACCCCTCATCAGCCAGGCTAGCTTGACTCCAGTGGCATAGAGACCACGGGACCCACTCCTGGGCATACCTGTACCACTCGGGTGACAAATGCAATAAGAACAATTGATGGACAGAATGTGGAACAATGTCAAACATTCACCCCAGTACAGAGATCTGGGCCTAAAGCCATCATTTTTTGCTCCCCATGTATTCCAGTTTAAAACCAGCCATAAGCAAATCAGTCTTGACATTGCTCTTCATGGGAACAGTCCAGCCCGAACTGCCAGGCCAGGTCCTCCCTGGACCAGAAACAATCTAGCCTGCACGACAGGCCCACCTCAGGTGGCACCTCCAAGGATCACATGTTTAATACGGTATTTCATGAGGGCAGTTTTACTTTGTGGATTTTTTGGCACATGAAGTGCCGATAATGTTTTTATTAGTAACACAAATAAATGTAAAGGAGCAGAGCACTAACTCATCGGAAAACTAAAATTTACCACATTTATCACTGGAGAAATTAAGGTATATAGAGCAATGTTTGTTTTAATTATGTTTATCTGCATTAACAACATCTACTAGCAAAACAAAAACTGACTAGTGCTCTTTGCTGAAAACAAACACATTAACGTCAAAAATTCAGGTAGACAAAGTGTCACTGCAAGCAGCTGGATTGCAAGTGGAGAATGAGCCAAGACACCACAGACAAAGACATCTTCAAGTCTGCCCTAGAATGCTACCACTAGCAGATCCAGAACACTAGGCACACAGCACTTGCAGAGAGCATTGACGCCAGCACCAACAGCAGCATGCAAATCTTTACCATCATCAAAGATTTTATTGCGTTTGCAGCCTCCTCCAGCAACATCACCCCCTCACAAGACCTCTGCAACAAGCTTTCAGAATTCTATAACAAGATCACCTCCATATTTTTTTTTAAAACAATTTTATTACAAATTGTCAATGAGGATTCACATATGAATGCATGAGAAACCTTTATGTTTCAGCTGTGTAACAACATTAAGTACAGTTGTTCCGGTAGGATACATCTTAATCAGCAATGGCTTCATATCTTTATAAGTCAACATCCTTAACACCATCATGCTCAACATTGAAAGCATCTTGCAGATGGGCAAGCAAAGTAAAGCAAGAACTATTAACATTAAACAAAAATTACAAAATGACAGGTCCAGCGACAATGTGTGTGGAGGGTAGAAGTGGGAAAGCATGCAAAATATCCACAAGTTTGTCTACTCCCCCGACCCCTGCCCCTCCACTCCCCCAATGTTTTGCAAAGGCACCATACTGTGTGTCTGAGTCATTTTGGATATCTGTACGTTGGGGGGGGGTCGGCGGTGCAGGGTGTGGCTGGTGAAGTCCGGAATGTCAGGAGTAAGGTGAAGACAGGTAAGACCACACCCATTTTGACCTAGTCGCTCAAGGGAGTCTAGTGTCATCTTTGGTGTATTCCTGGTAAGCGGTTGTCAAGTCATTCCATAGCGTCCCAATGGGGTGCTTTCGGAGTCACTTAGCCTCTTACCTGCACAGTAATCTGGATTCAGTCTATGCCCACTGAAAGACAATCGTGCACAAGTGGGGGACTTTGACAGAAGAAGAGGATTTCCTGGTCCTCGTCATAGAATGTCTTTTAAACACTAGAGTAAGGTCTATAAACCTGCTGGCAACTTTGCCATGTTGTGGGTGTTCGAATAAGCTCAGAAGGCAGCCCTCTAAGGTAAAGAGATGTAGCTGAGGTCCATAACATGTGGAGCAGTGTAATTTTGGCTCCACCCTTTCCTGTCTGATTAGGCCACATATATGTTTCCATATGGCCTCATGTATTCTTGTGAATTGACATTATTAATGTGATGTGGTTCACTAACAGTACAGAAAGTGCAGTCACTATATAATCTCGACATTTATATGAGGGTGCATATTAACATTTTTTTCACAGTAACAACAAATTGCCGTTCTCATATATATAAGCATTTGTGTGGTTTAAATAATATTGTTAATTCCTATATATATTTACGTACTCATTTGAATAACACTTTGCATTTATTTACATATTGGAAAATGTATCAAGTTGAATAGTACTCTACATCTAAATTGTAACTGCATATATATCTGAAATCATGTATTTAGATGTGTACTGACCAAAGGCCTTAAACATTTGGATTTCTTAATGTTTAACCTTCAACGTAAATGTTTGCTTTGCATGCAATGTTTTTCTCTCCTCTGCAGGTACAGTTATGTGATTTAATGAACAGAAAAGGGACATTGTGTGAAAGAGATAGTGATGATTGGGAGGAGTACTTTTGGCAAGGATGAGAAGTTTTAACGAAGGAAGGGAGGACAACTGTTTGTATGAAATTGGGAGACGGGAGGAATCCAAGGACATTCTGATGTGTGGACCAAAGGAAAGAAATCTCGAGTGCAGTTGGCAAGTTTTATTGTTAGAAGATGGAAAATAATGAGACATGTGACAGGGGATTCTCGAAGGTTCTTTTGTGGGTATAATTGATGAACACACTTCAGCTGGATTCAGATTCTCTTCAGACTTTAGGAGGTACAGACCTCTTTGCAACATCTCTGACGGTGGCTTCATGCTGTACAATATTTGTATCCTTTTAGAGAACTTAAACAGAGGTTCTGCTATGCTGACACCTTTCTTACTTCCCTGACTTAAATACGGTTTCACTGATCCTTAGTTTAGAATAGAGCTTAATAGATTTCTTAGACAACCTCATGTATAGGAAGAAGGATCAAAACTTTCAATATAATCTCCAGACTTTGATTCTCATTCTTTGTGTTGCGACTACGTAATTCCTCATTTGCTTTCTGTTTATTGGGGATACATTTTGTTCGCCGTTTTGGATTTCCATTAGTGGTTCTGTATTTTTATACTATGTTCCTGAGACTGATTTATACCAGCTTGACTTGATTTGTAATAAATCCGTACTTAATCCCATTTTACGGACAAATAGGTTACACTGCAATTATAAAATTGTAGTTGATCGTAACTCCCTTTATTTCTCAGGCATCTACAAGCTTTCATTGCAGAGGGCAGAAAGAAAGAGCCTGAGATTCTATGTGCAGGCAGATGGTAGCAGAGGATGGTTAGGTCCTGAGGTAGGGAGTCAGGAGACTTTATATGAGATAAGTTACGGTCCCAGTCCCAGAGCCCATGCTTCGATTAGGAGGATCGTGGCGTTTCAGTGGTTTGTTGCAGAGTGCTAACCACGGAGGAGTGAGTATTAATAAGGTTGAGCTTGTACAGCTTATGCTTAGCTTGCGGTGTTATAACAGTTGTGTGATGTTTGGCAGAGGTATTTTGAATGTTGTGTGAATGTGGTGTTTAATGTGAAGTTGAAGTTGTTAACGGGTCCTGCATGGCCTAAACTCCTGGGATGATATTGAGAAGTGTAGAAGACACTGTATTGTAATGGTCTGCTAAGGTTTTGTGGTATCTGTCGTGAGACGTCGTGGACAGTCCAATTGAGATAGGGACATTTATCTTTATGTATGAAAGTGAGGTATGATTGGTGTGATGGACCTTTTGTGGAGAGGGACACTGTACTGACCATGGTGATTCCCCGCAGGTCGAGGTTTTATTCAGATGTGACCGAGAGTAGATTGAAAAGTGTTGTTCCAAATTTTTTCTTGCGTGATTGAATTCTGTTGATTTCTTTAATAAAGCAATTATTATTTGTTGCTATTGCATTGTATCTGTTTGCATGCATTTTGCTGAAGAGAGTGAGTTTGTGAAAATTGCCTCTGCTCCCAATGCCATTCTGGCACTGGGAGCAGAGGCAATCAACCCTCACTTGAATCAGCTATTAAATGACTCCCTCCTTGAGGCCACGGTCCCCATGAATTGGAAGTTGGCCAAAGTTATCCCACTGCTAAAAAAGGCTCAGGCCAATCCCTCTGACCCGGCTAATTACAGGCCGATCTCACTGCTTCCGGCATTTTCAAAGATACTAGAAAAGCACGTGAACCAGCAGCTATCTGTCTTTCTGGAAAATAATGCCCTGCTCCACTCTAGCCAGTCGGGCTTTCACCCGAATCACAGTACAGAAACAGCGCTGCTAGAAGTGGTGGACACTATTCGAATGAGTCAAGAGGCAGGTGAGAAGGCGCTGCTGATATTGTTAGATCTATCGTCCGCCTTCGACACAGTGTCACATCAGATGCTCTTGACACGGCTTCATGCGATTGGCATCAGGGGTCTGGCCTGGAAGTGGCTGGCTTCTTTTCTAGAAGGGAGGGGGCAGGAGGTCTGGTGTAACCCTTTCTCAGCTTCCTCACGCTGATTGGAGGTGGGGGTCCCACAGGGTTTGGCTTTGAGCCCAACCCTGTTTAACATCTACCTCACTCTTTTAGCTGAGGTGGCTGAATCATAGGGGGCCAAAACTGTGTCCTATGCAGAGGACACGCAGCTGTTGTTTACATGGAAAGCCAACAATCCCTGCCCAGGTGTCCTAATCAGTTCCTGCCTCGCAGCTGCTTTTGGGTGGCTGGCCTCCAACCAGTTAAAATGTAACGCTGCTAAAACTGAACTACTTTTTTTTGGTAAAGCGGCAGAGACCCCTTTATATGTCTTCTGGCCTGCGGATGTTCCGGCCCCCTCAGCGAATTGCCTTGCGGTGAACAATCTGGGGTTCAAATTAGATAACCTGCTGCTCTTTCGCACTCAGGTGAACACAGTAGTTGGCACTTGTTTTGCGCTGCTGCGTCTCTTACAGAAATTCCTGTTCTTTCTATCTATAGAGGCCAGACAACAGGTGATCCAGGCTTTGATTATATCAAGGCTGGATTATGGTAACAGACTCTATCTGGGGATGCCGGGCTTTCTGCTGGACAGGGTTCAACTGGTCCAGAATGCAGCAGCCCGGACCATCTTTGAGCTCCCCTGAAATTCACGTGTGTCACACCTACTGAGGAGCCTTAACTGGCTCCCTGTAAGGAAAAGAATAATTTTTAAAACCCTGCTTATCACACAGAAGGCTCTCTAAGGGGAAGGACCTAGCTACCTTAAACGTAGAATATCCTTCTACTCTCCTAGTAGACAGTTAAGCTCCGCCGATCTTTTGTTGGCCAATGTTCCTCGCTTTAAAAAATCTAGGTCAGGAGGTAAGTCTTTCTCCGTCCTGGGGCCATGTCTTTGGAACAAAATGCCACTTCATCTGAGACGCATTGAAGCCACTCCCCTGTTTCGGAAAATGCTGAAAACATGGCTGTTTTCCTGCCCCTAAGCTTACTCTCCCGTCTTGCTACCAGTCAGTCAGCGCCTGGACACACTCTGAGTAACAGTGCGCTTTATAAATACTCCCACATAGACATAGACATAGACATGAACTGCTGCAAGGAGTAAGACTGACGTCACAGTGTGTCCCACTGGGATTGGTCGGTTGGTGTAAAGCTGCGCTGTTATTTGGTGTCCACGTCATAGAGTGTCGCGTAGGTATTGGTTGCTGATTCTAAACACCTATTGTGAAAATATTTTTAATTCTTGCTTTGAAGCAAACAATTCTAATTGTGATTATTGATATTTACCTGAAAAATGAAGTGTCTTAAGATTATATCAGATTTAATAAGGAGAGATGTGACGATGCCTGTTAGGGAGGGAGAAGAAGCATCACCCAAAGATACCGTAGGTCATTATATGGTGATTAATGTAGGGCTTCCCACTTGTAAGTGACTTAAAAAAATGGCACAAGATCACTGAGAAAGAAGGTGCACTGGCTTTTCTATGCTATGATACATTTAATGTGAGAATCATTGAAAATTTGAGAAAGATTCTATATATTTGATGAAACCACAGCCTAGACATACACAGTTTGAAGCGCATAATGCTTGGGAGTGTGCAGCTCATGTCAGAGAGAAGGAAATGTATCAGGGGAGAGCTAGAAAGGCAGTGCGTACATATGTTGATGCAAGGTGCGATGCAGAACAGAAGAAGTGGAGAACAGACGTGATAGAGGGAGCTAAGTTGTATCCGGCGTTGACCGGTGATGAATTTGAGGAGGGCAAACAATAGAAGAAAAAGAGA
This sequence comes from Calotriton arnoldi, assembly GCA_963921515.1. Classification (NCBI taxonomy): domain Eukaryota; kingdom Metazoa; phylum Chordata; class Amphibia; order Caudata; family Salamandridae; genus Calotriton; species Calotriton arnoldi. The sequence continues at coordinate 2,769,983 of CAWUFW010000509.1, forward strand.
GAGAGAGGAAATGAGGCAGGGGAATCAGCCGAGAGAGGTGAAAACTGTGACATTGATACTAGTGAAGGTCTTATAGATGTGCTGTTGTCGGAGCATCCGCCTCCCTACAATGAGACCCAAAGAGGGGCAGGTGGAAGTGTTAATGCTAGTAGAAACTCTAGAATTGCAACTGCTCCAGTGAAAAAGAGTCCTAATGCAATGGGGGCCACCCCTGTGAATGTGAATCAAAATTCAATGGGAGACAGTTCGGGTATTTGTGTCCCTGGTACCCTTGCAGCTCTGAATGTTCCAGATGCTCTCACTGCCTAGGTCACCATTGGCCCTGTAGTACCTATATATAATTCCAGCTCCACAGAGAGTGTTACATATAATTTGGCTGTTCCAGCTGAGCTGAGAACCCAAGAGAAAGTTCCTACAAACTCAAATGTGAGGTTCATTCCCTTGTTTCTAATGAATGTTAGTTCCCCTTGTGGTGCGAGTGCAGATCCAACGGTGAATCAGACTGGATTCCAACCTTTGAGGTCATTTCAGGGGTTACCAGATTTGGATTCGCTCACCTGGGAGCCACCCCTGTATGTGCATAGTAGCACCCCCAGAGAAGGGCTAGTACCAAAGACTTCTGAGAGGCCACATAGACTTGATGCTCAGGTGCTAGATGAATGGCTGAAGGTTCTCAATACTGCCTTAAACAAAAGTGGAGGCACAGAAATAGTCCAACGAACGATCAAGTCATTGTTGAGAGTGAATTTGGTGAATGTAGCTAAATTAAAACTTGAATTAGAGGAGATGATAAGTGTAAGTCTTGAATTGGCTTGAACAGACACTTATCAACAAAATTAGCTTCTGTTTATGAGCAAGGATGTTACTAGGAGAGCGAGACAAACTCATGATAGATTATCTGAAATAGCTCAGAAATATGAAGTGGTTTTGGAATGGACAAAAGCTTTACGGAAGAGCCATGGCCTCTGCTTTTGCGTTTAGGATTTTGAAAATATGAGAATACCAGGGTTCAAAATGCAAATTTGGGAATTAATTCATAGTAACCGGATTTGGAGAGATTTGGATAAGTGGAAAGTCAATTGGTCAAAAAGAAAAAGTCCCAAAAGATCATTGGGGAACCGCCTCCTTCTGAAGAGGGAGGGGTGGGACCTACAAGTTTTACTTTACAAGAGGTACCCAGTGGAGTTCATGTACCTTGGAGTAGGAGTGATCTTGTGTCATTCACTAATGATTTCCCTAGGTTAAGAGAGAATCCTCTGGAATGGTACAAACAAGGTGAATGGTTTGTGAAAGGTTTTGTGGACTGATTTGAATATTCTATTTGATAATGTGGTTAGAAGTGATTTGTGGACAGCACGCAAGATAGTGACAGAGTGGCCTGAGAAGGACCCAGTAAGAGACCCTTTGACTAATGGTCGTCACTCATAGTAATGAGAAAGTACAATCAAGTAATGACGTGATTGAAGTCTAAAGTGTCGCCCCCAAGATATTGACTGGGTCAAGATTGACCGTACGACTCAGGAGCCTACAGACAATTCATGCATATAATAATAGATTGTTACAGGCATTTAAACAGTACAGTGGAATGAAAACATTGGAGCCTAAGGACATGGGATATTTTGTGTCTAGGTTTGTGACAGGATTGAGGCATGATGATTTAACAGCATTTGATTTGTTGACAAAATAAATCGGTTGATGAGATCTTGCGATACGCAAAGTACTGCAATGATGAGATTGACATGATGCTGAAGAAATTAAAGGAGAAACTCATGGGAGCACAAATGAAGGCTGCTCAAAGGGGAGTCAACGTCCAACCTTTGTTGCAAACGCACCTCCTGTGCATGGAGTGTACCCGGAGGAAGCTCCTGCCATGCAAGGTGGAGGTGGTTTTCTGTCACAAGGTAAGGGTCGGGTATACCTATTGATCCAACTACCGGAATTGATATAGCCACATTGAAAAAGTCTAACCTGTGCCACTACTGTAATAGGCTGGGGAACTAAAAGTGGAAATGTTGTCTTAATCCTAAAAATCAAGGTCAGAATCCAGGGTTTACACAGTCTCAGGACACTAATTCTATGCAGCCACAGAAAGTGCCCAGACCAAGGTCTCAAAATTGTAATGCGCCACAGGCCCCAGTGATGTAAGTTCCACAATCCCAGATGCCACAGCAAGCTGTCAATGGTCCCAGATTTGTTTTGAATCAGGTTCCGAATGTGAACCAGAATTCTTTTCAGGTTAACATTCCTTCCCAGCAATACCCTATGTTTGAGACCATTCACAATTTTGGCTCCAATCAGTCCTTCTGACGGTACCTGAGAGGGGAGGAAGATTGAGTGCTTGGCGCAGTCTTGGAGGTAGACCAGAGTGGCTCATTTGTAGATGGTGAGGTAAATGGCCACACCATATCATTTTTGGTTAATACAGGTTATTGGACATGGCCTTCTTAGGGGAAATTACCCTGAAACGATTAGCTTTTTCGCTCCTAAGTCTTTGCCGTCTCTCTCTGCATACCCTTAGGAAACTGTGCACCTTCCCCCTGTATGGCAGAGGGAAGGTGTGTGCATCTGCCTCGCCCGCATTGGGCTAGGGGGTGCGGATATGATGGGGTTTAGGTGCCGTACCTCAGTGCGCCCTGTAAAAGATATACCACATACTGGGGGCGGGTATGGCACTGGCTAGTAGTGGAATGTAGCACTGAGTATGCCACCCACCAGATAGCCCTCAATCCTATATCGGGTCTGCCAGGACAGGTTTGTAGGGTGACATCCCGCCCCTGCCTAGGTTGGTATTGCTTACGCCTCAGCCAACCCTGAGCAGGTCATCCCATGCCATGAAGGCACCCCCTAGGGAAGCCCTGGTGGGCCCCAGGGGGGGTGGTAGGCTGAAGGCCAGACGGGCATTTATGGATGTGTTCTGCCCAGGTAGTGAGGTATCCCCCAAATGGGGCTTCCCCTGCCTTAGAGTTCAGCTCTACCCATGGATACTTCTGGGGTGTTGCTAATTCTCTGGAGTGGCCTCACGGCCCTGCGCACATCCTCACTGTCAATACCGTGAGGGAGTGCGTGCGCCTTCTTAAACAGATTAGGAAGAGGTGCTGACACACTGTTCCGGAACAGGGGATTGTCTGCCAACAAAGATCGGGGTGTGCGCACCGGCCCTGAAGCTGTTTCTGATATGTGTTCTGCCTGCGGTGGCAGAATGAAGGATGCACCATGGCACCTATGGCATTTTGGATAGGTGCCCGGTCTGTCATCGCGGGCTGAGCGTTTACCTGCATCCCTGGGGTTCTAACCTCCGGGTCAGGCCTGCCAGTGCAGGCCTGTGTGTGCACACCTGCATCCATGGTGCTAGGGCCTGGGTAAACCATGTGTCTGGCCTGTCCTTGCTGCGTGAAAGTGCATGTGGCCTTCCTATCCATGTTGGGAAGTGGCTCTGATTCCATGTTCTGAAACACGGGCCGATTTCTCATTGCACACCAGTGGGTGCGCACTGGTATCTATTGTGAGTAAACTCATAGGCAGCATGCCATTGTAGGCCGCTGTGAGTACGCACCCGTACCTATGGTGCCCGTGATTGTGTGTGCCAACTGGCAAAGCAGGCTTGTGTGTGCGCACAGACACACGTATTAATTAAACCCGTGTCTGGGCTGCTGTGCAGACTCGGGCGGGCGTACTTGAACCACTGGTGCTGGGAAGTATGTGTCCCTCCTGCCATCATAGGTCGGTGTGCGCAATAACGCACAAGCGCCCAGGTAATGAGGAATACCTAAGTGTGTTTTCACTACCCATGAGGCCTGCTCTTCTCAGAAGGTTAACATAGAGAAGTCGTTGACCTTAGTATGGGCTACAATAGTGGATTGCAGTGGAGCAGCCTCATAATATTCATATCAATAGACTTGCAGTGCCAAACCCTTTCCATTGGTAAAGGGGGTTTTGGCATGACTCGCTTTGAAATGCCACTTATAGAATATTGACATTGCTATGCTCCAAGAGTCTCAGGGACTGTGGTGTCTGGCTCCAGTGGACACCAGGGGTCGGGGGGAGCACATCTGTGCATTCTCAGCCATAAACTATGGGCATTCCACGGGAATGGCAGAGCTCTGCCATTTGAGGGCTGAATGGGATAGATTGAAAATAGAGGTTGTGACACATATCCTCTATGGACCGGATCATGGCCCACTAAAGATTTAGATCTGCATTCCATGGCCCCATGGCAGACAGGCCTACAATTTAGGGGAGACATCTGTGGTTCAAAGGGAAAACCCCTAAACCACCCCAAACTTCAAAGACACACAACAGTATAATTACAAGTGCCATCCTTAAGCAAGGGGTGAGATACACTTGTGGAGACATGGGACCGGAGAACCTAGACTGCGTGGTGCACATTGTCAGAGGACTCTGTTGTGCACATGGAGGATAACTGTCTGAATAGAGGCTGGCTTGGGCTGTGGACCTGCTAAAGTGTGGCGCCCTAAAGTGTGCTCTCCAAGGGCCCGACTGCAGGTCTCCTGTTCTTTCGGAGATCTCAGGGGCATCGAAGATCTTCTGCAAGGGACCTACACCATTTACCTGTGACATCTGGAGAGTAGTGCCTCTCAAGTGCCCACCAGTGGTGTGAGTGTGGAACTAAAACTTGTGTCTGGAGACCAGATTGTCTATTGCGGAGCCCGGAGAAATCATGCCAGCATCGAAGATGGGTGGTTCCTGTACTGCGGGGACCCCGACACTCACAAGTGCCTAGTTGGTGGTGAGCGGATTCACTGTTTGCGGGACCCCGCGTGGCCCGCCTTGTCATTCGTTCCACATCTGTCTTGTGCGACATGTCGGATGCATGCTCTTTGTGTGCGGTGTCCGATTCACGAGGAAACCTCTGAGGTGTGCCTCATTCTATCTCATGTAATTGTAATTGCATTTATATAGTGCTTACTACCCCTGACGAGGCGTCGAATTGCTTTTTTGGGCAGTAGCACGCTACTCCGTAACCCAAAAAGGATTAGTGGTGAATTAGTATAGGGAAATATGAAATTAATTTGAGCGGTGGACATGTGAGTTTGTTATTTGGATTGAAAAAGGACAGTGGAGGGAAAGAAGAGGAAAAGGGTTTGCATTTATATAGTGCTTGCTACCCCTGATAAGGTGTTGAAGTGCTGTTTAGTGGGTAGCACGCTACTCTGGAACCCAAACAGGATTAGTGGGGAATTAGTATAGGCAAATATGAAATTACTTTGAGAGGTGGACATGTTAGTCTGTTAGGTTGATTGAAATGATAGTGGAGGGATAGAAGAAGGAAGGGTCGAGAAAGTGCTTTTTTGTTGGAGCTCATAGCAGTAGGAGGAGGTTTGGGATAAGTAAAGGGGAGGTGGAGGAAGGAAGAGTCAGAGGGAAAGGCTTGGTTGGGCGATCTGAATAGTAAAAGAGGTATGAGATGATGCAGGGAGGGGTAGAGGAGGGAAGAGTCTAGAAAGGGTTAATTTGGGGATCATAGTAGTAGAACGAGGTTTGGGGTGAGTCAGAGAGTGGAGGTAGAGGATATATTGAGAGGGGTATTGGGTGATATATAGGGTAGTGCATTTGAGATGCTGAATTAGAAGTAAAGAAATAAATATAAAGATACATAAGTACATGGAAGATATATATTTATAAGGAAGGTAATTTATGTAGATTTAAGTTGTATTTAATAAATTCAGACTTTCAGGTGTTGCTGTACTTTAATCTAATTTAAAAGAATATATGTATATTTTTATAATTCAATAGTGAAGCAATTGTGAATAAATAGCTATGATAAAAATGTACTTATTTATGCAGTGATCTAAAAATCATATTTTAATATGCACATTTGTTAAGCAGAACTAATGAATATCTATACTTTTATAAATATAATTATTATACACGTTTATACAAATCAATACACATATGTAGGTAACATATAAAGTCCAAAAAATGCTTACAGAAGTATATGCTGTATATTTATGTTCGATTATGGTGGGTATGTGGGGAAGAAACAACTTTTGAGTAGGCTTCTGAAGATAAGGTAGTTATCCGTGGATCTTATGTTTGGAGGTAAAGAGTTCCATAGTTTGGTTGCTTGAACAGAGAAGGTTATATTCTTGTATGGTGGGATTTTAAGGCGAGGTGCCAATCTGGAGCGGAGGTTCCTTTGTTGAATGTATTTGGTGATTTTATTCCTGATGAAGAGCAATCCTCTTCCATGAATCACTTTGTGGGTGATACATAGCAGCTTAAATGTGTATCTTCCGGCAACCGGCAACCAATGTTGGGCCTTCAAGGCAGGGAAGATTTGGGCTTGTGACTTTATATGTAAGCGCAGTCTGTAAGAGCAGAGTTCTGAATTGGTTGTAGTCTTTTCATAGTTGTTAAAGATGATCTGTGGTAGAGGCTCTGCTGAGCTTGCACCTGTGTGTGTGACTGGACTGGTCTGGTGTAACTGTATCATCATGCAATGGACATGGTGCCTCCTTTCCTGAGAGGTACAGAATTGCATCTCTTTGCTGTGTCTGACCGGAATAGCCTGGTGCAATCTATCTCAATGTGCACTGGTGATTGTGCCTCCATTCCCGGGAGGCGTGAATTTTGCAACTCATTGTGTGTGAAATCTGAAGAGCTTAGTGCGTATCATACCAACTTGTGCCAAGTGTTGTGCCCGGATTGCCTGGGCATGACCCGGATCATCGTGTCTCATTCAATTGAGAGGCTCCCCTGTGTTACTCCCCTCATCGGTTGTTCCCTTGTTGACCTTCATCCCGTCGGAACAACTGCTCTCTGTACACCTGGCCCCTCCCGAATACGTCTTGGCGCCAGGTAGTAGCAAGAGAGATTGACTGGGATAAAGAAACACTTCTGAGACAGTTTGGAAGTGGATCAAGAGACTGTGTGACTCCTTTGTGGTTTGAGACGTGTGGGTGAACTTCCTGAGTGGCCGATGACGTCTCCCTTGTTTACGTCTACCTCCTAATTAAAACTGTTACATATTGCTTCCAGAGGACCCAGACAGTGCGACTTCAGCTGCCTTCAGCCCTGTGTCCAGGAGGCAGAGTTGGTTATCTTCCATCTGGGGGTATAGGACAATTGGGGTGATCTAAAGGGTGGAGGGAGGCTTGGGCCATGAAGTCTGCAGAGGGTGAACTATTGACCTGCTGGGTACCAGTGGCACCCCATTAGAGTGCTGAGTACATATGTGTGTGTAATAGCATGCTGTACATACTGGCTGATACATGATGCACCACGTAGTGGTGCGTAGTGAGTATGTGTGAGTGAGAGTGATTGTGTGTGGACTGCCTGTGATTCAAGACACTGGCCGGCGGTGCTGCATTATACGGTGATTGCTGCCAAAAGCACAATACCTTTTGACAATGTGTTTTCCCTCATGGCTCCAGCTCACGGTACTGCTAAAAAGTGTTCTATTTTCGTGTATGTGTATGATTTTGATATTGTGCACTATCTCAATTGGGGGGGGGGTAGAATAGGAATTGTCCACAGTGTGCATATTAGTGATATCATAACAATACAAGTGGGCCTAGTACTACAAGTAATATTTCCGAATGTGTTTTATGCCCAAAAGTGTATGATGGTTATGTTATAATAATTGAATCTGTGAGTAAATATAAACGTTTTTACATACATCCTGTGTGAAGTCTTGTTTGTGACACCCAATGTATTTATCGCGAGTGGCTGCTGTGCCTTTGCTTTGCACATTGCCTCTGTAGTGAGCTTGACTGCTCAGAGCCAAGCTACCCAAGGGTGAGCACGGGTTATAAAGCGAGCGTAATCACCTGCCCTTGACAGGAGTGGTAGTTCTGCATGGCTGGGGGCTTCCCTTCAGCCAACCAGATACTGCTGGTTCCAACACTGGTGCTACCTGTTCTACTATGAGAACAGTGGAAATTCCAGACCTGCCTCTCTCAGGAAGAAGTACCCAAGTTGTTGGAGTTGCTAATCAACAAATGAGGAATCCCATTATTGAGGATGTCCCTGTAAGAATAGGACATTTTGAGGATAATCATCAGTTCGTGGTCTGTGATTAAAGTCCTGTGAGTTTGTTAGGACGTGACTTGTGCAAGCTGAATTGCACCATTTATGGGACACTGAGAGGCAAGGAGTTTGAGACCCACGACGAGGATGCTGCCTTCAAAATGCTTAATCAAATTCCAGTTGTTGCACTGTACCCTATGATGACAAGCGAAGAATTACCTTTAGATCTTAGAGATACTGTGAAGACTGAGGTTTGGGATTTTTCAGGAAAGGACATTGGACTCATTAAAGGAGTTGACCCTGTCCATATACAGATAAAGCCAAATGCAGAATATCCCAGACCACCACAGTTTAATTTGACACGATTGAGACAATGATCCAACAAGGTATTTTGAAAGAGATAATGGGGAGTCCATGTACCTCACCTATTATGGGCCTGCAAAAGCCTAGCGGTAAGTACTGCATAGTGTAGGACCTTTGCAAAATAAATAATATTCTGGCACATGCATCAAGCTAGGATTTTGCGAGTCCTTAATAGCGAATATTAAGGATTCGCAATTAAGGATTCGCAAAATCCTATGCATGTAGGAATCGCTATAATAATAGCGATTCCTTCACATTCCTTATTTGCGACTCGCAAATTGCGAGTCGCAAATAAGGAATGGCTTCCCATTCATTCCTTTGGGCCTCCAGGCCCATAGGAATGAATGGGAAATTGTGAGCGATATTTGCGAGTACCAATAGGTACTCACAAATTACGCATGCAATTTCAAGGGTGCAGGGGTGTCAAAAGGACACCCTGTTGCACCCCTGAAATTGATCCGTGCACATATGTTGCGCACACACATGTCCCAAGGACATGTGTGTGTGTAACCTTCAACTTTGAAAAATGCACTTTAGTGCATTTCTCAAAGTTTTTGCAAATTACCATGAAGTTCAACTTCATGGTAATTTGTGCCCCTAGTAGCGAAATCGCTAATTTTTTTACTTTGTTGCATTGCATTTAAGGAATCTCAATTTGCGATTCCTTAAATGCAATCGCAATTTAAGTAATCGCAATTTAGAGATTACTTAAATTGCGATTTTTGCATTTGGGATGATGCATCCCAAATGCAAAAATACCGGTCGCAAAGGGGCAGATTCTGAGAATCTGCCCGTTTGCGACCGGTTTTTCTTTTGATGCATGTGCCTGATTGTGATTCCTTTTTGTCCCGTGGTACTGAATCCTGCTGTGATATTGCTTCAGATTCCATGTGAGGTTGAGTGGTTTTCTGTTATAGATTTGTGTCAAGCTTTTCTTTCCATATACTTGCATGAGGACAGTCAGTTCCTCTTTGTATTTAGACTTGACAGTCGTGTTCTGGCATGGATCCCAAGTCCCACAAAGGTATACAGAGAGGCCCTCAATTTTTAACCATATTCTTAAAAATAATTTGGAGTCTTTGGTTATGCCTTGTAACTCTGTCTTGGTACAGTATATGGACAACCTGCTGATGCATCAAATACTCAGGAAGCTATCAAAACTAACACTATTGCATTGTTGAACCACTTGGCTGAGAATGGACTTAAAGTGTCACCCAGCAAGCTGCAGTCCTGTTTGAAAGAAGTCTTGTATCTTGGTCATCATACTGAGAAAGGAATCAGAAGGGTGTCGCAGGAGAGAATCTCGTCGATTTTGCAAATGAAACCGCCAATAACCCAGAAAGAGGTCAGGATATTCTTGGGAATGGTGGGCTACTGTCACGAGTGGACACCCAACTATTCCCTAGTGGCCAAGCCTTTACAGAGGCTGACACACAAGGATGTGTCGAATCCGGGACCCTGGAACAATGATTGTTTGGTTGCCTTCCTAGAGTTGAGAAAAAGTCTCTGCCATGCCCTGGCACTAGGAATGCCTGACAACAAAGAGTTTTTGCTTTATTTGCATTGAGAGGAAGGGCTGCGCTCTCACGGTGCTTACACAAATACATGGAAGTGCTATTAGACCTGTGGCTTATTTTCCAGCTACCTTGGATCCAGTAGCAGAGGCTTTACCCGCATGCCTTAAATCTGTGGCTAGCATGGGTGTCAGCATAGAGAGATGTGAAGTCATCGTCATGGATCATCCTTTAACAGTGTCGGTGCCTCACTCTGTGGAAATACTGTTGATGTATACTCGCACACAGCACTTGACAAACAGCGGCCTGACCCGGTATGAGCAGATCATACTGGCGGCTAAAAATGTAACATTGAAAAGATGTTCTGTTTTGAATCCTACCACCTTGTTGCCTCTTCCTGAAATTGACAATGATGAAGATGAAGTGGAGCATGACTATCTCGATGTCGCTGAATTGTGAACCAATCCAAGACCAGATATACAAGATGGGCCACTGCCTGAATCTGATTTTGCATTGTTTGTGGATGGTTCATGTTTGCGAGACCATGAAGGAAATTTACGAACTGCTTATGAAGTATGTAATGTTTCAGGAGTAGTAGAAGCTTTGTGGCTCCGGGAGTGTTTTCAGCACAAGTAGCTGAATTGATTGTTCTTAATATAGCATTCTGTGTCTCTGACCAGCTGAGAGAGACCATTTTCACTGATAATCAGTACGGCTTCGATGTTGTTCATGATTTTGGGTAGCTATGATCCCAGAGGGGGTTTATGACTTCCCAGGCTTGCCTATTCACATTGGGGAGCAAGTCCCAAAACTTCTTGAAGCATTGCAGATGCCAACACAAACTGCTGTTGTTAGGTGTGCAGCACGTTGTAAGGGGGATGATTATGTGACCATTGGCAATAGATATGCCGACGAAGTTGCAGGATATTGTGCTTACAATGTGTTTATCTTTAATGTGGAGTATACAAATGAGGGAACAGACACAACCAACTACAACCTTTTGTTAACTGCAGCTGATACTTGGGAGGAAATCAAGAGGTTGCAGGAAGAAGTGTCAGAGGCAGAACAGCAGAGTTGGGTCAAAGCAGGCTGTTTCAAGAGCGATGAGAATGAGATTTGGGCTTCAGGAGATGGGAGACCAGTATTGCCTAATAGTCTTTTACCCCCGATGGCCAGGCATTATCATGTTCCTATTCATGTGGAAAGGGACGTAATGGTCAGCTGTTTAGGCAGACTTAGTTCAATCGAAGGTTCAGGCTGATGGCTGAAGCATTGTGACACAGGTGTGTTGTGTGTCAACAGAACAATGTGGGGAAAAGAACTGCAATAACACTGAGTCACACAGGGAGGTCAGGTGGTCCTTCCAACAGGATGCAGTTGGATTTAATTGAGATGCCTGTATACAATAGATTGGGATATGTATTGGTTGTTGTCTGCATCTTCTCATGATGGATTGAGGCATACCCCACAAGCAGAAATGACAGTCTCACAGTGGCAACGTTTTTGCTGAGGGAGTTAATACCCAGATTTGGCTTCCCAACCTTTTTGGAATCTGACCGATACACACATTTTAACAATGAAATCTTGAGGATGCTGTGTGCTGCTTTATAAGTTGAGCATAGACTGCATTGTAGCTACAGACCTTAGGCTTTGGGTCTGGTGGAGAAGGTCAATGGGACTTTGAAATCCAGGCTTGTGAAAGTGCGCTTCTACGTCTTTGAAATTGCCTGATGCTTTGCCACTTGTATTGATGAGTCTCCGCAGCATACCTGATCGTAGAACAGGATGTTCCCCCATGAGATCATCACGGGCAAGACAATGAGATTGCCAACTGTATCTGCAAATGACTGGCTGATTTGGTGCATTCTGTATCTCATCAGTTTGAAGCCGTCACAGTCCCATGTCACCAGGAGCAGTGTCATGACCTTAGCCCCGGAGACTGGGTCCTGGTGAAAAAGCATGTCCAAAAGAGTTGTTTGGAACCTCACTGGCGTGGGCTGTTCCAGGTGATCCTTGTCACCATGACTGCTGTGAAGGGCGGAGGTCTCCCCAACTGGGTGCATGCTGCCCACACTCGCCATGTTCCGTGTCCCCTTGAGGATATAATAGCACCTCTTCCAGAAGTACTAGTGGGGATCGAGAGACCACAGGAGCAGGCTAGTCACTCTGTAGGGGACCCGCAAGAACCTGAAACATCGCATGGCAGGCCTGAGGGGGTTCCTGGAGAGTCGATTTTCGAGGCAGAAAGGGGATGCTAGTCCTGTGGTTGTGACTGAGCCAGACTTGGACCCCAACGAAGGACCAATCCCTGCCCCCTAATATACCTCCATTAAAAAATTATTGTCCAGAGATTTTCATTTTTGATTTGTGTTTTCGTATCATTAGAGAAGTAATTTAGCTTGGTTAGACATTGCTGATCCAGACCGAATTTTTCTGGACGACGTGTTTAAAAATGGCGGTTGTGTTGCAGTGATGATGTAATATTTCAGGAGCCATGGACCTATAGACATCAATTTGGTGTCAAAACATAGGCTTTGGGGGTCAAGTAGTCTTATACAGACCGAAAATAACGCCTCAGAACAACCCTTCTGCCCTTTTCCAAAATGGCGGCTATAATAGAGGAAGAAGAGACATATATAGAAATGAAACAAATAATCATGTTTTTTAATCCTTTTATGTATACAACAAACAATGTCTATGATCTGAATATCAAAAAAATCATAATGTTTATCACTCCTATTTTAGACACATTTTCATAGTTCACTTCATTTATTTGCTTCGGCAATTGCTTGTGGTACATTTGCAGAATGTTGAACATTTGAGAAGAACATATCAACAGGGACATCTTTTTGTAGTACAGGTTTTGCAAGTACATGTGCGTGTAAGTTCTGTGGGTAAAGGCTTTAAAAATTTCTGAGGTTTTAGCACCCCATCAATATTTTCCCAACCAAATTCACACGGATCTTTCTCTACATATGCATGATCCAAAACATTTACACATCTTCTGATCAAGTAGAACACTCTTTTAATGTGTCCACGCACAGAATATGATGTCGGTGAAGGTCACTTAGCGGGACTGAACTCTTGAACTCGTTGTACTGAAGATTGTCAAATGTGTGACAGTTGGAACTCGTTTTCCACACACGCACAAGGTATTATTACATCTTTAAAGTCACATTCCTCTTCTGTCTAAGCAAATCCTTTTAGAAACTTCACAGGTTCAGCAGTTAAAGCTCCAAGCTTTGTTCCAGTGTTGCTCATAGTGTCATCACCCATAAGAATATGTGCCTTGATAAGAACACTGGGCATCTCTGGGTCAAGTTTCTTGTACAGAATATGAAGCAGGATTAAGTGTCTTTTCTCGCCTGTTCCATAACATATCCACACCTCTGTCAATCCTTGACTTATGAACATTGCAACAAATCTAAGTAGCACAATAAAAACATCTGTGTCATTTGACAGTGCAATGACTCCATTGGAACCATTTTGAACATCTCATTCAACATGTGGCTCAATGCAAAAGTCAGCTTCCTCCAATTTGCTGTTAAGTTCTTGAACAATATGGCATGCACCTTTTGAATATATCTCTGCTGGCACCAACTCCTCATTGACAATCATTCCACTTGCAATAATTGGAAACTCAGTGTTTACTGAAGAATCAGCAATGTTTTGGCGAATTAACATCTCCAAGTTCATCTTGTTCGATGTTGATGACCAGAATTTATCAAGTTGCACAGGTATAGGTGTCGACTTTTTGTTGAATGCAAGGTCAATTGCTCCACTTGTAGGCATTCGTCTGATTCTCTCACACTCTTTGACAGATAGTTCAAGATAACTGTCAAAGACAATGTGCAGTTCTTGCAAGGTGCACGCTGACTTTGATATCTGTATAACAGTCTGAACGACCTCTCCGAAGTATTGCATGGATGAAATCTCGACCATCCACAATTGTGACATATAGTCCACAACAACAGCAGTTTTCATGAGGACACCGTTTTGAATTGAAATTCTTCAGGTGAAAGGTTTTTTTCGAGCTCTTGTATGAGTTTGTGCTTTACTGGTTTGATTGCAGCATCTCCATCAAATAATGCGTTTGTAGGAAGAAGATCATGCGACAGAATGTCCGTCATCACCTCTTTCTTTTGCTACATCCATCTCTCTCTGTGCTTGCGGAAGTTGGTTGGAGGAAACTCTTACTATGACAATGAAAGTGTGGAAGTTGAGCTTTAGTGATTATGTCAAACAGCTTTTTCATTTTCAATACAAATCTCTCCTGCTTCAGTTCAGCGTATAGTTTTGATCCATCTCCCAGGACATCTAGTAGACGTGTCTTTAGATTGTTATCCATGTATTGTTTGGTCATGAAGTGGTGGAGTTGCACAGGCTCAGTCATTTCGAAGGGGTTTTCTTGCTGCTGCATGAATGGAGAAGGCTGTCAACATGTTCATTAAAATGTTCCCTCTCTCAATCAATCAGGGTTGATAACTACTCACCCGTGAGGATCTCAAGGCGCTGGTGAGGGAGGGGGTGGCTCCATTGAGTGCTGGGGTCATCCAAAGAGCCAGTTCTTGAAGTGCTTCCTTAACTGGGGTAATGTGGGAGATTGTCGGAGGTGGAGGGGGAGGGTGTTCCAGGATTTGGCTGTAAGGTATGAGAAGGACTTTCTTCCCGGTCTGGTCTTATTTATATGTGGGACGGTGGCTAAAGAGAGCTGGGCTGATCGGAGGTGTCTTTTGGGTGCATGGAAAGAGAGGCGGCTGTTCAGGTATGCGGGTCCGGTGTTGTGAAGGGCCTTGTATGCGTGGGTGAGGAGTTTGAGGGTTTTCTCTCTTTCCCACAAGTTTGTAGTGAGGAACAGTTTTACGATGGTTCATTAATTTTAAATTTGTCATCTCTCTGAAAACATTGCAAATAGAAAGGACTTTGTGGTAAACTGGCTGCCATTGAGCAACATATTCACCTTTACGTGTCTGATCAACAATTCTCTTAGAGCTTTTCTGTGATCTCTAGGTCGTCTGTTCCGGTTTCATATCTGGAGCCGCAACATTGAGCCTTCCCTCTCTGTCCTTCACCACAAAATGTCTTTGGATGAATTTTCTGTAGAGGTATGGGTTTTCCACCTTTAGCTTCTTCACTCTTTCCAAATACTAGTATCCACATCTCAGGTCATTTATGCAATCGAATTTGCGAAACAGTAATCACTGACTCCACACTCTTCACATGCAGCTCCCAATCACCTTCCCGATCAGCACGTACCAAGTTTTTCACTAGAGCTATCATGTGTTAAACATTTCCCCAGTAGTTGCAAAGTTCAGATTTTTCTTCACATTCTTTGACAAACTCTCCGAACTTGGTTTTGGAGTTTTCTGATTTTGAACTAATTGTATTGAACATTGCCTGGCTTTGCATTATGTCTTTTGAATAAAGTGCACTCTGTGCCTTGTTCAGAGATAAGATATGCAAAACCAAATTTGTCATTCTTGTTCCAGAAGGCATTCCAATGCAATGTTTATATAGCCTCTTATATGATGAGCATACCTTGTAATGAACGAACATAATGAGTTCCACTCAATACTGACTGGACAGTTTTGCTTCCAAAGATTTCAGCCTCAATAAGTGCATCGTCTATACCACATCCACTGAGATAACTTCCTGCATACCACAACGCAACCTTTGTCATGTGGAAAATGCCCATCATTGGATAAGGATCATCAAATTCTACTGGAATGCTCAAATTAATGTCAGTTACGATACAGAAAACACCTTCATCATAGAAAATTGGCAGGATAGGCTGGTCTTCAAGCTGACCACGCACATTTTGGAAATTCTTTAGAGCTGTGTATTCTGTTGCATAGTTTTAGATTCAAGATGGTATTACTCGTAAAAACCCAACCTTCTTCAGTGGGGATGTATTCTGGGAGATCAGAGCATGAATTCCAACCCACTGAAGAATTGGCTTTTCTTCATCCTTCTGTCCGCACCGAATAAGCAATATGATAAATTCAGTTAAATCAGCTTTGCGGATCACAGCATCAGGTAGGTGAAGACACATGTCCTCAGCCACTTTGAAACTTTCTGGTAGACTGGGATGTGTTGATGGCTTGTAGTGATTTTGCACACGTTGATAAGGCAGTTGGGTTATAAGTTTGCAGCTTTCATTTGTTTATGCCTACAGCTGACACAGCCTGTTTTCCAGCAGCTACTTCATTGGTACAGTCTTGAAAAAGCACCATGGCAGTATCATGTGTGCTGGATGTTCCAGGCAAAGAAAAGCTGTCTTCAAAATCAAAATTATCAAGAGCAGCAATTGTAAATCCTTTACAGGTAAAGTGACTTGGAAGTGGTATGCTGTTGGATTCACAAGATTTTACAGCATGAGCTGCTAACAAGTTCCTGCTCCGGCCTATGTCATTATAACTTGGTGATACACCAATCCTATTCATTGAAGTGATTAGCTCTCTACTATTGCACTTGTCATAGATTGCGTGGGCAGTCATCATGTGTAGCGGAGTTTTCTTTTTGCCGTGATGTAATTCATAAAACATGATTCGGAAAAGACAGTACATTTCATAGCTTAAGCCTGTTGGTTCATGGGATTGCCTTCCACTTCTTCACTTATATCTTCAAAGCCATTATCAATGTTGTTGGCTTCTGTTCCTAACTCAAGAACTTTAGTTTGTAACAGTTTTGCTTTGCTGATATTAAACAATGATGTAAAAAATGTTAAGACAACATCAGGCATTCTTTTTCACTCCCTTGATCTGCGGAGCACTGGGGCATCACAAAAATTGTCATTAAGTCCAAAATCTAAATCTTTCAGTATGTTTCTTAAAATGGTTCCTGCTGATTTTACTGCATCCTGCGATCTAATTTTGGCAGCAAGAACTTCAGGAGTCAAATCAGCAGAGAACACGATAAGTGGCTCATTCTTTTTGTTAGACTGACAAAAACGAATTCTGTCATTGTACATTCTCACTAGAAAAATCTTAATGTCATTATTATGGATCAATACAGTTTCATCAATGTTGACCATTATTTCTCTGATCTCACTGAGTGTGAGCCCATAACCAGCACTCAGGGGTGGCTTTAAAACTTCATTTGCATTTTCAAAGAGTGCAACTTAACTAAAGGCTGGTGGTTACGTTGCTGTTGGGAGCTCATTGTACATACAAATTTTCAAATGTATGCAGTTCCGGTGGGCATACAGATCAGCTACAATTACATTCACCTCGCTGTTTAGATCAGTTACTCAGCTGAAAACTTCATCTTGGAAAAAATTAGATGCAGATAAAAACATTTTTGCCCTTAGAGACTCACATACTCTGTACTTTGTTCTAACGTCAATCCATTTGGCCCTTGTTCTGGAAAACCACAGATAACACATTGAAGATCCTCTGCTTTCTGATCAGGTGTTGGAGGTGGATGAGGGGTAGCCATCTATCTTCTAGTGGATGGGGATTGGGTCTGGTTGTCTTCGCTTTCTCAGAAGACTTGGATTCTTGTTGTGATTCACTGGTTTCTTCTATTTTTTTCAATTGTATACGATTTGTAGCACTTGTTGTTACAATGATAAAATATTTGATCCTATTCACCCATCAGTTTCAATCCAGTGTGAACTTCGTCTTGCTGTATTTCTGCAGCATCTTAAACTCTGTTCTGTCCAGCCGCAGTTGATGTTAGCATTTTTTCAGATTATTTTGACATATGACACATTTTTCTTAGTTGAAGGATTCCTCAGATTTTGTAGTTAGCAATACTTTGTCAGGAGGTAAAGATCCTCTAATACCACCTGCTTCCTCATGTATACGCACTTGTATTGACAAAAAACCTGAAACAAAAACAATATTGAAATAAATTACCAATATGATGGCTAAAACACATCATTATAGAGCCGCCATTTTGGCGAAAGGGTTGCTCTAAGGAGTTATTTTCTGTTTCTATAAGACTACTTGACCCCCCAAAAACCTATGTTCTGACACCAAATTGAAGTATATAGGTTTCACGGTTCCTGAAATATTACATCATCACTGCAACACATGCGCCATTTTTAAAAGTGTCATCCAGAAAAATTTGGCCTGGATTAGCAATGTCTATCCAAGCTAAATTACTTCTCTAATGATACAAAAACACAAATCAAAAAGGAAAATCTATGGACAACCATTTTTTTTTTGCAGAGGTATATCAAGGGGCCAAGACTAGGCCTAGTGCTGTAGACTCGCGAGTGGCCACAGGAGAACCACAGGGTGACCTTCAAGGCATCCCGGAGGATACTGAGGAATCTGATCTGAGTGACAGAGGAGGAGAGGGGACTGCACTCAGAAGGTCAAAGCGAGTAATAGTGCCTTGTCGGAGGCACTCTTCCCCTGAATGGACTTACTTCCTTACAAATGACAGAGAGAACACGTTCTGTAAATTTTGGAATCACTGTGAAAGTTCAATTGAAACTTCTGGGAACTTGATCTTCAGTTCGATCTTACTTTTGAACTACCTTTGTTAGTGAAATTGAGCGCCTTGAGACATCTTAATCTTCGACGTGGCCGAGTTTCCTTTCTTTGATGCGAGTAAGTTCCTTGAAGCACTTCATTCTGGAACTGATTGTCCATGAACTTGAACCGTTTATTATTTGAGACATTTAAATTGATTTTGTAGGGCAGAAAGAAGAGTACCAAGGCCCGAGGCAGCTGAAGGCGCCTAAGTTGTCCTTAAAAGAACATGGAGCAGGGCTAAGGAACATACACAAAAAAGGGGGCCTAGGGAGATTTCGAGGACCAGCAAGGACAAACTCCCCAATCAATAATACAATACACATAGGGCCCTCGGGTCTAGTGACGTGGGTAGCTGCACAAAAGGGGGAAGGGTGGGGTTTCCCTTTTAAGGACGGTTTCCCTCATCCACCAATGGTGGCATGCTTCATCATCAGGAATCCTCCTCACACCTTGAAGCCTGATCAGTAATTAGGACGACTGAATCTAATGTTTTCAGTCGCACGTTTGCATTTTTAATCCTAGCACAGGGCAGCCAGTATAAAGTTGGTAAGGTGAACCTTGCAGCTAGTTTTAATCCACTCCTCTTCCTGCACTGCACACCTCACAACACCATAGTAGCTCACTTAGGGTTTTAGTAACGACCCCTCCATTAAAACATCCCTGAGCTCCTCCCTCGCAGCGAGGGGGTTGTAACTCACAGCTTAACTAGGCTTCAAGGTGTGAGGAGGATTCCCAATGATGAAGTATGCCACCATTGGTGGGTGAGGGAAACCCTACTCAAAAGGGGAACCCCACCCTTCCCCCTTTTTTGTGCAGCTACCCACTTCACTAGATCCGAGGGCCCTATGTGTATTGTGGGGCTAAGGAAGTCTCACAAAGACCTTTGTACATACTCTTACTGCCTGGTTTTCCTATTTTAAGTCTATGCTATACAAAATAGGCCTGTCTTCACTTTGGGTTACCTCAAATATTGCAAAATGAGTACCTCGCTCCTTCAAAGAATGATTAAAGGAGCATTTGCAGCTGAGGGAACTGAAATGTGTCAAGGCAGGGAGCTTAACAGATCTCTTTTTAGACATCAAGCTTACTCCTGCTTATGAATCTATTTTTGATATCTTTCCAGGTCCCAACTCACTGCAACTTTTTTTAAATGGAAGAATGCGGTATTGCCCCTTAATAGTTTTTTTTTTTTTTTTTACAACTTTTTATTAAACAATCATTAACATAGCGGCATCGATATCGGTACAGTATAAAATATGCATGACAATCAAGGCAGTACATTAGTGAATTTACATGCAGTGGGGGTAATCAATGGGGAAGTCAATCAGCAGGTTCTACAGTTTGTGGGGGTGCAGATATCGCCACGATAAGCGTTCCACAGTGACCAAATGTGGGTCCATTTTCGGGGGCATCCTCGGGCAGTAAACACTGTCTTTTCTCTGAACATGCACCAGTCCATGTTGTTTTCCCAAGTAGTTAAAGTAGGAGGGGCCGTCGCCCCCAGGCCTGAGCGATATTTCTTTTTGCCAGCATGAAGCCCAAAGTTGCCCACTGCGTTTGGTGTGTGTTGAGATCAGTTGGCTCCCATATGTTTAGTAGGCATCTACGTGCCTCCGGGCGTATACGGACATTCAGTACTGTACTCATAGTTTCATGTACCTCTCTCCAGTACCTTTGGACTAGGGTGCAATCCCACATAATATGCATGAATGTGCCCGTGAGGCCACATTTCCTGCGACAGTCCCCTGTTTCGGCTCTCCCCATCATCACCAGTCGAGGGCCGGTCATATATACTCTGTGCAGGATTTTAAGTTGGACAAGTCGTAGTCGGGCCGAAATAGCTACCACCCGGGCGAGGAGACCGCTTCCTGCCAGTCCTCATCGTCCAATTCCATCCCATCAGCTACCCATTTCCCCTTCAAAGCCAGGAGAGGATCGTCCATGTGGTGTATCAATTTGTTGTAAATTAATGAAATAGTCCTGTCAGGAACATGGCCATCTAATATTCTGTCCTCTAAAGGGGACGAGTCAGGAAGGGATGTGCCTCTAGGGATGAGAGAGCATAGTGCGTGGCTAATCTGATTATATCGGAAAAGTTCGGCATCCGCAAGTTCGTATTGAGTTTGAAGGGCGGCAAAGGGTTTTACTTCACCCTGTTTCCACAAATCCCCGACCCGTGAAATTCCGATCAGGTCCCATTTAGAAAACCCTTTCGAGGACCACAGGTTACCAAGCTTCGCGGAGTCCCACAGGGGGTAGCCAATGTCAATCTACCCTCCCACCCCAGAGATTTATTTGCTGCGTGCCACACTTTAGCAGAGTGGCCAGTGGGCCCTGTGAGCTTGGATCTGCCGGATTTCGCGTAGAGGGGTCGATTATAGCTCCCGTTCGGGAGGAGCCACCTGTCCATCTGATAGCCCGGGTTGTCACGTTCTCCGTATGTGCTGTGGTTAATGGCTGCTAGGTGTGCCGCCCAGTAATATTTTTTAATATCAGGAAGGCTGATGCCCCCATCGTACCACTGTAGCGTGAGCTTAGTCAGGACTATACGGGGAGGCCCGTTCCATAGCAGGTCTCTCTGGAGGCCTTCAATTTCTGTGAAATATTTCGGAGGGACTGGGTCAAGTGTATTCTGTAACACATAAAGAAAACGGGGTAGGGACATCATTTTAAAAAGAGCAGCTTTGCCCAGTAGGGAAAGGGGAAGGGATTTCCAGCTGGCAATGTCTCGCCGCAAGCGGAGCAATGGAGGGAGAAGATTATTTTCATAGCGGAGTATAGGATCCCGGGAGAGAAATATACCCAGGTATTTGAACCCGGTGGTGCTTACTTGGATGGGACAGTTTCGGGTTAACGCAGGGGAGTCCCCTCGAAGAACATAGAGATGGGATTTAGACCAGTTGACCCGGAAACCGGAGTATTTACCGAACGTGGCTAAGATGTCTAGAACTGCTATTAGAGACTTTTGGGCTCTGTTAAATAAAGTAATATATCATCCGCATAGAGCGAAATGCGGTCCTCCCAGTCGGGTGACCACCGCATTCCCTGAATAACTGGGTTTTGGCGGATCCACGCGGCTAGTGGTTCCAGCGCCAGTGCAAAAAGAAGGGGAGAGAGTGGGCACCCTTGACGGGTGCCCCGGCTCAGGGCAAAGGGATCTGACTTTTTGTTATTCACCACGACTTGCACCATGGGTTCCGAATATAGAAGATGGATCCATCGCATGAATTCCTGGCCGAACCCGAACTTTCGGAGGACCGCCATAAGATAAGGCCATTCTATAGTGTCGAATGCCATAGTGGCATCTAAAGACACGAGGACAGCTGGCTCAAGAATCGTGTCTACTCTGCCCAGAACACCGTGAGCACGGCGTAGGTTCAACGCCGTGTTCCTATGCGGAATGAAGCCGGACTGGTCCGGGTGTACCAGTTCCGGAATTACGTTTATGAGACGAGTGGCGAGGACTTTAGCAAGGATCTTGGGTTCGGCATTGAGGAGGGATATCGGCCTATAGGAGGCGCAGTCCGTTTTGGGCTTACCTTCCTTGTGTATGGTTACTATGTTGGCTATACGTTGGTCAATAGGGAGCACTCCTATGTCTCTACTTTCCTCAAACATGTTCTTGAGATGAATGGACACTTTGTCAGGGCTGAGTTTATACAATTCAATTGGGATGCCGTTAGGGCCAAGAGCTTTTCCTGACCGCAGTGACCTGATTGCTGCCGCTATTTCCTCTTTAGTCAGGGGCTATCTAAAAGACGCTGATCGTCTAAAGAAAGAGTGGGAAGTTTGATGTCCCGCAGTAGTTCGAAAGATTCGTCTTCAGTATAGGACGCCACTGCGGAGTATATTAATTTATAGTGCCTGGCGAAGCAGTTTGCTATGGCCTGCGGATCCGTTACATCAGTGTCATTAGCCTCGTGAAGGACTGGGACTAACCTGTTTGCCCATTCGCGTTTATCAAGCCAGGCTATTAGTTTCCCGGCTTTATCCCCGAGATCATAGAGTCTACCGAGCGTCTCTCTCCCTAGCACTTTCGCTCTTTCAGTTAATAGTGCCTTGTATTCATCCTGTTTGAGTCGCAACAAGTGAGCTGTGGCAGGTGTGACCGTCATCTCCATCTCTCTCTCTAGGCGAGAGATCTCATCCTCTACTCTTGCAATTTCTTTATATCTTTCTTTCTTTTGTCCGGATATCAGTGACAGGGCCTCTCCCCTAATCACCGTCTTAAATGCTTCCCAGAGCGCCTGTGAGGAGTCCACAGTGCCCAGGTTTTCGGCAAAATATGTATCAATTGTTTTGGTGAGTTCTTGATGGATTTTAGGGTTGCGAAGGTGCCAGGGGTTAATAGGGGCCACCCTTCCCACCCGGGCTTGATCAAGAAGCACATGGACCCAAAGTGGTGAGTGATCCGAAATGCCCCTAGCCAGATGTCTAATTTCATGGATATGCGAGACTTGGGGGCTGGGATCAAGATGTAATCTAATCTGGAGAAGCTGCCATGAGCTCCCGAGTGAAACGTGTATTGCATTCTGTCAGGGTTATATGTGCGCCAGCCATCCACTAGTCCCATGGTGTCAAGAAAGTCAGGCAACCAGTTATGCGAGGGCCCCAGTTTCCGCGGTGGATGGCGGTCAAGCTCTCCCGACCCCACAGAATTAAAGTCCCCTCCCAGCAACAACACCCCTCAGGTAGTGAGATGAGAGTGGCACGCAGGTCCTGGAATGTGGTGGATTGGAGGCCGGGGGGAACGTAAATTGAGACCAGTGTGGTAGTGCGCCCTCCCAGGACCCCGTGACACCCACGTATCGGCCCCTGTCGTCTGCCCAAATGCGGTCTATAGTGAGCGGGAAGGTATTTTTCAACATTACACCCACGCCTCTGGAGCCTTTGGTGAACCCTGCGTGTGCCACTAATTTATATCCAGATCTACACAATGCCTTACATGAGCTACCTATCAAGTGTGTCTCCTGAAGCAGGACAATGTCGGGAGCTTGCTTCCTAATATATTGGAGAACTATACTGCGTTTAACCTTGTCCCCCAACCCGTTGACATTCCAGCTCAGGATCTTCGCACTTTTATCCCGACTGCGTATGCGTCATAAGTGTATGTGTCTCCCAGAGCCTTGGTCATGCAGATTATAAAATTTGCCGAAAGAACAATCCGTACACAAATCATGTATCGATATATACAATTAACAATAGAACAACCCACCCCTCCCAACTCCCTTTTCCAACAACCCCCTCCCTGCGTCCCTGCTCTCTGGACTTAGAACTGCCCATTACAAACTGGCAGAGTGCCTGTCACCCAATACCCTAGAACGTACAATAACTAAAGGTAGTAAAGAGGAGAAAGGTCGGTGCCCCTTCCCACTATCCCAAACCCATTCGTCACTGATAAATTGTTCCCATAATGTCACGGAGTGCCTTGCTGAATAGCTACGGTTCCATAAAACTGTCGTCCGACTGTGGGGCCTTAAAACCCCGGGTACCTGGTTATGTTCATACAGGCCGCCTGCCTGTTAATCAGTATTCACTCCCGTTCCTGTGACGCTTGATCTCCATCTCGACTACTTCCCCGGGGTCACCAGCGGATCGACTGTCCAGCCAATCTGAGGCCAGCTCAGGATTCTCGAAGAACCATACCCTTCCACCGTCCTCGACACGTAGACGCGCCGGAAACATCATGGCGTACCTAAGTCCTTTGTCCCTGAGTTTCTTCTTGACGGCCAGAAACGTTCTACGCTGCCTTTGCACCATTTGTGTAAAGTCCGGAAAGAATGAGAGGGCGGCATTTTCGTAGCTTAGGGGGTGTCGCTCGGGCGCATTGCAGGATAGCGTCTCTGTCTCTGAAGTTGAGGACCCGTGCAATTAGAGGGCGCGGAGGCGCCCGGGCCTGGGTCGCCCACCCGGGATCCTGTGGGCACGTTCTATGGTAAAAAAATTCCCCAGTCCCTTGGGTTTAAGATGGTTCAGGATAAGGTCCTCAACGAACAAGTCAGGGGCTGGCCCTTCTGATTTTTCGGGCACCCCTAAAATGCGGATATTATTGCGCCTAGACCTTCCTTCGCAGTCGTCAAGTTTACGTTCGGCCGTCTCACAAAAGGATTTGAGATCGCGTACTTCTTGCTGGAGCTGCGACACGTCGTCCGTTAGACCGGTCGTCTTAATATCCAAGGATTTGACTTTTTCGTTCATCTTTGTTAGGTCGGCCCGGATTAGGTTCACTTCTATGGAGATGGTGTCCATTTTATGTTCCAGGGATGATTTGACCCCTCTATGGCTGCCATGACATCCTGCAGGGTCAGTTCCGGAGTGGGGCTCGCAGAGACCTCCCCCACCCTAAGGGCATGATGCGGATCCGTCGGCGAGCCTCTGGGCAGGGTATAGCGGTCCAGTTTGTTCGATTGGATCTGTCTCGACCCCTGGACCCCTTGGCCTGGCCCCTGTCCGAGTCTGCCTTACTCGCCATTATCCCTCTGTATCCCAGGTCGCTTAGTTAGTGTCCGGTCCAGATCACTTGCCGCGCACAGCCGAGTGGTCAATACTGTGGCTAATCGCCGCGCGTGGTTCCGGCCAGCGCGGGCGCCCGGTCAGGGGCGGGAGGCACCGGAGGCACGTGGTTCGCGTGGAGTTTCGGCCTCCTCACAGGTAGATGTCACCTCTACTGTCGATCCATTCCCCGGTCCGGTCGGCGCCACCTTCCGCCGCCAGGCCGACGCGAGAGCACAGGCAAGGAAGCAGGTCAATCTTGGCCCCAGTCGCACCTCCCCAACAAATGCCGCTGAGGGGGGAATGGAAAGCAGGTCGCTCTCACCCCTCCAGTCAGTCCTCGAAGGGCCGACCTCCCCACGCCGCCGCCTATCGCGTTGCCTGTGTTGCCACCTCCATGCTCGGTCCAGGAGGAAACGGGCCGTCAAGAAAGAGGGGGGGAGGAATCCTACCACCGCCCCATCCGCGCCCCGTGTGTCACTTCGGAAGGTGAGATTCTGCTGGGTGGGGAAGTCGCGCTCCGACCGGCGACTTCCGGTCCGGGCATCCGATTCCCGTTCACGTCACAGCCGCCTCCTCCTCACCTTAGTCCCCGGTCCAGCACCAGCGAACAGGCCCAATTGACCGGCACCGGTATCTTCAGCTCCGGGCGGCGTCAGAGAGTCGGGACAACGTCAATCGGCACCGCTCACTTTCTGCTGCAA
Organism: Calotriton arnoldi; assembly: GCA_963921515.1. Lineage (NCBI taxonomy): Eukaryota > Metazoa > Chordata > Amphibia > Caudata > Salamandridae > Calotriton > Calotriton arnoldi. Next base: position 2,795,531 of record CAWUFW010000509.1, read on the forward strand.
TCGCCGACCATTAGGGACAGGATATCGTCAGGATATTGGGTTTGGGGGGATAGTAGCGGCGGAGCCGAGAGCTCAAGCGGCCATCTTGGTCCGACACTTGGCTCCTCCCGCCCCTTAATAGTTTTAGTTTGACATGGGGTGCGAAATATTGCTGCTCCGATAAATGCCCCTCGTGTAACCTAGTGGAGGAAACTCTTCACCATTTTGCTTTTTTTCTGTCCTGCATATGATAGGCACATAACATATGGCTCAAGCCAGTATGCAAACTTCTAGATTTTTGCCACTATGTGCCTGCACTACACACTTTATGTTCTGATACGAGAGATGTAATTGTCGTTGTGATGACAAAATCTTTGCATGTTGCCTGGCTCATCCGCATGCACAGTGCCAAAGCCTAGAAGCAGTGATGCCTTAAAAGCTATTTTCCTTTATTTTATATGTACCCACCCTGAATGCTGTTTTTAATTTTCCTGGCGTTCGCCCTCTCTGCTTTTATTATGTATTTTATAGAGTGTGCCTTTGCTGCCCTGCATGTGATTGTTGGTTTTTAGGTTTTTTAACCTATTGTTTTTGCACTTTTAATCTTATGTATTATGTTTTATGGATTAATGTATCCCAAATAAACATTTCTGATGATGGCTCTTACTGCATATTGTTTGAACTTTGGTTTTGCTGCTTGCACAGTTGGAAACCAACAGAGAAGACTCTGCAGCTGCTACATTCCATCCAGCGGTTTAGATTCCAACAAAAAAATGGAAGTCAATTCTAATACTAACAGGCATAGATGCATCATAACAGTAACACTAATAGTGGTAATATTAATAGTATTGTTACAGGGTTGTATTTAGCTACATATAAGTCAGTAGAGATCAAGCCTAATGTTGTTCCTACTACACCATATACTGCTGATAGTAACTCACAGTTGTGGGAGGTCACAAAATTGCACACATATCTATCAAGGGGACATTTTACTTCAAACGCTTATTTTATATTGCTTTATAAATATGTTGACACTATGAATGTGAGATATTGCTACGCTTGTACCCAGTTGCCTGCTTCTGTTGCTGAGGGTATAACCTGCTGTCATATTCCTTTGACATATGGAATTTCTTGTAGTCTTTTACAAAGCCTATTCTATAGACAGGGTAGTTTCCAATATTATTTTTCGAATTATGATTTATCCCTTTCAGAAGTTCCTATGTTTAGACATTTGAATAAGAATCCATATTTTAAAGGTGCAGAGATTGCAGGCAAATATTTTGCATCTTTTAAGTCATTAGACACTGCATATGCACATAGACATAATTTTACTTTTTGAATGTCCGTTGTGGAAAATAAATTCTTTAATTTAGTAGCAGACAGAAGGAGAGATCTAGAGTTCAAATCTGAAACTGATAAAGATGTTAAGAGACACCACAGTTGGAGTAGAGAAGAAATTGAACATCAGGTGAAGGGAAATTTGCCTGCCTTGACTTTAGATTGACAACATAAGGGAAAACTGTGTATACACATTGACCAGAGTTATATAGGCCTGTTATTCTTAGGGAACATATGTGAAAATGTTTTCGAGGCGATAGGGAAGAATGACCATTTCTTGGAGGGACAGGATCCTGTGATTCCTGGAGTGTACTTTATTTGTGGACAGTATGCATATTTTAAATTTCCCCATGGATGGCATGGAACATGTTGTCTTAGTATATTTTTTCGAAGATTTACCATGTGGAACATTTTAATGATCATGTATGGGAAACAAAACATAAAATAAGGTAAGATACTTAGTACAATGGAATTAGTAGGATATGCATTTGGTACCATGATCCCGTCTGTGGGGGTAATTCTGAATGACATGAAAATTAGAAAGCCGTCTACAATAGTGGATACATTTTCTACTAGTACTGCAAATTCTTCATTGCTTATAAATACCGAGATGGTTGCGATGCCTATGGTTTTGCAAGACAGGCTTGTGCTAGACCTTTTACTCGCAAAAGAGGGTGGAGTCTGCAGGATGTTAAAAGTTCAGCAATGCTGTACTTGAATCCCAGATGCAAGTAAGGACCTTGAGAAATATATTTGGAATATATCTGGGCTGACAAAAGATTTGAAAGATATAAAAGCAACAGGTGCTTGGGAAGCCATTGGGAATGGATTTTCTGGTGTAGGCAAATGGTTTGGAAGCTTGGGAGTGGAATTCTGGGCACCATCCTGAAACCCCTTTTGATAATTGACCTTTGTGCCATATTCCTACTTATGATCTATAAGGTTCTGGTTTTCTGACTCCTGCCTGCATTGTTTGTCTGTCCAGGCTGCTGGGGTGGGACTACATCCCCCAGCAACTGTTGCTGCACAGATATGAGAGGTGGGTGAGAGACACCTGAAACACGCTGAAAGCGCTCCTGGCAGCCCACAGCGTGGGACGCGAAGACCAGGCCAAGATGGGCCCGTCTTCGCCTGGAAGAGGCTGGGCCACCTTATTTTATCTGTGATCTTCTGCCTTGCAGCACTGTGCGGTGAGTCCCTTTTGTCTCGATCTCACAGACTCTTAGGGCCTGATTATGACTTTTGTGGTCCTACAGCCAACGGTGCAACACGCCATCCACTGTAGGACCGCTAAAGCCTTGGTGTGACCGCCCGCCAGATTAGGAGTTAAATCCTGGTCTGGTGGGTGGTTCAGCGGCAGTCTGACTGTTGAGGTCTGCTAGGCTAATAGAAGAGCCTATCATGCAGACCGCCGGAGTCAGAGCACCGTCTGCACCTTCCTGCATGGTGTGGCATATGCCACACCATGCAGGATGGGGGGTGCAAATCCAGGGGGCACTATGTGTGCCACCGCATGTACCCCAAGGATCAAATCCAGCAGGGGCCCTGTAAGGGCCTCCTTTGTTGCCATTCAGCCACCCTTTTCATGGTGGATTCACCGCCATGAAAAGGGCAGTGAAATGGCAACTTGGAATATAATCGGCAGTGCCAGATGTGGAACCGCCAGCATATTCCTGCTGGTGACAGACCGTGACGGTCTGACCCTCACAGTCATAATACTGTGGGCAGTCCCGCTGTGTTATGGTGGTCAGACCGCTGCCACGTGTTTGGTGGTCCTTTGGACTGCCAAACCCATAATTAGGCTCTAGGATTTATGGTCTGCGAATTATGGGCAAACGAAAAATTGCTGCAGGGAAGGACATCACCCCCATTAATACTCACACTGGCACCACACTAGATTCATTCTTAGTTTGAGCAGTCAGTGAGGTATTAAAGGAGATAGAACTTGTGGAAAGACAGATGTCCGTCGAGATGAGAGAAAACATAAGTTTTATCACTTCACAAATAAGTCCATCCCAACATGACTCTGCAGAAGCTGTATCTGAAATCCATTGCCCTTGGAGGAACTTCGTCATAGCAGGGCCTGCAGGGGGGAGGAGGGAAAGCATCAGGTTCTGCGATAGTCATCTTGGATGCCCCAGATGATTATAGTATGTGTGAGCCTCTAGCAAAGAAGAAAAGGAAAACAAAGTCATGCATTGCCCGAGCTGACCTAAAAACACAGAGCTCTAAATTCATTGACAGAACCCCAAAAGTCCAGTTCAACTGAACCCTGCACCTATACCAAGTGCAGAAATTAGCATGGGGGAGTTAAACCTAGCCTCCCAGGGAACACTGAATCAAGTTAAACATATCCTGGCCTCAACTATTGCACCAATTTTGGAAAGGCTCAGTGGCCTGGAAGGGGCGATTAAGGAACTAACTACTAAACTGAAGTCTATTCCTATTTCTATTGATGAACAAATTTCTGCCCTAGAACCTCTACTCTCCGGGGCCCGATGTGACTCATCGCCCTCATCCTGGACTGTTACTCCATTGTAACTGTGTTCTGATCTGTTGGTTTGAGTTCTTACATCCTGTACCTTTTCGTGTTCACTTTTTTGTTTGCTCTACATGCGTCTTCTTTCCTTATCAGTTGTAAAGCACTCTGATACCTCCAGGTGTCATGTTGATGCTATATAAAACCTTTAAAATAAATAAATAAACTTACACCCCCATTGCCACTCCCAGATCAAGTACCAATCACCTCTGGCCAGAACACCATCCAGGCCATTGGTAATGAAGCCCAGAGTTTTATGAAGTCAGCGACATCTTCCGCCTTAATAGGGACTCAACCTGCACCAGTTCCCAACAAGAGATCTGTGCCAGCACCCCGGGTATGTCAGACGACTGCTGACCCGAGTAATGATAGGCCTCAGATCCAATCGGGTCACCTTTTACAGTCTTCGTACAATAAGCCCTTGGATTTGCTGCCAGATTGCTGTCTGTATTTGGCCATTGTGGTGGGGGTACCACCACTGCCATCTCATAGGGAGAAGTAAACGGACCTTAAAAACAAAGTTTGCCATTGGCTCACCTGAAACTCTGCTCTGGTATCGGGGAATATGAAGATATCCTCTTGGTGAGAAGAGTTGGATGGATTGGCCTCTCACCAAAAAGGAATACAAGGGCACTGTATAGTAGTGAACTGCAGGAATTCGGACTTGGCATACCGACTGATAAAATCTGGCAACAGGCAAGGGGACAAGGGCATTCCTGTACCAATATCTGTCTTTCCACTGGGATATTTTTACCGTCCACATCACATTCGCTAAGTGGGCATGGAAAATGGGCTAGATATCTATCGTGCCCTCAAGTGGATTCATTGGGAACTTTTGGGGTTCCGACCTACAAGAGATTCCAGCCACTGTGACCTGGACTTTGATGACTAACCGGTTCCCTATGCGAAAGATCAAAGGGTGTCTTGCACTGGTAAATATGGGATTGCTAGTTCTGTTGGTAATGCCTCCTTTTATTTTCAAGGGGATGCTCACCATCAATCAGTGGGAGATGTTTTAAATCCTTCCATTAGGAAATGGCCAGACAAAGTAATTAATGTTCCTCTGGCTCCCTCGAATATTGGCTCCTCCAACCAGGCTACCATACATATGTCGGGGTGTAAGTGCAACTCCCCTAATAAGTCTGTCACTAAACTCGGTCCCGCATTGGAACGATTGCTACTGAAGGGCCCTTTGGGCTCGCATGATGCAAATATGGTATTGGTACCCCCTTCCGGCCCAGTAGTCTCTAGACCTCCCCAAAAAGAGTAACTGGTAAGAAGGAAAAGTCCTTCGGCAAAGTGCCTAAAGGACCTTCTGCTCCTTTCTTGGAACGTGGTGGGGATACATGCCAAATTATGTAATAAGGAATGGTCATCCTTCAATACAGCTTTCAATGACGTCTGCTGCCAGGAGACATGGGCTTTGGATTCCATTGCAGTAGACGGGTTGAAGGGCCTTATTATGACAAAGGCCATGATGGCGGTGCGGGCACTGCCGCACCGGTGGTCCGACCGCTCCATTAAGACTTGGCCGGGCAGACCGCATTGGCACCACCGCAACTGCCAGGCATCAGAGATCCCTGGCAATGTTGCAGAGGTCTTAAGGCGCAATATGTTTGGTGAGGCTGCTGCGGCCCCGCCAAGCATATTACGAGTTTCCTCTATGCCACTGTTTTCATGGCAGTGAGCCCGCTTTGAAAAGTGTGGCGGAGAGAAAACAAATGGGACCCTGTGGCCCCCTGTTGCCTCTGCACCAGGGGATGAATGCAGGGGGGGGCACATAGTGTGCCCCCCTGTTTGCATGCACCCCCAGTTCCTGCAGGGCATGGACTTGACAGTCCATGCCCTGCATGAACCTGCAATGGCGTTCCCATTGCGGTACCTGTTACTTCTCTCCTATGAGCCTTTAAACAAGCACCGCCGTGGGCCAGCTGCCGAAGGACCGGCCGACCTGGAGTCTAGTCGGAATCCGGCAGGTGGTCTAATTATGGCTTTGGCAGTGCAGGAGCGGGGCAGCCCGCTCCCACAAGACCAAAGTCATAAGGCCCTAAGTCTTCCCTCCATGGCTGACAGGGGGAAGTGCAACCTTCTAGTTATAGTATCAACCACAGAAAGGAAACTGCAGGCTAAGGAGCTGGTTGTTAATCCATATCATCAGATAATTAAGTTATTCCACTCTAAAGAGATAATTATATTTTTAATCCATTTTTATACATCACAACCGGTGGCGATTGTAGATGACTTAGAGGCGGCTACCATCTCAGATTTAATGACTAAAGAGCCCCCAGGTTCTTCTATTTTCTGGGCAGGAGATTTTAATATTATCAAATGTACTTATAGTGGGAGCCAGGTTTACGGTATAACAAATGGTCAGGGTGAGCCGACTGTCCACTTTTCGCACTCGGAGTATGGTGAAGCATTGACAAGAATCATATTAATTAATAATCTGCTCTTCACGACGGAACTAACTGGTGGCAGTTTTGTGAATACCCCAACCTTTGTAGGGAGAGGTAAAGGCAGTATTGTTGATCATATTTTAGTGTTGGACAATTTGGCCTCGCTGCTGAATAAATATGAGGTGAGCCCTTCACCCTTTGGCAACCACCATCCGATTACTATTAATCTCTCCCTTTTTCTGCAAACCTCTACTATTTCCAGGAAAAACTCATTCTTAACCTATATGCCTAACAGAGGGGTATGCAGAAAATGGCATCATGTTGACCCCAACAAAATGTTTGTTGAACTGATCGCTAACAGCCATTTAGAGCTTTTAAAGTGACTTAGGATCCAGTCAACACACAAGATAATTTTACCAAGATCTGCAAATCAATCTCAGACATGTTTCGGATAGACAAGCCTCGGCTGGCCCACCCTGTATGTTCTTGGTTTAATTCTGAATGCACAAACACTTATAAAGCTTTAAAACATGTTACCTATACAATCCCATGACATCCCGTTGCAGTCAGAGTAGCCAGAAACAATTATAGTCAAGCTATTGAAAAACGAAAGGCCAAGATAACATCCAAAGCGTGGGAAGATTTGGAATATGCTTCCTGTTTAAAAGATAATAAGGTTTTCTGGGAGATTGTAAACCGACCTTTCTTTAGGGAAAAATCCTCTACAGGCATAGAATGTCATATTTTGGAGCACGATTGGGTCCAACAAAAGTATTTAATCAAGAAAGTTATAAAAGAGAGCCTCCAGCATTAATTGATCCCAGTTTTATAGCCACGGCCCTTGCAGAATTTAGTAAGACTATCTCAGTCGGGGAAGTGCGAAAAGCCATTCTGTACTACGTGACTGGTAAGGCCTCAGGCCCAGACATGATACCAGCAAAGCTCTTTAAATTTAAATTAAATTTCTGGGCCCCCCTGATTCCAAATATTTTTAGGGCTATAATATTTAGGGGCCCAGTCAAGTCACTGAGAGAGTCAGTTACAGTCCCTATCTAAAAGAAAGGAGACAAGAATGACCTTGCAAATTACCGGCCAATTTTCCAGCTGGACTCTTCCATAAAAATATTTGGCAGGGAGATCCTGGGGAAATTAAGAGGCATTGGCGGAAGATAATGCCTTTTTTACAGAAGTCCAATACAGGTTTTGCCCATTCCGGGGTACTATTGAACAAGAGTTAAATCTGTCCATTGAGATACCTGCATGAGGGTCCGATGCACCCAGCATGGAGAGCAGATGCCTCCTATTCAAGTTACTCGTGGAGTGCCACAGGGCTGTATATTGGCCCCTTTCTTATTCTTCTTTTATATTAATGCCCTAGACATCTTTTTAAGATCTTGCACCCCTGACATCCCTAAAATTGGTTTCGCATCTGGTCCCTGTCCTCTTGTACGCGGACAATGCAGTCCTTTTAGCTCATATTGCAAACGGACTGCAAGCACTTTTAGATAGGTTTCATAGTTTTATGCAGGGATTGAAACTCAAGATCAGTCCTAATAAATCCTATATTTTAACTTGTGGTCCTAAGAACACCCGCTCAAGAAAATATTTATTTAATCGGAGAAACTCCCATAATGAAACAATGAATTTTAGTACTCTGGGCATTTTATTCACCTCAAACATGAGCTGGGAATGCTTAAAAACCCAGAGGTACCATTCAATGAAGGCTGTATGTGAAACACAATTTAGGTTTTCCAGGACACTGGGACATAAGTCCTCCATAGAAATGACTATGCTTTATGGAAGCATATGTTTATCTATGGCTACCTATGGGACAGGCTTGTGGGAGGGTGGGGGGCGTGCAAAGCCTTTACAGCTGGTAGAGAACAGGTTTCTAAGTAGGCTGTGAGGGCTCCCTAGATCTACCACGAGCTTCATATCCCATAATAAACTGGGCATAGATTTTTTAGAAGGCCTGGTGGGCCTCACTTCCATTCTGTTGAGGGTCATAATTTGGTGCACACCCAAATTAAGCCTCATGCATACAATAGTGAAAGATTGCTTGATCGAAAGTAATATGCTAGCTATTCCTTGGAAACATTATGTCAAAAACACTCTAAGGTCCAAATTACAGGTCTGGCGGTCCACGTCCTGCCAGACTCGTGGTGGGGCAGCAATGGCGGTCTCCTGACCATCACATTATGACCTTGGCAGTCGTGTTGCCCGGGGACCGCCGACTCTGCCAGGGAACCACTGTTCCCTGGCGGTGGTGTGGTGGTCTTGAAGCAGTCATATGCTTGGGAGGTCTGCAGCGGTACCACTAAGCACATTACAACTTTCCTCACGCCACTGATTTCCTGGAGGTCTTTCCTCCATGAAAACAGTGGCGGTGAGGAAAGAAAGGGCCCCCTTGTGCCTCACTCCAAGTGGATGCACACAGTGCATGCACCCCCAGTTCCAGCATGGTATGTACTTCACAGTCCATGCTGTGCTGGAACTTCCTTTGACGTTCCCATTGTGGTGCCTATTTTATAGGCACTGCCAAAGGAACCGCCCACTAGTGACTAAAAAGTCTGAATACTGCGGGCGGTTCTCACGTGGGTTTGGTGGTGCGGCAGCAGGGCAGTCCTGCTGCAGCACCGCCAAAGCCGTAAACGGGCCCTTAGAGATCTAGGACTGAGTAGCCTCTCTGAGACCACAGATAATATTGGTTCATCTTCCAAGAAGCTGATAAAGGAAAAGTATTTTGCACACAGACAAGAGCTGAGAGTTACAAATCTACTTGACAAGGTAACAGTTCAATCTTACATAACTCTTGTAGCAACCAATAGCGTAGAGCCATTTTTTTACCGGCTAAAAGCACCAGCACACAAGTTTTAATTAAAGCGGTTCAGAGTTAATATGATCTTTTTTTAGGGGTCTTTCCTGGCACAGGGTCCTGGTTCGCTTCATTGCCATGTGGTCGTTGCGATGGCGTTTCCCCCCAGTCATCCAAGCATTTTATGTCAATTTGCACACTGTATTCCTCATTTAGGTTGCGTTTTCTTCACCTCAGACTAAGTGGAAAATCTTTTAATACTCATCACAATGGGTTGGTTGTTCTGTGGTGATGATTGTTGGATGACAGATGTTTTTAGCTACTAATTGATTTGTAGTGATTTTGACAATCTGAGATTTTTGTATGTATTTTTAAAAAATGTGCTCCTATGTTCATACTCTGACTGAATAAAGGTTTGATTGATTGATTGAATGATTGATCTATAAGGTATACAAGTATGCACAGGTTAGACGGAGAATGAGGAGGAAGAGAGCAGATGTAGAGTTAGAGGAGAGTCAGAGTAAATATTATGATGACATGAAACGCCTGGAAGACTCTAGACAAAAGATGCTGAAGATCACAAGGTTTTAGATGGTTCACCTGATAACATCAGATTGTAATCTGTGATGGCCTAATTCGCCATCAGAGGGGGGACTGAGGAGCGTAATTTTTGCTCCACCCTTTCATGTTTGATTAGGCCACATTTATGTTTATGTATGGCCTCGTATTTTTGTAACTTAATATTGTTGTGTTGTGGTGCACTAACTATGCAATATCGACATTTATGTTAGTGTGCATATTAACGTTTTCGTTACAGTAACAGCGAATTTTCCGTTCTCACATATATTTGCATTTGTGTGGTTTGAATAATATTGTTAATTCTATATATATATATATATATATATATATATATATATATATATATATATATATATATATATTCGTATGCTCATTTGAATAACACTCTGCATTTATTTTTATATTGGAAAATGTATCCAGTTGAATAGTACTTCATCTAAATTTATAATAAATTGTAAACGCACATGTATCTGTAATCATGAATTTAGACATGTACTGAAATGCATGCTGCACTAAGTTGACCAAAGGCCTTAAGCATTTGGATTTGTTAATGTTTAACCTTCAACGTGAACATTTGCTTTACATGCAATGTTTTTCTCTCCTTTGCAGGTGCAATTAATGAATAGAAAAGGCACACTGTGTGAAAGAGATAGTGAGGATTTGGAGGAGTACTTTTGGCAAGGATGAGAAGTTTTAACGAACAAAGGGAGGACTACTGTTTGTACGGAATTGGTAGACATGAGGAATCTAAGGGCATTCTGATGTGTTGACCAAAGGAAAGAAGTCTTGAGTGTAGTTGCCAAGTTTTATTGTTTGAAGATGGAAAATAATGAGACATGGGCTTCTCAAAGGTTCTTTTTTGGGTATAATTGATGAACACACTTCAGCTTGATTCAGATTCCCATTAGACTTTAGGAGGTACAGAGCTCTTTGCGACATCTCTGTTGTGTGGCTTCATGCTGTACAATATTTGTTCCTTTTAGAGGGCTTCTAAGGAGGTTCTGCTATGCTGACATCTTTCTTGCTTCCCTGACTTAAATAGGGTTTCACTAATCCTTAGTTTAGAATAGAGCTTAAAAGATTTTTTTAGATAACCTCATGAATAGGCAGGAGGATCGAAACTTTCAATCTAATCACCAGACTTTGTTTCTTATTCTCTGTATTGTGGCTACAAAATCCCTCATTTGCTTTCTGTTATTGAGGATAAATTTTGTCAGCCATTTTGGATACCCATTAGTGATTCTGTATTTTTATTCTATGTTCCTGAGACTGATTTATATCAGCTTAACTTTGAATTTTTAATAAACCCACACTTAATCCCATCTTCTGACTCAGAGTTTTACTGTGTGGCCAAATGGGTTACGCTGTAACTATAAAATTGTAGTTGATCATAACTCCCTTTATTTCTCAGGCATCTACAAACTTCCATTGCAGAGGGCAGGAAGAAGGAGCCCAAACTTCCATGCGCTTGCACACGTTTGGTATCTGCGTTTTGAGTAAGGCAACGCAGGCAATTGGCATTGGCATCATACATTTTGTGAAGTTGTGCTGGTGTCAAGAACACACTTTGGAGTATATTGAACTGTATGTATTGCGAGAAACTTTGTTCAGAGATAGAGGGTTTTTGCCCATTCCTTCTGGGTGAGGGGGCGTCCAAGGTCTGTATCCCATTTAGAACAGACATTTGACTAAGAAACCCTGGTATCATTTGGAATCGCTCTAACCAGCCATGAAATCTGTTTACTGCCAGATCCAATAATGAAAAGTGTTTGTGGCAGTGAGTGGGCAGGTTCCAAAAGTAATAAAGAAATCATGCAGCATCATCTTGGAGAGGGCTACTCTGCCCTGGACTGCTAGGGATAATGAATTCCAAAAGGCTATTGCGCCCTTAGGGAGGAGAGCACACCAGGGGCGGTTTCTCCATTAGGGTCGTGGGGCTGGGCCCCTCTGACAATTCCTACACATTTACATTAAAAAATATAAAATAGATCGATTCATTTAGAGATACGATCGTATCTCTAAATAAATTGATGTATTTAAGTCTGGGTTGTCTGTTTCCACTGCCTGACCCGCCTCGCTCTGAAGCAGGAGATGGAAGACAGGCAGTAAATCAACTTTCTTAAAGTGACGCACCAGGCAGGGCTTTCTGTTTTAAAGCCCTTCATTGCCATTGGGGTCTCTGGTTGCATGCACACTGTAGGCCAGTGACGCAATAAGTGTCACGGTTTTGGGCGTAGGAGACTTCATCCCTGCGTGATTTCAGACGTCAGTCATTCCAAGACGTAGATCCCATCCTTTCGTCATACGTGAGAGTGGATGCAAGCACTTCTGATCCGGAGCCTTGTTCTTGGTAATGGTAAGTGATTGCAAGCTAATGATGTGTTCTGTATATTGTGCTGAGACCCCTCATCACTCTAACCTCCCCCACTGTGACACCCCAGGCCCTTGCTGCACATTGCTCGCTCCTTTAGAAGTGGAGCTGCGGCATTTGCTCCCTTGTGAAATGGATCCAAATAAGGAGCAGGGTTCGCTCTTGTTCCCTTGTGAAATGGATCCAAATATCCGAGGCAGGCCCAAAGCGAGAGATATGTGCTTACTGTGTAACATGTGCTTACAATGGCCAGTTCTCTGATGTATGGCATTAAAGCTGGCCCTGTGCACATGCCCCTAAGTTAACACTGATGCTGAAAACATGGATTGACTTGCAAACAATAAATGGTAAAAACGTCGAGGGAATGCATTTCAGCGATTTAGTTCCGCTCTTATTTTACATGCTTTACTTAATCTTGCATTCCCCACAAATTAGCTATTTTATAATGTTGTTGTTTATCTGTATTTTTCCCTGTGCATACTTTGAAGCTTGAGCCATGCCAGGTGTTTATGAGGGGCTCTGATTGAGCGCTCAGACGCTAAGGCTAAAGCCAAACAAAGCGCCTGTCAGTGGGTTGGCCTCTCTGCAGAGCACACAGAACAATGTTTGCGTATTCCATTTGCAACTGAAATTCTGTGGATATGTGTGTGAAAGGGGTACACTAATGTCAAAATATTTGCAAGGTAAAAGCAAGAGAAATTAAAGTGCTTAAATTTGAGGGAGTGCAGTGCATGTTGGGGGCGGTGAAGTGACAGAGATGCGAGGAAGGGCATTCGGGGAAGAGTGAAAAGAGGATGCTGAAGAGGAAAGAGAGGGGATTGAAGATGTGCAGATGGACAAGATATGAGAAAAAGAGGATACATATCTAACATAAAGCAAACATAATTGAAGGCTAAAACTCCTTCCACAGGCCTCAATGCTATTTAATTCACAGACTCACTATTTCAGAATTTAAACATTTCCAATGTTAATTATTTATGAGAAATTATTGTTGTTACTCATTTATTTTAAACAGCTAACACCCAGTGACAAAGCCAACATACTGACAGGCGTTAGGCGTATGTCAGTTGCTGTGCCATTTATCTGGATAAAATGACATCTCAGAGAGAAACCAAAATACCGGTCTGATGGCACACTATGGGAATCACAGAAATGTATTTGGCATGTTCCTTTATAGAGAGCACCCACTTTTTTAATCTCACTTAAAGACCTGTCTGCACCTATTTCTATATGACTGGTTACAGCTAGCATCTGTAGGTGCTTCTGGAAGTCTGGTTAGAGCATATATTTCCAAAGTTAATGCTGCATGCAGTGCAAGACACTGGGCAAGCATACATTTTAAAGGGCTAAAGTTGCCATGCAGAACAATTTACACATTACAGTAACTTTTGAACAAATTAATGCCAGAAGATATGGGGCAGTTTTTAATGTGCTTAATATTTCAAGACTATATGTTCCCCCTGCTTAATAAGCCTTGCTTTATCGCTACATTCATTTGCTTTAAAATGTACCATTTGCCAATCTTTTTTTCATTTCTTTCTCAGGGGAGGGACTCCCCTTGACCCCAGGTTTGTCCATAGAACTTGTTCACATCGCTTGCCATATAAAAATCATGCCCAACGTTTACACTTCACCACTTTCAAATGTCACCAGCCGCCACTGGAGCACACAAAATAAGTTACCATCCAACAGGTCGATATTAGAATGGTAAACATTAATACCGAGGTATCGGAAGGTTGTAGTTTCCCAATGCACCTAGTATCCATCTGCGAGAATAGTTTGTGTAGGGTATGAGGGATGTAGGCAAGATTTAGGCCAGTTTACTACGAGACCCAATGCCGCTTAAAAGGCGTGATGGAAACCCACCACCTCCTTTAAACCCCTACGGACGTCCTTAACATATATTAGGACATCGTCTGCATAAAGGGAGAATATATGTATCTCATCACCCAGTGGGATCCCCCAAGTGCGTCCCAGCTGACAGAGCTGTAATGTCATAGATTCCACCACCAATGCAAATAACAAGTGCGATAAAGGGCATCCTTGTCTGGTGCCTCATGTAATGGGGATAGATTCAGATATCAATTGCCTTGTTTTTACCATGATCGAGGAACAAGGGTAGAGTAACTGGATCAGCTGGATTAACCCATGATCCATGCCCAGCTTGTGCAGAACTGCAAATCTATAGTCCCGGTCAGGAGGAAATAGCCTTTACCACACAGGGGCCGATTCCGATCTCGGCCGGTAGGGCTCCGAATCGGATCCGGCATTACCGGATCCGATTCGGAGCCATGTTTCCCGACCGAGTCGGACGTGCGTCCGGGCGAGCGAGTACGATGCGAGCGGACGCGAAATCGCCGACCGACTCGTTCGCGGGACCCAACCGCACCGACCGACTCGCACCGCGCAATGGAGACGTTCCCCGGCCGGGTAAGTACGATGCGCACCTCGAGCAGTCCGACCGACTCGCGCCGTCCGGCTCGAAAGAGCAGTCGGAGCCGCACTGTGGGGGTCCGTGTCGGACCCCCCTGTACGCCTAGCCACGCGAGTCGCACACAGGGGGGACCCATGGGTCCCCCCTACCTGTGCATGTACGGCGCGACCCGCTCGACGCGTACCCGCTGTAGGGGCGCCCTTGTTCGCCTCGCACCCATTGAGTCAATGGGAGCCCGCGTACGCGTTGTACGACCGGCTCCCATTGACTTCAATGGGAGTCCGACCGACTCGAGTCCGATAGCATGCGAATGCATCGTACTCGTTCGGTCGGACTGCTAGGGTCCGATTCGGTCGGAAATCTCTCCGGGTCCGGCTCGGTCGGAGTGATTTCCGGCCCGAATCGGAATCGGCCCCTGAGTCTTTATTACGACTTGCCTTTACCACATAGGGGCCGATTCCGATTCGGGCCGGAAATCACTCCGACCGAGCCGGACCCGGAGAGATTTCCGACCGAATCGGACCCTAGCAGTCCGGCCGAACGAGTACGATGCGTTCGCATGCTATCGGACTCGAGTCGGTCGGACTTCCATTGAAGTCAATGGGAGCCGGTCGTACAACGCGTACGCGGGCTCCCATTGACTCAATGGGTGCGAGGCGAACAAGGGCGCCCCCTACAGCGGGTACACGTCGAAGCGGGTCGCGCCGTACATGCACAGGTAGGGGGGACCCATGGGTCCCCCCTGTGTGCGACTCGCGCGGCTAGGCGTACAGGGGGGTCCGACACGGACCCCCAAAGTGCAGCTCTGACTGCTCTTTCGAGCCGGATGGCGCGAGTCGGTCGGACTGCTCGAGGCGCGCATCGTACTTACCCGGCCGGGGAACGTCTCCATTGCGCGGTGCGAGTCGAGTCCGAGCGAGTTGGTCGGTGCGGTTGGGTCCCGCGAACGAGTCGGTCGGCGGTTTTGCGTCCGCTCGCATCGTACTCGCTCGCCCGGACGCACGTCCGACTCGGTCGGGAAACAGGGCTCCGAATCGGATCCGGTAATGTTGGATCCGATTCGGAGCCCTACCGGCCGAGATCGGAATCGGCCCCTCAGTATTTACCATGCATATGTCTTTACCACAAATGCATTTACAATGAATGCATTTACCATGCATGCCTTTATAATGCATGCCTTTACCACGCATTATGGTAAGTATAGGTAAAAGTAATTCAAATATATGTATTATATTTATTTTTTTAATTTGTTTTTTTTTAT
Organism: Calotriton arnoldi; assembly: GCA_963921515.1. Lineage (NCBI taxonomy): Eukaryota > Metazoa > Chordata > Amphibia > Caudata > Salamandridae > Calotriton > Calotriton arnoldi. The sequence goes on from CAWUFW010000509.1 coordinate 2,811,243, forward strand.
AAATGTACTATAAAATAATTATAGCATATTCTATTAAAATATGCATATAAAAGTTTTAGAAGTGGGATGTAAGGGATATATGGGTAATGGGTGGGTAAGTATATTAATACTAAGGAATTATTTAAACTACTTGAGTATTTAAAATATTATCCTATTTATATGTATTTGATAATTAGTAAAAACCAATTATGCATATTATTTTAAAATATGCAAATCAATGTTTTAGGAGTGGGATGGAAAGGATATAGGGGTTATGTGCGCGGAAGTGCATTAATACTCAGGTATTAATTTAAATACCTGAGTATTACAATTGTAATTTAATTTAAATGCAATTTACAATTATTAACATAATTAATGCAGATGATTTTAAAATATGCAAATAAACGTTTTAGGAGCAGGATGTAAGAGATTTAGGGGTTATGGGTGGGGAAGTGTATTACTACTCATGTATTAATTAAAATACCTTGGTATTACAATTGAAATATAATTTAAATGTATTCTACAATTATCAAAATAATTAATGCATATGATTTTAAAATATGGAAATAATTTTTTAGGAGTGGGATGTAAAGGGAATGGGATTATGGGTGGAGATGTGAATTAATACTCATGTATTAATTGACATACTTAGGAATTAAATTTACAGTCTAATTTTTTTGATAAATGTTGAAATAATTATTGCAGTAAGGAAATAATTATTTTTACATAATTTAAAAAAATAAATATACAATACATATTTTATATTTGTACATGTTTGTAGATCAATGATAAATATATACTTTAAATATTTTAATAATGTAACAAATCTAATTAAAAAAAAATTATTTTAATGATATACAAATATACAGAACTATTTTTAACATGCAAAATAATATATAATAAATTTAATAACATGTTTTCAACATCTTTCCATGGTTTCCTATTCATTTCAATAGGAGAAATTGTTCTATTTTAGTTTTTTCTTTTTAAGCTTGATGTAAACCGTTTGGCGGCTGTTACTACAGTCGGTGGAGCGGGGCAGTCAAGGTCAAAAGCACGGAGGAGCTGCGGCCAGGTGAGAACAATCTTTTTTACTTTATACAACATATAGGTTAGGCAATTTATAGAGCTGCCGACTTTGGAGCTGGGGAACCAGTTTTAAGTCTTGGAGTCGGCTCAACATCCTGGGATTGTAGGCACATCACTTTATCTCCTTGTGCCTACCATAAATGAACAAGTCCATCTGTAATGCAACTGGTGCTCACGTAAAGCGCTCCGATACCTTCAGTTGAGTTTGCGCTATATGAAAACTGCAACAACAAAAATGGAGGGAGGTGGTTAAAAGTTTTATTAAAATTGTAGATATTGCTATTTTTAACCAGTTTTATACCGCTATACAGGTTGTTTTCATATGTGCATACCAGGAGTTTTTTTTATCAAATACGGTTAAAAAGAGAACAAAATGAAATATTTCTTTTTAAAATTATTTGTAAAAAAAAGGCATTTTTATTTTTAAATATTGCATCTACTTTTTAATAGGTGTTCAACTTTTTGAGAAGAAATCAGCAAACAAGAAGAAAAAAGACAACTTCATAGGAGTGGATTTAAAATATATTTTTTGGGTGTATGAATTGCGTTCTTTATTTTTCCATTTGGAGCTTTTCGGGACACCCGTATATTGGATATAGATTTTTTCTGGGAAAACAAAGAAGACAACATAAATTTGATTTGCGATTTAAAAAAAATATATATATATATTGGGTTTTGAATGTATTTGCCATTGATTGAACATCTTTATTTGATTATACACATATAATCATAAAAGAGCACAAAAGAGCATTAAAAACCAATGATCACGTAAAATAATTATAAAAACAATTCCTAAAATCTCACACTTCCATATGTACAACTGAGTCAGAGCACAGTAAAGGGTATTAAAAATTCACAAGGGCAAAATATGTACAAAAAGTGTATAAAAACACAAATCAGATAAAATACAGATCTATTTAAAGTACAAAAGACGTAAAATCCCCTGCATGCAGTAATCTCGTCAAGCGTGCGTAAAAACTAAGTAGCATACATCCTTGGAGAGGATATAAGTTAGGCTGGTGAGTGCAGAAAGGCTAAAAATCAACAGTCCTGCGCCGGCGTAAAGCATTTTTCATAAATCCTCCCATGGAATAACACACAAGAGGTTTAGACAGCATACTTAAAAAATAAAAGGCAGATTTATATAGATAAAAGCCACAAGTTTTAAGGACAGGTACCAAATATTTATGACTGAACGGCTCATAAAATTTACAGAAAAAGAAAAAAATGACCAATGTTTGAGGAGAAGATTCATCACATGGGCAAAGCAAAATAGACTTCAAATCAAATTGACCAAGAGGAAAACAAAGATAGCTTTTTATAATGTCCAAATGAAATTTAGTAAAAAGTGCCCTTTCCCAGACATTATTCACTATAAAATAATTGCTAAATCCTGCAAGAATGGTTTAATCAGCTCCTTGCGCTCTCTGTTTGCAGCGGCCATCCTCATATGAGGCTCCTTAACATTAAACGACCGCCCCTCTTAATAGACCCAGGTGATGTGAACAAATCAGGTCTGCCCATGGCTTCCACAGGTTTCTTTACGTGGTTCAGCCATAGGATTCTGAGCCCAAAATCGCATACAAAGCAATCGGCTGTGACTTCATGGTTGAATGATGCTTTCTGGTTATTCCACAATGAAAACCAGAGGAGGAGGGGGCCAGCCTCATGTGGTCAAACACGTAGGCCAATCCCAACTCCTCATGCAGGAAATAATGGGGACTACTTGGACATAGTCCCTGCTAAGCGCCTTCTAAAGTGGTTCTCCTCCAACTGTAGCCAACTGCAGTCACGGAAGCCCTATATTGCATGTCAGCACAAGTCAACATTTCAACCTATAAATTTCTAGTATGGGCAATCCTGGTTTACTGTCAACTTTTAACTTCACATCATACAAAGACCTAAGGGCATGTTCGAAGCGGAGGAAGTGATTAAAGAGACAAGGCCGGAAATCGTTGCGGAAATCGAAGGTCACCCTCAAGATGCTTTTACCCTTAATGGAAATAGAGCGGACTTTACAACTTTGGGCACCACACACCATATAGTGGATTTGAGACGTCTTGGTTTCAAGGTCCAAATCATCCATGAAAGAGATAAAATTCTCAATAAGACTCCGTAGACCACTGGGTGTGCGAGAGAGCAGGACAGTATCATCGGTGTAGAGCAATGTCATAAACTGGCGTAGAGTTCACCTTCGATAAATACTTTCCCTTAGCTACGAGGAAAGAGTTCATGCCACTGATTTACAAAAGAAAAAAAAATCAGTGCCAAAACACAGCCCTGATGCACACCTCGATCCAGCCCAAATGTGTCTGTATACTTCCCCTCATTTTCATACCTGACCACTGCCGAAACCCCACAGTGTAGGCCTTGTAAAAAGCCAACCAAAGGCTAGGGGAAGCCTATCTGGGTGAGAATACACCATAATTTAGAGCAATTTACACGATCAAAAGCGCTACTTAAATTCATGACTACAAGGATAAGGGAAACCTTCTTGGCAATTGTGTATTTTCCAATCGATAAGATGAGGTTTAGGTACTGTTCCTGCGCCCTCAACCCCTCTCTGAAACCATATTGCACCTTACTAACGCCAGTCTGTTGGGCCAAGGCCTGTATCCTGTGAAGGATGATCCACCCAACAACTTTGACTAGCGAGTCCAGTAACAACTTCCAAAATCGTGCCTATCGCCCAGCTTTAATATTGGAACTATGATAGCTAATTGCCATGAAGCAGGAATCCTGCAAAGTACCATGATGCTCAAAGTGTTGGTTTAATAGGGGTCCACAGAGCAATATTCTCGTTATACAGATCCACTGGGACCCCATCAGGGCCGGGCACCTTTTTTAGATAGACTGTTAGCTATGGCGGTGGTAGACGCTTCGATGTTAAACCTGATATGTAGGGGAAACTGTGAGGGGAGTCCTCAACCAAAGCCACACACCTTGTGTTCTCAAAAGAAAAAATACATTTAAAGTTGTTGGTTTGGGGGGCGTGGCTAACCGCCGAGCATGGCGGACGTGAGCTAGTGGAGCTCCGCATCAAGCCCGCACGAGATGTAAAATATTGACGGACACTGGGACCATCTGTGCAGAAACAACAGCACGGAATGCGGCGGAGGTGAGAGGGTACACACTGAGGCCGAAATAACGGACTTTGTACGTGCCGCAGGCACTGAACTATATTGTGTGCCTCGCGGGACTGGAAAACGCTGGAGGTTGTGAAAGCCTGCGGAGCGTGGACCCGGAACTGCAGGCGTAAAAGGGATCGTCGAAATGGGCTGCAAACCAGCGTCGCACTGAGACGGAGCTATAAACGGGAGGTCCAAAGGAGCGCAGATCCAGTAAGTGCGAGTGAAAGCCCGACCGCGACTAACTGCGCAGTTATGGGGGCCCAAAATGGCGGCAGGGGTTGATCGCGCATAACATCGAGAAGAAGTCTCAAGTGCAGAGGATATGGGCGAAGGTCTTGCCAGGTTGTGGTGTTGCTGAAAACCGAAGTGAGCTCTAAAGTGGGGGCACACTTTACATTAGATACTACGCAAGGGGATCCTGAGAGTCAGAGCGGACCCGCTAACTACGTCATCGGCAAGCGCTGGCATAACAGAGCGGATTGAAGCACAGCAGAAGACAGCAGGATACTTTATTGTGCCAGCGGGCCAGGCGCTGAACTGCCCTGGGCGATTGTGCTAGTTTGGGGACCCGAGGAGGCACGGTGGGGTCGGAGCCTGACTGCAGAAGGGAGCTGAGCAGAGACTAAAGGAGCTGAGAGGGAAGGATACCAAAGGACTACACCGCAGAGTACTGCCGATGACTCAAGGCGAGTGCTGCTGCGGTCTACTACGAAGATAATTGCCTGCAGTAGTTATATCGGGAGACGCTGATACATCACTAAAAGTGCAGGACTTGCGCGCATGTGCGCGATTATTACGCACTAAAAAAGAACTGATTGACGAGCTGCTGAGTTTTGCGACATTAAAAGAGGCGGGATGTCAGTAGACGACTACAGACAAGGTCGCCAGTATACAGAGGCGACAACACATACTGATAGGCTGCAACGATCTCCCTGTGCCGAGGGTAGATAACTAGGCGCACTCCAGCGGTGATTACACAAGCGGCGTAGCAGATTGGAGACACCGTCGCAATTAAGTGCAACGAAGATGGGGCGCCCCAGAACCAAACAACAAGATGCACAGAGCTTGGGAGAGACAAACACTGGGAACCGCTCGGATGAGATGAGTAGCACTGACACAGATATTGTACCGCCTACAGCACAGGGAGGCCAAATGGATAAATTAGACTTAATTCTAAAGGAAATAAGAGACTCACGCACGGCGCTTGAGGCACAAATAGGTACTGTATCAGTGGGTCTTAACTTACTACAGGCAGACCACAAAAAATTGGCAGAGAAGGTGAAATCAAACAAAATAGCGTTGGAGGACTTGATACCGCAACAAGCGATGCAATCTTCCCAAATCGAACAGTTACAACGTCAGCTAAAAGGCTTACAAGATAGAGTTGATGATGCAGAAGGGAGGTCCCGGAGAAACAATGTACGAATTCTGGGAATACCGGAAAAGAGCGAGGGATCTGATCCCACTCTCTTCGTTGAGAACTGGCTAAGAGATAATGTCGCACCAGAAGGCCTAACGGAACACTTCAGTGTAGAACGTGCACACAGGGTCCCGCCTCGACCGCCTCCACCAGGAGCATCTCCCAGACCGCTCATAGCTAGAATACTCAACTACAAAGATCGTGATACTTTGCTTCATGCAGCAAGAGAAAAGGCTCCCATACATTTTGAAAATAAAAAGGTCTCCTTATATCCGGACTTTACGCTGGCAGTACAGAAGGCCCGAGCCACTTTTCAACATGCTAAAAAAACACTCCGTGCCCATAACTTAAAATATGCATTGTTATTTCCGGCTAGATTAAAGGTGATCCATGAGCAGAAAACGTTGTTTTTTGACAGCCCAGACGAAGTAGCGGACTGGGTAGAAATTACGTTTGCAACTCAATCAGCGCAATCCTCCCTACATTCGAATGGAAGCAAGGCCCCTCCACAGCAGCGACAAGAAGGAAATACAAGGCATACGAGTCATCACACAGGAACTAGAGCTGGCAGGAGCCCCACTCCGGAACAAATCACCGAAAGCCAGCGGAATGCTCTACTAACTGCGGCTGCACTGGCAGAACTTGATGACAAATCTCTGGAGGAACGCATCCACTCATCTGAAGAGATCCAAGAACTGTCGGATTCTGAAACAAGTTTGGCACTGTTCCCGATCATTACACCACAGACTTCGAATGACTATCTAGGCTGAAAGCTGCAGCGCTGGATGGGCGGTGAGGTGCCTGGTGTGACTGCAGATTAGATGCAATAATGGCAAAGACTGTTTGGTCCTGGTTGATGTCTCTACTATGTTGATATAGGGCTTGTGTCGGGCTGCTCCGAATAGAGAATCTGGCTAATTACTAATGTATATAGAAGGTTTGGTGGTTGCCAACCCCCCCTTGGCAACTGCAATACAATGGGAAACATATGCAGTTCCTGTTGAACTGGTTTATATGGTTTGGTCCCTTAGAGTTACAAAGGGGAACCTAGTATTGGGACTGTTTAAGGGGAACATGAACTCAGCTATTACATTTGCATTGCTTGCACACGTGGGGGCATTTTCGGAGCACGACATTCTAACAGTAGACGTAAAGGATGGCACCCATTAATGAATACACATACATCTCTTGGAACATAAGGGAGTTGGGCTCAATTCACAAAAGACATAGATTATTGGCACAAATTAACCGTAGAAAGGCCAACTTAGTATTTCTACAGGAAACTCATTTGATGGATACAGAAGCAGCTAAATTACAGAAGAAATGGACGGGGCAGTTATTCTGTACCTCCTACTCGGCGTTTGCCAGAGGGACTGCCATATGGATCAGAAGCGGAGTCCCTTTCAAACCCATAGAGCAGAAGCGGGACACGAATGGCAGATATGTATTGGTACGGGGCACATTAGATGGGGAGAATATTTTACTAGGTAGTATATATGCTCCAAATTCGGAGCTGGATAAATTTCTTGAAACCCTTAGCAATGTACTGGTTGGCTGGGAGGCATATCCTTGGATAATAGGAGGGGACTTTAATATGGTTGTGGAATTGGATAGATCTCACCCCACGCTGCAAAATACGAGCAGTAGAAAATTGGCGGAGGCGTTGCAGGTATGGGCTAACGGATGGGAATTAGGAGATGCTTGGAGATTGTGTCATCCAAATAGTAAGGAATACTCCTTTTTTTCGCCACCACATGGCTTGCACACGAGAATAGACAGGATTTTCTGTTCACTGAACTTAATACCTTCAATTGGCGCCACCACATACTTGGGGAAAACACTGTCGGATCATAATCCCATAGAATTTAAGATAACATGGGGGAAAGCCCCGGCGCCGGTTCCGACCTGGAAACTACAACCCTCACTTTTGGAAGACTCAGTTTTTAGAAGTACCATGGCGGATACAATTAGAAATTATTTCACTGAAAACGAGGGCACTGCGAGTACTACTCAAATTTAGTGGGATGCTTTTAAAACCGTAGTGAGGTGGGTAGCGATCAGTACAAGATCAGGAGTCCGTAGCGCTTTGATAAAACAGCTTACAGATCTGGAGGACCGCATGGGTAGGCTGGAACAGATGGCGGCACTACAAGACACACACAGGGAATCACTGGCAGAGGCGCATATAAAACACGCAGAATTATTGGAAGAATTACGAGTAGTAGATTATAATCTATACACACAAAGGCAACATGCAACAGCAGATAGGGCGGGCCCACTCCTAGCTAGAATAATAAAGGACGCCCCAACACAGTCCCCTATACTCGAAGTAAAAATAATGGAAGGGAACATGGTATGCACCCAATTGGAAATAAATACTGCTTTCCAACAATACTATGAAAGACTCTATGACTCACCTGGGGATAGCACTGATGTGGATTACACCTCCTTTTTTGAGGCCCTGGATCTTTCGCAATTACTAACTGGCTGTAAGGAAGATCTGAGGAAGCCAGTGACTATTATGGAGATTAGAGCTGCAATTAAAGCCCTGCCAAGAAATAAAGCCCCGGGGGGAGATGGGCTTCCTATAGAGTTCTACATGGCATACATTGATTTATTGACCCCACACTTGAAACGATTATACCAAACTTCGCTGAATAATGGTAAATTGCCACTGACTACTTTACAGGCCATAGTAGTCCCATTGCCAAAACCGGGAAGAGAAAGTGTAGAGCTGGCAGGGTACAGGCCACTATCGTTGTTAAACACGGATTATAAAATCCTGAGTAAGATACTTGCGGATCGGTTGGCACAGCTCATTCCTAAACTAATAAACGTGGACCAATGTGGCTTTGTACAAGGCCGCAGCACAGCGCTTAATATTAGGAGACTACACCAGATAATGACATACGCGGCTAGAGTTGGAGGCAGCCAGGGTTGCATCTCCTTAGATCTTCGCCAAGCTTTTGATTCCCTACATTGGAACTACATGTTCTATACACTACAGAAGTTTGGTATACTGGAAGAATACATTAACTGGGTGAAATTGTTATATATCAACCCTACAGCGAGAGCTAGAACAGGAACCCATATCTCAAAACAATACACAATAGCATGAGGTACCAGACAGGGATGCCCACTTTCCCCATTATTATTTATACTTGCTTTGGAGCCATTACTGCACACAGTCCGAAAGAAGGCGGGACCTCTGGGGATAACAATAGGCACTACAACGCACATAATGTCCGCATATGCGGATGATATAATATTATATTTTAATAATCTCAAGGAATCCACTGCTCCTATATCAGATATTTTTGATAATTATAAGAAGATATCGGGATTAACGATAAATGAAAGCATATCTTATTCATATTTTTTCACAGATATTACACAGGCAGACCCCGTTAGATTTGGTGCCTGGACTTTTCAGATTGCGCCTGTCACCTTCAGGTATTTAGGGATCCACATATATCAAGAACCACAGGACTTGCTAGATGGTAATTTAACACGCGCGATAACAGCACTCAGAGCACAAATAAAGATTTGGGTTTCCCTCCCGATCTCAGTGGCAGGAATAGTAGCAATCAGCAAAATGGTATTGCTGCCAAGATTGCTTTATTATTTCACCAACCTTCCCATAATCATTCCAACGCACATTTTTAAATTGCTGGACACTCTACTAATTGAATTAATATGGGGAGCAGGACGCAGGAGAATAGGGTTGTCGAAGTTACAACTGGACACGAAGAGAGGAGGATTGGGGGTGCCAGATTTGAGAGCTTATTGCTATGCAAGTCAATTGCAATGGTTAGCTTATTGGATTGTGGGTAAAAACCTGCAAGAAATAGATATGGCTAGACGCTCTTGGGAAAGTGGGACGTTGCATAGGTTGTTGCTGCCCGGCGGTGGAGCAGCTACAATCGCGCCCCCTTTATTGAAGGTGGCATTAGCATACTGGGCGAGGGCAAGGAGATACACGAAGAGAATACCCCCATACGCCCCAAATATCCCCATATTGGGACTGCCACTACAATCGGGGATTATCTCGAGCAGGAATATACATATATGGGAGGAGGCCGGAGTGCATACAATAGGCGATTTTTTTACAGACGGAGAACTAATGACTCATGATGCCTTCGTAAGAGCACATGGGGTACCCAACACATTATTTCTATTACATGCACAGATATTGGGTTATATTCGCACAACATGGACTCCCACAGGGCAGGAACCATTGAAGCATGAATTATTAAATATGCAATATTTAATGGGGAATGGCAGCCACATCACCAGATGGATATATAGGGGTATTCGTGAAGTAGCGGCAACTCCTCTACAATCTACTCGAGACAAATGGGTTGCAGAATTGGGGCAGGAATTTACTGATAAAGAATGGAATGTAATACTGGAATACCCCAGAAAAATTTCTAGAAATCCTAAATTCAAATTCATACAATTAATGATTCTGCACAGAGCTTATTTAACCCCATACAGATTACACACTATGGGGCCAATTCCGATTCGGGCCGGAAATCTCTCCGACCGAGCCGGACCCGGAGAGATTTCCGACCGAATCGGACTCTAGCAGTCCGACCGAACGAGTACGATGCGCACGTATGCTATCGGACTCGATTCGGTCGGACTCCCATTGAAGTCAATGGGAGCCAGTCGTACGACACGTACACGGGCTCCCATTGACTCAATGGGCACGACGCGAACAAGGGCGCCTCCTACAGCGTGTTCGCGTCGATGCGGGTCGCACCGTACATGCACGTGTAGGGGGTACCCATGGGTCCCCCCTGTGTGCGACTCGCACGCCTACGCTTCCAGGGGGGTCCGACACGGACCCCCAAAGTGCGGCTCCAACAGCTCCTTGGAGCCGGACTGCGCGAGTCGGTCGGAGCGGTCGCGATGCGCATCGTACTTACCCGGCCGGGGAACGTCTCCATAGCGCGGTGCGAGTCGTCCCCGTGCGAGTCGGTCGGAGCGGTCGGGTCCAGCGTACGAGTCGGTCGGAGATTTCGCGAGCGCACGCATCGTACTAGCTCGCCCGGACGCACGTACGATTCGGTCGGGAAATAGGGCTCCGAATCGGATCCGGTAAAGCCGAATCCGATTCGGAGCCCTACCGGCCGAGATCGGAATCGGCCCCTATGTTTCCAAATGTGGAGGATAGTTGTCCACGTTGCCATTCACCGGATGCAAAATTAGTTCACATGATATGGAACTGCCCGAGATTGGTGCATTACTGGTTGGAGGTACATAAGATATTACACGACATTGAGCCGGTGAGACATGATGATTCACCAGAATATTGTATGTTAGGATTGGGCACTGGAGGTAAGAAAAGTGGTCCTGTTAGTAAATTTATGAATCTTGCGCTTATATTGGCGAAGCGTAACATTACAATGAGGTGGAAAACAGCTAAACCACCGTCTATCTTAAATTGGTACAATGAAATGGTGCGATGGGGCAAGGCGGAGGGAGCTGAAATAAGCCGAGAAGAACGAAGAGGTTTGAGGAAAAAAACAATATCACTGGAATGGAACACAATGATGGAGGAGTTTATAGCAAAGGATGTGCATTAAGTCTGATTGAGAAGACTCAAGCTTATTATTAATGGGATTAGTTGTTTTAGATATTCTAGGAGATGGAGTGTGTCTCAATATTAGTATGAGGTCTATTGAATGTGTATGCTGTACCCAGTTAAGAAAAGTAATACGCTGCATTGAGGTATTATGCCCGAGAATAAATAGCATGGCTGAGTTTGTGGTAGGGAGGGGGGAGGGGGTATTGTTTGTTTGTTAAGGGATGAGGATTAGAGTCACATTACATAGAAGGACACGAAGACCTGAAAAGTTCTGGTATTGTAAGAGATGTCTGGTTCATTGCTTATTTGGTTATGATATTAGTTGAAAAGTAGATAAGGGGATAACGGAGCTAACATTGAGACAATTGTTTAGGAATTCAGGGCCACTGAGTCTAATGTAATATTCTACTAATGTTATATTTCAATGGTATCTTGCACTCTTGGCAATAATACAATTCAGCTATGTATGCTCTGTCAGTACAGTGAATATTTGAGATGGTTTCATTGATGTTGTGAAATTTCAATAAAAATATGTTTAAAAAAATAAATAAAGCTGTTGGTTTAACTGTCTGCATTAATATTGGTCCCTTACCCATCACTTTTAGAGTTCATTGACCTTCTCCCATTCACGATTGCCTCAAAACTCCTGGAATCCCTTTCTTTATAGGTTCTTATCAAGTTTGCCTATGATACCTCCTTTAGGGCCTTCTTTCTTTTATTTAAGCTCATTTTGTAATCATGCCTTGCTTTAGCTATGGTAGCTCGATTTCTAGGGCTGCGGTTAAGGGCAAGTCAAAGGCAATGGTAAGCTGCCGTTCATTTCCTGCCAAACCAACCTGGCTGGGTAGATTTTGCTGTTAGGGAGGTTTTAATAAACAAATGTAGGGTTTAAAAGGCCTTTATTGTGCCAATTGTCGGGTGGTGAACAATAAGCAGGTGAACAAGAATCATGCTGAGATAAGCCCTTGCGATAGTCATCTAGAGGGAGGTAATATTCACCGCCTGCCACCTGAGCCTAAGTTACTTATTCTTCGGAGTTAGATCTGACACGCCTATGCTTGGACAGTTGGAGGCTAACCGGGAGGCAAAATGCTAATTCATTAGGGTTATGGCCACTAAGCCCGCTTTTCACAGTGCCACCTGCACCCATGTACTCAGCCATAGTCTTGGAGGTGAAAATATAACCGATGATGGTTTCTTGTTCCCAGCATACAAAAGTAGGTATTTGTGCCTGGGGATCACCAGCAATTTCAGTCAAATTATAAAGATCAAATGCGGGTAAATTGTGCAGCAATGACTGGCCTCTCTGGCCTGCCCTCTGTCCAAACAAAGTAATATCAATTGTCTGTAAGTGATCCCACCCGGTTACATTGAGGCCTAACTTTGTATTGAAGTCTCCCCCAATAACAATAACCACATGGAATTTACTCACAAAACGACCATCTCTGTTTCTTATAATTTCTATGCCATAAAACAGAACCTGGATTTGGCAACTCAATTCCACTCCAGGATTATGAAAGTTAATGAGAAAGAAATTAAGCCTGTTGGCAGGACTATCTATAGTATTTGAACTCTCGGTGATTGCTGATAATTTGGGTTACCTTGAACAGCTTAGAAACACAGACCATGATAGCAAAACCACCTGAGCTCTGCTCCAACAGAATGGGCGGCAGTTTATCACAAAAGATTTAAACTTGTCCCAAACAATATCCCTCTGGTGCCAGATTTCCTGTAACATCATAATATCAAAGTTTGAGATATAGTTAAACCAGTTAATCCGACCAATTTGTGCTTAAACTAGCAATGCTCCAGCATACCAGGTGAGTCAATGAATCTTTAGCTTGCAAAAGCTCGGGGGGAAATCTCCCTGTGTGTTATCACTTCCGTATTGCTGTGGACCATAGTTTGGCTTGCCACTGCAGCAGACAGGTGACGGTTGTTAAGCAGTCAATCTATATCCTCTAGGCTTATTACAGGGTGTATCTGTTGGTTGTGGAGATACCTGTGTGGGCAATTGGTTCAGGTTTCGAAAGGAGTGATGTGGACCTAGAGATCTGATTTCGGGAGAGGTGTCTATAGAATTAGCCAAATGGCAAGATGGTTATATATTTATACTGAAGGCTCCAATAGGCATTCTGGGCACTATGCTAAATCAGGCGACCAGCTAAATTCGGATTCCTGCAGCAGATGACCACACAGTCCGCACTGGAATGTTTGGTTAGAGGACCAATCCAGTCGACTCTCCTAACAATGATAATGTCATTGTATTCTGAAATACTGAAATCAGTGTTCCTTGTTAGGCTTATTTTTAAAATCACCATAAGTTTCGGCCCTGGTTGTATGAAAGCGGGGGACATTTGTCAAGACTGCTACATAGAGGCAACATTAAGGTGGAATATTAAGATAGGGACAGTTGGTAGTATCCTCTAGTAGTGGCGGCTGTCCTCCTGATTTGGTTGCAGGGACAACATTCCCAGACTTTGAAGCCTCATATAGGGCATTCCTCCTCTCACGCCCATTTTTGGGTTCTGCCAATAGAATCAGTAGGTGGAGTGACCATGACCTCCTACTGGACCATGACCACGAGTGTGTGGAGCCCGGTGCATGTGCCCTTGCATGATCTAACATTTTTGGGGCAGTGTTTGGGGGCATCGCCTCCTCCACCCTGGTGAACATTGGGGTTATGCTATTACAATTGGGTAATTTTGTGATCACTTGCTTCATGCTTGCTATTTTCTCCACCAGGCGGGTGACACAAATGTCAGTCAGAGCTTTTATCTTTTCAAAAATCCAATTCCAGTTGGAATTATTGATATTGCCACTGTTTTCCCTGGGAGACTGGCACAATTCAGCTTCAGAAACATTTTGTGCATGAGCAGCTTTGTTTTTATTTTTGTTTGTGTTCCTAAGGGACCCAACCTTGGCACTACGAATGCCCTTAGTCTGGACTTTTCTCTTAGCGAAGAGGCCTACTTCTCTGATTGCAAGAAGTCGAGTTCACTTACAATCTGCGAAGGGATCACAGCCCTACCAACAAGATCATCCTCTGCTGGAGCATTGTGAGTTATTGCTGGGTTGCTCAGAGCACCGGGGTGATGAAAGGGTGAAATAGGAGGGAAGGTGGCCAGTAGTTCGCCTTGGTCGAGGGACAGCTAACTTTCGTCTAAATTAATTTCTTTGGAACTCCAACTGCTCTGGCCAGAAAAGTGCCCAAAGTTGAGCCTACAGGTGTGGTAGATACTTTCATTTTCTTCCCAGCCACCCAGCATTTTTGTGTCCCCATAGCCCTAATAAGACAGATAGTCCTCCCTGGATATCAAATAGTTCAACAGAAAGGTTAAGTCATAAATACTACATCGCAATAGTGGGAATAGAGGAAAAACAAATGGACAACAGCAAAATCAGAGTCCAGTACCTTCATAAGGGGGTATTCAGTATTTCTTGTATGACCAAACGATGTTATCCTACAGCCAAGAGGGGTGGTCCGCCTCCTCTGAGCGATGATGGGCGTAGATGAGCCTGCCCTTGGCCCAGTCATCACCGGGCGCGTCCTGCACCATGGGGGAGTCCGTTCGCCTGAGAGCACCTGAATGGAGGTGCAGCCCCTCCTGCACCTGCAAGGGCTTGTGGGAGTTGAAGTTCTCGCCCTGGAAAAGAGTTGTATTTGACATTGATGGATTATTGATGACTCTTTGTGAGGGATTTATTAAGAAATCACCAGGAGTTGAAGAAAGAAGACAACTACAGGTAGAATAAAATACAAATTTATAAAGAAAATGCCAATTGAATCTTCGTAAATTGTCAAAAAACAGGAGAGCAATGATTCTAACAATTAGTAAGTTTTAGAAGCGTAAAATGTAAGCAATATTATCTAGGTAATCTGAAGCTCCTAACACAGGAAACTGTTGGATTTTTTCCAATAGTCTTTCCTACATCTCTTTACCTTTTTAGGAAATTCAAGCATTATGACTACCTGTCAGTGATCGTGCATTCCCATTTCATGAAAATGTTGCTCCTTTTCACATTATCCAGGAAATGACAGAGGTTGGAATTACTTTTTCCTATCAAACTGTTAAAAGAATTATGGCAAACCTCAAAAGCATTGTTTGTTTTTGCACCTTGCTTTAAGCATGTTAAGTAGCAGTTCCACCATTCAGTATGAAAATGTGGTTTTCTTCTGTGACTGAACCGCTTACATGGTCAATCCATGCGTCTTCAAAGTAATTTAGAAGTGGTGCCAATATCTCTTAACTATGAGCTTTAATATTCTATTTGTATAATTGATGTGTAGAAATCATCCACACATTCAGGAGGCACAAAACACTCATGGTCTAATTAGGATGTTGGTCGGTAAGCATCCGACCGCTCGCCGGAGGCTTACCAACCGACATCCTTGGTTTGAAGTCCGACCGCCGTATTACGAATACGGCGGTCGGAATCCAAACCGGCCGGTCAATCCAACTGGCTTCCAATGGGCTCAAGGACCCCGTCTGCCAGTCGGAACCGCCACATAATCCCTTACGGACTGTGTTGCCGGTGTCGGGATTATGATGTCGGTTTCCAACAGGCTTTCCATTTCGGGCTTTCCGACATGGATAGCCTGTCGGAAAGCGACTTTAGGGGCCCCTAGCAGGGCCCCCATACTGCCACAGCCTCTGGTTGTGGGCCGGGGGGCACCTCTGCTGACCCCCTGTAAATCCCTGCACTGTGTGGCAGGCACCGTGCCTGCCACATGGTGCAGGGATTTACAGAAACTCCCATTTCTCTATGGGAGCTTGTGCTGCGGCCAGTTTTCGACCGCACCACAAGCTCCTATAGGCAAATGGGAGTTTGTGACTGCACCATGTGTGGTCGCATTGTAATTGCGGTTTCGGACCGCCGACCCGAGGTCGGTCGGTTCCAAAACCGCATAGATGTCGGTCGGAGGCAACTCCGACCGAAATCATAATCTGCCCCAAGGCAGTTAGTTTTCTACGTGCAAATTTAAGTTTACCGTTTGAAATATAATCCTCATGTATGGATGTTTTTTTGTTTTTTTTTCCAACAAGCCTGGGAAAAGTGAAAAAAAAAATCCTTGTATTTAGGTATTTGGGTAAATCTTAGTAATAGTATTACTCATTTGTGATTCTAAATCAATTAAGAATTTTCTAGGACTTTTATTTACTGTTTTGGATTTTACTACTGACAAAAATTATGTATAGGTTTAGGATTGTTGTGAGGCAGTAAATGGGATAGTTGTGGCATTTATACAAGCATGAATAGTGTAAATTTGGGTAAATGGATGGGGGTGGATGTGTTTTTAAAATGCCGCTCATCATCTAAATTTCACTATTTGTAAGGGTATTAGTGTTATATAATGTGCCAAGGATCAGTATGCAGTTTGGAGGTTTGTTGTTATAGAAAAGGAAAGGATCCTAGCTGAAGGACTCTGTTAGTTATGGGGGAATATTAATGTCAGAATAGGTTTGAGGAGTTACTCTTTGGGGATTACTCATGTGTTTTTGTCATTGTCCCATTCTTCTTAAATTTGTGATTCTCCTTGCAACATGCATGGGGATGTTCCGAGCTATCTCTCTCAAAAATGATCTACAGTGTTCATTGGAGGTGGCCGCAATTGATTATATCTGTTGAACATTCTCTCTGATGTCTAACTCCTTTGCAGGGGCAGAGTGCTTATGCTTGGTGGGTTTGTCCACTGTTTCTTCAAGGGCAACTTCTCCGCTTTTGTAACCTGTTGAGAAATATCCAACGCACCTCCAATGACCCTTGGGCTCAGTTAATCTCTCTTTACAATCGATGTACCCATCATATTTTAAAAGCCTATTGCCCCTTTCAAATCGCACATACTGGGCCTCACATGGATTTCCCATAGTTTGTTGATCTGAAAAGCAGACAGAAAAAGAAAAACGTAAGTGTATTGTAATAATGTTCAGATATATTGTACTCCTTTGTAGTTGTACCTGTAGAGAGAAACATTATTTTTGTTGAGTTTAAACCTGTTGAAAAACAGAAAAGCAATTTTATGTTGTTGACTATAGAAAAAAACAATGTTATGTTATTTCCCTTTTTCACGAATAAAATGTGTTTATCGTTAACATTAATATTATTATTTATTGTAAAATATTTTGTCTTATTTCTGTATCTTTAACTCTTGAAGGCTGGTTTTCTCAGGTTTATTGTTGGAAGTTAGTGCAGGTTGCAAATTTGGTGTTTTTGGCTTGCTTGTTGTTTATTGGATTCTTTGTTCTAATTCTGAGGTGAGAAAGAAAATTATATAATATTTTTGATTTCTATCCAGCATGTTTTAAGTGTTGGTTACTTAGCTTTAAAATTGAGAGTGCATAATGTATAACCTTTAGTATGGTTCTTGCTGGTTTTTTTTTAGCAGTTGCAGTTACAACTGTTTTAGAAGACGGATTTTTTTAAGGTTATAACTTGTTCTTCAAGGTTCTAAATGGTAGACACAAAATTGCACATTTTTGCCTGCCAGTCAGTTTTCATCACCTTCCCCAAGTCAGCAAGGGGAAAAGGTTAGAATAGCATTACTGCCCCCCAATCCCTGTCCAGTATCCACCAGGAGTTGGTACACAGCAGAGTTAGAATAGTAAATCTGCCGCCCAGTCACTGTCCAGCACCTTCATCGAGTTGGCACAAGGCAGAGTTAGAATAGTACATCTGACCCTCCAGTCACTGTCCAGCACCTTCCCCGAGATGGTACAGGGTGGAGTTTGAATACTAAATCTGTCCCCCAGTCCCTGTTCTGCACCTTCCCTGAGTTGGCACAGGGTGGCGGTTAAAATAGTAAATCTGCCCCCCCAGTTGCTGTCCAAAACCCTCTTCAAGTTGGCACAGGCTGGAGTTAGAATACTAAATATGCCCCCAAGTCCCTGTCTAGCACCTTCCCCAAGTTGGCAAAGGGCAGATTCTAAACTAATAATCTGCCACCAAGTCTATGTCCAGGACCTTCCCTGAGTTGGGACTTTGCAGAGTTAGAATAGTAAATCTGCCCCCAGTCACTATCCAGCCTCTTCCCTGAGTTGGCACAGTATGGAGGTTAAAATAGTAAATCTGCCCCCCCCAGTCACTGTCCAGCACCCACCTCGAGTTGGCACAGGGCGGAGGGTTGAATAGTAAATCTGCTGTCCAGTCACTGTCCAGCACCTTACCCCAGTTGGGACATGGTGGAGTTAGAATACTACTACTAATAATATTTAAATTTGTAAAGTGCCTGGCTACGCAGAAAGGCTTGTCCCTGCGCTAGGGAAAAGCACAGAAGCCTACAACTCAACAATCCTCAACTACTAACAATCATGAAGCCAGAAAGCTTCCACCACCCTATCTTACCTAATATGACCATGTTCCAGAGCAGAATGGAAAAGCCATGTTTTAAGCCTCTTACGAAATACTTTTTCCGAAGGTTCTATCCTTTGCTGTAGAGGCAGAGAATTCCATATAATTACCGCTAGGAAACCAAAAGAGCAACGGCCCATACTGGCTTTTTTCACCCGAGGAACCACGGCCATATTAGTACCCGAGGACCTGAGACTGCGGCTCGTATGGTGGCATTACACAAGTGAGGCCAAATATCGTAGGGCCCTGCCATTGAAAATTCTATGACGGAAGCCCATGGCTTTATACGAAGTTCTCCTACCAAGTGGCAGCCAATGCAAGGTGGCAAGAGCTGGACCCACGGGTGCACGTCTAGGTAAATTCAACACTAGGCTTGTCACCGCATTTTGAACCCTCTGCAAATTCTGCAGTCTCCCCTTACTTGCCCCCAAGTAGAGGATGTTTCAGTAATCTAACTGCATGATCACCAATGCCTGCACAATGGTTTTCCTAGCACTTAAAGGGAGGAGGCCCATAATCTTTCTTAGCATTTTAAGGATGTTGAAACATTTTCCTGCAACACAGGTTATCAGATGTTCAAAAGACAACTTAGGATCAAACCAGACTTCCAAGTTCTTAACCTTTTCCTTAGGACCTGGGACAGGGCCCAATACATAAGGCCACCAGGCCGATGTCCAGATGGATGGAGACTTACCAACAATAAGGACCTCGGTTTTGTTGTCATTAAGTCTGAGGCAGCTGCTGGTCATCCAATCAGTCACCTCCGTCAGACACAGCTTAAACTGGGAGGCCGCACCTCCTACCTCCTGGGATAGAGTGACAATAAGTTGTGTATCATCGGCATAAGACACATTGGTCAGATTGCGTCGCTCGATGATCTCTGCCAGGGGGCGCATATATAGATTGAATAACATAGGGCTCAATGTGGAGCCCTAAGACATCCCCTGTGGCAGAGGCAACAGATCTAAGGAGAAGGGCTTTTGGACTACTTAGAAAGTGCGGTCTTGGAGAAAGGAGGCCAGCCGCCTATGAGCATTGCCCCCATCACCACAGTCCCCAATCCGATCTAAGAGGAGTCAGTGAGACACAGTGTCGAATGCCATGCTCAGGTCTAACATTATTAGCGCTGCCGTCTGTCTTCCATCGGCACAACGTCTAAGAGATTCAGAAGTCAGCAGTAAAGCTGACTACGTGGAATGATATGACCGGAAGCCTGACTGGGATGGGTGTAGCAGGTTCTTGGCCTCCATGAACTTAATTAGCTGGCTGTTAACAAGCTTTTCCACCACTTTTGCAAAAAAGGGCAGTAGCAAAATTGGTGTCAAAGATTCCGGCTGCAAAGGATTTAAGGAGGATTTATTTAAAGGGGCACAACAATAGCATGCTTCCAATTCAAAGGCACTTGGCTCAGATAAAAAGACATGGAAATCAGATTGCTCAGGTAAGGCAGGATAGCTTCCATTCCCTGAACTAGGATTTTAGAGGGGGCCGGATCCATAGGGGACCCTGACTTAACTTTACCCTCATTCCGAGAAAGAACATTGAAACTAAGAAGACCGTCCCAAAAGGGAGAGACATCAAACTGAGCTTCAGAAAAATGAAAGTCTCTGACTTCCTGAGGAAAGGAGTCATAGATTTTAGAGACTTTGTTAGCAAAGAAATGTGCAATCTCATTACAACTCTTGACCTAAGGGATATTGCAAACGCCCACCCGTTTCAAAGAGGACAGAGAATTAACTCTAGAGAAAAGGCCTCTTGAATAATTTGTTGAAACCTCAATTTTCTGAGCATATAATGCTCTGTAAGTGTTGCGTATACCCTTATGATGGTTTTAAGCACCACTTTATACTTGACCTTACTTTCGGCGCTGTACTCCTTACGCCATAACCGCTCCAGGCATTTACAAGACTTCTTCAAGAGTACCAACTCATGGATAAACCATTCCGCAGTTGGTAGTGCACGTGTCACCCAGATCTGGGCCATAGGCGCCACTCTATCCAGGGCTGCAATTATCCACCTCTCTATACCAGAGTTGACCATATCCACATCTTCGCCAGCCAGGTTTAGTTAGCAAAAGTGTGTTCGTAAGAGCCTCAGATGATATTTTGGCCCATTTGCGACCTTTAAACACAGTAGCAGGCTTTGATAGAAGTACCTGGAATGGTATGATAAAGTGATCCGACCAGATGACCGGAATGGGATCTTTCACAGTAATTGAGGCAGAGTCTGAAAAAATTGGGTCCAGAGTATGCCCTAACCAATGAGTTGGACTGTAAACTAACTGTGTCAATTGTAATGTCTTCAGATCCTCAATCAGAGAGTTCAATAAATCATTTATTCGATTTTAAAAATAAAATCATAAAAGACAAACAGTATAAAACAGAGCACAAAATCAGTATTAACATAGCTTAAATATTACACTACCCAGAAAGATAACATGAGAGAAAAAAGCACACTCTGGGTGTGTTTAAAAACTGTAAATACAAACAAACTGCAAATGGTTAACTTTCGCACAAATCATGACAATATGTAAAGTGTCATTGACTGAAACATTATCTCAATCACATAAGGGCATCGTCCAGTCCTTAAAACAGCCGTGATTGATTGGCACTAGTCGCGAAAATGAATTTAGCCTAAAACATGTCAATAGACGTCGCTGATGGCAGGACAAATTCCAGGTCAGATAGGGTTCCAGGCCACTTACAGTTTTCACTAATATCGCGTGTCGTACAGAATGTTTGGGTATCGCTATATCCTCGCTATGTCCTCGCGATCAGCTGCCATCTTGTCTCTAAACGCTTCAGTGACCCATCTGAAGTTATATTTAAATATGCTACTAGGATTGGTATAGAGTTCAGGCCTCCCTAAAGATTTCATATTAAGGGAGATATAAGCCAACCAAGGAATCAAGGAAGGCTTATCCATGTTCAAACAGTCTTGTATAATTAATCCGTTAAGACCAAGCTCCTCCTTTGTCCAAATTAAGAGCCAAAGATTTAAAGGACAGAGTCGAAGCTGGTCGGTGATATAACCTAATCCCAATTCTTCATGCACGATTTCATAGGGTACGCTTTGTGGGACTCCTAATAGCCCCCTTAAAAATGTATTTTCCGCTATTTGAATTGGGGCTACAGGGCCATAACCCCAAATTTCACATCCATAGCTGGCTATTGGGATGCACTTGGCCTTGTAAAATTCCAAGGCTGATTTTATGTGGGTGTGCCCAAGTCGACGTGAGAAATCTCTATGCTAAAAATAGCTCTATTAAAAGCTATCATGTTATGGGTTATGAGTGAATGCCAATTAAGGCCAGAATCTAACTGAACCCCTAGATAACGAAACTCATCCACCTGACTGATATGGTGACCATCTACTATAAATTTCATAGTTTTCATTTTAGGTGGGTCAAACTTCATCACGTGTAATTTCGAAAATTTGTGGAGAGGTCAAGGCTGTTCATAAATTTGATAAAAAGATTAGGAAGTCTTTGTAGTCCTTTTGCCGTCGGAGCAATTAAAACAGTATCATCTGCATAAAGCAGAGCCGGAATTGAACGGCCACCCCCTTTAGGGACATCCAAGTACGGGTCAGTCAGTGCTAGCTCTAAATGATTCATATAAAAAATGAATAAAAAAGATGCTAAAATACAACCCTGGCGGACCCCATGCTGCAGTTTAAAGTGCTATGTGCATTCCCCATTAGGCCCATATCTGACACAAGCTGAAAGGTTCTTATGTAAGTCATACAGAAAAGTAATTAAGGCGGGCTCTACTCCCATCTGGGCCATCATGGCCCACAGTTTGGAGCGATTAACTCTGTCAAAGGCCACGCTGAGGTCCATGAAAGCCAAATGGATTGCCCCATTCTTGACCTTAGTGTACTCGCAAATCAGTAAATAGAGGTTCACATTTTGCTCAATGGTGCCCCGCCTTGGCCTCAACCAATCAGAGAGTTAGCCATACTACAAGCTTTGTCATCAAAGTGCAAATTAAAATCACCTAACACTAATAAGTGTTTACAGCGTTGTGAAAAAGACGGTAGAAAATCCGCCAGTGCTGAATTAAAATTTATGGCTGGTAGAGGAGGGTGATATACTGAGAAACCAGCTAAAATAAAATTACTGGATAAGAGTAAAAAAAAGCTGCTTCACATTCGACTATATCCATATTTATAAGTGAACACTAAAAAGATTGTTTGAAAATAATTGCGATGCTGCCACCTCTCTGAGCAAATGCAAAAACAACAATTGATGGACAGAATGCAGAACAATGTCGTACATTCACCCCAGTACAGAGATCTGGGCCTAAATCCATCGTTTTTTTGCTCACCATGCCATTCCAGTTTGGACCCAGCCATATGCAAATCAGTTTTGACCCTGCGCCCAATGGGAACAGTCCAGCCCGAACTGCCAGGCCAGGTCCTCCCTGGACTGGAAACAAGCATCCTAGGACCGGTTTCGGGCTTTCAGCCCTCATCAGCCAGATTAGCTTGACTCCAGTGGCATGGAGAGCACGGGACCCACGTCTGGGCATACCCATCCCACTCGGGGTGACAAATGCAAAAACAACAATTGATGGACAGAATGCAGAACAATGTCGTACATTCACCCCAGTACAGAGATCTGGGCCTAAATCCATCGTTTTTTTGCTCACCAAGCCATTCCAGTTTGGACCCAGCCATATGCAAATCAGTCTTGACCCTGCGCCCAATGGGAACAGTCCAGCCCGAACTGCCAGGCCAGGTCCTCCCTGGACTGGAAACAAGCATCCTAGGACCGGTTTCGGGCTTTCAGCCCTCATCAGCCAGATTAGCTTGACTCCAGTGGCATGGAGCACGGGACCCACGTCTGGGCATACCCATCCCACTCGGGGTGACAAATGCAAAAACAACAATTGATGGACAGAATGCAGAACAATGTCGTACATTCACCCCAGTACAGAGATCTGGGCCTAAATCCATCGTTTTGTTGCTCACCATGCCATTCCAGTTTGGACCCAGCCATATGCAAATCAGTCTTGACCCTGCGCCCAATGGGAACAGTCCAGCCCGAACTGCCAGGCCAGGTCCTCTCTGGACTGGAAACAAGCATCCTAGGACCGGTTTCAGGCTTTCAGCCCTCATCAGCCAGATTAGCTTGACTCCAGTGGCATGGAGAGCACGGGACCCACGTCTGGGCATACCCATCCCACTCGGGGTGACAAATGCAAAAACAACAATTGATGGACAGAATGCAGAACAATGTCGTACATTCACCCCAGTACAGAGATCTGGGCCTAAATCCATCGTTTTTTGCTCACCATGCCATTCCAGTTTGGACTCAGCCATATGCAAATCAGTCTTGACCCTGCGCCCAATGGGAACAGTCCAGCCCGAACTGCCAGGCCAGGTCCTCCCTGGACTGGAAACAAGCATCCTAGGACCGGTTTCGGGCTTTCAGCCCTCATCAGCCAGATTAGCTTGACTCCAGTGGCATGGAGAGCACGGGACCCACGTCTGGGCATACCCATCCCACTCGGGGTGACAAATGCAAAAACAACAATTGATGGACAGAATGCAGAACAATGTCGTACATTCACCCCAGTACAGAGATCTGGGCCTAAATCCATCGTTTTTTGTTCACCATGCCATTCCAGTTTGGACCCAGCCATATGCAAATCAGTCTTGACCCGGCGCCCAATGGGAACAGTCCAGCCCGAACTGCCAGGCCAGGTCCTCCCTGGACTGGAAACAAGCATCCTAGGACCGGTTTCGGGCTTTCAGCCCTCATCAGCCAGATTAGCTTGACTCCAGTGGCATGGAGAGCACGGGACCCACGTCTGGGCATACCCATCCCACTCGGGGTGACAAATGCAAAAACAACAATTGATGGACAGAATGCAGAACAATGTCGTACATTCACCCCAGTACAGAGATCTGGGCCTAAATCCATCGTTTTTTGCTCACCAAGCCATTCCAGTTTGGACCCAGCCATATGCAAATCAGTCTTGACCCTGCGCCCAATGGGAACAGTCCAGCCCGAACTGCCAGGCCAGGTCCTCCCTGGACTGGTAACAAGCATCCTAGGACCGGTTTCGGGCTTTCAGCCCTCATCAGCCAGATTAGCTTGACTCCAGTGGCATGGAGAGCACGGGACCCACGTCTGGGCATACCCATCCCACTCGGGGTGACAAATGCAAAAACAACAATTGATGGACAGAATGCAGAACAATGTCGTACATTCACCCCAGTACAGAGATCTGGTCCTAAGTCCATCGTTTTTTGCTCATCATGCCATTCCAGTTTGGACCCAGCCATATGCAAATCAGTCTTGACCCTGCGCCCAATGGGAACAGTCCAGCCCGAACTACCAGGCCAGGTCCTCCCTGGACTGGAAACAAGCATCCTAGGACCGGTTTCGGGCTTTCAGCCCTCATCAGCCAGATTAGCTTGACTCCAGTGGCATGGAGAGCACGGGACCCACGTCTGGGCATACCCATCCCACTCGGGGTGACAAATGCAAAAACAACAATTGATGGACAGAATGCAGAACAATGTCGTACATTCACCCCAGTACAGAGATCTGGGCCTAAATCCATCGTTTTTTTGCTCACCATGCCATTCCAGTTTGGACCCAGCCATATGCAAATCAGTCTTGACCCTGCGCCCAATGGGAACAGTCCATCCAGGCCAGGTTCTCCCTGGACTGGAAACAAGCATCCTAGGACCGGTTTCGGGCTTTCAGCCCTCATCAGCCAGATTAGCTTGACTCCAGTGGCATGGAGAGCACGGGACCCACGTCTGGGCATACCCATCCCACTCGGGGTGACAAATGCAAAAACAACAATTGATGGACAGAATGCAGAACAATGTCGTACATTCACCCCAGTACAGAGATCTGGGCCTAAATCCATCGTTTTTTGCTCACCATGCCATTCCAGTTTGGACCCAGCCATATGCAAATCAGTCTTGACCCTGCGCCCAATGGGAACAGTCCAGCCCGAACTGCCAGGCCAGGTCCTCCCTGGACTGGAAACAAGCATCCTAGGACCGGTTTCGGGCTTTCAGCCCTCATCAGCCAGATTAGCTTGACTCCAGTGGCATGGAGAGCACGGGACCCACGTCTGGGCATACCCATCCCACTCGGGGTGACAAATGCAAAAACAACAATTGATGGACAGAATGCAGAACAATGTCGTACATTCACCCCAGTACAGAGATCTGGGGCTAAATCCATCGTTTTTTTGCTCACCATGCCATTCCAGTTTGGACCCAGCCATATGCAAATCAGTCTTGACCCTGCGCCCAATGGGAACAGTCCAGCCCGAACTGCCAGGCCAGGTCCTCCCTGGACTGGAAACAAGCATCCTAGGACCGGTTTCGGGCTTTCAGCCCTCATCAGCCAGATTAGCTTGACTCCAGTGGCATAGAGAGCACGGGACCCACGTCTGGGCATACCCATCCCACTCGGGGTGACAAATGCAAAAACAACAATTGATGGACAGAATGCAGAACAATGTCGTACATTCACCCCAGTACAGAGATCTGGGCCTAAATCCATCGTTTTTTGCTCACCATGCCATTCCAGTTTGGACCCAGCCATATGCAAATCAGTCTTGACCCTGCGCCCAATGGGAACAGTCCAGCCCGAACTGCCAGGCCAGGTCCTCCCTGGACTGGAAACAAGCATCTTAGGACCGGTTTCGGGCTTTCAGCCCTCATCAGCCAGATTAGCTTGACTCCAGTGGCATGGAGAGCACGGGACCCACGTCTGGGCATACCCATCCCACTCGGGGTGACAAATGCAAAAACAACAATTGATGGACAGAATGCAGAACAATGTCGTACATTCACCCCAGTACAGAGATCTGGGCCTAAATCCATCGTTTTTTGCTCACCATGCCATTCCAGTTTGGACCCAGCCATATGCAAATCAGTCTTGACCCTGCGCCCAATGGGAACAGTCCAGCTCGAACTGCCAGGCCAGGTCCTCCCTGGACTGGAAACAAGCATCCTAGGACCGGTTTCGGGCTTTCAGCCCTCATCAGCCAGATTAGCTTGACTCCAGTGGCATGGAGAGCACGGGACCCACGTCTGGGCATACCCATCCCACTCGGGGTGACAAATGCAAAAACAACAATTGATGGACAGAATGCAGAACAATGTCGTACATTCACCCCAGTACAGAGATCTGGGCCTAAATCCATCGTTTTTGCTCACCATGCCATTCCAGTTTGGACCCAGCCATATGCAAATCAGTCTTGACCCTGCGCCCAATGGGAACAGTCCAGCCCGAACTGCCAGGCCAGGTCCTCCCTGGACTGGAAACAAGCATCCTAGGACTGGTTTCGGGCTTTCAGCCCTCATCAGCCAGATTAGCTTGACTCCAGTGGCATGGAGAGCACGGGACCCACGTCTGGGCATACCCATCCCACTCGGGGTGACAAATGCAAAAACAACAATTGATGGACAGAATGCAGAACAATGTCATACATTCACCCCAGTACAGAGATCTGGGCCTGAATCCATCGTTTTTTGCTCACCATGCCATTCCAGTTTGGACCCAGCCATATGCAAATCAGTCTTGACCCTGCGCCCAATGGGAACAGTCCAGCCCGAACTGCCAGGCCAGGTCCTCCCTGGACTGGAAACAAGCATCCTAGGACCGGTTTCGGGCTTTCAGCCCTCATCAGCCAGATTAGCTTGACTCCAGTGGCATGGAGAGCACGGGACCCACGTCTGGGCATACCCATCCCACTCGGGGTGACAAATGCAAAAACAACAATTGATGGACAGAATGCAGAACAATGTCGTACATTCACCCCAGTACAGAGATCTGGGCCTAAATCCATCGTTTTTGCTCACCATGCCATTCCAGTTTGGACCAAGCCATATGCAAATCAGTCTTGACCCTGCGCCCAATGGGAACAGTCCAGCCCGAACTGCCAGGCCAGGTCCTCCCTGGACTGGAAACAAGCATCCTAGGACCGGTTTCGGGCTTTCAGCCCTCATCAGCCAGATTAGCTTGACTCCAGTGGCATGGAGAGCACGGGACCCACGTCTGGGCATACCCATCCCACTCGGGGTGACAAATGCAAAAACAACAATTGATGGACAGAATGCAGAACAATGTCGTACATTCACCCCAGTACAGAGATCTGGGGCTAAATCCATCGTTTTTGCTCACCATGCCATTCCAGTTTGGACCCAGCCATATGCAAATCAGTCTTGACCCTGCGCCCAATGGGAACAGTCCAGCCCGAACTGCCAGGCCAGGTCCTCCCTGGACTGGAAACAAGCATCCTAGGACCGGTTTCGGGCTTTCAGCCCTCATCAGCCAGATTAGCTTGACTCCAGTGGCATAGAGAGCACGGGACCCACGTCTGGGCATACCCATCCCACTCGGGGTGACAAATGCAAAAACAACAATTGATGGACAGAATGCAGAACAATGTCGTACATTCACCCCAGTACAGAGATCTGGGCCTAAATCCATCGTTTTTTGCTCACCAAGCCATTCCAGTTTGGACCCAGCCATATGCAAATCAGTCTTGACCCTGCGCCCAATGGGAACAGTCCAGCCCGAACTGCCAGGCCAGGTCCTCCCTGGACTGGAAACAAGCATCTTAGGACCGGTTTCGGGCTTTCAGCCCTCATCAGCCAGATTAGCTTGACTCCAGTGGCATGGAGAGCACGGGACCCACGTCTGGGCATACCCATCCCACTCGGGGTGACAAATGCAAAAACAACAATTGATGGACAGAATGCAGAACAATGTCGTACATTCACCCCAGTACAGAGATCTGGGCCTAAATCCATCGTTTTTTGCTCACCATGCCATTCCAGTTTGGACCCAGCCATATGCAAATCAGTCTTGACCCTGCGCCCAATGGGAACAGTCCAGCTCGAACTGCCAGGCCAGGTCCTCCCTGGACTGGAAACAAGCATCCTAGGACCGGTTTCGGGCTTTCAGCCCTCATCAGCCAGATTAGCTTGACTCCAGTGGCATGGAGAGCACGGGACCCACGTCTGGGCATACCCATCCCACTCGGGGTGACAAATGCAAAAACAACAATTGATGGACAGAATGCAGAACAATGTCATACATTCACCCCAGTACAGAGATCTGGGCCTGAATCCATCGTTTTTTGCTCACCATGCCATTCCAGTTTGGACCCAGCCATATGCAAATCAGTCTTGACCCTGCGCCCAATGGGAACAGTCCCCGAACTGCCAGGCCAGGTCCTCCCTGGACTGGAAACAAGCATCCTAGGACTGGTTTCGGGCTTTCAGCCCTCATCAGCCAGATTAGCTTGACTCCAGTGGCATGGAGAGCACGGGACCCACGTCTGGGCATACCCATCCCACTCGGGGTGACAAATGCAAAAACAACAATTGATGGACAGAATGCAGAACAATGTCATACATTCACCCCAGTACAGAGATCTGGGCCTGAATCCATCGTTTTTTGCTCACCATGCCATTCCAGTTTGGACCCAGCCATATGCAAATCAGTCTTGACCCTGCGCCCAATGGGAACAGTCCAGCCCGAACTGCCAGGCCAGGTCCTCCCTGGACTGGAAACAAGCATCCTAGGACCGGTTTCGGGCTTTCAGCCCTCATCAGCCAGATTAGCTTGACTCCAGTGGCATGGAGAGCACGGGACCCACGTCTGGGCATACCCATCCCACTCGGGGTGACAAATGCAAAAACAACAATTGATGGACAGAATGCAGAACAATGTCGTACATTCACCCCAGTACAGAGATCTGGGCCTAAATCCATCGTTTTTTGCTCACCATGCCATTCCAGTTTGGACCCAGCCATATGCAAATCAGTCTTGACCCTGCGCCCAATGGGAACAGTCCAGCCCGAACTGCCAGGCCAGGTCCTCCCTGGACTGGAAACAAGCATCCTAGGACCGGTTTCGGGCTTTCAGCCCTCATCAGCCAGATTAGCTTGACTCCAGTGGCATGGAGAGCACGGGACCCACGTCTGGGCATACCCATCCCACTCGGGGTGACAAATGCAAAAACAACAATTGATGGACAGAATGCAGAACAATGTCGTACATTCACCCCAGTACAGAGATCTGGGCCTAAATCCATCGTTTTTGCTCACCAAGCCATTCCAGTTTGGACCCAGCCATATGCAAATCAGTCTTGACCCTGCGCCCAATGGGAACAGTCCAGCCCGAACTGCCAGGCCAGGTCCTCCCTGGACTGGAAACAAGCATCCTAGGACCGGTTTCGGGCTTTCAGCCCTCATCAGCCAGATTAGCTTGACTCCAGTGGCATGGAGAGCACGGGACCCACGTCTGGGCATACCCATCCCACTCGGGGTGACAAATGCAAAAACAACAATTGATGGACAGAATGCAGAACAATGTCGTACATTCACCCCAGTACAGAGATCTGGGCCTAAATCCATCGTTTTTGCTCACCATGCCATTCCAGTTTGGACCCAGCCATATGCAAATCAGTCTTGACCCTGCGCCCAATGGGAACAGTCCAGCCCGAACTGCCAGGCCAGGTCCTCCCTGGACTGGAAACATGCATCCTAGGACCGGTTTCGGGCTTTCAGCCCTCATCAGCCAGATTAGCTTGACTCCAGTGGCATGGAGAGCACGGGACCCACGTCTGGGCATACCCATCCCACTCGGGGTGACAAATGCAAAAACAACAATTGATGGACAGAATGCAGAACAATGTCGTACATTCACCCCAGTACAGAGATCTGGGCCTAAATCCATCGTTTTTGCTCACCA
Organism: Calotriton arnoldi; assembly: GCA_963921515.1. Lineage (NCBI taxonomy): Eukaryota > Metazoa > Chordata > Amphibia > Caudata > Salamandridae > Calotriton > Calotriton arnoldi. The sequence goes on from CAWUFW010000509.1 coordinate 2,841,548, forward strand.
TGCCATTCCAGTTTGGACCCAGCCATATGCAAATCAGTCTTGACCCTGCGCCCAATGGGAACAGTCCAGTCCGAACTGCCAGGCCAGGTCCTCCCTGGACTGGAAACAAGCATCCTAGGACTGGTTTCGGGCTTTCAGCCCTCATCAGCCAGATTAGCTTGACTCCAGTGGCATGGAGAGCACGGGACCCACGTCTGGGCATACCCATCCCACTCGGGGTGACAAATGCAAAAACAACAATTGATGGACAGAATGCAGAACAATGTCGTACATTCACCCCAGTACAGAGATCTGGGCCTAAATCGATCGTTTTTTTGCTCACCATGCCATTCCAGTTTGGACCCAGCCATATGCAAATCAGTCTTGACCCTGCGCCCAACGGGAACATTCCAGCTCGAACTGCCAGGCCAGGTCCTCCCTGGAGTGGAAACAAGCATCCTAGGACCGGTTTCGGGCTTTCAGCCCTCATCAGCCAGATTAGCTTGACTCCAGTGGCATGGAGAGCACAGGACCCACGTCTGGGCATACCCATCCCACTCGGGGTGACAAATGCAAAAACAACAATTGATGGACAGAATGCAGAACAATGTCGTACATTCACCCCAGTACAGAGATCTGGGCCTAAATCCATCGTTTTTTGCTCACCATGCCATTCCAGTTTGGACCCAGCCATATGCAAATCAGTCTTCACCCTGCGCCCAATGGGAACAGTCCATCCCGAACTGCCAGGCCAGGTCCTCCCTGGACTGGAAACAAGCATCCTAGGACCGGTTTCGGGCTTTCAGCCCTCATCAGCCAGATTAGCTTGACTCCAGTGGCATGGAGAGCACAGGACCCACGTCTGGGCATACCCATCCCACTCGGGGTGACAAATGCAAAAACAACAATTGATGGACAGAATGCAGAACAATGTCGTACATTCACCCCAGTACAGAGATCTGGGCCTAAATCCATCGTTTTTTGCTCACCATGCCATTCCAGTTTGGACCCAGCCATATGCAAATCAGTCTTGACCCTGCGCCCAATGGGAACAGTCCAGCCCGAACTGCCAGGCCAGGTCCTCCCTGGACTGGAAACAAGCATCCTAGGACCGGTTTCGGGCTTTCAGCCCTCATCAGCCAGATTAGCTTGACTCCAGTGGCATGGAGAGCACGGGACCCACGTCTGGGCATACCCATCCCACTCGGGGTGACAAATGCAAAAACAACAATTGATGGACAGAATGCAGAACAATGTCGTACATTCACCCCAGTACAGAGATCTGGGCCTAAATCCATCGTTTTTTGCTCACCATGCCATTACAGTTTGGACCCAGCCATATGCAAATCAGTCTTGACCCGGCGCCCAATGGGAACAGTCCAGCCCGAACTGCCAGGCCAGGTCCTCCCTGGACTGGAAACAAGCATCCTAGGACCAGTTTCGGGCTTTCAGCCCTCATCAGCCAGATTAGCTTGACTCCAGTGGCATGGAGAGCACGGGACCCACGTCTGGGCATACCCATCCCACTCGGGGTGACAAATGCAAAAACAACAATTGATGGACAGAATGCAGAACAATGTCGTACATTCACCCCAGTACAGAGATCTGGGCCTAAATCCATCGTTTTTTGCTCACCAAGCCATTCCAGTTTGGACCCAGCCATATGCAAATCAGTCTTGACCCTGCGCCCAATGGGAACAGTCCAGCCCGAACTGCCAGGCCAGGTCCTCCCTGGACTGGAAACAAGCATCCTAGGACCGGTTTCGGGCTTTCAGCCCTCATCAGCCAGATTAGCTTGACTCCAGTGGCATGGAGAGCACGGGACCCACGTCTGGGCATACCCATCCCACTCGGGGTGACAAATGCAAAAACAACAATTGATGGACAGAATGCAGAACAATGTCGTACATTCACCCCAGTACAGAGATCTGGGCCTAAATCCATCGTTTTTTGCTCATCATGCCATTCCAGTTTGGACCCAGCCATATGCAAATCAGTCTTGACCCTGCGCCCAATGGGAACAGTCCAGCCCGAACTGCCAGGCCAGGTCCTCCCTGGACTGGAAACAAGCATCCTAGGACCGGTTTCGGGTTTTCAGCCCTCATCAGCCAGATTAGCTTGACTCCAGTGGCATGGAGAGCACGGGACCCACGTCTCGGCATACCCATCCCACTCGGGGTGACAAATGCAAAAACAACAATTGATGGACAGAATGCAGAACAATGTCGTACATTCACCCCAGTACAGAGAACTGGGCCTAAATCCATCGTTTTTTTGCTCACCATGCCATTCCAGTTTGGACCCAGCCATATGCAAATCAGTCTTGACCCTGCGCCCAACGGGAACATTCCAGCTCGAACTGCCAGGCCAGGTCCTCCCTGGAGTGGAAACAAGCATCCTAGGACCGGTTTCGGGCTTTCAGCCCTCATCAGCCAGATTAGCTTGACTCCAGTGGCATGGAGAGCACAGGACCCACGTCTGGGCATACCCATCCCACTCGGGGTGACAAATGCAAAAACAACAATTGATGGACAGAATGCAGAACAATGTCGTACATTCACCCCAGTACAGAGATCTGGGCCTAAATCCATCGTTTTTTGCTCACCATGCCATTCCAGTTTGGACCCAGCCATATGCAAATCAGTCTTGACCCTGCGCCCAATGGGAACAGTCCATCCCGAACTGCCAGGCCAGGTCCTCCCTGGACTGGAAACAAGCATCCTAGGACCGGTTTCGGGCTTTCAGCCCTCATCAGCCAGATTAGCTTGACTCCAGTGGCATGGAGAGCACAGGACCCACGTCTGGGCATACCCATCCCACTCGGGGTGACAAATGCAAAAACAACAATTGATGGACAGAATGCAGAACAATGTCGTACATTCACCCAAGTACAGAGATCTGGGCCTAAATCCATCGTTTTTTGCTCACCATGCCATTCCAGTTTGGACCCAGCCATATGCAAATCAGTCTTGACCCTGCGCCCAATGGGAACAGTCTAGCCCGAACTGCCAGGCCAGGTCCTCCCTGGACTGGAAACAAGCATCCTAGGGACCGGTTTCGGGCTTTCAGCCCTCATCAGCCAGATTAGCTTGACTCCAGTGGCATGGAGAGCACGGGACCCACGTCTGGGCATACCCATCCCACTCGGGGTGACAAATGCAAAAACAACAATTGATGGACAGAATGCAGAACAATGTCATACATTCACCCCAGTACAGAGATCTGGGCCTAAATCCATCGTTTTTTGCTCACCATGCCATTACAGTTTGGACCCAGCCATATGCAAATCAGTCTTGACCCGGCGCCCAATGGGAACAGTCCAGCCCGAACTGCCAGGCCAGGTCCTCCCTGGACTGGAAACAAGCATCCTAGGACCAGTTTCGGGCTTTCAGCCCTCATCAGCCAGATTAGCTTGACTCCAGTGGCATGGAGAGCACGGGACCCACGTCTGGGCATACCCATCCCACTCGGGGTGACAAATGCAAAAACAACAATTGATGGACAGAATGCAGAACAATGTCGTACATTCACCCCAGTACAGAGATCTGGGCCTAAATCCATCGTTTTTTGCTCACCAAGCCATTCCAGTTTGGACCCAGCCATATGCAAATCAGTCTTGACCCTGCGCCCAATGGGAACAGTCCAGCCCGAACTGCCAGGCCAGGTCCTCCCTGGACTGGAAACAAGCATCCTAGGACCGGTTTCGGGCTTTCAGCCCTCATCAGCCAGATTAGCTTGACTCCAGTGGCATGGAGAGCACGGGACCCACGTCTGGGCATACCCATCCCACTCGGGGTGACAAATGCAAAAACAACAATTGATGGACAGAATGCAGAACAATGTCGTACATTCACCCCAGTACAGAGATCTGGGCCTAAATCCATCGTTTTTTTGCTCATCATGCCATTCCAGTTTGGACCCAGCCATATGCAAATCAGTCTTGACCCTGCGCCCAATGGGAACAGTCCAGCCCGAACTGCCAGGCCAGGTCCTCCCTGGACTGGAAACAAGCATCCTAGGACCGGTTTCGGGCTTTCAGCCCTCATCAGCCAGATTAGCTTGACTCCAGTGGCATGGAGAGCACGGGACCCACGTCTCGGCATACCCATCCCACTCGGGGTGACAAATGCAAAAACAACAATTGATGGACAGAATGCAGAACAATGTCGTACATTCACCCCAGTACAGAGAACTGGGCCTAAATCCATCGTTTTTGCTCACCATGCCATTCCAGTTTGGACCCAGCCATATGCAAATCAGTCTTGACCCTGCGCCCAATGGGAACAGTCCATCCAGGCCAGGTCCTCCCTGGACTGGAAACAAGCATCCTAGGACCGGTTTCGGGCTTTCAGCCCTCATCAGCCAGATTAGCTTGACTCCAGTGGCATGGAGAGCACGGGACCCACGTCTGGGCATACCCATCCCACTCGGGGTGACAAATGCAAAAACAACAATTGATGGACAGAATGCAGAACAATGTCGTACATTCACCCCAGTACAGAGATCTGGGCCTAAATCCATCGTTTTTTTGCTCACCATGCCATTCCAGTTTGGACCCAGCCATATGCAAATCAGTCTTGACCCTGCGCCCAATGGGAACAGTCCAGCCCGAACTGCCAGGCCAGGTCCTCCCTGGACTGGAAACAAGCATCCTAGGACCGGTTTCGGGCTTTCAGCCCTCATCAGCCAGATTAGCTTGACTCCAGTGGCATGGAGAGCACGGGACCCACGTCTGGGCATACCCATCCCACTCGGGTGACAAATGCAAAAACAACAATTGATGGACAGAATGCAGAACAATGTCGTACATTCACCCCAGTACAGAGATCTGGGGCTAAATCCATCGTTTTTTGCTCACCATGCCATTCCAGTTTGGACCCAGCCATATGCAAATCAGTCTTGACCCTGCGCCCAATGGGAACAGTCCAGCCCGAACTGCCAGGCCAGGTCCTCCCTGGACTGGAAACAAGCATCCTAGGACCGGTTTCGGCTTTCAGCCCTCATCAGCCAGATTAGCTTGACTCCAGTGGCATAGAGAGCACGGGACCCACGTCTGGGCATACCCATCCCACTCGGGGTGACAAATGCAAAAACAACAATTGATGGACAGAATGCAGAACAATGTCGTACATTCACCCCAGTACAGAGATCTGGGCCTAAATCCATCGTTTTTTGCTCACCAAGCCATTCCAGTTTGGACCCAGCCATATGCAAATCAGTCTTGACCCTGCGCCCAATGGGAACAGTCCAGCCCGAACTGCCAGGCCAGGTCCTCCCTGGACTGGAAACAAGCATCCTAGGACCGGTTTCGGGCTTTCAGCCCTCATCAGCCAGATTAGCTTGACTCCAGTGGCATGGAGAGCACGGGACCCACGTCTGGGCATACCCATCCCACTCGGGGTGACAAATGCAAAAACAACAATTGATGGACAGAATGCAGAACAATGTCGTACATTCACCCCAGTACAGAGATCTGGGCCTAAATCCATCGTTTTTTGCTCACCATGCGATTCCAGTTTGGACCCAGCCATATGCAAATCAGTCTTGACCCTGCGCCCAATGGGAACAGTCCAGCCCGAACTGCCAGGCCAGGTCCTCCCTGGACTGGAAACAAGCATCCTAGGACCGGTTTCGGGCTTTCAGCCCTCATCAGCCAGATTAGCTTGACTCCAGTGGCATGGAGAGCACGGGACCCACGTCTGGGCAAACCCATCCCACTCGGGGTGACAAATGCAAAAACAACAATTGATGGACAGAATGCAGAACAATGTCGTAAATTCACCCCAGTACAGAGATCTGGGCCTAAATCCATCGTTTTTTTGCTCACCATGCCATTCCAGTTTGGACCCATCCATATGCAAATCAGTCTTGACCCTGCGCCCAATGGGAACAGTCCATCCAGGCCAGGTCCTCCCTGGACTGGAAACAAGCATCCTAGGACTGGTTTCGGGCTTTCAGCCCTCATCAGCCAGATTAGCTTGACTCCAGTGGCATGGAGAGCACGGGACCCACGTCTGGGCATACCCATCCCACTCGGGGTGACAAATGCAAAAACAACAATTGATGGACAGAATGCAGAACAATGTCATACATTCACCCCAGTACAGAGATCTGGGCCTGAATCCATCGTTTTTTGCTCACCATGCCATTCCAGTTTGGACCCAGCCATATGCAAATCAGTCTTGACCCTGCGCCCAATGGGAACAGTCCAGCCCGAACTGCCAGGCCAGGTCCTCCCTGGACTGGAAACAAGCATCCTAGGACCGGTTTCGGGCTTTCAGCCCTCATCAGCCAGATTAGCTTGACTCCAGTGGCATGGAGAGCACGGGACCCACGTCTGGGCATACCCATCCCACTCGGGGTGACAAATGCAAAAACAACAATTGATGGACAGAATGCAGAACAATGTCGTACATTCACCCCAGTACAGAGATCTGGGCCTAAATCCATCGTTTTTGCTCACCATGCCATTCCAGTTTGGACCCAGCCATATGCAAATCAGTCTTGACCCTGCGCCCAATGGGAACAGTCCAGCCCGAACTGCCAGGCCAGGTCCTCCCTGGACTGGAAACAAGCATCCTAGGACCGGTTTCGGGCTTTCAGCCCTCATCAGCCAGATTAGCTTGACTCCAGTGGCATGGAGAGCACGGGACCCACGTCTGGGCATACCCATCCCACTCGGGGTGACAAATGCAAAAACAACAATTGATGGACAGAATGCAGAACAATGTCGTACATTCACCCCAGTACAGAGATCTGGGCCTAAATCCATCGTTTTTTTGCTCACCGAACCATTCCAGTTTGGACCCAGCCATATGCAAATCAGTCTTGACCCTGCGCCCAATGGGAACAGTCCAGCCCGAACTGCCAGGCCAGGTCCTCCCTGGACTGGAAACAAGCATCCTAGAACCGGTTTCGGGCTTTCAGCCCTCATCAGCCAGATTAGCTTGACTCCAGTGGCATGGAGAGCACGGGACCCACGTCTGGGCATACCCATCCCACTCGGGATGACAAATGCAAAAACAACAATTGATGGACAGAATGCAGAACAATGTCGTACATTCACCCCAGTACAGAGATCTGGGCCTAAATCCATCGTTTTTTTGCTCACCATGCCATTCCAGTTTGGACCCAGCCATATGCAAATCAGTCTTGACCCTGCGCCCAATGGGAACAGTCCAGCCCGAACTGCCAGGCCAGGTCCTCCCTGGACTGGAAACATGCATCCTAGGACCGGTTTCGGGCTTTCAGCCCTCATCAGCCAGATTAGCTTGACTCCAGTGGCATGGAGAGCACGGGACCCACGTCTGGGCATACCCATCCCACTCGGGGTGACAAATGCAAAAACAACAATTGATGGACAGAATGCAGAACAATGTCGTACATTCACCCCAGTACAGAGATCTGGGCCTAAATCGATCGTTTTTGCTCACCATGCCATTCCAGTTTGGACCCAGCCATATGCAAATCAGTCTTGACCCTGCGCCCAACGGGAACATTCCAGCTCGAACTGCCAGGCCAGGTCCTCCCTGGAGTGGAAACAAGCATCCTAGGACCGGTTTCGGGCTTTCAGCCCTCATCAGCCAGATTAGCTTGACTCCAGTGGCATGGAGAGCACAGGACCCACGTCTGGGCATACCCATCCCACTCGGGGTGACAAATGCAAAAACAACAATTGATGGACAGAATGCAGAACAATGTCGTACATTCACCCCAGTACAGAGATCTGGGCCTAAATCCATCGTTTTTTGCTCACCATGCCATTCCAGTTTGGACCCAGCCATATGCAAATCAGTCTTGACCCTGCGCCCAATGGGAACAGTCCATCCCGAACTGCCAGGCCAGGTCCTCCCTGGACTGGAAACAAGCATCCTAGGACCGGTTTCGGGCTTTCAGCCCTCATCAGCCAGATTAGCTTGACTCCAGTGGCATGGAGAGCACAGGACCCACGTCTGGGCATACCCATCCCACTCGGGGTGACAAATGCAAAAACAACAATTGATGGACAGAATGCAGAACAATGTCGTACATTCACCCCAGTACAGAGATCTGGGCCTAAATCCATCGTTTTTTTGCTCACCATGCCATTCCAGTTTGGACCCAGCCATATGCAAATCAGTCTTGACCCTGCGCCCAATGGGAACAGTCTAGCCCGAACTGCCAGGCCAGGTCCTCCCTGGACTGGAAACAAGCATCCTAGGACCGGTTTCGGGCTTTCAGCCCTCATCAGCCAGATTAGCTTGACTCCAGTGGCATGGCGAGCACGGGACCCACGTCTGGGCATACCCATCCCACTCGGGGTGACAAATGCAAAAACAACAATTGATGGACAGAATGCAGAACAATGTCATACATTCACCCCAGTACAGAGATCTGGGCCTAAATCCATCGTTTTTTGCTCACCATGCCATTACAGTTTGGACCCAGCCATATGCAAATCAGTCTTGACCCGGCGCCCAATGGGAACAGTCCAGCCCGAACTGCCAGGCCAGGTCCTCCCTGGACTGGAAACAAGCATCCTAGGACCAGTTTCGGGCTTTCAGCCCTCATCAGCCAGATTAGCTTGACTCCAGTGGCATGGAGAGCACGGGACCCACGTCTGGGCATACCCATCCCACTCGGGGTGACAAATGCAAAAACAACAATTGATGGACAGAATGCAGAACAATGTCGTACATTCACCCCAGTACAGAGATCTGGGCCTAAATCCATCGTTTTTTGCTCACCAAGCCATTCCAGTTTGGACCCAGCCATATGCAAATCAGTCTTGACCCTGCGCCCAATGGGAACAGTCCAGCCCGAACTGCCAGGCCAGGTCCTCCCTGGACTGGAAACAAGCATCCTAGGACCGGTTTCGGGCTTTCAGCCCTCATCAGCCAGATTAGCTTGACTCCAGTGGCATGGAGAGCACGGGACCCACGTCTGGGCATACCCATCCCACTCGGGTGACAAATGCAAAAACAACAATTGATGGACAGAATGCAGAACAATGTCGTACATTCACCCCAGTACAGAGATCTGGGCCTAAATCCATCGTTTTTGCTCACCATGCCATTCCAGTTTGGACCCAGCCATATGCAAATCAGTCTTGACCCTGCGCCCAATGGGAACAGTCCAGCCCGAACTGCCAGGCCAGGTCCTCCCTGGACTGGAAACAAGCATCCTAGGACCGGTTTCGGGCTTTCAGCCCTCATCAGCCAGATTAGCTTGACTCCAGTGGCATGGAGAGCACGGGACCCACGTCTCGGCATACCCATCCCACTCGGGGTGACAAATGCAAAAACAACAATTGATGGACAGAATGCAGAACAATGTCGTACATTCACCCCAGTACAGAGATCTGGGCCTAAATCCATCGTTTTTTTGCTCACCATGCCATTCCAGTTTGGACCCAGCCATATGCAAATCAGTCTTGACCCTGCGCCCAATGGGAACAGTCCAGCCCGAACTGCCAGGCCAGGTCCTCCCTGGACTGGAAACAAGCATCCTAGGACCGGTTTCGGGCTTTCAGCCCTCATCAGCCAGATTAGCTTGACTCCAGTGGCATGGAGAGCACGGGACCCACGTCTGGGCATACCCATCCCACTCGGGGTGACAAATGCAAAAACAACAATTGATGGACAGAATGCAGAACAATGTCGTACATTCACCCCAGTACAGAGATCTGGGCCTAAATCCATCGTTTTTTTGCTCACCATGCCATTCCAGTTTGGACCCAGCCATATGCAAATCAGTCTTGACCCTGCGCCCAATGGGAACAGTCCAGCCCGAACTGCCAGGCCAGGTCCTCCCTGGACTGGAAACAAGCATCCTAGGACCGGTTTCGGGCTTTCAGCCCTCATCAGCCAGATTAGCTTGACTCCAGTGGCATGGAGAGCACGGGACCCACGTCTGGGCATACCCATCCCACTCGGGGTGACAAATGCAAAAACAACAATTGATGGACAGAATGCAGAACAATGTCGTACATTCACCCCAGTACAGAGATCTGGGCCTAAATCCATCGTTTTTTGCTCACCATGCCATTCCAGTTTGGACCCAGCCATATGCAAATCAGTCTTGACCCTGCGCCCAATGGGAACAGTCCAGCCCGAACTGCCAGGCCAGGTCCTCCCTGGACTGGAAACAAGCATCCTAGGACCGGTTTCGGGCTTTCAGCCCTCATCAGCCAGATTAGCTTGACTCCAGTGGCATGGAGAGCACGGGACCCACGTCTGGGCATACCCATCCCACTCGGGGTGACAAATGCAAAAACAACAATTGATGGACAGAATGCAGAACAATGTCGTACATTCACCCCAGTACAGAGATCTGGGCCTAAATCCATCGTTTTTTGCTCACCATGCCATTCCAGTTTGGACCCAGCCATATGCAAATCAGTCTTGACCCTGCGCCCAATGGGAACAGTCCAGCCCGAACTGCCAGGCCAGGTCCTCCCTGGACTGGAAACAAGCATCCTAGGACCGGTTTCGGGCTTTCAGCCCTCATCAGCCAGATTAGCTTGACTCCAGTGGCATGGAGAGCACGGGACCCACGTCTGGGCATACCCATCCCACTCGGGGTGACAAATGCAAAAACAACAATTGATGGACAGAATGCAGAACAATGTCGTACATTCACCCCAGTACAGAGATCTGGGCCTAAATCCATCGTTTTTTTGCTCACCATGCCATTCCAGTTTGGACCCAGCCATATGCAAATCAGTCTTGACCCTGCGCCCAATGGGAACAGTCCAGCCCGAACTGCCAGGCCAGGTCCTCCCTGGACTGGAAACAAGCATCCTAGGACCGGTTTCGGGCTTTCAGCCCTCATCAGCCAGATTAGCTTGACTCCAGTGGCATGGAGAGCACGGGACCCACGTCTGGGCATACCCATCCCACTCGGGGTGACAAATGCAAAAACAACAATTGATGGACAGAATGCAGAACAATGTCGTACATTCACCCCAGTACAGAGATCTGGGCCTAAATCCATCGTTTTTTGCTCACCATGCCATTCCAGTTTGGACCCAGTCATATGCAAATCAGTCTTGACCCTGCGCCCAATGGGAACAGTCCATCCGAACTGCCAGGCCAGGTCCTCCCTGGACTGGAAACAAGCATCCTAGGACTGGTTTCGGGCTTTCAGCCCTCATCAGCCAGAATAGCTTGACTCCAGTGGCATGGAGAGCACGGGACCCACGTCTGGGCATACCCATCCCACTCGGGGTGACAAATGCAAAAACAACAATTGATGGACAGAATGCAGAACAATGTCGTACATTCACCCCAGTACAGAGATCTGGGCCTGAATCCATCGTTTTTGCTCACCATGCCATTCCAGTTTGGACCCAGCCATATGCAAATCAGTCTTGACCCTGCGCCCAATGGGAACAGTCCAGCCCGAACTGCCAGGCCAGGTCCTCCCTGGACTGGAAACAAGCATCCTAGGACCGGTTTCGGGCTTTCAGCCCTCATCAGCCAGATTAGCTTGACTCCAGTGGCATGGAGAGCACGGGACCCACGTCTGGGCATACCCATCCCACTCGGGGTGACAAATGCAAAAACAACAATTGATGGACAGAATGCAGAACAATGTCGTACATTCACCCCAGTACAGAGATCTGGGCCTAAATCCATCGTTTTTTTGCTCACCATGCCATTCCAGTTTGGACCCAGCCATATGCAAATCAGTCTTGACCCTGCGCCCAATGGGAACAGTCCAGCCCGAACTGCCAGGCCAGGTCCTCCCTGGACTGGAAACAAGCATCCTAGGACCGGTTTCGGGCTTTCAGCCCTCATCAGCCAGATTAGCTTGACTCCAGTGGCATGGAGAGCACGGGACCCACGTCTGGGCATACCCATCCCACTCGGGGTGACAAATGCAAAAACAACAATTGATGGACAGAATGCAGAACAATGTCGTACATTCACCCCAGTACAGAGATCTGGGCCTAAATCCATCGTTTTTGCTCACCAAACCATTCCAGTTTGGACCCAGCCATATGCAAATCAGTCTTGACCCTGCGCCCAATGGGAACAGTCCAGCCCGAACTGCCAGGCCAGGTCCTCCCTGGACTGGAAACAAGCATCCTAGAGACCGGTTTCGGGCTTTCAGCCCTCATCAGCCAGATTAGCTTGACTCCAGTGGCATGGAGAGCACGGGACCCACGTCTGGGCATACCCATCCCACTCGGGGTGACAAATGCAAAAACAACAATTGATGGACAGAATGCAGAACAATGTCGTACATTCACCCCAGTACAGAGATCTGGGCCTAAATCCATCGTTTTTTGCTCACCATGCCATTCCAGTTTGGACCCAGCCATATGCAAATCAGTCTTGACCCTGCGCCCAATGGGAACAGTCCAGCCCGAACTGCCAGGCCAGGTCCTCCCTGGACTGGAAACAAGCATCCTAGGACCGGTTTCGGGCTTTCAGCCCTCATCAGCCAGATTAGCTTGACTCCAGTGGCATGGAGAGCACGGGACCCACGTCTCGGCATACCCATCCCACTCGGGGTGACAAATGCAAAAACAACAATTGATGGACAGAATGCAGAACAATGTCGTACATTCACCCCAGTACAGAGAACTGGGCCTAAATCCATCGTTTTTTTGCTCACCATGCCATTCCAGTTTGGACCCAGCCATATGCAAATCAGTCTTGACCCTGCGCCCAATGGGAACAGTCCATCCAGGCCAGGTCCTCCCTGGACTGGAAACAAGCATCCTAGGACCGGTTTCGGGCTTTCAGCCCTCATCAGCCAGATTAGCTTGACTCCAGTGGCATGGAGAGCACGGGACCCACGTCTGGGCATACCCATCCCACTCGGGGTGACAAATGCAAAAACAACAATTGATGGACAGAATGCAGAACAATGTCGTACATTCACCCCAGTACAGAGATCTGGGCCTAAATCCATCGTTTTTTGCTCACCATGCCATTCCAGTTTGGACCCAGCCATATGCAAATCAGTCTTGACCCTGCGCCCAATGGGAACAGTCCAGCCCGAACTGCCAGGCCAGGTCCTCCCTGGACTGGAAACAAGCATCCTAGGACCGGTTTCGGGCTTTCAGCCCTCATCAGCCAGATTAGCATGACTCCAGTGGCATGGAGAGCACGGGACCCACGTCTGGGCATACCCATCCCACTCGGGGTGACAAATGCAAAAACAACAATTGATGGACAGAATGCAGAACAATGTCGTACATTCACCCCAGTACAGAGATCTGGGGCTAAATCCATCGTTTTTGCTCACCATGTCATTCCAGTTTGGACCCAGCCATATGCAAATCAGTCTTGACCCTGCGCCCAATGGGAACAGTCCAGCCCGAACTGCCAGGCCAGGTCCTCCCTGGACTGGAAACAAGCATCCTAGGACCGGTTTCGGGCTTTCAGCCCTCATCAGCCAGATTAGCTTGACTCCAGTGGCATAGAGAGCACGGGACCCACGTCTGGGCATACCCATCCCACTCGGGGTGACAAATGCAAAAACAACAATTGATGGACAGAATGCAGAACAATGTCGTACATTCACCCCAGTACAGAGATCTGGGCCTAAATCCATCGTTTTTGCTCACCAAGCCATTCCAGTTTGGACCCAGCCATATGCAAATCAGTCTTGACCCTGCGCCCAATGGGAACAGTCCAGCCCGAACTGCCAGGCCAGGTCCTCCCTGGACTGGAAACAAGCATCCTAGGACCGGTTTCGGGCTTTCAGCCCTCATCAGCCAGATTAGCTTGACTCCAGTGGCATGGAGAGCACGGGACCCACGTCTGGGCATACCCATCCCACTCGGGGTGACAAATGCAAAAACAACAATTGATGGACAGAATGCAGAACAATGTCGTACATTCACCCCAGTACAGAGATCTGGGCCTAAATCCATCGTTTTTTGCTCACCATGCGATTCCAGTTTGGACCCAGCCATATGCAAATCAGTCTTGACCCTGCGCCCAATGGGAACAGTCCAGCCCGAACTGCCAGGCCAGGTCCTCCCTGGACTGGAAACAAGCATCCTAGGACCGGTTTCGGGCTTTCAGCCCTCATCAGCCAGATTAGCTTGACTCCAGTGGCATGGAGAGCACGGGACCCACGTCTGGGCAAACCCATCCCACTCGGGGTGACAAATGCAAAAACAACAATTGATGGACAGAATGCAGAACAATGTCGTACATTCACCCCAGTACAGAGATCTGGGCCTAAATCCATCGTTTTTTTGCTCACCATGCCATTCCAGTTTGGACCCAGTTATATGCAAATCAGTCTTGACCCTGCGCCCAATGGGAACAGTCCATCCAGGCCAGGTCCTCCCTGGACTGGAAACAAGCATCCTAGGACTGGTTTCGGGCTTTCAGCCCTCATCAGCCAGAATAGCTTGACTCCAGTGGCATGGAGAGCACGGGACCCACGTCTGGGCATACCCATCCCACTCGGGGTGACAAATGCAAAAACAACAATTGATGGACAGAATGCAGAACAATGTCATACATTCACCCCAGTACAGAGATCTGGGCCTGAATCCATCGTTTTTGCTCACCATGCCATTCCAGTTTGGACCCAGCCATATGCAAATCAGTCTTGACCCTGCGCCCAATGGGAACAGTCCAGCCCGAACTGCCAGGCCAGGTCCTCCCTGGACTGGAAACAAGCATCCTAGGACCGGTTTCGGGCTTTCAGCCCTCATCAGCCAGATTAGCTTGACTCCAGTGGCATGGAGAGCACGGGACCCACGTCTGGGCATACCCATCCCACTCGGGGTGACAAATGCAAAAACAACAATTGATGGACAGAATGCAGAACAATGTCGTACATTCACCCCAGTACAGAGATCTGGGCCTAAATCCATCGTTTTTTTGCTCACCATGCCATTCCAGTTTGGACCCAGCCATATGCAAATCAGTCTTGACCCTGCGCCCAATGGGAACAGTCCAGCCCGAACTGCCAGGCCAGGTCCTCCCTGGACTGGAAACAAGCATCCTAGGACCGGTTTCGGGCTTTCAGCCCTCATCAGCCAGATTAGCTTGACTCCAGTGGCATGGAGAGCACGGGACACACGTCTGGGCATACCCATCCCACTCGGGGTGACAAATGCAAAAACAACAATTGATGGACAGAATGCAGAACAATGTCGTACATTCACCCCAGTACAGAGATCTGGGCCTAAATCCATCGTTTTTTTGCTCACCAAACCATTCCAGTTTGGACCCAGCCATATGCAAATCAGTCTTGACCCTGCGCCCAATGGGAACAGTCCAGCCCGAACTGCCAGGCCAGGTCCTCCCTGGACTGGAAACAAGCATCCTAGAACCGGTTTCGGGCTTTCAGCCCTCATCAGCCAGATTAGCTTGACTCCAGTGGCATGGAGAGCACGGGACCCACGTCTGGGCATACCCATCCCACTCGGGGTGACAAATGCAAAAACAACAATTGATGGACAGAATGCAGAACAATGTCGTACATTCACCCCAGTACAGAGATCTGGGCCTAAATCCATCGTTTTTGCTCACCATGCCATTCCAGTTTGGACCCAGCCATATGCAAATCAGTCTTGACCCTGCGCCCAATGGGAACAGTCCAGCCCGAACTGCCAGGCCAGGTCCTCCCTGGACTGGAAACATGCATCCTAGGACCGGTTTCGGGCTTTCAGCCCTCATCAGCCAGATTAGCTTGACTCCAGTGGCATGGAGAGCACGGGACCCACGTCTGGGCATACCCATCCCACTCGGGGTGACAAATGCAAAAACAACAATTGATGGACAGAATGCAGAACAATGTCGTACATTCACCCCAGTACAGAGATCTGGGCCTAAATCCATCGTTTTTTTGCTCACCATGCCATTCCAGTTTGGACCCAGCCATATGCAAATCAGTCTTGACCCTGCGCCCAATGGGAACAGTCCATCCAGGCCAGGTCCTCCCTGGACTGGAAACAAGCATCCTAGGACTGGTTTCGGGCTTTCAGCCCTCATCAGCCAGATTAGCTTGACTCCAGTGGCATGGAGAGCACGGGACCCACGTCTGGGCATACCCATCCCACTCGGGGTGACAAATGCAAAAACAACAATTGATGGACAGAATGCAGAACAATGTCGTACATTCACCCCAGTACAGAGATCTGGGCCTAAATCCATCGTTTTTTGCTCACCATGCCATTCCAGTTTGGACCCAGCCATATGCAAATCAGTCTTGACCCTGCGCCCAATGGGAACAGTCCAGCCCGAACTGCCAGGCCAGGTCCTCCCTGGACTGGAAACAAGCATCCTAGGACCGGTTTCGGGCTTTCAGCCCTCATCAGCCAGATTAGCTTGACTCCAGTGGCATGGAGAGCACGGGACCCACGTCTGGGCATACCCATCCCACTCGGGGTGACAAATGCAAAAACAACAATTGATGGACAGAATGCAGAACAATGTCGTACATTCACCCCAGTACAGAGATCTGGGCCTAAATCCATCGTTTTTGCTCACCATGCCATTCCAGTTTGGACCCAGCCATATGCAAATCAGTCTTGACCCTGCGCCCAATGGGAACAGTCCAGCCCGAACTGCCAGGCCAGGTCCTCCCTGGACTGGAAACAAGCATCCTAGGACCGGTTTCGGGCTTTCAGCCCTCATCAGCCAGATTAGCTTGACTCCAGTGGCATGGAGAGCACGGGACCCACGTCTGGGCATACCCATCCCACTAGGGGTGACAAATGCAAAAACAACAATTGATGGACAGAATGCAGAACAATGTCGTACATTCACCCCAGTACATGATGGATTAAACCCAGATCAGTTGACTGGGGGTGAGTGTTTGATTAGTTCAAGAGCTCCGTCCATCATCCCCTTTGGTATCGCTTTGTTCGCCCTAAGTTGGCAGGGTATGCCCAGACGTGGGTCCCTTGCTCACTTTGCCACTGGATTCAAGCTAGCCTGGCTGATGACGGCTGAATAGCCAGAAACTGGTCCCAGGATGCTTGTTTCCGGTCCAGGAAGACATGGCTTGGCAGTTCGAGCTGGACTGTTCCCATGAGGCACAGGGTCAGACTGATTTGCATATGGCCATGTCTGAACTGGGGTGGTGGAGTGAGCCAAAGAATGATGATGGATTAAACCCAGATCAGTTGACTGGGGGTGAGTGTTTGATTAGCTCAAGCGCTCCGTCCATCATCCCCTTTGGTATCACCTCTCTGAGCGGCACAGTCACATCTGACTATCCCGTACCCAATGGGAATAGCATTTAGAATATTGAGAGCCGAAGTGTCGGTGAGTCAAGTTTCCATTAAAAATAACACGTCTGGTGTCTGTTCAGAGAGGAGATCAAAGATCTCCATCTTGTGTTTAGGCAGTGAGCGGCAATTTATTGCCAAGAAATGCAACACATGTGCTGCCAGCCAACTTACTTCTTCAGTTGAAAGCCCTGTGAGCTGTCCCTTCAAACTGAAATGACACTTACTACAATCGGTGAGAGCCTTTGGAAATATCCATAACATGGCGGCACTCCTTTGTTATTGGCGAAGCTTATCATATCATATTTCCTGTGCAGGCCCATTGTCGTGTTTCCCTATGTTAGCATGAGCATGTTGCAGACTGTTCTCTGCTTTGCGCATGTTACTATACAAACGTATTTTGCTTTGTGCCACACTGTACTTTCACACAGAACCTGCCATTGTTTTTGCGTTCTGCTCTTTCCTGAGATTTAGTCTGTACACAATAGACAAGGCCGAACAACAATCCCCTTTGTTATTTTGTTCTGGCCAGGCCTCAGCACATAGACAAAACACACAAATGCAGCTGTTGTTTGGGAACACATACTTCTGCCATATAGGTATGCACGAATAGGTAACAACACACTTGGAGATGGATCTTTCTAGGGAAGAGTTCGTGACAGCAACTGAGATGTGAAACTTTCATCTGTGTGTGCTAAGGTACGGTGTCTGCTGCCAACACCCTGAGATCTTCTGATATACAATCAATTTGCTTCTGTAGAAGGGGAGGTGGTTAGGTTATTCTGTTGTATACAATGACAGCTCCTTTAATGACAGCTCCTTTTATGATTTATGGACTACTTACTATGCTGAACGTTTTTGTGTTAGGCATTTTCTTACTTATTGTGCCACGTACTAGAGCACAATAGTTAAAATAAACATTTTAAACTTTCCTCGTGGCTCTGTCAGCTCTTATTGTGGACTTGTACGAGTGTGAGAGCGAAAGGGTATGTACTGTAACCGCGATTCCTGAGAGGGTCGGGATTGTTGTGTTCTGAGGTGTTTAATCACTTGTTCCTCTGTGAGTGAGTAGGAGGGCAAGTGAGACACTATTGCTAGCTCTGTCCCGGGCTCATGGGTACTCTGGTGGTAGAATGACTCAGTCCCTGCCTACTAAGGTCCTAAGACCCCAAGCATAGTTCTGTGACTCCACAGATTCCCTGCAACAATCACTCGAGTACCACCTGGGGTGGGGGCCCGGACGGGTAGGAGTCCAGGTTCCTGTTCCCGTCCAGGCGTGGATAGGTGCAGAGGGTTTGCCTTTGGCGCACCTTCGGCGCGTCCGTGCATCAGCCATCTCTAAATAGCCCACCTTCTAAAGGGCGAGATTGAAAGGTTATCCCCATTCAGGAGAAAAGTGGGCGCGACAAAGCAAAACAAACCTGAGCCTAGCAACCCCGCTCCAATCAAAAAGGCTTCCCTTCTTAAAGGGAGATACTGGTGAAAACAAAGTAATTAAAATAACTCAAATTAAAAGACAAAACAAACTCATAGAAGCATATAACAACAGAAGGGAGCCAGGCACCTTCTCATACCATATGGCGCTACAAGGAAACCAAATAGTGTGCCAAAACACACACAGCAGTCGTTTGGCTTGTAGGCTCCTATCAGCCTTCCATCCAGCACGTCCGCATATCGGCTATCCGTAAATAGCCAGCCTTGTAAAGGGCGAGATTGAAAGGTAATCCCTGGATGGGAGAAAAGTGGGCAGGACAAAGCAAAACAAACCCAGAGCCCAGCAACCCCGCGCCAGTCAAGAAGGCTTCTCTTCTTAAGTGGGGATACTGGCAAAATCAAAGTAATTAAAATAAGAACTCAAATTAAAATGCAAAAAAACTCATAGAAGCATATAAAAACAGAAGGGAGCCAGGCACCTCCCTGCACCAATAGAATAGTAAATCTGCCCCACAGTCAATGTCCAGCACTTTCCCTGAGCTGGCACAGGATGAAGTTAGAATAGTAAGTCTTGCCCCCAGTCACTGTCCAGCATCTTCCCCGAGTTGGCACAGTGTGGAGATTAAAATAGTGAATCTGCCCCCCAGTCACTGTCCAGCACCTTCCCCCAGTTGGGACATGGTGGAGTTAGAATAGTAAATCTGTACTCTCTCTGACTTGGCACAGGGCAGAGTTGGAATAGTAAATTTGCATTCTCAGTTAATGTCCATTTTTTTATCGACTTGGTAATAATATAAAAAATGTAGTTATAATTTAACTTACCTTTTGCTGCAAATTTGGGATGGTTGTCAAATCGAACCACAATCTGATATTCTTATTTCAGTAGAAAAAGTGTCTGAAAGTGGTAAATATTGATATGTAATTTCTATTACTTTTAAATACTTCTTAGGTTTGTTAACATCTATTTGCTTTTACTGATACTTACTTTGAGAGTTAGATGGCAGTCTTTTGGGAACACTTTGACTCACAGTCTCCCCTTTCAGCAGTTCATGTGGTCACCTCAGAGTCTGTGTACCACTGATAACAAAATGGTGGACGCCCATTTTTATAACTTTTTTAGTGGTTTACCACAATTTTTGAAAAAATAACAGTTGTAATCCTTGTTTTAATTGTATATAAATGTATGACTAAAAGTATGTTTTTTATTGCCAGTGTATTGTATCATGCTTTTGACTTTCTTCAGTATATATGTCTGCCATCTTGGTTGGGGACAGAGTTGAGTCATGCATGGCTCTGCAAAACTACCCTTGAATGGCTTTATAGATAATATTGTTTTATTTGAGTTGGTTTACATTGTCCAGCGTTGTCCTGTGCAATGAAATAGTAATACTTTTGTACTTGTATTATGCAAGTACATTTGTAAGGTTCGTTTATTGTTTGCAGCACTATAAACATTAGGGACTTTTCCACTTAAATAATTGGTGTAATTTTATTTTTAATTTTATTAATTAAAAATGGTTTCAAGTTTTTAAAAAAATTAAAAATATATTTTTATTAAAAATGTAAATGCGTTGAACATCCATGCGTGATAAAGGTATGCATGGTAAATGTATTTGTGGTAAAGATAATTCCAATGTTATTGTGTAGTAAAGGCATGTGTGGTAAAGACTTAAGCATGGGAAAGGTATGCATGGTAAAGACTGCATGGTAAAGACGTGTGTTAAAGGCATGGTTGTAATATCGTACAACCTAAGTTGAGCATGTCAAACACTGTTCCCAGATCTTGGCGAGATATAAAATTCAATTTAATGACATTTAACAATATTCCATTCCAATTGTGGAGACCTAATGTTTTAAAGTTTGCCTGACTGGGGATACGACAGCCGTAATACGGCGTTTTGCGCCGGCAATAGAGGGGCATATCATAGCCCTCGTCGCCATACGTAAATGTCAAGACCTGCATATGAACCTTTGTATCTTACAAGCCTACGCCAAATATATGAAGTAGGAGACACATATATTGCAGCGACAGAGCATTTAATTATTGGAAGGATACATGCTGAACTTACCCTTCCGTTAGCTATTTTTTTCTATCGACTATTTGATTGACTGGAGATTGACGCAAAACACATGGTCCCCCATTACCTCTACGCAAATATACGGGTTTTTTTCATATATGGGAGAATTCTCAATTATTTGGACCAACGTTTTTTGGACTTATAAGCCTTGAAGAAGTTACAATCGTAACGAAACACGTGTCGGCTGTTTCCATCGTTGACAACAGAGAGGCTATATGAATAGGACCTCCGTGGGACAACTAGCGAAAGCAACACTTGTAGCATCATATTCTTTGTTTTTGGATTGCACTTTAAAACATTAGGTCTCCACAATTGGAATGGAATATTGTTAAATGTCATTAAATTGAATTTTGTATACATTTATTTGTTGGATTACTTGCCTGTGAGTTGTCACAGTGTTCAATCATAAACTGGCCACACTATTTAAAATAGTGACGTAAAAACTTGAGGAGTGCCGAGGTAAATTTGTTTTGTTAAGATTAGCACGGGAGGTCTTTGATACCTCTGTGTGGTGACATCCGTGGTAGTGGGGTGTTGTATGTTACCTTGAGTGGCACCAATACTAGTACTTGACCACAGAAAAGTTTACAAAATATACTGTCTGATAATTGATGTGCTACCCTGTATACCACCGCTACCATTTCCTGTGTTTTGCTATCTTGGTGAGATATGGCGAAAAGAGCCACCTACGCGGCACCTCTTTCAGCAGGCGATGTAGGCAATGGATGTTGAGAGAGGTGGAAGATCACCTCCATATACCGCACTTTCTCAGCTCGGCCTGAGAATGGACCCTGACCTTGTGGCCCGCCATCACCACAAATAAAACCGCTGCTACCATGACGTCTATCCACTAGGTGGCCCCTACCCACACCATGCTTTCCTCAAAGAATTCCTACTTATCAGTGAAGCTCTAAAACTGCCTACATCTACTCAGCCACATTCCTTGACACCTGGAAACACACCACTGTCACTCCCCTGCTCAAGAAGCCATCCACTGACCCAGCCATGCTTGCCAACTACAGACCAATCGCTCGCCTACCATACCCTGCCAAAGTCTTAGGGAAGCTAATCAACAGACGCCTTCCTGCCCAGCTCAGCAACCACCAGCTCCTCAACACCATGCAGGACAGCTTTGGGCCCAGCCATAGTACAGAAACAGCACGCATCGCACCCACAAACAACATCTGCATGATCCTGGACAGAGGAAATATGGCGGTCCTCATCCTCCTGAACCTCTCTGCAGTATTTGACACATTCTCACACCCCATTCTCATCAGATGCCTATATGAGACTGGCATCCAAGGACCCTGTCCCCACCAGATCTGCTTCTTTCTGATGGATAGAACACAAGCTGTCAGCCTGGTACCTTACTCTTTGGAAGCCTGCAAACTCATCTGTAGAATGCCTCAAGGTGTGGCCCTCAACACTACCCTCTTCAACGCATACATGATCCCTCTGGCCAATGTCATCCGAACACACAACATCAACATCCGCTCCTACGCCAACAACACACACCTCGAACTCTCCCTCCTGTACAAGACTACCAACACAAGAAACAAGTTCACCGCCTGCAACCATAGTCACCATCTGGATAAAATCCAGCAGTCTCAAGCTCAACACAGACAAGACAGAAATAGTGGTCTTCGGAAAGAACACCTCATCATTGGACTCCAACGGGTGGCCGGCCAAGCTTGGTTCCACAACCATAGCCTGCACCAACGCCAGGAACCTCGTGATCATCATTGACAGAAAACCAGACATGACAGCTGAAGTCAAAATCATCACAGCATTGTGTTTCCACACCCTGAAAATGATGAGGAAGATCTTCAAATTACTTCCAAGTAACACCAGAAAAACTGTCAATCATGCCGCATCACCAGCAAGTTGGACTATGGGAACACCCACTACGATAGAATCACTAAGCAACTCATTGGAAGACTGCATACCATCTAGAACTTGGCAGCTAGTCTTATTCTCAACCTCCCATGCAGAACTAATCACACCACACCTCTAGGAGCTCCACTGGCTTCCGATGCACAAACAAGCTCAGTTCCAACTCCTCACTCACACATTCAAGGCACTAAGGAGCTAAGACACCGCCTACCTGTACAGTCACATTTACTTCCACAAACCACTTAGACACCTCGTTCTGCCAGACTACTACTCACAGACATCCCACACATACACAGAGGCCAGGCCTTCTCGAACCTTAAATCCAAAGTGTGGAACGACCTTCCACTGCACATCAGAGCCTCCTCTTCTCATGTAGATTCCCGCAAGAAGCTGAAGACCTTGCTTTTCGATCAACCCCCCTGCCCTAGGCATGGCTAGGGACACACAAATACACATAACATAATATAACATAACAGAACAAAAAGTAGGGGTGAATACAGATTGTATTTCTTGTGTGAAAATAAAGATGCACACAGATTTATATCAGTCTGTGGTGTAAAAGTGCTAAGGTAAGTTGTTTATAAATACTTAGAATGGGGACTCAGGTTGCTTGTGATGATTAGCATAAAATTACTCAAGTTAGAGTGGCTCCTGTGATACCCGATTTGGGAGTAGAAAGGTGTAAAATGTCTGCAGACTGCTCTGCTGCACCCCTACTGCCACTTCTGCCACCGTGCAGCAATACAGTACTCACACACACAGTCACACAAGCATGCACACACACACACACACTGCATGTGAGTGTGGGGCACCACCAATTCCGCCCAAAACACACATGTTCAATCTGTGGTTTTGAGATGGGTGTATTCAGGCATCAATTTACAAAACAGGTAGTTTGCCAGTCCTAAGGATGAGGGGAGGTATTTCCATGAGCACTGACGTCAGCTTAGCTTAGCCACCTCCCCATCTTCCGCCACTCATATAGAGAGTTAGCAACAAAGGAAAGAGTAGGGACCCTGTTAGGACAATGGCAGTGCAGCAGTCATTGAGACACGCACCTCTCTTTGCCATCATCTCATCCTCATTGTGATCGCTGAGTAGTTCCGCCTGCCCAGTTACTGGTCCAGCCTTACTGATTTGTAATTAGAAATGAGGGAGTATTGGATAGTATTTAAGACTTTTTTTATTATTATTTTTATTGATTATACCATGGCACAGACATAGCACATATTCAAAATGAGATGAAACAACCAAACACCCCAGTTGCTGCAGCATACAACTCTGTATGATATGGCAAGTGACAGTTTGATATTAATTAGTCAATACTCAGTTCCATAGGCACTGTAAGTCCATTCTTGGATCCGTAGGCATCCAGAATCCCGGGGACTTACCACCCCCCAGGTTGCTTGCGGCCACCAGCTTCATTTCCCTCTGACATTTTGTCAGCGCCATGGCGACGTGAGCTCTAGGGCCCGCGGCAGCCAAACTGCGCAGACTGCTGTGGTTTGCCTCCTATCCCAGCTGCACTAGTCAGTCTAGTTGTGGCAAATTGCATTATGCGCTCTCTGCGCTTTGGTGGCTGCGTTGTCCTGTGTGCTGAGGAGCATGTACTGGTGTTCAGACACGCTTGCACCGTCATTATTACTGAACCATGCCTTCAGTCACGGCTTGCATGACTCGTGGGTGGGGGGGCGGGTGGGGGGTCATGCGGGGGTTCGCGTGGGTGGGGGAGGAATTTAAAAATAAATAAAAAGAAACTTTACTTAACGGGTCCTGCGCCGC
Source organism: Calotriton arnoldi (assembly GCA_963921515.1). NCBI lineage: Eukaryota > Metazoa > Chordata > Amphibia > Caudata > Salamandridae > Calotriton > Calotriton arnoldi. The sequence continues at coordinate 2,865,908 of CAWUFW010000509.1, forward strand.
CCCCGCTCATGGCCGGGTCCCGCGTCACGAAGCAAGCATCCTCCCTCCCCTCTCTAAGCCAATCACAACGCTGCAATGGCAGCGTTGTGATTGGTGCGGACGGCGCCTGTTGGGAGGCCATTTTCTCTATGTAGGCTGCATGCAGCCTACATAGAGAAAATCCAGAGTGCGCGTGACTGGTTTAGACCAAACAATCAGGACACTCAGAGTGGACAAGCCACTTCTCCCCGACCCACCCGCCCCCAAACAGGCGTACCATTCTGCTTTCTCGCAGCTCGAGAAGCAGAAACATAAATGGTATTTAAAATACCATTTTATGTTTCTGCTTCTCGCGCTGCGAGAAAGCAGTGGGGCGACACTCCTCCGCCCTAATGGAGGAGCCACCCCTGCATGCCTTTATATCCCTTCTTTGCAGGGTACATCTCGAAGAAACTACATCTTCCAGCTGCCTTGGAGGGCAGGCATCTAGGGTGTGCACTGGGTGCGGTCTAGCCCTAGATAGACGGCCCTGCCCAACATACGATGCTCACTATTTTGCAGGCTTTGTAGGGACTGGAGAAGGAGCTCCGACTTCCCCCGTAAACAAGGCTGTTCTTGGGCGGGCCTGTATGTTTGATCTCAGAACCTTTGAGCTCTAAGGCCGTTGTGCTCCTGATTGGTGGCACATTTGGTAGTTGTTTAACCTCGGGGCCTTGCTGTTTATTTTTTCGCTGGCTGAATTCTGATTCACATAACAAAAAGCACATTCAGTTTTTGGTTAATTGGCAGACACTTCCCTGAAAGGCAGTAAGAGATTCATTATCTACTATAAAAATCCTGTAGATGCAGTCAGTGATTAATAAGTGTTGACAGTATGCACGTGTGAATGGTTATGTGTGATGCATTTCGTATGAGCAGCATCATAATGAACTCAACAGCGTAGCCTCGGTATCTTCTATACAAGCGCAGACAATTGGAAGTACCTGGTATTGTTTTGTTGTGGGCTAATCTTTTCCTTATAGGTCTCCTTCTCCGCTGGTCCCTTCCCACACCCTCCACCCTGCCTGGCCACTCTAATTCTCGGTGCTATAACAGCATACCAAGTTAGAGCTGCCTGGAGGTGGGTCATTGAGGGCATTGTGCAGATCCCGATGAAGATGGCCACCTTGACAGATTTCCGCTATAGGGGCACTTTCCCTCATCCTTCCATCACCTCTGACCTGGGTCCCATATATTAGCAAATTTCCGGGGACAGCCCCTAGCCCAGTATATCAGTCCTCTGCCTGCTTGCACCATTCCATATTACCAAATCTCAAAGTCGGGATCTGGGAGCACCCCAATATTAAATCACATCCTGTCACGCAACCGCCACTGCTGTTACACAGGAGGAGTGTGTATCTGTCCAGGGTTACCTCCCCCATACACCTAGGAGGGTAAGTCGGGGGTGAGTTCCAAGGCTTCCCCCAGCACTCCAGAAAGCTTCAGTTGCACCTGTTTAAAAACACTCAAACGTTTGGACAGTCCCATAGTGTATGAACTAATGTTCTCCTTTGGCTGCATCCCCTTAGGCAGTGGTCAGTGTTGCTACACCCCAGGGCATGGAGCCTGGTGCGTGTAAAGTAAGCTTGGTGCAGCTGCTTTAGTTGTATAAGCCAGAACACTGCCCGGATGGCAAACTCCCCCAAGTAACTGCAGGCCACCCCCACTTGTCATCTTCCATCCTGCCCAAGTCTCCCTCCCATTTCTCCCTTAACTTCTGGAATGGGGACTATTACACAGGAGTGTGGAATACACCTGGGATATGGCATGTCTGTGGCGTGGGTCTCCCAGTGCCTGATACTTCAGCGGGCTCTCACCCTCCTGATCGTGCTGGCAGGGGTCTGTTGGCTCAGTATGGACCTAATCAGCAGGTAGAGCAGAAACGGACCCCCGGCATGTCTTTTGACTCTGCAAGTCTGGGAACCCCAGTAACCCCATGTGCCCTCGGAGGTCACCCACCTTGAAGATCCCTATCCTGTCCCAATGTAGGTGACCTGATACCCCCCCTTGTTGGGCTTGGCCCTGTTTGCAGGGTCATCCCAGAACTTTTTGCCTTCCTCCTGATATTTTTTCTGACCTGCCATTGGTGGTTTTAGGACTCTGGGCACTTATCACTGCTGTTCAGTGTTAAAGTGCATGTGCTCTCTATGGTAAACGTGGTATGATTGGTCTACACCTGTTTGGCGTATTTAATTTACCTATCAGTCCCTTGTAAAGCGGTATCTCATATACCCAGGGCCAGTAAATTAAATGCTACTGGTGGGCTTGCAGTGCTGCTTGCGCCACCCACCAAAGTAGCCTTTCAAACCTGTCTCAGGCCTCTGCCATTGCAGGGCCTGCGCGCGCAGTTTACTGCCGCTGTGCTAAGCGCAGTCCTAGCCAGTAGTTACTGGTTATCCTTACTGTAATGTGTTTTTACAGTGGCCCAATTGGCCAAAGTGATTTGTGTAATATGTGATGTTATGACAGTGCCCCGATTGGCCCGGTGGAGTATATAATCCCTGTAAAGCCATACCAAGTGCCAGGTGGCACAGTGTATATATGTGATTACGTTCTAATGTGTTTTATGGATAATACAAAGGCAATTGTTTTATATAACCTTGTGTGGAGTTTCTTTTGTGGTGTGCCTAGTGTGTCACTGCTGTGTGAGTGTGTTGCGCAAACACTTTACACATTGCCTCTGGGATAAGCCTGACTGCTCTGCCAAGCTACCAAGGGGGTGAGCAGGGGTTATTTTTGGTGTGTACCTCCCTTGCCCTGACTAGAGTGGTGGTTTCTGCCTGGCTTTGGCGCATGCCCTAGCCAACCAGAAATCCAATTTCTAACACCCCTGAAGCCCTGTCAGCATTCTTGAGTGTCACAATGTCGTCTCCAGCATCAGTCGACCAGCCCAACGCAGCCTCTGCGTCACCCTTCTCCTGGTCCTTCTCACTGAATCAATCAGCTCCAGGAGGGCCATCAAATTCCCTGTGTCATAAAGCTATTGTGTGAAACTTTCATGCACCATTGCCCCCTGATCTGCCATCAGGGCTGGTGCTCCCTGATCTGCAAAGGACCAGTCATCAACTATCAGGAGGCAGGCCGCCCAATAGTACAGCTTTAGGTCTGGCAGGGCGATTACCCCTGTCCATCGGTCACCTCGCCAAAGTTCTGAGAGCGATCCCCAGGGCACCCCATCCCATAGAAGTGTCCTAACCTCTGCCTTGACTGCCCGGAAGAATCTGTCAGGGACCTCAATTAACAAATTCTGCAGCACATAGAGGAATTTTGGGAGATGGATCATCTTGTTCAGAGCCGCCCTGCCCAGGAATCCGGGGGAAGGGCCATCACCAGCATTCCACATATCTGTGGAGGTTCCGCAGGATGTGTCCCACATTATTTTTGTAGAACAGTTTTGGATCTGTGGCCACTTATATTACCAGGTAGGTGAAGCCAACATCGGTCCACACCAGCGGCTCAGGCCACACACTCTGCGGCATCCACCAAGACAGCAGAAATATTATAGATTCTGACCAATTAATGGTTAGTCCCTTGAATTAACCAAATATTCGCAGGATCTACAGAACCCTTAGTAAGGACTGATCTGGGTCGGCAAGATACAGCAAGACATCGTCGGCATAGAGCGAGACCACATCATCCCAGTCCCAGTCCCAGCGGAGGCCCTGCAGTAGCGAGACCTGCCAGAACCAACTCGCCAGTGGTGCCATGTCAAAGTCTTCCGACAGCATCCTGTTCACCCTCGCAGATGGTTTAGAGGTAATAGAGAAGCCGCATCCATGCCCTGTACATTGGGCCAAAGCCCATACGCTCCAAAAGGGTGATCAAGTAAGGCCATTCCAGTAAATCACATGCCTTCTTGTCGTCCAAAGTAAGGAGTATCGCTGGCTCCTGCACCCAAAACTTCCTAGCAAAACAGCCAAAGAGCCACCAAAGATTATGACATGTGGACCTATGAGGCATAAAGCCCGATTGGTCTGGGGCTACCACACTGTCGATCACATGCAGGAGGCAGTTCACTAAGACTTTTGCAAGCACTTTTGTTTCCACATTCAAGAGGGAAATTGGTCTGTATAAGGCACAATCCTCTGGTGGCTTTCTGGGTTTATGAATCAGCACAGTCTGTGCTTGCCTAGGTTTCCGGAGTAGCTCATTCCCGTCATGGCCTCGCAGTAGCTCGCCCAATGTCAGGGCCTCCCAGTATATAGCATGGAGGTGTTTAAAAACCTTACTCTTAAGGCATTAAAAAAATTCAGGGGAAAATCCATCAGGTCCTGGGTTCTTTCTGTTTTTTAAGTTGGGCCAAGACCTCTCCAATTTCTCTCTCTGTAATAGCCACTTCTAATGCATACCTGGCCTCCCTGCTCAATTTAGATAACAGAAGATGCACACGAAATTGTGAATGCCTTCTGCCTCCGACTGGAAGAGGCGGGAGGTGTACAACCACTGTACATACCATGCAAAGGTCTGGGCTTTGAATGCCAGCGTGTCTGCCAGCTCTCCTTTCTGTGCGTGGACTGCCGAAATCCATTTATGGCCCTCGTCCTTTTTGGCCTCCCATACCAGCATCTTCCCCGCCTCATTCTCTGTCTCATAAAGTCTATTCTATTTTTACCTGTACAATGCCCTCACCTCCTGGATGACATCGTCTATATTCTTCACTAAGCCAGGCTAATGTCTGTGCCTGCTCCATATAGGCTGTTCTGTGTAGGCTGCCTCACTGTCTGTCATTTCCAGTTCCAATTCCTCCACCTTGCGAAGTCTCTCCCGTTTTCTCTCCACCACATGTGCAGTTAGATGGCCATGTGCCCCTGCTTTATAGGCCTCCCAGAGTACTACCCCGAGGCCACCGAGCCTTCATTCTCTCTGAAATACTGGCTAGAGATCTCTGAAAGAGAGAGTCTGGTATCCAAGTCCGTCAGCTCCCAAGGGTTCAGGCACCAACTGGTGCTGATTTGAGCCCCACGTGCCCACAGTTCTGTGGTGATTTTAGAAGGATCCGATATACCCTTTGGCAGGTAGCCCTATTTCCTGTATCTGTGGCGCTCAGACCCCAGTACTGGAAAATAACCAAGTCATTCCAGCAAGCTGGGTGCATTGGCTGCGTAGGAGAACTGTCTATATCCTGGATGTGTGGCCGATCAGAGATCCTCCAGCCCATGGCCCCCTAGAAAGGAGAGGAGACATGGGTCATCTCTGGATAACCCCCATGTGTACCATGCAATCTATCTTCCCATGAAGGGTCAAATTGAGGCCCCCCCTAATCAGCAGCAGTGCATTGGGACAGTCGGCAATCCATTTCCCCAGCCTCTCCAGCCCAGGTCTCTGCTGACCAGGCGGTAAGCACCAGGAGGCCACAATCAAAGGCTCCCCCCACTGCCACCCAACATCCAGATGGATCTGTCCATGTTTTTGTGATTTGGAATGGTGTGAATCTCCGGGCTAGGATCCCGATCCCCCCTCCCCCCCAGCTCTGGTAGCTATCCGAATGTGGAAAAGTGCAGTGTCAAATACTGCAGGGCCATCTCTCTCTTAGTGTATTTCCCAGCCCATTGACGTTCCATTAAAGGACCCTAAGTGAGGTGACTCCTCCTAGTAATTTTGGTGTCTATAGATGTGCTTAGCACTCCTATCCCTGCCTGCCCATCTGCTTGGCTTAAGACCAGATTTAACCACTGCAGCTCCCTTCAACTGTCCCACCCCACATCCCTGTCGCCTTGTGCCGCCAGTATTTAATCACCGCCTTCCCAACACTCGAGGCACCTGTCACCCCCCAACTTTGTGTGTTGAATACTATTGTGTCTGGCAGATTTGATGAGGGGTCCTGTGAGTCCAGTCCGGCTGCTTCAGGCTCCTTTTGAGCACTGTGACTCCAATCGCACATCACCCGCTCTCCCCCGAGTCTGCCCGAGGCTATCCACCAGTACCTCCTGCAGGGGCCCGTCAGATAATCTCATCAGCTGACATGGGGGTTACCCTCGGATGGTCTGGGTCCTCTACATCCTCGCTTAACCCCATCGATTTCCTCACCTGCTTGTCTCAGTCTCTGTAAAGGAGTTCCCACCGGTTCCGGGAAGGCTGCAAGATGCCCTATTGCAGCTCCACGACCACCTTGCCTCTCTCTGTCTGTGCCTTGGTGGGTGTTCCTTTGACCGCCGGCGTGAACGCCGCCATGATTGTCAGGTCTGCCATTCAGGGTATCGCTCACCTCCCCGATCATGTGGCATCAGATGGCCCTGATGCTCCAGCCAGTCCCAAACCTTCTTTGCCTCAGTAAAGAAATAGGTAGCAGCATTGTCTCCAGTAAATCTGGGGCAGGCTGGGAACATCAAGCCATATTTGAGTTTGAGGTGCCGCACGTGCTTCTTGACTACCAGGAAAGTCTATCGGCTCTTGTTGGTGTTGGACCAGCATGGTGTAGTCAGGATAAATGCTCACCGGGCTGTCCTCAATCCACCAGGGCCCGTGAGAGTGCGTCAGTTGGAATATCTTGTCTCGCCTCTGAAGTTGAGCAAGTGAGCCACAGTAGCTGTAGGGAGAACTCCGGGGCCCGGGAGTCTCCCCAGGACCCTGTATGCTCTTTCCACAGAGAACAATATTGACACCTCACCCCCCGCATCTCTGAGGCTAGTCTTTACTCTACGAATAGTCATGTTGAAGGTTCTTCTGCCGTTGCAGGCACTCCCATCAATTGAACATTGTTGGGGCGGGAGCGCCCCTCTGCGTCCTCCACTCTAGCCGACAGAACCTCCACTTCCCTTTGTAACTGGGTCAGCCTAGCCTCATGCACTGCCACAGCCGGTTAAAGCTGGGCAGTGGTCGATTCCGTGTCCGTGACTCTATCTGCCAGTTTGGCGTAGTCTGCCCTCATGAGGCACACATCTATGATGACTGCCTCAATCTTTTGTTCCAATGTCTCCTTGGTGTCACGGATAGCTGCCAGGATTTTTGCCGCATGGGTCTCCAGCTCTGTCTCCGACCCTATTCGGGATGGCCCTCCATGGCCATGTTGCCCCTAACAGGCCCGAGCCTTCCTGTTTGTTGCAGACCATTTTGAGGGCCAGTTTCCACTGGTCTGCAATTTTCTAGCAGTTCCTCAGAAAGTGGAGCCCAGCCGCGTGGTCCCTCAGCACCACTCCTGTCCAGTCCTCCACAGCAAGCTGGGGCGGGCAGCCACACCCAGTCACCGTCGGCCCCTCGGTGTTCATCACTCCAAGCCGGATAGTTGGCTGGGTCTCCTGGAGACATGTTTGAACTCTATAAAGCACCGGCCCTGGTCGTCACCTCAGGTGCCCCATCCGCTGCCCTTTAGGGTCTCAGGGTCCCTGGCCCACAGAGGCTCACCTCCCTCGTCAATGGTGGAAGGGTCCCCCACTTCTCCTGGGCACTGGGCACCGCTGGAGCCCCTCCAGGTGCCACCAGTCAATTGGATCCCTTCAGGGGCAGGGCATCTCCATCACCTCTCTGAGGCCATTACGGCCTTCTGATTATGTTGCACCTCCGCCGCTTCCCCTCAGTCCTGGGGCCTTGAGACTGCAGTTATGGGAGCTCACTCTCTCAACACCCTCGGACTCCCATGCATCACAGTAGGGCTGCGGGGCACAATCTGGCAGTGCAGGGAGTCAGGCCCTCACAGCCTCTTCCAGGCCCTCCTGACCTCTCAGCACCACGAGATGGATAGGGGCCTCGCTGCCCCGGGCCCACACCACTGCATGTCACAACTGCCACGTGGCCTAGTTTGCCCCACTGAGCGTGACCGCCATCTTGCGTAGCTGCTGCTCAGGCCACAAGCACACGAGTCACTGTCTCTGGAGTCCTCCCTGGGGCCAATATGCCCCTTGACTATCTCTTGGGGCCCTCTGTGCCCTGAACTGCTCCATGGAGCTCCTGGCTGAGGCAGGCAGCTCAGGATCTACGCACTAGTGGGTTGGTGCAACGGATCTCCGGGCTACACATCTGACTCCATTACCACCATGCAGTACAAGAAATAATGGTCACAGTGGAAAATAATTTAGTACAAAAATTAAAGCATCACCATAATAAATCAATTAATGCAATTTATTCATGTTCAAAGTATGCTGGTATATTCAGCGAACAGCATTGATTGCCTGTACATTTCTTAATAAGGTGCTCCAGAAGGAAGGGAGGAGAAGGTGCTCTGGACGAGGTCACAGATCTGGGTTGAATCCATCCTCATTCTTTAGCTCACTTTGCCACCCCAGTTCAGAAACAGCTATATGCAAATCAGTCTTGACCCTGTGCCTCATGGAAACAGTCCAGCCCGAACTGCCAAGCCATGTCTGCCCTGGACCGGAAACAAGCATCCTGGGACCGGTTTCGGGGTAACACTCCTCTTCAGCCAGGCTAGCTTGAATCCAGTGGCAAAGTGAGCAAGGTCAGGTCAGATAGGAAGACCAGGTTTTTCCCTTCCTCTGTGATCTTCCAGATAAGTTTGCTTATTTCCCTCGTCGGGTCTGTGTTCAAACGTGTGTAGCTCAGGCCATCCCTCAGTTGTGAGTAAATCTCTGTTTTGTAGTCAGAGGTATTCTGCACCACAATGGCCCGCCTTTGCCGGCTGGTTTGACTACAATCGTCTTGTTATCCTTCAGCGAGTTCAGTGCCTCCCGCTCACCTTTAGTGATGTTATGTTTGACATACTGCTTTGTGGAGCATACCTTCAAAACATCCCTCAAAACAACACTCTCATAGGTAAGTATTTTGTGGGGCATCATGTGTGTAGGTGGCATGAACGTTGAAGGCACCCTAAGGCTTGTATGAGACGATGATTGTGATGGCTGACAATGCTCGAGAAGGCACACTTGGCATTAGGGGTGGGGATATCAATGTAGTCCTCAACACCCGCAAATGTAAATGGATGCATTCCATGAACACTGTTCACAATGGCCTAAATGAAATTGATATCACCAATGCACAATTATCTTGCTTGAATAGTGAGTGAACTGGTCTTGTTCATTGCGTAGACAGGTGTGACAAACAGATCCTTACATGCCTTTTTGCACAGACTAACATGTTGTTAACAGTATCCCGATATGTATCCACCACTGAGTTCCTTCTGTGTTAAGTAATTCTTTGGTGTCCCTTTTTAACATGTGAGCGCTTTTTGTTCTGTCAAATATCAGGATTGATGCAATTACTTTGTTTATGCAATTACACTGTGACTTGCCGCTAAGTCGTGAATGTTTTCTCACATGGATTGAGTTATCATGTAGATTTATAGCTCATTCGGGTTCACGTAACCAATTATCAAGTAGGCTTGCACTTCGCTCTATGCGGGACTGGTTAATATGTTTACTGTGTTTAATATGTGTTTCTCACTAGACTTGGACGCGATCAGCACTTTGCTCCACCAGACACATGGCATCTGTGCCCTTTTATTTCAGCAACATACTCACCATGTGTGCCTGAACCGACCCGGATGGGTTTAGTTTCATTTACACGGTGTAAATATTATGACCCACAAGTTTTTACAGACTTAGGCCCACCCCTCCTACTCCCTGAATCGGTAATCTCGTACTCTACCGACCCGTGCAGGTTCGGTCTAGTCATTCATCAGTCACCGATGTCACGGACCGTTCTTCCGGACGTGCCTGCATCCAGCATCTGTCCTTTGAACGTGCCGCGCGTGCATGCCAATACACATGCTATAAGTATCAACGCCGCCCGAGCGTGCCAGTCTGAGTTTTTGTGGCGTTAGATATATACGGCCAGGTAAGCAGCAGCACAATGTTAGCCTGTAACTGATCTTGACTTAGTACGATAATTAATATAGATTCAATACGGATCTAATGTGACTTCCCCTCCTTTCCTTTTAGCAATGATTCACTCAGCCATCGTGACGTTCTATTAAGGTATGTCGCGATCTCTTTTAACCTAACGTGCCCATGAGCCCTCACGAGTCTCTTGGGTTGTTTTCCATTTTAGACAACCACACGGTCACTGATCATGGTGGTTCTGTAAGTTTTTATGCCTGCACTAGTGGTTTTATGGATAGTGCGCACCACCACGTTAGTTGTTTTTATCATCATAGCCTGCAACGTTCCTCTTTATTTATTTAATCACTTAGAGGACCCATGATGACACTCATTTCTCAACGTTGGGCCATGGGCTGCGGGGATTAGCAATCTTATTCACGGCTATATCCTAGCTTCCCTGGTGGCATGTGTTACGGTGACCAGTAATCCAATTCATGATTATATCTTAGCCTCCCTGGTGCCACATTAACGAACCACTTAGCAAGTAGGTCTGGCATATTTCTTTTGTAAGTTGTGTTCTCTGTATACGTGTATTGGTGCTTACACACGGTTCCTCATTTTCTAATTTTCAGTTCATTATTTGTCCTCTCCGCTCGCCTCCATGACGCTGGAGCCTACGGGCCCTCTCCTTTTGAAATCGACCGCCTGATTTGTATAGCCAGTCAGGAATGGTAACATTTACTGCCTCGCTTACTAATTATTAATTATTATCAATCTCGTATTTCCCATCACCAGATTAATAAAATTACATTAATTAATCCTAGGTGTCTCCGTTCTGTCCTGATGAAGACCCCAGTTTAAGGACTAACCAACCTATACACGACCAGGGGGTCGAAACGTCGACGGTCTCTATTTAACTGTCAAGTACAGACAACAGAAATTAAATGACTGTGTCACAAGGATACTATGTTCATGTATAATGTTCGCCTTTATGTGGCTGGATAGGTTTCTATCAGTCCTTTGGTGTATTTATTGCACATTGCCTTTCCTTTTCCCCACAACCCTCACAAGTGCACACCTCGTCCAGAGCACCTTCTCCTCCCTTCCTTCAAGAGCACCTTGTTTAGCAATGTACAGACAATCAATGCTGTTCACTGAATATACCAGCATACTTTGAACATGAATAAATTGCATTAATTGATTTATTATGGTGATGCTTTAATTTTTGTACTAAATCATTTTCCACTGTGACCATTATTTCTTGTACTGCATTTTATCCGGGTCCAGTGGTCTTTTGGGTTACCCCATTGTCATTTAAAACTCCATTACCACCTTGGCCATGCCCCCTTATGCAAGTCTTTATGCACATGTGCCTGTGAATGCCTATTTTTGTATTCATGTTTATATTTGTGAGCATTGACATCTGTGGATATGCGTGACATTAAGCCGCAGTCCCTTGCATCCCTTTCATACATTGAAGATTGCTGTCACAAGGGGAGGATACATGTGGCTATCCCTGGCACAAGATCAGAGATCCTGGCAAAAGGGTGGACAAAAGGAGAGCATATATGGCTTAAGATGGACGAACTCAGAAAATGGCTTGGCAACACGGCATACAGTGGCCATCCTTGGTATAAGTGGTGCACCCACAATATATAATGAGCATTCCATTTATGGTTCCAACTAGCATTTAATGGTGACCCCTGGCATAAAGTGATGATCACTGCCTTATGTTGGTGGTCCTTGCCAGAAAGTTGATACCACTGACATCTGGTCAACACCTCTAGCCTAAGGCAGTCAACAATGGCACAAAGGGTTATTTCTGGCATCTAGTGTTCACCCCTGGTATCTTTTGCATAAAACAGGAATCTCTACCATAGGGGAGACATCAATGCCACCACTACATCTTTTGGTAATCCCAGGTTCAAGGTGCCCTTCATAGATGTTTGGTTGCCACCTCTGTCATCCATGGCCTATCTCTGGCATAAGATACAATTCCTTAAAATAAGAAGGAAATCCCTTACATTGCATTCAGCTGCTACAACCGATATCTGATAGCCATCCCTTACATGTGATGGTGTCCCACAGACATATACAGCAGTATTTGTCTATATGGGGTAGCATCAAATATGAGTACTTGACAAAAATGTAAGTTATTATTTTAGTGCAGAACTAATGTATTTGACCTAAATTAAAAGCTAGCATTTAGTGATAAAGAGAGTACAGTCTCATAAAAGTTCAAGCTTGTGTTGAAAATAAGTTTATTTTAAAAATACTAATAAAAATGAATGAAAATATAGTATTTGAAAAAATACCCCAAGTTCAGAATCTGACAAGTTTTTGTTTGGGTTAGGTGGAAATGATTGTATTTACTAAAACATGGAAAGCCGTTTTTTGAGGGCCAAAGTTTATTTTGTGAAAATAGCAAGCTTATGTTCGGGACAAAATGGTTGGATTTCTAAAATGTAATAAAGGTTGATATTTGAGTGATGATTCATCCGGAACAAGTGATACCTATTATTTCTTTGGTACCAGAAGGCACTTGCTACTATGGCTCCTCTAGCATTTATATCATTCATAGGTCTGCTACTCACAATCTGTAGTTATAGCTCTTTGTGTTGGATATTTGAACATTCTTTACAGTCATCATGATCTGTTGTATTGCAATGGTCAATTGTTTGTGTTATAAATAGGAAAGTTTTGTTTTGAATTTTGTAGTTATGACCTGTCAAAATGTGAATGGTTTGTAGTGCACATCCTGATTATCGATTCTAAAATACGGATGGTACTAAATAATAAAATCAAAGTATTGTGAGTACAAACACATTGAGGAGGGAATGGATAGGAATGAAACATCACCTTTAACATTTTGGAAAATGAAGTTTAAAGCAGGTGGGTGTCTTTAAATGTTGCAAACCTGGGGTGGCTGGCAAAACTCTGTTCTGTGTTGGGAAGGTGGCTCAGGCTGGTATCTGGCACTCAGGACTGGGCTAACCAGGCCTCACATGTCCATGTTGGCTTCACAAACCGCTCACTGGGGCTTCTTTGAGCTGGTCATCTTGAAGCATCCTGTGGAATAAGAGAGTCTTACTGGTGCTTCTTTGAGCTGCTCATTCTAGAAGAGCAAGAAGCGCCTCCTTGATCCAGTAACACCCAGCCAAGTAGGGAAGGTGGCTCTGGCCACTGACTGGAGCCCTTGCCTGGGAGACCAGGTAACAAGCATCCACACAGGTTTCACTAAGCTACCGTTGTGGCCTTGTCTGATTTCAATGCCCCAGAGGAGCACAAGGCTCACCCTAAACCTTGTGGCACCCTGCCTTTTGTAGGGAAGGTTGGCTTGGACTGGAGCCTTGAGCCCTGGGCGGAGGTGGGTTGCAGATCCCAGCACCTACATAGGCTTCTTAGACCTCTCAGTGAGGCTTGCTTGAGTGGGTCACACGCTATTCCCACCTGAGGCAGCCAGCCCAGTTATTCAGTCCTGAACACCATAGGGTGTTATCGACCTCCCTGGAGTCTAGGTCTGGTTAGTTGAGGTTAAGCCCCCTTCATCATCAGTCCTACACAGGAGCCATTTTTCTCAATTGCTAAAAACTCAGTGAGGAGTGACAAGTTGGAATAACCATGCCAGCTGGCCCTCTGGCAATCTGATCCCCCAGATGCTCACCAGATGGCCCTGGCAAGCCACCCACCAGAAAGCCCTCACCAACTGCCGGAAAAATGCCTGTGGCCAGTTGTCGACTAAATAGTTGAGGCACATTGGAGCCGATGACCAGAGTGCCAAGGTCTAATGGCTCTACTGACCAGAAGGCCCAAGCCCCTAAAGCTACTAACTGCCATGTCTCCTGGTAACTCCACCAGTGCCAACTCAGGCCATCTGATGGTGAGGCTGACCTTTACTGAACCTGGCAGCAAAGGGCAAAAGGCCCATGCAGCACATGAAGGTAGCCTCCCCTGTACTAGGGCACTCATTCCTCCTGCAAGTGTATGCTGCCACGGTCACCCACTGAAATAAATCTTGGCTAAGATGGCTTTCTATAGATTGCAGTCAAGTAGCTGCTCTCTTATTTATAAAAACTGAGCCATAGTCAGGCTAGCTTCGGGTGCCCCACGAACATGCAGCCGACTAGCAGCAATGGAAGCTGCCCCCTTCATTATGCCACAGTACTTCAAAAAGCCTTCTGACTCACTCACCTGTTTCAAGATGGGACAGGTGGGTAGCTAACATATCCGCTGACCCCTACCACCCAATGTTGGCTTCCTTGCATGCCGATTTGGTACAACTGGGATGCACTGAGAACCCCAGTTGTGAAGTCCTGGTTGACAATCACACCTGGAGAAAGGGGCACATCCCCCACCTGTAGCAGCCTGTTGAGGAGCCAGGGCAGTTGCTGGAGGAGGGTGTGGGGTTGGGTAATCTCTCTGGGCCCAAAAGAAATATTAAAACTTCGTCCAGGGGGCTATAACACTCTTTGCCAGAGTGGGGAGCCATCCACCACCTTAAAGTCTTTCCAGCTGACCCAAAGCTGATCATGGTGCACTGCCACATGGAAAATAGAATCAGAGGGGGCTGGGTTAACTAAGATGGAGGTCTCATGCAGGGATTCACCCTTCCAGACTACTGACCCCATTGAGTTAAATACTGCATGCAAACTACACGGAACCTCACCTTTTTACCTCTCAACAGTTTCACAACCCTTTGAACTCTCTCTTCAAAATTCATTTCTGCTTTTCCTTATAGTACTTGTTGGATATTGGTCTTGTGCCTGTATTTAGCCTTTGATGGAGTTTACCACCTATTTGGGTTGTATTGTTAAGCAACCAGACTCCGAGAAGACTGAATGCCAGCGAGGCGAGGGCTGCTACTGGACTTATCCCATTCATGGGGTGAGGTTCAGAAAGACTGACTTGGTGCACTCATTGATGCTGGGGACAGAAAGATGATAGGGCAGACATCCAGCTGTATGATCACTGTCACTGTGATGTACAATCAGTCCAAAGTTATCTATAATCACCAAAGCAGAAGGCTGAGTCCGAATTTGTCTTGGTCTGATTAATTCATGCATCCCAGTAGGTCAGTGCTCATTGGCATGTATTAGCTCAAGATTTACCACAGTTATCCAAGTAATAGTTGGGCAGGCCAAAGGAAGAAGAACTGACTTAATGAGCAATTCATGGCTTCACTGTATTGATCACGTGTACTTACAGATACATGACTTGCTCTTTGATACAAGCATATGATATTTGCAGAATCAACCAGGTAGCCTCAACTGAGCAAGGAGGGAGCCACATACCTATCCCACACCAGCATTAGGACCCTCAAAAGCATGCAGTAGGATGGCGGCTTTGTCTTATCCCACTGTGTTACCTTATCAGACATTTTTCTACAAAATTTGTTATAAGTCCGAAAGTAAGCTGAGACCAGGCCCAATCCACTTCATCTATCCGACTTGCGCTCCATCGCGGTAGGACATAACGTTCGACTTTGCCTCGGTCTCCCGCGACTAGAAGTCCGAGGTTGGCACTTTAATCTATTTTTCACATTAAACTTTAAAAAATCATAACTATGGTTCTACTGTTTGGAGTTTTGGTGTCAAATAATTTATAAAAATTTACTCTGTTTTCTGAATTGATTTGGGATTTTTCTTGTGTTGTGTTTTCACTGTATTACTGTTTAAGTGCTGCGTAAATACTTTACACATTGCCTCTAAGTTAAGCCTGACTGCTTTTGTGCCAAGCTACCAGAGGATTAAACACAGTTTAATTTAGTGACTTTTTGAAACCTACCATGACAAGGATTGTGGCTGTTGCTTGAGAAGGGCTCACACCCCCTCAACCAACAACCCAATTTTTCACTGCAAAGGTCAGGATAAGATCCTTAGAAGCATGAACAGAATTGATGAATTTGCCTAGTGTTCTAAAAGTGGAATTGCCGGGCATGCAAAGGTATAGATATGGCTGAGTGTAATGGATCAGTGATGGAGGCTATGTTGTCAGCTGTGGAGGTAAGAGGAAGGAAGAAGGAGAAAAAGAAGAGTGTTGTTTAGGGAAATCCATCTTTCTGCTGCATTTCTCAATTTTTTCGCATTACACATCTGGTGTTTTTATCTCTGCGATGATTAAGACCTATTATTCTGACCTCAACCACATTTACTCTGTTAAAATGGCCAACTTTTTAATTCTGAATATCTGTAAGTAGTACTTGTTCGTATGAACCCTCTGCTCACAGGGTTCATGCGTAGTTGTACAGAGGGCAGATACACTAGTGACTGAAACCGTTTTCACACCTGCACCATAAAAATACAACACGTAGGTTTGGAATAGCATTTTTAAATGCAGCTATGCAGGTGGATTATACCGGCTAAATACAATATGTGACATTTTATTGCTTGCTTTTTAAATATAACAGCTTTCAAAGCAAAATGTTTTACCTACAGGTGGCTTGATCTGAAAAGATCATCACCAAACATAGAATCACCTTAACAAATATGCTTCCAGCAGTTGAGAATTGTGCCGTCTGAGGTTGGCCTCAGTATTTCCAATGTGAATGTATATTCTTGGCTGAAGCACATGTGACTTCACTTCTAGTTCGTACTACTTGATTACCCTGGTACAATATCTGCCAATACAAGGAAAGAAGGCTAAGGCCAGGTTGGGGAGGGAAGATTAGCCTATAAACTTCCTGAGTCACATCTGCCTCTCAATAGCCCAGAGGAATTTTTCTACTATCAGATTGTGGTATAGGAACTGAACCAAGGAGTCAAATACTGCAGTTTGTGACTTTTTGTACCAATGACTCAGTGGTCTTCACCAATTGCAACTTGGATATACTGATTGAAATACCCTACTTGACCCACTCCAAGGAGATAATTTGTCTGAATCTGAAGATGTATTAAGGAGTTACACTTTCTATAGCAAAAAAATATTAAATAGCTTATAGTATAATCACATGTAACCAAACGTGCTTTCTTAAAGTTGGTCTGACTGTGAGTAGGCCTCAAATGTTCAAAAGCCTGTCAATGTTAAACATGATGTTGATTTCGAAATGCGCTTTCACATTTTCCTTCTTTTTGCAGGAGCAAGATAACAAGCTTAGTCAGAAGATGAGCTCAGGGCCCATTTTAAGGCAGTGCGACTGGCGAGGCTGCACTGGGCGCTGACCTGGGGAGGGGTGCTGACCTCAGGGGCTGGAGCACTGTGTTTAGCAATAACTCACAATTTAAAAACACCTGCAGCAGAGTTCCTTGTCAGTCCAGATTTCAGGGAGCAATACAAATGTCATGATAACTCTTGTGATTAATGTTCCTGCTAGACAGAGAGATCTGAGGTCTGTCTAGTGGCAGCTTTGACTTCCTGCTGCAAAGAACGCTTACTGCTGCAAAGAACGTGTATCGTGCAGATCACGGATCCTCATTTTATGTGGATGGATGAGTGGATTACTGCTTTAGTCACAGAGATCCTTTTGTTACCGTAGTTCATAAGATACCTGCGAGTGGACAAGCGCGCTCACGTCACCCGCGGAGATCGAGGAGCGGCTGAGCTGAGTTACGAGCGCTGTTTTCCCAAGGCTCCGGGTTACCGGTCTTTGGCCTGGAATGATTTCACCTTTACCACGTTTGTTGTGGGGGTGCGGGAGTGCCACATGACTGTGCAAATGGCGAGCGGTGAGGCCGGGAGCCCATTGAGGCCCATTGAAGAGAGAGGCGGAGAGAGAAAGTCCGGGAGTTTTGAGGGAGGTAAGCGGTCTACGGCCTCGGCCCCGACCTAGAGAAGCCTTGAGAGCCATTCCGTCATCCCGCCTCCCTCCTCCACCTCCTGTGGGGCTGTAGGATGGCACAAGCGCTGCGGCCGTAGTCAGCAGCAGGGAGCGCGCCCTGTGACCCCCGGCGGAAGCGGCCCAGTTAGTACGAGGGGGTGTCAGTTGGCCCCGCTCGTGCCACCATCGGGAGTCCTGGAGTCCTGTTTTGTTCTGTCCTTCTGAGGCGCCTAACGTCAAGCCTGCATCTCCCATGGACATATCAGCGGATGCAGTTAAAGCGAACCTCCGTAAGTCTCCGTGAATCTCGCATGTTAATCGGCGGTAGTGAGTTGTGAGTTGATTATTTATTGGCCCTGGTCTCCGGTCTCTTGAGCTCTTGCACTGACCCTGCTTTTAGCTGCCATTTGTCACATGATTCATCGGAAGTTCTGAGCCACAGTACATTTTATTCTTGGTCTGAGAATGTTTCAAGCAAGTAAGCGGCATACAAGTGGTAGCAAGGTTTTTGCATTATCCCAGAAGTGACGAGGAGATTGGACATTGACACAAATTGATATATACTGAGTATCTTGGGCACAGGGATGGCTTAGGCCGCAATCCATCTCCTTGGTGGCATGGAAGCGGCCAGCTCTAGGTTGGTGCGGCTTGTACCTCTTGGAGGGGGTTGCCCTGGGTTCAGGCTTATTTTTCTTACTTTACTGTGAGCTTCTCGCCTTCTCACGTCCTGTGAATTTCCACTTTGACTATTGAGGTGGAATTTTGTGATTGAGAAGGAAAGCGGTGCTGAGTGAACGGCAAAGAGCGCTAACGGTACACGTGATACCTGCGGACAAACTGTAAAGTTGACTTTTGTGGTTGATCTGCTCAGTCTTCATAGACGGAAGATGCCCTCTAGGTGCTTGCGATCTGGTCGCTTAACTACACCCTCAGGGTCGGGGTCAGAGTCTGCCTCAGGATCGGTTACAACCATACTCAGCTACCCTAGTTCTGCCAAATTACTTATAACCATCAGGCGAAAGAAGCCCCAAGCCTATTTGAAATCTCATCCCATGGTATTATCTATGTTCTCTAAGGGTTTGAGGGGTAAACCCTAATGAATAATGAATGGTGTGGTTAATGTGGATGAGTTGGGCTCAGATATGGTCCTGTCACAGTTGATAGTTTTTTACACAGAACTTAGTGGAACTCCCTCTCTGAATTCAACTTATTCAGCCTACTGATCATGCCCTTCAAACATAGTGGTTGAAGAAATGCAAATGGACATGGAAGATGCTAAGGTCATTTTTTAAATAAATGACGTTGGCACTAAGTTGTTGCCCGAGCCTGCAGTTACACTGAAGCCAATGAGCCCGGTGGCTATAACTGGTACCCTAAAGGTTGCGGAGTCAAAAGTAGAACTGTCTTCGCTTAGAGAGTTTTCCCAAATGCCTCAGAATGAACAACGTGGGGATGATTGCAGCTTTGACCCTGGGGTTCTAGAGGATTTTACACTAACGGATATTGCTATACACATGGAAAACAATTAAGTAATCAAGGCCAATTTAAAATCATCGATTGCCCAAGAATCGGCTTTGAGACTGTCAACGGATTGTCCTGCTAGTTGTCCACATATGCCAGCTGTGTTCAGCAGTACTCCTTCAAGTGTTTTTCTTTCTCGTTCATTGGGACTAGCAAAACCAGAGGCAACCCTAAGTAAAGGGGTGCATGACATATGGCAACTAATGAACCAGGGTGTAAATGAGAATGGGGGAGGGAGGGATAATTTTGACATATTGAATGCTCTAGAGAGGATTCTCTCGTCAATTTTAACTTTGTTAGAAAAATGTACTGTTAATTCTGATCACTTGTTGGATGTATTGTCCCCGATTTTAATGGGTGTGCAGTACCTCACTTCTGCCTGTACTCGTTAAGGAAAGTCAGAAATGGGTATTGACTCGAAAACTCAGTAACATAGTGGTGAGGGAAATGGGAGTCTAAGTAGGAACTTGGGATGACCCGGGGCTCCTTCAACTCGGCCGCTTGGAGATATACCAGCATTAAATAATATATTGTACTGCCCCACTAAATCAGATGCTGGGGGATCATCATCCCCTAGCCATTGCAAGGGAAAATATAAAGGTATCAGCACTTAAGAATTCTTCGTCCATCTATCCTATTTTTGAAAAAGGGATATCCTGACATCTGATGATACAGCTTTAATAAATGTTCCTCCCTTTGTTAAATAGTCTAAGGCTGAAACTGATGTTGCTCCCCCTGGGGAGGGTGCCTCTCAATCTGATTGTAATATTTAAAAGCAAGGAAGGGAAAGAAGCAAAGGTTCCAGCGTATTACAAAACCCAAACCCAAAAAATGGGAGGTTTTTTGAGGTCCCAGAGGAACCCAATAGTGCTATTTTGCCCCAAAATGGAAAAGAGTTCAAGTCTGTTGTGTTCTGTGCTGGTCAGGAATTGGAACGCCCAGATGAAAATCCTCTCTCTTCCTCCTCTATTACGATAGAAGTGCCTATATTGGGGGGATTAGGGCAAGGGGGGGATTAGGATCTGAATGGGAGAACCAAAAAACAAGGATAGATTTGGTCGCTATGGAGAGTATGGTAGCAAAAACAAATGGTGTCACGCTAGAGGTAGGGCGGATTGTGGATAGTTCTCCCCTCAACCTTTTCCGCATGGATACTCTCCATGCACGGCTAGATCCTAATCAAGGATGGTTCTATGAAGGAGGGGCTGGTTTTACTTCTTCTTTAGCACAGACAGTGGAGTTGGGGGCTGAACAAAAGCATAGTGATAAGGTATGTGTAGGGAGTGAGTCAGGACAAGTATCCAATACCCTAATCTTTGCTTCCCTGTTTCATAGAGAATTGGGCCCACTTAACAGAAGTTTCCTCCTGCAGTTATTATCCGAAATCGAGGGCCTGAGAATGGTAACAAGTAGAGATATTGAGCGGGTTTTAATAGGCCATCAAAGTGCACTCCCGAATTCCAAAGTTACCTTTAGCTCTGGGATAATCGCAATGTTAGTCCTGGCGAATGTTGATAATTTTAGGAAAAATGGGATTGATGTTTTTTCGTATGAGGAGCCAGTAGTTGCTCAGATTGAATTCCATAGGAAAGACCGCCAGGGCTAAAGTAGAGTAATAGCCAATAACAGGGGGTTCATAAACCTGAAAGATATTACAATTTCGGTTGGTAGTAACATAGGGAAAAGAGTGATTAACATTGCGGGATATGAGGACCAAAAGGCTATCAAACCCAGTGGGGACGTTGAATTGGCCCAGTGGAGTTGGGTAGCTGGTTCATTGAATGATTCTAAAGAAAATATAAAACTCCCTATGTTGTAGAGGTAGCCCCTTGGGAAAAATCCTGTCTTGGAACGTGGCAGGTTTAGGACACCCAAGCTTTAAGCTAAGTTCCTTAATGACATATGATCCAAAGATAATCTGCCTTCAGGAAGCATGGAGTTGTGTAGATTTTAGTTATGAGAATTTTTCTGTCTTTTGTTGTATAGCAAAACCTTCAGTAAAAGGTCATGCAAGTGGAGGTCCAGCTATTTTACTTAGCGGCAGTATAAATTGGAATCCTCTTGTTTTTATCCATCCGTCAAATCTTTGTATGTGTTTAAAACTGACCTTGGATAATGTAGCACGAGGTCAGTACGCAACCCTTTTACTGGTAAATGTATACATTCCACCTGGGAGGGCGTCTGACTTTCTTGTTGATTCCATTTTTTTCTTTTGTGCATAAAATTAATACTTCAGAAGAGTGCACACTGATAACTGTGGTGGGTGATTTTAATGCAAAAATCTAAAATGGTTCCTCTCTGCCCTTCAGCAACTGAGAGTTGGAAGATGTATGGACAATCCCTGAAATAATGTTGCCAGGCCATACTAGATCGGATAGGCGGGCGTTGAGTCTTTTGGATTGTCTGAGAAGTAATGATCTTGTCATATTAAATGGGAGATTCCCAGAGGACTCCCCTGCCTCCCTTACTTTTCATGCCGCTCGGGGGCAGTCACTAATTGACTATATAGTGGTATCATATCAACTCTTTGGAGCATGTACTCAGTTTAAGGTACTGAGGATAGACCTGAGCGACCACAGTATTTTATCAGTGGATGTGAATTTGGAACTCAAGATGCTTGAGTTTTGGAATCCAGCGAAACAAAAACATTATGTACAATAGAACGAATGGGCGTACCTTTTGGTCTAATAAAAAACTGACATGCTTAGGGAGGCTTGTTAAAAATGCGAACTCTGGTGCCAGTGAGGAAAATCCCATCATCTGGTTTGAGAAGCATTTGGCTCCATTCAGATCATGTGGAAGTAAAAACCGAGTTAATGGCATTAATATCCCGGTGGTTACTTCATGGGAGGTAAAACAGTTAAACTTGGAATTAAATGCCTTAGTAAGGGACCAATTTAAGCAGGCATTATTGACTAGGCAAAGGGAAATTAATAGATTAAAGTGGGTAAAATCCAGATTGAAGGCTTCTGAACGTAGGGGGTGGAGGATTCAAAATGGATTAAATTGAAAGAGGTTGCACAATCTGGTGATTCACGTAAATATTGGGCTCCAATAGCTGAATACTGTGACAGTAGAATTAAGGCAGACGCCATCTCAATATCTGATGCAGAATGGACCCAATATATTTCACAGTTATATGCATTAAATACCAAGACCAGGTTCAATCTGGAGTCAATTCCTGAGTCTTACCCAGGAAATGCTTATGACCCTCCTTCCTGTAAGGAAATAGAGAGTTTTATTAAAGGGGCCAGGTACTCTGGTGTGATGGGCCCGGACGATCTACCGATAGCTATTATTAAACAAGACAGCCTTGCACGGGCTCATTTCCTTTACCCGGTGTTGTCTTACTGCTATGCCTATGGGATTATTCTGTCCTCTTGGAGAGGAAGCATAGTGGTTCGACTAAATAAAAAGGGTCCTAGAACCTCTCCTGCCAGCTTTAGGCAGATTTCATTACTGGATGCAACCGGAAAACTGTTTGCTAAGAGCATACTTCTTCATCTCCAGGATTGGGCGTTTGGTAATGACCTTGTACCCATAGAGCAAGCGGGGTTCCGTAAGCATAGTGACAGTTTAGATAACATCACTGCTCTACAAACCTTGATCGAAAAATATCCAATAGGCAAGGGAATGGCCTTATATGCTGCCTTTATAGATTTCTTAACGGCCTTTGACCAGGGGTTGCTGTGGAGGAAACACTCCGCAATGGGGATTCCAGCGCATTTGTTAAGACTGATCATTGCATTACACTCTCTAACCTGGCCACAGGTGCTGATGAGAGGCAACCAGGGCCTGTTGAGTAAAGTGGAAACTCACAATGGGTTGAAGCAAGGGTGCTTATTAGCCCCTCTCCTTTTCTCTTTGTACATTAATGACTTGCCGAGCCGGGTGGGGAACAGCAAAGGGGACTCACCAAAATTAGGACCTATGGAATTGACTTGTCTACTTTATGCGGGTGATGCCATCCTATTGGATTTAACTCCAATAGGTTTACAAAGGCAACTTAACGATCTAGGTCACTACTCTGATAATCCTTTTTTAAAATAAATATTTTAAAAAGTAAAATTATGGTTTTTAGTTTTTGGGGATGTAGGCTTAGGAAAAATATGCATTGGTTTCTAGGGAATGATAAACTTGACGTAGTGAAGCAGTACCCGTATTTGGGAAGAATTTTCTCGAGCAAGTGCTCTAGCAGTGATCATATTGGCCAGTGCAGAAGTAAGGCACTAACCCAGGCCTCTGCACTTTGTAGGCTTTACAAATGCTGTGAGCAAAGACATTTTTCACATGTATTATCTGCCTATAAAATGAAAATCCCGCCAGTATTGAGTGACGCATGTGAATCAGTGGATGCACAGCAGTGGGACTTTTTTGAGAAGGTGGAAGGGCGCATTTGGCGCCAAATTTGTAACCTGAATTCTGCAGCCATCATAGCGGCCCTCTGGCTCGGATTTGGGCTTCTCTCAACTTATGTGTTTGCCATGGCAGCATGTTTAAGGTAGGGTAATGCTTTATTGAATAGTGATGTAATTTTATACAGGCTGTGCTAAGTAAGACAGGACATTTTTTCCAGCCTGTAGGAAAAAAGTGTTGTCTTCAGAAATTATGAGAAAGACTTAGATTATTTGAAATCAGGCATAGTGGTGCATGCCCTCTTCCAACTCTGTACTGAAAATTCGAATCAAAAAAATAATCCTCGAAGTCAGTCGCAAAAGAGATACTGCACTGTGTTCAGGGCATTTTAGGAATGACACAATTGTGGAGAGTAGTATGTATAAAAAAAAACAATCGTACGTCTTATGGAACCTCCCCCATGGAGTGCATAGAACCATCCTGCTGTTAAGGTTGAATTTTCTCCCTTTGCGAATTTTAACAGGGGCATGGGAGGGATTACCTAGGGAGGACAGACTTTGTGACCTATGTGGAAATTGGGTGCAAGATTTAAATCATGTGTTATTTGTCTGTCCCCCACTACAGCCATTACGACATCGCTTATTAAGACCTGTATTTTTAAATCATAACATCACCACTGCAGAGGAGGCCCAGAACCGTCTTTTGACCCCTCCCTCTGAATCACTATGCTTTTTTTAAAAAATAGCTTTTTTAAACAATTTTAAAATATTTTTAGAAAGGATTATTACGATGTGTTTAGTTCTGGTATGTTGAACATGGACCCTGCTGGTAGCATATTTTGCACATTATAAACTGAAACTTAGGGCATTTGAATTGCATAAATGAAGCGGTTAGAATATTTAATTGGGATAAAGCCATCTGCAGATCTTGCACTGTATTATAACCGATTTGTGTTATGGTTTCTAAATAAGGACACTTGCACTTTATACATCATGTACTGTGATTATATATGGAGTCATTCTTAGTTTTTCTTCATGCTGCTATAAATTATGTATTGCATAGTGAAATACATAATTGTTAGGTCCCCAAATGTATTTTATTCTGTTATTAAGAACTGTATGATACAATATATTGGAGTTTTTTTCTTTTTGTATATTTTATGTGGAACTCCTTGAAGTTCTGAATCATAATAAAATGTTATTGCCAATTGAATTGAATTGCAAATTAAGATAAAACCCTAATATAGAACAGTGACTGTTAAGAACTGTCCTCAAAGAGCTGCATGCAAATTGCACGAAATAGGTTAGGATGTTATGTTTTTCCCCCAGTCTCTTATTGTCTGTTCATAATGTTGCTAAAAAAGGTTTGTTTGGGTAGATATACATTCTTATTAGTAAAACAAGCCTTTACCAGTGCCTTTAAACAAATTAAATGTATGTTAGAGAAGGGCTATGGAGAGCTGAGGGGCACATTGGCCACATGGTAGTGAGTGAATTCAAGCAGGAGGTCATGGGGAGGGGCAAAAATGGTATTGTATTGTAATTGTATGTATATAACACTACTACCCCTGACAAGGCGTCAAAGCACTTTTTGGTGAGTAGCACGCTACTCCGGAACCCAAAAAGGATTAGTGGTGGATTAGTATAGTGAAATTTGAGTTAATTTGAGCGGTGGACATGTGAGTCTGTTCTTTGGATTGAAAAGGATAATGGGGGGATAGAGGAGGGAAGAGTCTAGAAAGTGTTTATTGGGAGATCATAGTAGTAAGATAAGGTTTGGGATGAGTATAAGGAGAGATGGAGGAGGGAAGAATCTCTAGAAATGGATTAGGGAGATCATAGTAGTAAAATTAGTTTTGGGATTAGTCAAAGGAGGGATAGGTGAGGGAAGAATTTAGATGGGTTGTTTGGGAAATCATAGTATTAAAATGAGGTTTGGGGTGATCCAAAGAGGGATAGAGGAGGGAAGAGTCTAGAAAGGATTATTTTGGAGATCATAGTAGTAGAATGAGGTTTGGGATGAGTCAGAGAGTGAAGGTAGAGGATATATTAAGAGAGGTATTGGGTGAAGTATAGGGTAGTGCATTGAAGACAACATGGCTACAATACATACGCAAAAACAATATCTCTTGCGTAGGCAAGACCTATTGGTTTTGCCAAATAATTGATTTAAGTCAACTTTATGATCCACTTGTATTACGGCAAGAGCATTGGCCATCTTTACTTCACTCTCAATTGTGCCATTTTAGAGATGCCGTATTGGAAGTGTACTCTCTAGGTTTTGCCAGAAGATATTAAAAAAATTACCAGGACTGTGAGATATTGACAGACAAAGACAGGGAGACAGTAACTAGCACACAGAGACAGAAACCGAAGACTAACCTGAGGCCCTTACATGGATATCTGAGAAGGAAAAATACATACAGTCGCTCACAAGAAAACCTCAACAGGAGCAGTTAACAGCCTGCACATCAAATCCCCCAGCAACACCAAGAGATTATGCAAATGTGCATGGTGCTCAACACATCAAATGTGCACTAGGCATAGAACTTAAGTGAAAGAAAGGGTTATTTTAGAGATCATAGTAGCAGAATGAGGTTTGGGATGAGTCAGAGAGTGGAGGTAGAGGCTATATTGAGAGAGGTATAGGGTGAAATATAGTGTAGTGCAATGGGGACAACATGGCTACAACATATTAGCAAGACAATATCTCTTGAATAGGCAATACCTATTGGCTTTGCCAAGGCTTGTTTTAATTTAACTTTAAGGTCCATTAGTATTACGGCAAGATCATCGGCCATTTTTACTTCACTCTCAATTGTGCCATTTTAGAGATGCCGTATTGGAAGTGCGCTCTCTAGTCTTTGCCAGTTGGGATATGTCATCCATCCACGCCCTATTTTAGACTGGTAGCAGAGAGAAACACACTAAAGGCAAGCCTGTCTGCGTTCCTCTATGCTCAGACCGTGTCCAGGGCCCGGGACACTGCCCAGTCTTTTTTCTGCAGCTGGTAAGCAAGGACTTAATACTACTATTAAATGATTTGCACCTGTGTAGCATTGAACCTATTTGTTTGAAGTGTCTCACTAGTGCAACCGAATATCTAAGGCGCAGCACACATATTTCATCTTTACCCCCTCCCTCTTATCTTCTAGAATTTCTAATCGAGCTGTATATCATACTTGCCGGAATCAAAATACAACATGCATTCTAATCAATGTCTGTTTGATGGTTAAATCTGTGACTGAGGGAAGAAGTCTGGAAGAGTCATTTTGATTCTGCATTTATAACAGAAACCTGCTTGAAGCAGACTCGGCCCCTGATCTTACATTCCTCTTGGTTATCTTTTCAAATTAGCCAACTGACCAATCTGATTATTTACAAAAATTAATTTTTCGTCTCCTCATGGACTATCAAGTCACCTTCCTTTACAGAATATATTCTCAATATTTCTCTTTCAAAATTGGAATTAATAGAAATGAATCCAATAAAATAGTATTAATTATCAGACTCTCTGGCCATTTGAAGAAGGGTATTACTTCAATACTGGAGCTGGTCTGTGTAGTCTAGAAACTAAGGGCCTTATTAATTAAGGCCTTACGCTGCCGTTGCGTCCCTTTTCAGTGGCGCTGCGGCAGCGTAATCAATGCGCCATAGTGTACCCTATTTACAAAGTGACGTATCTAGGCAGATGCGTCACTTTGTAAATGCCTGCGCTACAGTATGCCTGCGTCAGGCATAATGTATGCAGGGTTGGCGTTCCCACATACAAAAGGCTTGTAAAAGTGGTGCAGTAAAATCTATGAGATTTTACTGCGCCACTCCTACGATTTGACTGCGTCAAATCCTTACGCCTGCTTCAAGCAGGCGTAAGGAGTGACGCAAGGCCTTTCACATGGGACTCGCCCCATGTGTAATAACACTTTGCTGGAGTTGCGTCAGGTTACTGACACACTCCAGCAATGCGTCATTACTGCGCCACCAGATACGACATGGAGAGCAGTACTGTAAATACGGCACATCCAGAGTGTCGCAAGGAGGGCTCAATGAAAGGTGTTGCATCGCAGTTTTTCCCCAGCGATAGGACACTTTTTATAAATAAGGCCCTAACAATTTTATCTTGCTTTAACTTTTTAATCTCCATGTGGACAGGGGATCTGACAAGGAAGCCACAGAGTTGCTATTTATTCAGTATTTGATTTGCTATAACTTGTACAAGGACCAACTCACTTGGCAGGCCATATTCTTGCCCACATCTAGTCCTACCAGCCTTTAGTCAACACTCTTTCTACTTTAGAAGTAACATAGATGGACCACAAAGTGATTTTTTTATGTCAATCAAGGAGAGAGGCCAAAATGAAAACCAATGAGTCGTCCAACATTTCTGATCACCCATGGTCTAAATTGGACCCTCCTAAATTGATCACCTTCTTAAAGCATACTGTGCCTGAGCTTCCTGGTAGTATTGACAACTATGTAGATTAGTTTAATAAATGGCTCACCAATGCTCTATATGCTAACCTTCTTGTGACGTCCTTTATTACCCTTCCTAAGAAGTCCTTTGTTTCTCAGCGTTCTACTCCATCTGTACCTTGGTATACAACAGACCTGACTCTGGCCAAGAGGAAATATAAAAAAATAAATAAAAATAAAAAGATTATGCTCATGGGCGTCTAGTAATCCAGCCACCAATTGGGTGCATTTTCTTCACTGCTGATGGCCTCTTCCAGACCACAAGCTGAAAGGAAACTTGAGGCATCATATTTGAAAAAGAGCTTTTCCTTTCAAAGGATATTGTTAAATCCAACAAAATACAGTCAATGATCCCCAGAAATGATTCAAATTCACTAGTAACCTCCTTAATGGTCTAAATCACTGAAGCTTTATTCGTCTAAACTTTGCACCAAATCCACTGCTAAGAGTACTCCAAAAAATACCCAGTAAGCAAGGACATCATCTCAAACCTCTCTGGCTCAGTTTACCACTTTAACCACAAATTGACATCTTAAATATCCTTAGCAGTGTCTGGCTCTATGTCTGTTCCCAGCTTCCCCGGGCTCGGTTTGCCCCCACCAAGGTCATCATTTACAGAATGTACAAAAAACAGTATTTACAAAGTAGAATTCGGAGGGTTGGACAGAGAGACACTTGAACAGAACATACCCTGTAAAGTGACAGAAAATATACTGAAACCATGACGGCAATCCAGTGACACTGACGGGAGGGCACTGGGAGAGGCCAAAGCAGACACTGGTGGTTGGAAAGACATCAAGACTGAATCAAGGAATGCACTAAGGCTGGGCTGCAGATTATACACGGGCAGCAGGGACAAGGATGTACTGACTTAGGAAACAGCCAGACTCAGGGAAAGGGAAAACAGTCACTCACAATACAGTGATACCTAGGATGGGCAACAGATGCACCCTGGTACAGGCAACCATAAACACTGAAACAATGAAAAGACTGACAACGACAGGGAGATGCTCAGATTGGAACTTGAGAACTCCACTGGGATAAGAAAGACATATACTGGGACACCGCCAACATGTCAATACTCTGAAAGAAACACAACAGTAAGTGGAGCAATGATTCTTTGACACAAGGCAAAAGGCCAAGAAGACCAGTACACAGACATGAAAAATTCAATGATACATGGAGACATATACACCGACACTGAAAATGGAGGCATATTAACACCGAATTACACAAACAGACAGAGAATACACTGGCATTCGCTAGAGAAATACAAAGACTGTAACCAAGAGACTTTTAGGACAGAGACGCAAACAATGGCAGAGATGCAAAGATATTGGGACAGGAGATGAATGTTGCGTACCCTGATGCAGTTTGACTGATAGGCATACACACAGAGACAGTGTGACACGGGCACACACACTGGGACTGGGGAAAGGTGCACTACGGGCCACGCAGACACTGACACGTACATTGGGCCAGGAGATATTAAAATAATTACCGGGACTGTGAGATATTGATGGACAAAAACAGGGATACAGTAACTGGTACACAGAGACAGAAAAGACTAACAAAAGGCCCTTACATGGGTTTCAGAGAAGAAAAAAAACATAGTATATCACAAGAAAACCCAAAAGGAGCAGTTAACAGCCTGCACATCAAATCCCCCAACAACGCCAAGAGCTTATGTAAATGTGCATGATGCTCAACACAACAAATGTGTACAGCCTCACTAGGTATAGAACTAAAGTGGAGCTGAATGATTAATAATACGTAAACTGCTGCAGTGCGATAAACGCATTGTAAATTCTCCACAGGGTAAGGCACCAGAGGACAGTGCAATAACTATTGACTGTAATACTCTGAGGGGAAGTGCCTGCTGTACGAAAGGGACCCGCTGGTGGCAGTTTACTGCTTTAGGGGTACTGTGCGGTCTGATTTGCACAGGTTGGATGCCTACTAGTCACCCTACAAAAATCCAGAAATCCCACAAGCAGCCACAGACTCTCCCCTCTGAATTACACGAGGAGCGTAACTCAGCATTTAGCTCTATTTTCTTAGCGCAAAATATACCCTCATGTCCGAAATGGACCCAAGGGTGCATTTTGTGCCAAGAAAGTAGTGGAAGATGCAACAGAACATGAACAGCAGCAGCCGCTCGCTAAGTTCAATGTTTTTGTGCTCATGCATAGGATTTTGGTGCCAAATTACCCATATTTACACAAACAGGCATAATCACATAATTTTCTGTAATTTTGCATCAAAAGAGTAACTCAAAATGTCTCAGCTTACTCCAACGTAATTAAATTTTTGCCCATGCCAAGAGACCCTTACACACGTCCCTTTGCCCAGAGACACTGATAAGTTACAGCTGAACAAGTATGAAGTGTTTTTTCTCCATCTGGTCACTTTAGAATTTCTTGGCCAAATACAGAAACCATTTTAGGCCAAGAAAGCCCTGTCCAGTTCACCTGAATGATCTGAATGGACACACTTGACCCTTACTTAGTGCTCACGACCTTCTGAATTTAATCAATGCTGAACAGATGCCCATCTTCTAACTTCCAATGAGAGCTGGGCCTCTAGGCCAGAAGTAGCGAAGGATTCAGAACGTGATGTTTCCAGAATAAGGCCCGATGTAGTGCTCACTTTCTTACCTAGTGGGGACAACCAAGTGCACCTAACCCTGCACTGCCAAAGTCTGCCCCTGGCTGCCTCTCTGCATCAAGCTGGGACACCCCACCGAAAGGTGGGACCTCTGCCTGCGTTCAGATCTGGACCTGTCCAACCGGCCACTGGAGGCCCACTGATGTTGAGCCTTAACAGATAAAAGAGAAACAGACAGACAAGCAATTTGCACAACTAAGGGGTCGATTACGATGTCGTCCGGAAAGGCTCAGAACGGCATTTAATTTGTCCGAATCCGATTCGGAACCCACCTTTGCGACCGACTCAGACACTTTTCCCAACAAGCGATTATGATGGCTGGAAAGTGTTCGGACTGTCCGACTCGGTTCTGAAAGGCATTGGGAGTAACCGAGTCGGTCGGTCGGAGCCAAATCATAGCGGTCTACGGACCGCGTTTCCAGCCGAGCGATTAGGATGACAGCCTTTCCAAATCTGTAGTTCCGAGACGGATCGCCTGTAGGAATCTGACTTTGTGGGCCCGTAGCAGGCCCCCCTTCATCCGGGGCCTTCCAAATCGGGCCCGTGGGGGTGCCCATGGGTCCCCCCTTTCCATGCATGCACAGTGTGGTAGGCACCATGGGGTGCCCGCCACAAGGTGCAATGTTTTCCCCAACCACCCCTTTTGTCAATGGGAGCCAGTGTTCTCGTTCGGAACACAGGCTCCTATTGAAGTCAAAGGGAATCCGACCGAACGATGTTGGGAAGTATCGTAATCAGTCGGTCGGACTTGCAGAACCCGATTTGTTCGGAAACGATTCCGAAACTGATTCGGTCGGAAGTCTTTCCTAACATGGTCGTAATCGGTACCTAAGCAAGACTATGGGCCTCTGCGACAAGACCCCTAAAAGGTATGGTGAGCATGGGGCACATATCTTTTGACAAGATGGCCCACTCACCTGCATAAGACATTTTCTCAGCACCCAAATGATGGTCCCGAAAGAGCTTATTGTTTTCTTTCAGAGAAAGTCAGAACATGCCGATGACACCCAGCTGCTATTTACATGGGGCGATAGTGATGAGTCAGTTTCCTCGGTTCACCACTGTCTCTCATCCATTTTTAAATGGTTAGCGGCTGCGCAATTAAAATGTAATGAGGAGAAGTCAGAGATTTTCCTTTACGGAAAATTTCCGCCCAACTTTCGGGAATCTCTTTGGCCTCCTGAGTTTCCCTTGCCCACCTCTGCCGGGAAGCCGGCCAAGAACTTGGGGGTGTGGTTCGACAAGAGCCTTTCTTTCTCAAACCATATCAAGAAGTTGGCCGGCAACTGTTTTGGTCTTCTCAAGACTCTGAGGAAGTTTTTTCCTCTCCTTCCCCAGGCAGCGAGAGAAACGGTCACCTGCGCACTTATTTTATCCCGGCTAGACTTTGCCAATGCTCTTTACATGGGCATTCCGGGTTACTTGTTGAAAAAGCTCCAGGTGGTCCAAAATGCGGCAGCCAGACTTCTTCTGGGCATCTCTGCAAGGAACAGCGTGCAATATCACCTGCGATCTTTGCATTGGCTGCCTGTGGTGGAACGGGTGAAGTTTAAAGCACTGGTTTTGGCCCACCGAGCTCTGCACAGCCTCGGCCCATCCTACCTACAAAAACGGTTCTCTTTTTATGCACCATCTAGACAGTTGCGCTCTTCATCCCTCCGCCTTGTTCAGGTTCCCCGATTCAAATATCAGAAGTATAGGCAGCAGTTCGTTGGCAAGGAAGGCCGCTGTTGCCTGGAATGCGCTGCCCCTTGCCCTCCGTAACATTCAAGACCAAGCAGTATTCAAGAAAAACTTGAAAACACAACTTTTCACTTAAACAGACTCTCTCACCCTTCTTGTAGGCTTCTCGCCGGGACACTCGTGACTATCCGTGCGCACTACAAATTAAAATAGCATAACATAACAGATAACTTTAATTGACACGTGATACTTCTTGCTTTCATAGCTTGACACTTCTCTAAAATATCCCTCATTACAAGGTAGCGGGCTATTAAAAACCACAATCTTTGTGACAGTAAAACATCGCCATTGTGCAGTCCCAAATGGTGATTGACGAGTACGTGTTCTATAATGATCCTAGAGAATTTCATTTTGGATTGGGACACAACAAATCATAACTAACACTGCCATTTTTACGAACTTCAACTCACCCAAAATGTAAATCACTTTAAACTTTAGAAATGCAATGCATGAATAGGAAAACTGAAGTTTCCAATCCAGTGCTGCCTGCCTTAACTTTTCCCCCTTCTTTACAATTTGCTGGAGTTTGTATTTACAGCAAGGGGTTCTCAGCTATGCTGGCAGCAAGCAGTATGTTGTCTTCATCACCCAGCAGGCCTCAGAGGTGCTGAAAAGTGAACAATAAAACAGCAGGAACTAGCATTGTGTGCAACTTTATCAGCGTAGCTACAGTGCAATGAGCTTTTGTATTATGTCGTATGAGTCTCGCATACCCAACAAACACAGTTGGGAATACAGTGACATAACATGCTCCAGTTCATCTCTGGACATAATCGGGCATGTTTTGAGTAAGAAAGAGAGAGGCTTGGTGATTTACACCCATACTCAGTTTAACAGGTAACTCCCCTATCATGTACACACCAAGTGCTGCCTTTTATGAATACATGAAATTACTTACTCGATTTAAGCACAAGCAAATATATGAATCGGATTTAACCCCTCCCACCAGAAAGCAAGATGCCATCTGGGCCATGTATTTTAAGCCAACAAATAAAATGCATGATGAGACTGCAGACACACTTCTGCATATAGCCGTTAAAGCACAAGTCCAGAATCTAAAGTATTGCTGGTGATAATGACTGAGCTGATAACAGTGACTATCATCACATCATCTGTTGATTGAGTGACTTGTGTCCTTCCACTACTTACATACAAGGGACTACTTTTTAGGTCGGGCATTTGAGACCTCTTGTATATACTTTAGTATATATATATATATATATTCACTGAAAAAACCATAGGTTTCAGACACGTTATAGTTAGAAATTAGCATTTAAAAAACCTTTGAAATTCACTGAAAAAACCATAGGTTTTAGGGACAGTTATAGTTAGTTGGACATTTCACTCATACAAAACCCGTGAAATTCCCCCGTTATAGTTAGTTCAGCTAACTATAACTCGCGCCCGCAATGCACTGCTGATAACGTCACATATTACATCACTCATGACATGGTCAGTGACATCACTGATGACATCTCAAATGACATCACTGATGACATCATCCAGTGACTGTGTGTTTCTGTAAAGTTTAAATATTTTTAATATATATAGGGAAAGGCGTATTGAAGAATGAGTGGGTGTATAAGTGTCTGGATGGATGATTTAGTAGGTGCGTGACTGACTCTATAAGTGAGTGATTAAACGTATCTTACTGAATGCATGGGTTAGTGACTAAACTGGGTGAATGTCTGTATCCGTCTGTCTGTTGCTGTGTAAGTGGCTGCATGGGTTTGTGAATAGCTACATGAGTGTCTATATGAGTTATTGAATGGTTGTCTGAGTATCTGTATGGGTGCCTGAGTGTTTGTGTGGGTGGGGTGTGTGCGACTCTGTGCATAGATGTGTGAGTGGGTAATTCACTGGGTGCATGGTTTCAAGAGTGCATCTGTGATGGACTGTATGGGTGGGTAAGTGTGTGTAAGAGTGTGTTAGTGAGTGAATGTATGTCCCAGTGGTACATGTGTGAGTAACTACATATGTGAAAGGCAGTATATATGTGGTATATATGTGTGTTGGAGTATATAAATAGCTATAAGCGAGAGTGAGTGATAGTGATAGTGGCTGTATGGATGAGTGTGTGATTGTATCAGTGATTGTATAAGAGCGTAACAATGTGCTAGTATTTGTATGATTAAGTGAGCTGGTGTGTGTATAACTGTATAGGTGAGTAAATGGCAGTGTGTTTAATTATTTGCATGACTGACTAGGTGTGTGAGTACCTCTATGGATGAGTGGCGGTGTTTGAGTGTCTATATGGGAGTAAGAGTGCATATGATAGTCCTGTACTGAGTGACCGTAAGTATGAGTGACTGTACGGGTGAGTGAGTGGATGTGTGTGTAGACCTAAGAATCAGTGAGTGGGTATGTAGTTATTGGTGTTGGAGTGTCTTTGGTTTTGCGAATGGCAGTCTGTAATTTAGAGTGGGTGTATCAAAGGTTATATTAGGGTGTGAGGAGGTGCAACAGATTATCACGTGGATGATGTCATCAGTGATGTCATTTGAGATGTCATCAGTGATGTCATCAGTGATGTCACTGACCATGTCATGAGTGATGTAATATGTGACGTCATCAGCAGTGCATTGCGGGGGCGCGAGTTATAGTTAGCTGAACTAACTATAACGGGGGAATTTCACGGGTTTTGTACGAGTGAAATGTCCAACTAACTATAACTGTCCCTAAAACCTAAGGGCCCGATTCACAGAACTAACTTACGACAAAATCCTAAACTTACTACCATTTTGGTATTCACAGAATGAACTTACTCATTTTGGTATTCACAGAATAAACTTACTCATTTTGGTATTCACAGAAGACACTTACACATTTTGTGTAACTTACACATTTTGTGTAACTTACACATTTTGTGTAACTTACTCATTTTGTGTAACTTACACATTTTGTGTAACTTACACATTTTGGTATTCACAGAAGGCACTTACTCATTGATGAGTAAGTGCCTTCTGTGAATACCAAAATGAGTAAGTTAATTCTGTGAATACCAAAATTGTTGTAAGTTCATTCTGTGAATACCCAAATGTGTAAATTCATTCTGTGAATACCAAAATTGTTGTAAGTTCATTCTGTGAATACCCAAATGTGTAAGTTCATTCTGTGAATACCAAAATTGTTGTAAGTTCATTCTGTGAATACCCAAATGTGTAAGTTCATTCTGTGAATACCCAAATGTGTAAGTTCATTCTGTGAATACCAAAATTGTTGTAAGTTTAGGATTTTGACGTAAGTTAGTTCTGTGAATCAGGCCCTATGGTTTTTTCAGTGAATTTCAAAGGTTTTTTAAATGCTAATTTCTAACTATAACGTGTCTGAAACCTATGGTTTTTTCAGTGAATTTCAAAGGTTTTTTAAATGCTAATTTCTAACTATAACGCCCTAAAACCTATGTTTTTTTCAGTGAATTTCAAAGGTTTTGTAAATGACAATTTTTAAATGTCTTAATTGTTATATTTATTTTTTTGATACTGATTTACTACATTTTTTAAAACTATTTATTTTTAGATATTTTATTTTTTAAATTACATTGTAATTTCATTATACATTACATTACAAAATATACTTTCTCAGAATGAATTACTTTAGTTGAAATACTTTGCAAATAGGCAATAGAGTTTTAAGTACAGTAGTTACAGTTGTTGCAATGGGCAACACAATTTCAAACACAATGCAACATTGAGCTCAATGTGAATTTCTAGTTAAATGCAATTAGTTACTTTATGGATTACTTTTCTAACCACAGGACTGGATCCTAGATTCAGTCCTGGGACATCTCCTGTAAACAGTTGAGTAAAAGCGTTTTGGTTACAGTAGTAATTTTTAAGGAATATTATTGTATTTTAAAAGTTGACACTTAGAAACTTTTTCACATAGAATCACCATGGGAGGAAATTCACTTAGCAGGTAAGTAGTGTTATCGTTACTTTTTCTTACTCAGTGGTGGATCCTGGATCCAGCACTGGTGCTTCTCCTGTAAACAGTTGAAAGAATGCGTTTAAGTCATACAGGCGATTCCAAAACTCCACACTTAGAAGAATTTCCAAGTGAAACCAGTCAATGTTATCCTATGGAAGGAAATTCAAGTTACTGGTAAGTACGGTTAGAATTACTTTTCAGGGTCAGTGCTGGGCTAAAAGATGCAGCACTGGGTTCTCTCCTGATAACAGGTGAGTAAATCGGAATTCGTAGTTCGGCTGATTTTAGAGGAATATTATAAAGTTCCAAAACTCCACACTTAGAAGAATTTCCAAGTGAAACCAGTCAATGTTAGCCTATGGAAGGAAATTCAAGTTACTGGTAAGTACGGTTAAAATTACTTTTCAGGATCAGTACTGGGCTCAAAGATGCAGCACCGAGGTCTCTCCTGATAACAGGTGAGTAAATCAAAATTCGTAGTTCGGCTGATTTTAGAGGAATATTTGCACAATGGTGAAGGAAGGGGGTGGGGCCTGAGGTGACATGTCTGCAAACACGCCCTGTGGCGCGTTTTAAGTTGGAGAATTAATTTCTCCTCAATCCCGAGGGTCCCTAGGGGCCAACTAGCCCACCAGATACCTCCAGTATGCGCCAGGGAGCTGCGTTGCAGAGAGGTGTTCAGAGGCCACGCCCTTTTACACCTCTCTGCAACGCAGCTCTGTGGCGCTTTCTGGACATACCTGGTGGGCTAGTTGGCCCCAGGGACCCTCAGGATTGAAGGGATTTAATTCCCCATCTTAAAACGTGCCAAGGGGCCTGTTTGCACACATGTCACCTTTAGCCCGCCCCTCCCTTCACCACTGTGCAAACGCGCCCCGTGGTGCGTTTTAAGTTGGGGGATTAAGTCCCCTTGAATCCTGAGGATCCCTGGGGTCCAACTATCCCACCAGGTACCTCCAGTAAGCGCCACAGAGCTGCGTTGCAGAGAGGTGTAAAAGGGGCGTGGCCTGGACCACCTCTCTGCAACCCAGCCCTGTGGCGCTTACTGGAGGTACCTGGTGGGCTAGTTGGCCCCCAGGGACCCCAGTATTGAATTAGAATTATTTCCCCAATTTAAAACGCGCCACAGGGCGCGTTTGCAGAGTGGTTAAGGGAGGGGGCGGGGCCTGACGCTCGATCGCGTCTTTTTCTTTCTTTTTTGTTTTTTTGAAGGGGGGCTATGTGGCCCCCATTCTTTTTTACTTTTTGGGGCCCTGGGGACCTTATCCCCCAGGGCCTGATGCCTTTTTTCTTTTTATTTAAAAAAATACTGTAGGGGAAGGGGGCCACGTGGCCCCCCTCCCGTGGCCGATTCCGGCCCCAGGGGACCCCATCCCCCGGGGCATGGCCACTTTAAAAAAATAATTTTGGAGGAGGGGGGCTGCGTGGCCCCCCTCCTAAGGCCTCTATTAGCCCCGGAGACCCCATCCCCCGAAGCCGGCCTTCATTTAAAAAAAAAAAAATTAATTTTGGGGAGGGGGGTTGCATGGCCCCCCTCCCGGGCCACTACTTGCCCCGGGGACCCCATCCCCCGGGGCTGGCCCTATCCTTTGGGGTCCGTGGGGGGACCCCAACTCCCCCACGGACCATGCCGGCTCCCCGCGTCCTGCGGGAGCCGGCATTGCTTTTCCACATGGGGAGCTGCTAACATGCAGCTCCCCGTGTGGAAAAGCAATGTGCTTTGGATATTGGAAGCAAGAGCAGGTTTCCTGCTCTCGCTTCCAATATCCAAAGCAGTTTGCTATGACAGGATGGGAGCCGCGAGGCTCCCGTCCTGTCATAGCAGGCACCCCGGGACACTGCAGGAGCCAGCCCTGGGGGTGGCGGTCCCCAGGGCCACCACAGGCTCCAGGAGGGGGCCGCGCGGCCCCCTCCCAACATTGGCAAAGCCCCGGGAGGTGGTGGTCCTCGGGGCTCGAGGGTCCGTAACGGACCCCCATATTTAAAGATTTAGTGCCCCGGGAGGTGGCGGTCCCCGGGCGTGTGGGGGGCTCGAGCCCCCCACACAGGTCATTTTATTTTTTTAAAAAGAAGCCCAGGGGGTGGCGGTCCCGGGGCTGCGGGAGGGCCGAGAGCCCTCCCGCACCATTATTTTTTTAAAGCCCCGGGGGGTGGCGGTCCCCGGGGCTTGGGGGACCTTAGAGGCCCCCCCAACTAAATAAACATTAACCCCTGCATGCCCCCGGGACTTGGGCCACCGCGCTTCAATTTTTTTTTTTATCGGCGGGATCCGCGCACCCTAAGCGCATCCCGCCGATTTAAAAAAAAAAAAATGCTTTTTCTGCCCAGGGGGTCCTTGTGGGACCCCTGAGCAGACCTAGGGGTCAGGGTGTTCCTACCCTGCCCCCTTTTGCGCTTTGCGCACTTAGTTTCTGTCCCTCGGTTCTACCGAGGGATAAAATGGCTGCCAACACTTCCTGGTTTGGAGTGTTGACAGCCAATTAGCATGCAGCTCATGATCGGGAGGGTGCGCGGATCCACCGCGGCCATAGATATCGAAACTTTTATTTTGGATTTTCTCAGCAATTACTGAACGGATTTACACCATTTTTAAAAAGGGTGCTTTCTGAACCAAGCACTACCTTTTTGCCAAATTTGGTGTAATTCCGTTCAGCAGATTTTGCTGTAGCCTTGCATAAAGTTTCCTATGGGAAATTGATTTTTCACTCTTATTTTTTGAATTTCTCCGTAACTACTGAACGGATTTACACCATTTAAAAAAAGGTCGCTTTCTGAACCAAGCGCTACCTTTTTGCAAAATTTGGTGTAATTCCGTTCAGCAGTTCGGGCTGTAGCCGTGGCAAAAATTTCCTATGGGAATTAACATGGAGAAAACACGTTTTGGGACCCCCCTTTTTTCTCAGCCCCCGCTTGATGAATCACCCCGAAACTTTCAGACAGGAGCGGACCGGAGCGCCCCACTAGGTTTGAAAATTTCGCGATGATTCGTCAAACGACGCCAAAGTTATTGGGAATAGAATGTTATGAATTTCCTTTGGATAATAGGTCCTAACTATAACTATCTACTGGCGACCGCCAGTAGATAATATATATATATATATATATATATATATATATATATATATATATATATATGGGGCATCTTGGCGCTGAATAACAGATGTTTATTGTTACCCAACTCAATGGTACTCATTTTATCGACCTCAGAAAGGATGAGAGGCTGAGTGGACCCGCCAGGATTTGAACCTGTGACCATGAGGTAGTGAATGCATTAGTCCATATATACTACTGCTTTCATTTGTCTATTTCAGTGTCCTTTAAAAATACTTGCTTGCTAGTGGTCAATCCTTCTTCTTGTCCCTCCTTTTTTTTCATTTTTCATTTCATTTTTCATTTCCTCCCACATGAGCAGGGACTAACTACTGTATAGTTATCTTCATTTGGGGCACTAATTTATTTATTTCCTGCTCTCCTGTCCCTCACCCCTCCCACCACTCTCCCACCTCCTCCATGTGCTGCATGTCCCCCCCATCTACCCCTCCCTGCCTTACTGTGTGTTTAGTCCATACAATTAATATTTATTTTGCAGTTCTCCTCATCTCCCTGCATCTTTTCACCCGGTCTCAGAAATCAAGTACTGTTCCACTGAATTTAGGGATATGTAGTTCTTTTTGCCTTTGAAATGCTCTAAGTGCACCAAGATCACAAGTTGCAGGCACTACATGCTCCAGCATGCGAAGCGCTTTCTCACTGCGTTGATGTCACTACCACGGCAGGGGCCGCTCTTGCTGCTTGTTCTTTCTATGCCCACTACAAGTCCTGTAACTCGTCCCAATGAGGTGGGTTCGTGCTAAGCAACCCCTCCACAGAGCCGCAGCTGCCGCTGCCAACTACCATCAGAGAAATAAATCTTTTTCACCCCCAAGATTTCAGCATTTGACAGCCCCACTCAAGCTTTATAAATGCACAATTCTGTCTATCGACCTATCAAGGACTGAAAACAGGGTTGACTTTGCATAGTATTTAAACTTGTTATCTGGACGTAAAACAGATGTCACTAGATGTAGTGCTAGAGGTTTTATTTTACCCTAGTCTGAATTTACGACATCATTTTTTCCTGCATGTGCCTTTCTTGCCTTGAAGATTTCTTTCGTATAATCTTGTAGTTTTAAAGTGGGAGCTGTCACAGAGTAGAACAGCCTTGCCAGGAACAGAACATGTGGGATGTGCATTTGAAAGCATGAAAGAGAGAGAGATGTGGAATGTACTTCTTGGTCTCGAAGTGCAGTGTTATAAGCAGTGGTGCTCAAATGTGCATTATGTTGTACATTGGGAGATGAAGTGTGTGATGCTATAGGCAGTGGTGCACAAATGTGCATTGTGTTGTACATTGGGAAGTATTATGAAGTTCTTACTATTGGCTTTGACATGCCCTCATGCAGGGGCGGTTCCTCCGTGAGGGCATTTGGGCATCGCCCCCTCATTATTTTGCCCCAGGGCCCGAGGCAGCTGTGAGCTGTGTGAACAAAAAATGTGTGTAATAAGTGTAGTGTTACTTACACTTAATCACTCATCCCGCAGCAGTCAGCAGTCTCGGCCACGGGCAAGTTCCTTGCAATCATCACGTGTGACGCATGTCACTTACATCTGCCTGGACTTAGGGGGGGTGGGGTGGGATTAGGATCAGTCAGTACCATAACTGCGCATGTCGGGTTGGGTCGGTGCCTTTCCCTGGCCAGCCCAACATGCGTAGTTTTCAGCACTTTTGCCTCTACAATGAAGGAGCCGGGGGGTTGAAACCGCAGCCCCCCGGTCTCCTGATGAGCGGCGAGTTGTCCTGCCCTGGCCAATCCAGGCGCTGCTTTGCAGTGCCTGGATTGGCTGCTTAAGCGTCTCTAGGTAGAGAACGCATAGGCTGTGACTGGGCATGTCCACGGCACACCTGGAGCGTGGGGAGCATATTCACCAATCACTGCACGGTTTTATTGTGAAGCTGTGCAGTTATTGGTCAATCTGCCCTAGCTCTCAGCCTCTCTCTCCCCCCAACTCTCTTTGTGCGTAGGTATACGCCATTACTCACAAGGGAGCATGGAGAGAGAGAGTCGAGAGGAGAGCTCTCCGCTCCCGGCCTGGCCTCATCATCG
Organism: Calotriton arnoldi; assembly: GCA_963921515.1. Taxonomy (NCBI): domain Eukaryota; kingdom Metazoa; phylum Chordata; class Amphibia; order Caudata; family Salamandridae; genus Calotriton; species Calotriton arnoldi. The sequence continues at coordinate 2,907,222 of CAWUFW010000509.1, forward strand.
TGGTGGCCCCCTGAACCGATTCGAGGCCTCACGCACAACTTCATTAAGTTGGCATTGGCAATGTGTGTCCTCCTACTCTCTCTGATGAGAGCCTGCCTCAGACGCATACAGGTCACAGGATAAGGATTCAGAGTCAGACTGAGACTAGTGAGTAGATGACCGCGTTGTTTGCGTAATTGCGTTGGCCTTACGCCCAGTTGTATTTTCGTGTACAGTAGTTTTTCAGTGAAAACTACTGCACACGAAAATACAACTAGGTGGCAAACTTTTCCGCCAGCCCCGTGTGTCTTCCTCTTCCCCAGCCCCCAAGTGATCTAATATCAGACTGTGAATCTAGGCCCGGGACGGCCACTCATGGTTCATGATTTTCACTAGATGATCTAGTGATACTGATAGTGAAAATCATGAATCGTGAGTGACAATCTCCGCATCCTCCCTTACAGCCTTACTGCCATAATGGTTAGAGCAGCAGAGCAGAGCTGCCAACTTTGGAGGGGTTGTTGAGCCGACAACGGCGAGACTCTAACCTGGTCCACCTGAGGGAACCAGGTTCGAGTGTCGTCGTCTCAACATTCTGGGATTCTGGGCAAATCACTTAATCTCCCCGTGCAGCTGTGCTAACAAAAAATGTATGTTTAATTTTGTGATATGCCGTGCACTGCTTTGCTTGGGGTTTTTCCAGACTCTGGAGTTATTATTCAAAGGCAGGGTAAAACACTCGTATTTTTTTCAGATGCTACAACAACACAAGCTTATTGTGTCCTTGTCATGCACATACCACCTGCAAGGGGCAAAGGGCCTGGTTGAAAGGGGCAAAGGGCCTGGTTGAAAGGACCAGGCAGAGGTGAAACGCTGCCTCAAGCCTGCATAGTTTCAACTTGTACACTGTACGTGCATTTATTGATGGAGCCCTTGCAGCTGGTTCCCAAAACAAAATTAAAACAGGATAGATTTAGGCAAATAAATGTCTTTTCCTCCCGACAAGTTTTTTTCTGGCAAAACGTACTAGCAGTCTGCCCTTCAAGATCTGGAGGGGCCAAGGGGCAACTCTTCCCCATGTAGGCCATAGGAAAAAAGGCTGTCACTCCGGGAACAAAGCAATGACATTTTCAAATATAAAGCCTAATTTTTCAACATGTAAGTATCAGGTACAGAAAACCAGGACCGCAATTTGGCCGAGTAAAATGTGAAGGATCTCCTCACTTTTAGAGAACCTTTTGTGTTCGTGTGTTGGTGTTGTGCACATGGATGGGAACTGGAAGCAGAAGGTTAGCGCGAATGGAACTTGGCCATGAAAGGGAACAGGAAACACTACAACAGCAGACAAATTCAAAGGATATCTGTACACTTTTCCCATCTTTATGTATTACAGTCTAATTGTTACTGCTCAGGTTTTTGCACGAGCAGCTATCGGTGTGTGGTGTTTACTTATTTTATTTAATTCTCATGGCTGTGGTACTTTATATGCCAAAGAGGTGTCCGTGATCCTACAGCTGGTAACTGCAAATGTTGCCAAACATTACATGAATCTACATAGGTGGGGGACATACATATTATGTACACATATGCATAAAGATAAAGAGCAGTCCTCAGACAGCTGGGAACGGTGTCAAGTCGTAGCGAAGGAGAAGCGCTGTCACCTACCTTAAGAGACAAGCTCAAGTTGGCAATGTGGCTGGGAAGAAGGACTGTGGCCAAAAAACTTCCTGTAGGATAACAAGAGGGCCCCAGCCTATCAGCCCCCCCCCCCTGATAGAGCCAGCTCCGTTCGGCAGAGTCTTGCCCTGATGACCTTCAATAATTCTTAAACAGATTATTTTAAATACCGTTTTCCTATCATTTATTTTTAATGTGGGTGGTGTGTGAGCCTGTTGCAGACATTTTGCAAAGAACTGTGTTTGTTTCATGCAACATCCATAAAAAAGGTTTCTTTTAGATTAAAACAGGACCTCACATATGAGAAATGGGAGGGCGTCACAGAGATTATTTGTATTAATATTAGTGAGCTGCTGTTGTGTTGCAATATAGAAAACACATCACTACCCATGAATATTCGATTTAAACACATTTAGAATTTGGACCAGTGGGCCTGTGCACTGTCAGTGACCTGGTCTAAGAGGGCAAGAAACTGCTGAAACTGGATCATATAGTCAAAGCTGTTCCTAACAGGGGCCCCCTAAATACGTTTGGCCCAGGGCCCAAAAATCCTTAAGATGTCCCTGGAGGTGCTTGCCAGCAGGGCCTAGCTTCAGAAACATTTCTATCTTGTAGATAGATGTTTCTGAAGCTAGGTCATGCTGGCACGCACCTCTGAGAAGCATACACGCTGCTGCCAATGCTTCTCGGAGGTGCGTGCCAGCAGGGCCTAGCTGCAGAAACATTTGCATCAGATGTATCTGCAATTGAAAGATTTTAAGTGTGTGCTTTTCTTGGTGCACAATCTCAGTGCTTTGGCTTGACTGTGTAACTGCAGTGGAACTGCTCGTTGGTAAGTAAAGGCTAATATTAATAATAATTACTAATAATATATATTGTAGGTAAAGTAAATTGTTGATTGTGGACCACAGAGGGCCGAGTTCTAATCATTGCATGCCTATGTAAAAAGGTTGAGCGATCTTAGGCAACCCATTGACCTTTCTTCTTTTGCTTCCCACCCTGTGCCTCACCAGTGTCAATTAAAGATGTTGCAGACTCAAGAAGTGCATTGTTACTGGCAAGCAATTATAGAACACAAATAGAACTTTATTTTTGTAGCACAGGAATAAACAGTAGTGATTGCATTTTATGTGTTCCACTTAAATAATAGTTGCAGCACAATCTGAAGCCTTAGGCTTTAAATATTGCAGTAACACATGGTGCCACTGTCAACTGCTGTTCATTCCTGTGCTGGTTACAACAATAAACATTCTATGATCAACTTCCATTCTGTGCCTGAGCAGGTGAGGTTGCTTAAACTGGCACTTACCATCAGCATCCTAGGCCCACTTCCACAATGTGAAAGTGAGTGAGCAGCCATTGGGTGAAGGTCTTTGGTGTGGTCTGCCATGATTGAAGGCTGCAGTGCTGCTGGAACAATTTTAAGAGTTGCATGACTGACTGAAATCACAGGGATTGTGAAAATTACAACAAATAAGTGTTTATAATTTATGTGTGTGGTTGCCACTACTAATTATGTTATATTTTTTTTTCAGCATCCTGGTAAAGGGCGACGCGCTCTATATAATTTTTGGGCAAACAAGAGGGTCCTGTACAGAACCCAACCTACTTTGCTGCTCTTGCACCCCCACAACACAACAACCCCCAGTGTTTAAGGTAAGGAAATTGATGCTATATTCTTTTACATGGTAGTTAAGGACTATATATGTGGTCGACATGCTGGGTGAGGTTGGTGCACATTAGTATCAATTTGAGGCATGCAACTGTGTAATCGGTATTAAAAGATGGATGGGAATGTAGCAAGTTCCTTTTAAAACAATGAAGTCGTTCAGGGATTATAATGGCAGGTGTAAGCCTTCAGCTCCAACTTCCCAATGTTTGCCTTTCTGTTTCTCCCTTTTTAATGTAGAACCCTCAGTGGATGGAATGTAATAATAGCTTTATAGCCCAGCTGCCTCGGGCTATAGCAGTTGTTAAAGGCCCTCTCCCTTGCCTTGTTATAGGCCCTCACCTGTCGCAGGAGATATGTCTGCTTCAGGGCCTTCAGCAACTAGTATGGCACACAGAGGCAGCAGGCTATAAGGCTGTATTTTTAACAGTCATGTAGTGCAAAAGGGGAGCTGTTGGAGATAACTGCACTTTCACAATTGCTTTATTAACCTTCTTGCTTTCTCAAATTTGCTTGAAAATGCACCATTTAGCCACTCTTTTTTCAAAAGTTTTACAGGGGAGAACCCCCCCCCGAACCCCCCTTAGGTCGTTCGGGCTTGCTGGCTACGCTCTCTCGCCACGGTGTGCTACACCCCAAATTTTACGCCCCAACACTTTCAAATGTCACCAGCCGCCAATGCCTTCATGTTATCTTGAATTCTGACTCTGTCTAGCTTGATCTTTTTGCGCGCACAGGCAGGCCCCCAGATTACTCAAGTTGTTTAGCTTATTCACTTTCGCGGTTGTTTTGTTGACTGTACTGCCAGAGACTTTCGTAAGCTTCGTTAAGATAAAGGCTGGAACATGTGAAAGTGCAGAAGGAACGTGAGAACTCTTTTGCCTTTGGAATGCTTGCATGGAAAGTGGCCAATTCGTTTCGTTGGCGCAGAGGAGAGCCTCTTGGAACCTTCTAGTGTGTTTTTATACTATTAAGTTGGGGTTTGTTGACTTAGAAACTGGGTTTTGTTTTGGAGTCCCAATTGGGACGGACACGTCTACTTCGGTACAGCAGAACCCCAGTTTGCTGAGGCTCTTAACCCCGGCTGTGAATCCCCCAGTCTGGAGTGGGCTAAGATGAAGTTTGCAGCCGGTGATGGATCTCGTTTTGATTATTGCCATTGTGATGTGTGAGTGTCTGTGTGCACATTCGAGTCTCCAGTGGCTATAATCATCTGAGGTGTTTTGTGTTTGAGTATTGACTTTGTGATGTGTGAGTGAGTCTGTGTGCACATCCAAGTCTTCAGTGTGTATTTAGTGTATATATCTTTCTGATTTCTTGCAGGACGTCTAGCATAATCTGTTTGTGTTTCATCCCACATTATTATCTGCTTGTGTTTCATTTTATTATCTTCTTGTGTTTCATTTCATATTATTATCCAGATATTAACAGTTGCATTTGCAAAGTGTGTTATTATTGCTTGTATATATATATATATATATATATATATATATATATATTATCTACTGGCGGTCGCCAGTAGATAGTTATAGTTAGGACCTATTTTCCATAGGAAATCCGCAACATTCTATTTGAAATAACTCTTGCGTCGGTTGACGAATCTTCGCGAAATTTTCAAACTTTATGGCCCGCTCCGGTCCACTCCTACCCTGAAAGTTTCGGGTGATTCGTCAAGCGGGGCCGAGAAAAAGGGGGTCCCAAAACGTGTTTTCCCATTCATTTTCCCATAGGAAACTTTAGCCACGGCTACAGCCTGAACTGCTGAACGGAATTACACAAAATTTGGCAAAGAGGTAGTTCTTGGTTCAGAAAGAACCCTTTTGTTAAATGGTGTAAATCCGTTCAGTAGTTGCGGAGAAATTAAAAAATAAGAGTCAAAAATCAATTTCCCATAGGAAAATTTATGCAAGGCTACAGCCCGAACTGCTGAACGGAATTACACCAAATTTGGCAAAGAGGTAGTTCTTGGTTCAGAAAGAACCCTTTTGTTAAATGGTGTAAATCCGTTCAGTAGTTGCTGAGAAAATCAAAAGTAAAAACACATATATATCTGGGCGGAGCCTAACCACACATGTCATCGTGAGATCTGATTGGCTGTCAGCACTTCATCCTGGAATTGCTGGCAGCCATCTTGGGACCAATATAAATGATAGTACCCCATTGAAATGCATTGTAGTGAATCGAAGATTTTGAGGGTTACCAAAAGGAGAACTATAAAGGGTGATAACAGACTTTAGTTACATTAGAATTCATTTGTTGATGGTACCATACTAATTTCAGGAATTGTGGTGTGTTCTAAGGTGATTTTACCCTGTGAAAAACCTTCTGCTGGGATATCATGAATCATGTTTGAGAGAAAGCTATTTTCACATGCTTGTCCCATACAGTTTTGGAAGGTGCTCCAGAAGCTAAAATGAGAGCATATTTTCTGTAAATTCACATTATCTTTCTCAGTCATGTGAGAATGAAGTCTGACATTCTCAGTAAAACATGTACATCCAACAATGGCAGAGACTGTCAGTTGATTCCTTTGTGTTCTACTGCAGCTTCCCAGAGTGTTCTAAAGAACAACTAGAGTGCTAACAGCCTTACTTATGACAAAAGTATGGCACACCTGAAGCCATCTTGATTGGAATAAACTGGTAACACTTAAAACATTTAATTTAAAAAGGAACAAAATGATGGGGTTCATTTTGTCATAGAAATTATGGTTAGTGCTGTAGAAAGAAAAATTAGGACATGTTTCAAGTGTGATCTCAAATATCTTCCTGTTATATTTCAACAGGAGCAGCCTGTCAGTTGATGCCTTTGTGTTCTACTGCAGCTTCCCAGAGTGTTCTAAAGAACAACTAGAGCGCTAACAGTCTTACTTATGACAAAAGTATGGCACACCTGAAGCCATCTTGATTGGAATAAACTGGTAACACCTAAAACATTTAATTTAAAAAGGAACAAAATGAGGGGGTTCATTTTGCCATAGAAATTATGGTTAGTGCTGTAGAAAGAAAAATTAGGACATGTTTTAAGTGAGATCTCAAATATCTTCCTGTTATATTTCAACAGGAGCAGCCTGTCAGTTGATGCCTTTGTGTTCTACTGCAGCTTCCCAGAGTGTTCTAAAGAACAACTAGAGTGCTAACAGCCTTACTTATGACAAAAGTATGTCACACCTGAAGCCATCTTGATTGGAATAAACTGGTAACACTTAAAACATTTAATTTAAAAAGGAACAAAATGAGGGGGTTCATTTTGCCATAGAAATTATGGTTAGTGCTGCAAAAAGAAAATTTAGGGCATGTTTTAAGTGAGATCTCAAATCCTCTTCTATTTCATTAGAAAATTCTGACATGCAGACTGAAACAATCACTTTCAATACCAGCAGTAGACTTCCAGTTAACTCCTTGGTGAGCAGTAGCTTTACTACAGTGATCTAATGAACAACTAGAGTGCTAACATTCTGAATTTATGGCAAATGTGTGACACATCTGAATGCCTTCTTGATGGAATCAAAGTAAAAACTGAAAGCATTTCCTACTGAGGAGACTGTAGTAAATGAGGAAATTAGGAAACTTCATAACAAATAAGTCTCCCAAGATGGCCACCAGAGAAAAAAGAGCCCAAATGTAGCACAAATATCACCCAGAGGTAGCCCACGTATAGCCCAATGACAGAAGTGTGCAAAACACTTTTTATTTTTTGTTTTTTTGCAGTTTTATATAGTGCAGACTGGTCAGGTATTGGAGTGCTTTACATGAGCATTGGTTACATCACACAAGGACAAATTCATGTTGGTTGACCCCTACACTACCCAAACACCACTGCACTACCCTAAACCCTAAAACACTACCCCCAGCACGACCCCTTCACTACCCAAACATAACTGCACTACCCTAAACTCAAAAACACTACCCCCAGCACGACCCCTACACTACCCAAACACCACTGCACTACCCTAAACCCTAAATCTACCCCCTACACTACACAAATACCACTGCACTACCCTAAACCCTAAAACACTAGAACCCAGCACGACCCCCTACAGTACACAAACACCACTGCACTACCCTAAACCCTAAAACACTACCCCTACACTACACAAACACCATTGCACTACCCTAAAGCCTAAAACACTACCCCCAGCATGACCCCCTACACTACACAAACACCACTGCACTACCATAAACCCTAAAACACTACCCCAGCACGACCCCCTACACTACCCAAACACCACTGCACTACCCTAAACCCTAAAACACTACCCCCAGCACGACTCCCTACACTACACAAACACCACTGGACTACCCTAAACCCTAAAACACTACCCCCAGCACGACTCCCTACACTACCTAAACACCACTGCACTACACTAAACCCTAAATCTACCCCCAGCATGACCTCCCACACTACACAAACACCACTGCACTACCCTAAACCCTAAAACACTACCCCCAGCACGACCCCCTACACTACCCAAACACCACTGCACTATCCTAAACCCTAAAACACTAACCCCAGCATGACCCCCTACACTACCCAAACACCACTGCACTACCCTATACCCTAAAACACGACCCCGTACACTACACAAACACAACTGCACTGCCCTAAACCCTAAAACACTACCCACAACATGACCCCCTACACTACACAAACATCACTGCACTACCCTAAACCCTAAAACACTACCCCTACACTACACAAACACCACTGCCCTACCCTAAACCCTAAAACACAACCCCCAGCATGACCCCCTACACTACACAAACACCACTGCACTACCCTAAACCCCCTACACTATACAAACACCACTGCATTACTCTAAACCCTAAAACACTACCCCCAGCACGACCCCCTCACAACACAAACACCACTGCACTACCCTAAATCCTAAATCGACCCCCAGCACGACCCCCTACACTACCCAAACACCACTGCCATACCCTAAACCCTAAAACACTACCCCCAGCATGAACCCCTACACTACCCAAACACCACTGCACTACCCTAAACCTTAAAACAATACCCCCAGCACTACCCCTTACACTACACAAACACCACTGCACTACCCTAAACCCTAAAACACTACCCCAGCACTACCCCTACACTACCCAAACACCACTGCACTAACATAAACCCTAAAACACTACCCCCAGCACAACCCCCTACACTACACAAACACCACTGCACTACCCTAAACCCTAAAACACTACCCCCAGCACGACTCCCTACACTACCCAAACACCACTGCACTACCCTAAACCCTAAATCTACCCCCAGCACGACCCCCTACACTACCCAAACACCACTGCACTACCCTAAACCATAAAACACTACCCCCAGCATGACCCCTACACTACACAAACACCACTGCACTACCCTAAACCCTAAAACACTACCACCAGCATGACCCCCTACATTACTCAAACACCGCTGCACTACCCTAAACCCTAAAACACTAACCCAGCACGACCCCCTACACTACCCATACACCACTGCACTACCCTAAAGCCTAAAACACTACCCCCAGCACTACCCCCTACACTACTGCACTACCCTAAACCCTAAAACACTACACCCAGCACGACCCCCTACACTACCCAAACACCACTGCACTACCCTAAACCCTAAAACACTACCCCCAGCACGACCCCCTACACCACCCAAACACCACTGCACTACCCTAAACCCTAGAAAAGAAACCCCCACTCCATGCCCAATCCCCCTTACCTCTCACTCCTTGTGGTTCCTCTCTCCTCGTGGTTCCTGCTTCACGTCGTCTCTGAGGGGCGGTGCACGTCGTTGTGAGGAAACGGAACAGCCTCTGTTTCCTTACAACGACATGGATCGTCTACATGTTTTTTAGAACGCATGGTCATTTACCATACATACCTTTACAACAAAATTCATTGTAAAGGCATGCGTGGTAAATGACCATGCGTTCTAAAAATGCGTAGTAATGACTTTCGTGATGTACAACGCATGCGTGGTAATGCATGCGTTGTAATGGTATCGCAAAGTAAAAAGTCGTTGTAACGGCTGTTTACCGATCGAAGCTGGCCCCTGTTCTTCAGTGAGACGTTTATTTGATTAATTAGGAGGAAGGAATGTGTTTTTTTACCGAAAGGTGCATTCCCGGCTGTTGTATTGTGAAAGTGTCCGCGTGGCCTGGTTTCACTTCCGGTGAGAGAGTGGAAGAGTCTGTTTGGATCTAAAGGAGTTCTGTTGTTGGACGGGGCCGGCGCGACATGTCATCAGAAAACATAGCTAATGGAAAGCGTCCTCCCTGAAGTGTGGAGCAGTGCCATGAGAGGTCAACGAGTGTGCGTCCCACCGCAGTATGACCGTACCGCGTGACCCATGTGCCACCTCCAGGGTACGGGAGGCAGAAGCGGCATCGCAGGTCCTCTTGAAGACCGTTGTAGCACTAATTCTACATTTTGGTACTAGGGCATTTTAACTTCATTGTTCCTGCCAGATACAAAGAGATCCTGTGTTATTCAGTGCCCTCGTTACCTTTTTTGTGGGTTGTGGTGCTTGTCACTTTGCTGCCCCGCCGGTGCACACGACTGGGCACCCCACCTCGTGTGCCATCTGCAGGGCCTCTGCCCTCGGATCACTGGTTTCGGTTTCTGGAGTGGCAACATAAACAGTTGCTCCCAAAGGACTAGCCTGAACACTTAGGTGAATATCCCCTGCACCAGCATTCCACGGAAATTCTTTCCTAGCTCTCCCACGTCAACGAGGACGTCATAATAGCACAGCTCCGCTCGCGACACCGTATGACGTCATCGGAGCCATAAGAGAACCTCGTCGGCGTGCTGACGTCAGTTCCACCCATTTTTTCCGTGCCACCGAGGCAAACAGGGGACCGAGACATTTTCACATGTATACATAGTATAATAAATATATATATATTCACTGAAAAACCATAGGTTTCAGGCACGTTATAGTTAGAAATTAGCATTTAAAAACCTTAGAAATTCACTGACAAAACCATAGGTTTCAGGCACGTTATAGTTAGAAATTAGCATTTAAAAACCTTAGAAATTCACTGAAAAAACCATAGGTTTCAAGGGTGTTATAGTTAGTTGGACATTTCACTCGTACAAAACCATAGAAATTCCCCCGTTATAGTTAGTTCAGCTAACTATAACTCGCGCGCCCGCAATGCACTGCTGATGACGTCACATATTACATCACTCATGACATGGTCAGTGACATCACTCATGACATCACTGATGACATCTCAAATGACATCACTGATGACATCACTGATGACATCATCCAGTGAATGTGTGTTTTTCTGAAAATTAAATATGTTTTATATATGTATATCTCAAGGTTGATGGAAGAATAAATGGGTATATAAGTGTCTAAATGGATGATTTTGTTTTGTAAAATTGATTGTATAACTGACTAAGGGGCCGATTCCGATCTCGGCCGGTAGGGCTCCGAATAGGATTCGGCTTTACCGGATCCGATTCGGAGCCCTGTTTCCCGACCGAACCGTACGCGGGTCCGGCCGAGCGAGTACGATGCGAATTCGCCGACCGACTCGTCCGGGCGACCCGACCGCTCCGACCGACTCGTACCCGGATCGTACCGCTCCGACCGACTCGCTCGGACACGATTCGCACCGCGCAATGGAGACGCTTTCCGGCCGGGTAAGTACGATGCGCACCTCGACCGCTCCGACCGACTCGCGCCGTCCGACTCGAACTCGCTGTCGGAGCCGTACTTTGGGGGTCCGTGTCGGACCCCCTGTACGCGTACCCGTGCGAGGCGCACACAGGGGGACCCATGGGTCCCCCTACCTGTGCGTGTACGCCGCGAGCGCGCCGCGGCGTACTCGCTGTAGGGGCGCCCTTGTCCGCCTCGCACCCATTGAGGCAATGGGAGCCCGCGTACGCGTTGTACGACCGGCTCCCATTGAGTTCAATGGGAGTCCGACCGACTCGTGTCCGGTGGCATACGAATGCATCGGACTCGTTCGGTCGGACTGCACGGGTCCGATTCCGGTCGGAAATCTCTCCGGGTCCGGCTCGGTCGGAGAGATTTCCGGCCCGAATCGGAATCGACCCCTAAGTGTATCTTAGTGAATACATGGGTTAGTGAGTAATGTTTAAATATGAAAATATCTGTATCAGTCTCTCACTTTGTGTATAAGTGGCTGCATGGGTTGGTGAGTAGCTACATGAGTGTCTATATGGGTTATTAGTTGTTTTTTGAGTATCAGTATGAGTGTCTGTATGGTTCGGTGGGGGTATTACTTAGTGCATAGATGCATGAATGAGTGACTCACTGTTTGTATGTGTTGAAGACAGCATGTGTGCAGGACTGTATAGGTGGATGAGTATGTGTATGGGTGTGTTAGTGAGTGAATGACTGTCTCAATAGTGTCTTTATGAGTAACTACATATGTTTTAAACTAGTATATGTGAGTATTGGTGTATATAAGTGAGTATATGTGAGAGTGAGAGATTGGAAGAGTTCCTGTACAAATAAGTAGGTGTTTCTATAAGTGATTGTTTAAGAGAGTAAGTATGTGTAAGTTTCTGTAGAAGTAAGTGTGGTAGTGTGTGTATAACTGTATATGCAAGTAAATGGATGTTTGATACTTTGTTTGCATGTGTGACTATGTGTGTGAGTAACTCTATGGATGAGTGGCGGTGTGTAACAGGATGTATAGGTGTATGAGTACATATGATGAGTGAGTACATGTATGAGTGACTGTATAGGGACTGTTGGTGAATGAGTGGATGTGTGTGTAGATCTTGGAATTACTGAATAGGTGTGTTGTAACTGGTATTGGTATGTCCATTGTTTTGAAAATGTTAGTTTGTATTTTTGAGTGTGTGTATCAAAGGTTATATTAGGGTGAGAGGAGGTCTGCCACTCTATCACAAGGATGATGTCATCAGTGATGTCATCAGTGATGTCATTTGAGATGTCATGAGTGATGTCACTGACCATGTCATGAGTGATGTAATATGTGACGTCATCAGCAGTGCATTGCGGGCGACGCGAGTTATAGTTAGCTGAACTAACTATAACGGGGGAATTTCTATGGTTTTGTACGAGTGAAATGTCCAACTAACTATAACGCCCCTGAAACCTATGGTTTTTCAGTGAATTTCTAAGGTTTTTTAAATGCTAATTTCTAACTATAACGTGGCTGAAACCTATGGTTTTTTCAGTGAATATATATATATATATATATATATATATATATATATATATATATATTATCTACTGGCGGTCGCCAGTAGATAGTTATAGTTACAACCTATTATCCATAGGAAATCCGCGACATTCTATTTGAAATAACTCTCTTGCCGGTTGACGTATCTTCGCAAAATTTTCAAACTTTGTGGGCGCTCCGGTCCGCTCCTACCCTGAAAGTCTCGGGGATTCGTCAAGCGGGGCCGAGAAAAAGGGGGTCCCAAAACGCGTTTTCCCCATGCAATTTTCCATAGGAAACTTTAGACACGGCTACAGCCCGAACTGCTGAACGGAATTACACCAAATTTGGCAAAGAGGTAGTTCTTGGTTCAGAAAGAACTCTTTTGTTAAATGGTGTAAATCCGTTCAGTAGTTGCTGAGAAAATCAAAAGTAAAAGTACATATATATCTATGGCCGCGTCGGATTCGCGCACCCTCCCGATCACGAGCTGCATGCTAATTGGCTGTCAACACTCCAAATCAGGAAGTGTTGGCAGCCATTTTGTCCCTCGGTAGAACCGAGGGACAGAAACAAGTGCGCAAAGCGCACAAAGGGGGCAGGGTAGAAACACCCTGACCCCCTAGGTCTGCCTCAGGGGTCCCACAAGGACCCCTGGGCAAAAATTTAAAAAAAAAAAAAATCGGCAGGATGCGCTCACGGTGCGCGAATCCTGCCGAAAAAGCATCGAAGCGCGGTCTCCCGCGCTCTGACTGCATTTGCCCCCGGGTGGCCCAAGTCCCGGGGGCATGGTGGGGGTGTGCAAATTATGTATGGGGGCCTCAAAGGGCCCCCAAGCCCGGGGACCGCCACCCCCGGGGCTTTCTTTACAATGGTGCGGGAGGGCTCTGAGCCTCCCGCAGCCCCGGGACCACCACCTCCCGGGCTTCTTTTTTAAATTAAAAACCTGTGTGGGGGCTCTGAGCCCTCCCGCAGCCCCGGGACCACCACCTCCCCGGGCTTCTTTTAAATTAAAAACCTGTGTGGGGGGCTCCAGCCCCCCACACGCCCGGGACCACCACCTCCCCGGGGCTGTGCACTGAATGGGAGGGGGCCGCGCGGTCCCCCTCCTGGAGCCCTTGATGGCCCTGGGGACCGCCACCCCCAGGGCCGGCTCCTGCAGTGTCCCGGGGTGCCTACCCCCGGGACACTGCTGTTTGCTATGACAGGACGGGAGCCTCGCGGCTCCCGTCCTGTCATAGCAGACTTGGTTTGCATTTTGAAAGAGAGAGCAGGAAACCTGCTCTCTCTTCAAAATGCAACCAACTGCTTTCCACATGGGGAGCAGCATGTTAGCTGCTCCCCATGTGGAAAGCAATGCCGGCTTCCGCAGGAGGCGGGGAGCCGGCTGGGACTGTGGGGGATTGGGGACCCCCACAGTCTCCAACGTGAGGCCAGGCCCCGGGGATGGGGTCCCCGGGGCCATAAGTGGCCCGGAGGAGGGCCACGCAGCCCCCCTCCCAAAGTTAAAAAAAAAAAAAAAAAATAACAAAAAATAAGGTCAAGTCCGGCCCCGAGGGATGGGGTCCCCGGGGCCTTAAATGGCCTGAGGAGGGGGGGCCACGCAGCCCCCTCCAAATAAAAATATAAAAATCGAGGCCATGCCCCGGGGATGGGGTCCCGGGGCCAATACAGGCCCAGGGAAGGGGGCCACGCGGCCCTTTCCCGTTTTTTTTTTTATTTTAATAAAAAAAAAAGGGGTAAGGCCCTGGGGATGGGGTCCCCAGGGCCTAAAAATAGGAAAAGGAAGGGGGGCCACACAGCCCCCCTTCAGGGAAAAACAAAAAACAAAAACGATCGGGCCCGCAGGCCCCGCCCCTTCTTTCACCACTCTGCAAACGCGCCCTGGCGCGTTTGCAGATGGGGAAGTAATTCCCCTTCAATACTGGGGTCCCTGAGGCCAACTAGCCCACCAGGAACCTCCAGTATGCGCCAGGGGCTGCCTTGCAGAGAGGTGTACAGAGGCCACGCCCCTTTACACCTCTCTGCAACGCAGCTCTGTGGCGCTTAATGGAGGTAGCTGGTGGGCTAGTTGCACCCCAGGGACCCTCAGGATTCAAGGGAGTTAATCCCCGACTTAAAACGCGCCACGGGGCGCGTTTGCACAGTGGTGAAGGGAGGGGGCGGGGCTTCAGGTGACATGTGTGCAAACAGGCCCCGTGGCGCGTTTTAAGTCAATCCTGAGGGTCCCTGGGGGCCAACTAGCCCAACAGGTACATCCAGAAAGCGCCACAGAGCTGCGTTGCAGAGAGGTGTAAAAAGGGGTGTGGCCTCTCTACACATCTCTGCAACGCAGCCCCTGGCGCATACTGGAGGTTTCTGGTGGGCTAGTTGGCCCCTAGGGACCCTCATGATTCAAGGGGACTTAATCCCCCAACTTAAAACGCGCCACGGGGCGCGTTTGCACAGATGTCACCTCAGGCCCCGCCCTCCCTTCACCATTGTGCAAATATTCCTCTAAAATCTGCCGAACTACGAATTCCGATTTACTCACCTGTTATCAGGAGAGACCTCAGTGCTGTATCTTTCAGCCCAGTACTGGTCCTGAAAAGTAATTTTAACCGTACTTAACAGTAACTTGAATTTCCTTCCATAGGCTAACATTGACTGGTTTCACTTGGAAATTCTTCTAAGTGTGGAGTTTTGGAACTTTAAAATATTCTTCTAAAATCAGCCGAAATACGAATTCCGATTTACTCACCTGTTATCAGGAGAGACCTCAGTGCTGCATCTTTCAGCCCAGTACTGATCCTCAAAAGTAATTTTAACCGTACTTACCAGTAACTTGAATTTCCTTCCATAGGATATCATTGCCTGCTTTTTGCTGAAAAAGTTTCTAAGTGTCGATTTTTGAACATACAAATATTCCTCTAAAATCAGCCGAAATACGAATTCCGATTTACTCACCTGTTATAAGGAGAGACCTCAGTGCTGTATCTTTCAGCCCAGTACTGGTCCTGAAAAGTAATTTTAACCGTACTTACCAGTAACTTGAATTTCCTTCCATAGGCTAACATTGACTGGTTTCACTTGGAAATTCTTCTAAGTGTGGAGTTTTGGAACTTTAAAATATTCCTCTAAAATCAGCCGAAATACGAATTCCGATTTACTCACCTGTTATCAGGAGAGACCTCAGTGCTGCATCTTTCAGCCCAGTACTAATCCTGAAAAGTAATTTTAACCGTACTTACCAGTAACTTGAATTTCCTTCCATAGGATATCATTGCCTGCTTTTTGCTGAAAAAGTTTCTAAGTGTTGATTTTTGAAACATACAAATATTCCTCTAAAATCAGCCGAAATACGAATTCCGATTTACTCACCTGTTATCAGGAGAGACCTCAGTGCTGTATCTTTCAGCCCAGTACTGGTCCTGAAAAGTAATTTTAACCGTACTTACCAGTAACTTGAATTTCCTTCCATAGGCTAACATTGACTGGTTTCACTTGGAAATTCTTCTAAGTGTGGAGTTTTGGAACATTAAAATATTCCTCTAAAATCAGCCGAAATACGAATTCGATTTACTCACCTGTTATCAGGAGAGACCTCAGTGCTGCATCTTTCAGCCCAGTACTGATCCTCAAAAGTAATTTTAACTGTACTTACCAGTAACTTGAATTTCCTTCCATAGGATATCATTGCCTGCTTTTTGCTGAAAAAGTTTCTAAGTGTTGATTTTTGAAACATACAAATATTCCTCTAAAATCAGCCGAAATCCGAATTCTAATTTACTCACCTGTTATCAGGAGAGACCTCAGTGCTGCATCTTTCAGCCCAGTACTGGTCCTGAAAAGTAATTTTAACCGTACTTACCGGTAACTTGAATTTCCTTCATAGGCTAACATTGACTGGTTTCACTTCGAAATTCTTCTAAGTGTGGAGTTTTGGAACTTTATAATATTCCTCTAAAATCAACCAAAGTACGAATTCCAATTTACTCACCTGTTATCAGGAGAGAACCCAGTGCTGCATCTTTTAGCCCAGCACTGACCCTGAAAAGTAATTTTAACCGTACTTACCAGTAACTTATCTTTTCTTCCATAGGAATCCATTGTCTGGTTTTCAGCAGAAAAGTTTCAAAGTGTCGATTTTCACAAACTACAAATATTCCTTAAAAATCGCCTGTATGACTTAAACGCTTTTCAACTGTTTACAGGAGATGCACCAGTGCTGGATCCAGGATCCAACACTGAGTAAGATAAAGTAACGATAACAGTTTTTACCTGCTAAGTGAATTTCCTTCCATAGGATAACATTCGTGATTCTATGAGGAAAAGTTTCAAAGTGTCAACTTTTAAAATACAATAATATTCCTTAAAAATCACGACTGTAACCAAAACGCTTTTACTCAACTGTTTACAGGAGATGTCCCAGGACTGAATCTAGGATCCAGTCCTGTGGTTAGAAAAGTAATCCATAAAGTAACTAATTGCATTTAACTAGAAATTCACATTGAGCTGAATGTTGCATTGTGTTTGAAAATGTGTTGCCCATTGCAACAACTGTAACTACTGTACTTAAAAGTCTATTGCCTATGTGCAAAGTATTTAAACTAAAGTAATTCATTCTGAGAAAGTATTTTTTGTAATGTAATGTATAATGTAATTACAATGTAATTTAAAAAATAAAATATGTAAAAGAAATTGTTTCTAAAAATGTAGTAAATCAGTATGAAAAAAATTAATATAAAAATTAATACATTTAAAAAATGTCATTTAAAAGACCTTTGAAATTCACTGAAAAAAACGTAGGTTTCAGGCACGTTATAGTTACAAATTAGCATTTAAAAAACCTTTGAAATTCACTGAAAAAACCATAGGTTTCAGACACGTTATAGTTAGAAATTAGCATTTAAAAAACCTTTGAAATTCACTGAAAAAACCATAGGTTTTAGGGACAGTTATAGTTAGTTGGACATTGCACTCGTACAAAACCCGTGAAATTCCCCGTTATAGTTAGTTCAGCTAACTATAACTCGCGCCCCGCAATGCACTGCTGATGACGTCACATATTACATCACTCATGACATGGTCAGTGACATCACTGATGACATCACTGATGACATCTCAAATGACATCACTGATGACATCATCCACGTGATAATCTGATGCAGCTCTTCACACCCTAATATAACCTTTGATACACCCAATCTAAATTACAGACTGCCATTCGCAAAACCATAGACACTCCAACACCAATAACTACATACTCACTCACTCATTTCACATTCTATAATTCATCATTTACAAAATTCTAAAATTTTGATTGACAAAACACCCACTCTCTCATTTATGTAGTACACCGTCTAAAGTATGTGCCCAGTATCCTTCTTTTATGAGGTACTTAGGGGTCGATTACGATGTCGGGCAAATCGCCACCGCCCGCATGGCAGTGGCGATCCGCCCGCCATTTTCGTCCGTCTGCCACCAAATTCCCCCCGCCATATTACCATGGCGGAGGGGACCCCGGCGGACGGAAAGACCGTCCGCATGTTTTCCGCCCGGCCGATCAGTCGACCGGGCGGAAAAGGGATTAATATGGTGGCGGTATCTGCAAGACACCGCCATCCACATTATGATGCAGGCGGTGATGAGCCTTTCCATGGCGGCGTCGCCGCCATGGAAAGGCTCGCGGTCCCTGACATTGGGGGCCCTTAGCGGGCCCCCAGGTATTTTGGGGGTGGGGGTGCACATGGGGGGTACCTATGGTACCCCTGCATTTGCATATACAACATGGCAGGCACCGCACGGTGCCTGTCACGTTGTGCATGCAGATGCACAACATGTATTTCCAGCACTGTGGCGGGCGGTGTTGTGAGCACCGCCCGCCACAATGCTGGAAATGGGGATGCCACCGCCACCGTGGCGGTGGCATCCTAATCACATGTGCGGGACCGCCGCACACATAGCGGGCGGTCCCATTTACCGGGGCGATGGCGGGCGGACAAAGTCCGCCCGCCATCATAATCGGCCCCTTAGTAATTATCTTAGCTTCTTCAGGAAGTAACCACATCCCTTCCAACCATAGTGTACATAACAAGTCCTTTACAAATTTGCGCCATGGGATCTTAGAAATGCACAATGGATTTGATAACTTTCTCAGGCCCACTCTGTATGGGATCAGTTCATTGGTGGATCAAAGTCTCACCCAATATAATACGGGGCAGATTTTTACCTTGAGGGCAATAGGTATTTGACCTAGATCCATTTAAGGTGGAAGGAAGGGAGAATTCTGGGGGACACAAATCAGTGATTTCAAGAATGTGTTTTCAATCGAGGTTATCCTAGGAATTGTGGTGTGAACCCATATTTTAGCTCCAAAAAAGAGCTGCCCCCAATACTTTTACATTGTAGATCTCTAGAGCCAATCTAGACTCTGTTTAAGAAGTTAATTCAGCCCTGATTGTTACGCTATGCTCCTCCTCTTTAGGAAATAAAACAGTTTCAAGAATGATACCTCTTTCTTTGAGTACATGCTCCTGGACTTGTCTGGAATTATTTTATATAATGTTTTATTAAAAACAATTTGACCTCCAGGTGGCACTAGCTACCTGCTTGTTACTGTTAGTCTATAGATGGCACTGAGACTACATAACTTAGAAAACAAGATCTTCACCAGCTACCATAACATTCCCACCACAAGAGCCAGATTAACCCTACTCAAAAGGCAGGGAACTACTCGGTGTGACGAAGGTTGTCTGCACATCTCCAGCACCACTGTGTTACGCATTGTCTCCACTTCCCCTTCCTACCACAGTAGGATAGAATTAGAACTAGAGTGGTAAGGCGGTTTCCAACGAGGTCTTTCCTCCCCTCCACACATCTGTTTTTGTTCATTCCTCTCCTCTCCCTCCCCTCCAGAGGCTGTACATTAGCACCACATGGTACTGTTCTTGGCTGCTGGCTGAGGAGTTCGAACTCTCCCCTTATGTTTCCTTCTGCTGGAAGAATGTCCCCTATAAACGTGCATTGTTCAAGCCTCCTGTAGAATTCATGAACACAAATGTCGCTGGGGGTTGACTCTGCTTGTTTTTGTTTTAATATCTGGACACGTTTTTGCATATTATTAGGTTTTGTAAATTTGAGCACAATCAAAGACCGCCTTTGATTGTAATTATGTTTCAACATTTTCACACTTGGTAACACATTCCACACAAATACACTCCACACCATGCCACATAATTCCAATCGGCATAATTAAACTCAGCGCCACACACTTCCACACCACATAATTCACCTCTACATATTTCCGTTTCACACCACATAATTTGACAATAAACCACATATTTCAACTCAACAACACAATTACACAACACACTACATTCATCCAATCCACACCACAGAATTCCACATCATGCTGCATAATTCAACAGCATACCACATACTTAAATGCAACAACATACCACTCCACCACATAAAATGCCATTCCACATAATTGTACTCCGACACACAATCCCACTACACATAATTCCAATACACTCAATGCCACATAATTACTATCCACATATTTCCATTAAACACCATGCCACATAATTCCACTACACAAATCCACCACACAAAATTCCACAAATAACAATTCCAAACAAAATAATTCCACTCCACACCACATACATACACTCCAATTCAAAACACATGGGTAAAACACATTCTCATTTGCAGCGCCAATACCTCTAACTCTCATAAATGCTGGACCAATTTGCATTGCAAATGCTTGTTTCTTTTCTGTCACCACTCCACAGGCATGCATATGTCTTCTTACACTCTTTTTTGTGTGTTGCTTCCACCATCAAATCTGTGTGCCCCCAGCGCTTTCTGTGTTGTTTTTCTCCCCTGAATTTGCCACTGACACCTGGCCTCGAGTTCATCTGTTGCTCATCTCACCTTTACTCTCCAGCTTTTTTCTTCTATTTTTAGGTCGAGCCTAGAGGCTGCGCGCATGTGCTGCTCTGCGAGGCATGCTGTAATGGAGTATGCACTTGAAGCCCCGCCCACTCTCCGCCCATATTTGTCATTGGCTTGTGCCATTATCCTTCATAAATGCTGGCTTCTGATTCGTAAATAGGCTTGTTAGTCCCTCCTTAGTACCGCCTTGTCTTCATTTGTAACCTCCCATGGAGACTGGCTCTTTTACTTCGGTTGTTACACGGGAACGTGTTATTTAGTCTGTAAGCACTATTTTCTTTATTGAGTTTCTCTTACTGTAGGCTGGACGTGCGCTGCTTCGGCTGGAACTGCTTTTGTTTTTTTTAAGGAGAACGGCTGCGCTTTATCTTATATTATGTGTTTTTAAATTACCAACATGGGCGCCTGTTTTCTCCTTAACACGTGCGCCCGCTATCAATCACATGGACACCCACTTTCAATAACAACATTAGGGACGCGCTCAGAGCTGACAGCAGTACCGTGAGGGGAACGGTCTTTTCTTCACCCTAGCTGATCCCTGGACATCGCCGTGAGGTGAACGGCTCCTGCCCACACTTCGCTATCACTTTTCCTGCCGTGAGGGGAACGGCACTGTCATTTCTGCCGTGAGGGCAACGGCTGGACTACCACCCCAGCAGGCAGTGGGAGTCGCTTGCTGGGGGCGTTATCGGTGCGCCTGAGGCGCTTATCAGCTGTGTAGCTCTCCCGCAGCGCGGACGCGCTCAGAGCTGACAGCAGTACCGTGAGGGGAACGGTCTTTTCTTCACCCTAGCTGATCCCTGGATATCGCCGTGAGGTGAACGGCTCCTGCCCACACTTCGCTATCACTTTTCCTGCCGTGAGGGGAACGGCACTGTCATTTCTGCCGTGAGGGCAACGGCTGGACTACCACCCCCAGCAGGCAGTGGGAGTCGCTTGCTGGGGCGTTATCGGTGCGCCTGGAGGCGCTTATCAGCTGTGTAGCTCTCCCGCAGCGCGGACGCGCTCAGAGCTGACAGCAGTACCGTGAGGGGAACGGTCTTTTCTTCACCCTAGCTGATCCCTGGACATCGCCGTGAGGTGAACGGCTCCTGCCCACACTTCGCTATCACTTTTCCTGCCGTGAGGGGAACGGCACTGTCATTTCTGCCGTGAGGGCAACGGCTGGACTACCACCCCCAGCAGGCAGTGGGAGTCGCTTGCTGGGGGCGTTATCGGTGCGCCTGGAGGCGCTTATCAGCTGTGTAGCTCTCCCGCAGCGCGGGACGCGCGCGGGCGTGCCCGGGCGCTGCCCGGGCGAAGCCCGGGCCAAGGGCGGGCCCGTCCGCGCCCGTCAAAGCCCGTCAGAGGCTGGGCTGGGCCATTCCCCTAACATCTAACTATGGGTAAGCGCAAACTTCGTGGTAGTCATGACCAGGGAGGTGCAAAATCTAAAGTCCCGAGACAATCATCATCTATAATCTCATATCTGACTTCGGCCGTGGGAGCATTGACTAACGAGATAGCTAATGCCGAAAAGGAATTAGGTTTAGGCTCAAGATATAATGAAGGAGGAGGTGTTGAGGATTCTGAGCCACTATCTAATGCTCCTGTTTCGCTGGATCCAGTTGTGCAGACTAGTGGTGTAAGATTGAACTCTGAATCTCAGGGCCCGACTAGTGTTGAAATAGGAGAAGTGACTGTGACTGTACCATCGCAAGGTTCTGCTATGGACGGGGAAAATCCATCTAGGGACTTAATTGCGAGGCCTCAGGGAGAACGGAGTACCTCTAGGAAAATTAATAAGAGGCAGAAGGGCCAAAAAAACTGCCCATCAAAGTTAGACTTGGTGCTGGACGAGAATACTCAATTATTACTACGGAATTTGGTGGAGGAGATTTTTAGTGCTCGGTTCGAATCCATACTGACTAATATTGCTAAAGATGTAATTGACACTATGAACTCGTGTGTTGCTGACCTGAAGAAAAATGTGAGCGTATGGACTCTATTTTGGACTCTTACTTAAAAGTTAATCATGTTAAAAATAATTCAGGTTTGTTAGCTACTCCCCAGTTGGAATCTAATCTAGATTCTCGAGGAAAATGTTTAGGTAATCACCAATTTGTAGCTCCTAGTGAGGGGGTAAAATCGAAAAAGGGTGCTAGGCAGGATGTGTTCCAGGAAAGAATGCAAGAAGGAGGGCATTTGACCCAAATTGATAAAAGTCCTGTTGAATCTACAGATTTAAGATCTAATGTTGTAATTAACAAGAATATCGGCTCAAAGAAAGTAAGGGAAGCCCAAAAAATGTAGAATTGACCTCCCTATGGCTGCCACTCCTTTGGTTGCGATTCTTGTAGGGGTTCCCCTTTAAGTGTTCATGATAACGAACCAACGGAGGCACTGATGCGCAAGACAAAAAATTGGTGTGATCATTATTCATCAGGTCAACCTGGGATATCAGACCATATTATAATGACTAGACGGGTGGCTTGGGTGGGAAATGGCCCCAAATGCGTACCAGGAGACTGTATTATAATTAATTTTAATAAACAGGATATAGCTGATAGGCTGTTCTGGGATGCAACAGAACTATATGGGGGAAATTAGGGCTTTACCCTTGGGATATTTTTACTCTCCGCTAAATGCTCGGCGGCCTTTTGAGAGGGCCAGTGGGGCTACTTTCACTGGTTCCTCCCTCCCTGACTTGGGGCTGCTTCAGGGCCATGGTAGTGGATTTTACCCTAGTAAAACTAAAGTGGGAGAAGTAACACAAAAAAGTGGTAGCCTTGATACCAAGGTTTATGGAGGGAGGCTTACCTGTCTCAAATAGATTTTCCCCACTCACTTCGATGGATCAGAATGATTGACTGGTGGAACCAGTGGTTGGTAGTTTACAACCATCCCCTACAAATCCAGGTGCAGATGATGTAGGCGTGGTTATCCTCCCAAGTTGTAGAACTATTAGTTGGAATATTGCGGGCCTCAAAGCTAAAAGGGATGATCCACTCTGGTTGAAGGTTTTAAGATCTTACGACATAATTGCGCTTCAAGAAACCTGGGATAGGGGGATAGTTTTTGGGTGGATGGTTTTAGATCCTATGTTCTACCCGCTCGCCCGGCTACGGCTGGTAGAGCTAAGGGTGGTTTGATGTTCCTCCTCTCCAATAAGCTAGCGGGCTCTGTATGTAGACTAGAGGTAGATTCTTTTAATGCCCTGATATTAGAAGTTACCCGGGCAAATAATTTTAAGTTATTACTTATTAATTTTTATAATTCTGGGGAAAATGATTTTTAAATCAACATTTGATTAAGTTGAACTCCTTTTAGAAGACTATAGGGCTAATCAATCCACTTTTTATCATATATTAATTATGGGTGATTTTAATATACATTTGTGTGAGCGGCATTGTCTTATCGAAGATCACTTAGCCCATACTCATTCGGTGAGTCCTCATTTTGAGCACTCGCCCCAGGGGAGGCTCTAGAGAACCTTTGTCGGGGGCTGATCTTTTTGAACCAGCATTCTTTAATCATTTTGATCGTTGTCCTACTTTTAAATCCAAGGCTAGAGACACCATCATAGATTATATATTTTTGTCCTCTACTTTACTTGACAAGGTAGTTTTTTATAACGCTATAGTTTCATCTTTCAGTGATCATAACCCCGTCATATTGGAACTGGATAATAGCTGTGGGTTTTGGGAAACGGTGGGGAAAATTTGGGTGTTAATAGTATGGTAACCCGTGATCAAGGGCGGAGGCTTAAGTGGTCGAAGGTGGTACCAGATTCCTTCTTTAAAGATCTTTGCCTAAAAACTAGCGGACATATCGCAATATGTGCTGACCCTTTAAGTCCTGAAAATGTGGTCCTAGGAGCTTTTGTTGGTATCTGTAAACAGATATCAGTGGATTTGACCATCAACTCTAAAATGAAAACTAAATTAGGTGAAAAATGGTTTGATGAAAACTGCTCACGAGCACACCGTGCCCTTATTTTAGCCTTGAAATGTTCTCCTCGAGATAGGGAATTGGTAGTGTCGTTACGGAAACAATACAAGGTCGCAGTTCATAGGCGGAAATCAGAGATTAAGGCAGAGGCTTGGAATGATCTTGTTTCAGTCGATGTGTTAAAAGATAGTTCTAGATTTTGGTCTATTGTTAACACCCCATTTTTCTCAGGTCAGGAAAACGACATTCAGGAAAGCAATATCAAAGAGGCTCAGTGGTTGGCTCACTTTGAGGGAATTTATGGTTCTGATGAGACGATGGAAACTTATTTTAAGGCATCAACCCACCAAGCTGCAGTATCTTTTACTTTTAATGAGGAGGACGTTGAGAGAGCAATAAAAGACACATCTAGTAATAAAGCTCCAGGTCCAGACCGTGTCCCGGCAGACCTTTTTAAGTGTAACCCCAAATTCTGGGCTAAGATACTTGCAAATGTATTTAATGCAGTGAGAACGAGTGGGTTTCCCGCATCCTGGTCTCAGTCGATTATTATACCAGTTTTTAAAAAGGGTCAGAGAGGGGATCCGAGGTGCTACAGACCGATATCTTTAATTGACTCGACGGTTAAAATTTTGGGCAAAGTGATTTTAGAAGATTTTAGACTGGGCCAATGATAACAAGATTGTTTCTAATTTACAGTACGGTTTTAGAAAAGGACGAAGTACTATGGACCAATGTCTCAACCTGTATTTATTAATTAGTAAATATACAAAGGCTAAAGAGGGCTCGCTTAAAATGGCTTTTATGGACTTGTCCTCAGCTTTCGACCTGGTTAACAGGTCGAAGCTGTGGAGTATTTTATTAGAAATGGGATTGGATCCGGGTCTGGTTTACTTCCTAGGTGATCTTCATAGTGACCTATCTGCATCAATTAGGCTTTCACAAGATGGCAAGTGTTCTAAGTCTTTTAAATCAGGAAGAGGCGTAAGACAGGGGTGCATACTGGCTCCCCTGCTTTTTACACTATATACTAACGCCCTGGATGGATCTCTGGTGGAGGCGAGCTTGGATATACCGCGTGTAGGAGACTGTCCAATCCCGGTTCTCCTATACGCGGATGATGCCGTTCTTTTGGCACGAACTGCAGTAGGTCTCCAGCGGCTTCTGGATGCGTTTGGAGCCTATATGCAGTCTTTAGACCTGGTAGTAAATATCGGAAATCACATATTATGACCACGAGTCATAAAGCTCCGAAAGCAAAAACTTTTTATTGTAATGGGGGGTTGTGACGACTGTATCCTCGTTTACATATTTAGGAGTAGTATTTGATGAAAGAGGCTCTTGGGTTCCCCAACAAAAAATTAAAAAAAATGCTGTAATTAGATCAACCTCTGCCATACTAGGGTTTGCGCAGCGGTTGGGAGCTAGACCTGTGGAGGCCATTATAAAATTATATAGATCTAAGTGTTTGGCTATTGCAGCATATGGCTCATCTATTTGGGGTTACAAGCAACAGGCAGGACTACAGACAGTGGAAAATAAATTTTTACGTAGTCTCCTGTCTGTTCCTCAATCTACTTCAACCTTTGCCATACATCAGGAATTGGGGCTGGGTTATGTCTCAGATACTTTGCGTACAGCGCCGTTACTCTGCTGGCTCAAAGTATGGCTTAACCCAGTTTTAACCCTGAATCATTTGATATTGCGGGATTGTGTCAAATTGGATAAAGTAAGTAACATTAATTGGCTAGCATATGTTAGATCTATGTTATCCAAAATAGGGCGGCTAGAATTATTTGAATTCCCGGATAGGATTAGGAAGGAAGATTTGAAAGGGGTTAGAACGAATTTTATAAATATGTTGATGCTGGAACGGGAAGAAAAGGAGCTACAGAAACCTTTAGTTAGGGCTCACTTTTTGACAAAAACGTCGTTACTAATTGAGCCGTATTTGATAACTGTTACTAAACCGCTCCATCGCTGGCTCCTGACTAGGTTCCGTTTTAATTTGATTCATTTTAATTTGGGCAACTATGAGGGGTGGTGTAAGCCAGAGGAAGCAGGTCCGTGTTCTTGTGATCATTTTTCTACACAAGATACCCTACATTTTGTAATGTTCTGTGATCTCTATTTGGATATACGTAGGAAGTTTTTAGTCCCTCTATTAAATAAAAGGGTTTCCTACAGGTTAGACCTGCACTGCTTTATCTGCAAATGTTAAGTAATACATGGGACATTTTTAATATTGTTTGTTTTTGGTTGCTGCTATTAGGATTAGGAAGAAATTGAAAAAAATATGCACATTGTTACGCATTTTAACGAACCGATTAACCTTATTTGCTGAGGCTGAGTATTTTGTGGATTATTTTTAATACTACTAGTCTCTATTGTTGCTATTGTATGGATTTTTTGCTATATACTGTATTATGCTGATTCTCTAATGAAATAATTTTTTAACTTTTGTATTTTTTGATGCTGCTGAATTACACAAATAGGATTGTGCCCAACTTTTTACCCCAAAATTTTGTATATGTATGTGTGTGTTTATGTATTTTATGTCTTGTACTTTTATGATTTTAATTAATCGAATAAAGTGGATTGATTGATTGATTGATTGATTGAATAACAACATTGGTGCCCGCTTTTACTTTAACCCGTGCACCCATTTTCTCATGCTCCCCCACCCCACTCTTTCTACTTTGCTAGCAGCATTCCTTATGGCCGGCTGCTTTTAAAAATCCGGCATTATCTCAATCCCCCACCCAGCCCGTTGCTGCTTTATCTCGCTCCGTTGCCCTCGTGTCTGTTTCTCCCCCCCACCAACTAGACCTAAAGCCCCGCCTCCTCCACGAGACTGTCTATGGCATATACATGTACTCGCTTGTGACATAATGTGTTATAAGGACGGGCCAACCGCTTGCTGCACATTGACGGTGGTTTGCTGGTGTTCACTGCTTCCCAATTTAAATTGTACTGATGTTCTCAAACTTAAAATGAATTACAATGATTTATAATGCCATGAGTTTGTATGTAACATGGTGTTTTAAGTTTTCACTTTCAGTGATCAATGTGCATTTGAACTGCAGCACAATACGAGCAGCAAAAGTTACATAAATACTGTGAGATCTGTTTGGCATAGTTATTGAGAACATTGATTGTATCAATGCTGGTTTGACCTATCTGAGGCAAGCCATGTTTGGGTCTTGCTGCTTTGTTGACCTTGGAGTCCTTATCCCTGAGATATTCCCAGATCCTGCCCATCACGCCTTACGTGGGAAGGTAAAGCTGCATGTTATGGAACGCCCACTATGCCCTGCCCCATTATCTATTATAAACTATTTCATTACCGAAATTACCAATGCGCACGATAGCAAGTCGCATGTTGCTTTGCCCTCTTAGTATTAATCTGCCTGGCCGTCGAACACCCTAATGGCTAACGAGAAGTTTGCTTGGCCGGCAGCGTCACTGGCATCAGCGTTGCTGGCTGAGACGTGCCATCCCCTTGCATAAGCTTCTGTGTATCTGCTGTCTACCCGGGAGTGCTTCCATGGTGGTCAAATCCATGTTGCACCCCTTCCTCTACAATTATATACAATGGTGAGTCTGTTGGATGTATTTGTAGCAATGTGTTAACTTATGAGGTCACATTAATGTTTTGCTATCATTGGTTATTGTATCGTTCCACTGCGTGATCTTGGGCTGTTTGTTTAGTGCACATGTTCATGGAGTATTATCATTAAACGGGGGGTTCTAAGTTCGGTTTGCTTTTACTGTCTTTACTGATGCCCAGTGCGTCGGTGCTAATAAAAAGCACTTGTGAAACGTTCACGATTTTCCATCTTTCCTTAACACAGTATTCCATCATTATATTACCTCATAGCGAGGTGATATCTAAAGAGTACTCTTCATGTCAATAAAAACAGAGTGCACACTGCTTTTAAGATTTCACTGTAAGTGAAACATATATTCTAAAATATCACACGCCACAAGGTAGGTATTCCAAAGTGCAGCGACACAGTGCTCGTGGTGAGTGTGCTGTTCAGAAGCTGAATATAATTGGGTGCGTTTACATCTGTAAGTTCAAATGTGGGGGCAACTACTTGCCAAAGAAGAATATATATTACTGTCAAAGACAAATGAGTCCTACATTATAAGGCACTCTAAACGTGGATAAGGTTGCCTTAAAACTGTACATGAACCCTGAGAGGTTTACTGTTAAGACACTATTGGGGGGTAACAAAGCCTACTCAACAAGTGTTGATGAAAGTGTCCAGGTAAGAACTCCACAACTTTCTGTAAAGGGCAAGATGTGTTGATGTCATATGGAATATGATGGGGTGAATTTTGTGGGAGGGTATATATGGGTAGGGTTTCGAATGTTACGGGAAGAGAGAGAACCCGGTGGTTGTAAGCTGTATCTTGTGATCATTTCACCAATAAATCTTGGCATTGGAGCTTGGTTGGAGTAGTATATACAACATAAATTTGGCAATGAGCTATGAGGCTACACAAGGTTGTGTGGGCATCCTCGTCATCCCTTAGACACTGTGGAGTTGTAATTCTGCGCAAGCATCAAGTGTACCAAGATCACTTTGTAATTCTGCAACCATTTTAAACAAGCATTTGCAATGCAATAGGTCTCGCATTTCCAAAACTTTGACCTATTGGTATTGTAAATGACAATGCCTTTTATTATTGCAGGTTTTTAAAACATAAATAAAAGGCATTATCATTTACAATGCCAATAGCTCAAAATCTCGCAAATGCGAGACCTATTGCATTCATTTTGTAAATCCCCTCAGGTCCTCTGTGGTTTCCTTTCCCACCACTTCCTCTACTGCTCTGCAGTGGAGACCTGCTCAATGCCATTCCTTCACCCTCTCAGGTGCAGGTCCACTCCTTCCCGTCACATTATTTATTTTAAATTGATCTTTGTTTTCTGGAGGGCTCGGCACCTGCAGTTTTCTACTGGGCTGCCCTCTTTCGCTTGGACGCCCTTTCACACATAGGGGCTCATTAGGATGGCGGACGGACTCAAGTCCGTCCGCCATCCTGGTGTAAACCGGGACTGTCCCCCATGCATACGGCGGTCCCGCACACTGGATCAGGATGCGACCGCCACCGTGGCGGTCGGATCCTGCATTTTAACATTGCTGCGGTTGCTGCTGACAGCAGCACACGCCGCGATGCTAAAATACCATGTTGTGCATTTCACAGCACTACGTGGCAGGCACCACACGGTGCCTGCCACGTAGTGCTGTGAAATGTAGGGGGGTACCGTGGTACCCCCCAAGTGCACCCTCACCTCCCCCAACACAAGGGGGGCCCGCAACGGGCCCCAAAACACAATCCCCACCAGCCTTTCCATGGCGGTTCCACCGCCATGGAAAGGCTGTCTACAGCCAACATCGTAATTTGGCGGACAGTGCCTGCTAGGCACCGCTGCCACTTTACTGATGAAGACTGCTCCGCCAGGCAATCG
Organism: Calotriton arnoldi; assembly: GCA_963921515.1. Taxonomy (NCBI): domain Eukaryota; kingdom Metazoa; phylum Chordata; class Amphibia; order Caudata; family Salamandridae; genus Calotriton; species Calotriton arnoldi. Next base: position 2,937,078 of record CAWUFW010000509.1, read on the forward strand.
TAAGGATTGCCTGTGGCGGTTCCGTGGCGGACGGTCTTTGCGACCGCCACGGTCGCGGTGAGATTTCCCCCACCGGCGGGGGAAAATCGCTGTTGGAGGACGGAAGGACCGCCACCACATGGCTGGCGGTGGCGGTCCTTCCTCCATCCTAATGAGCCCCATAGTTTTCTTAATTTACTGCTGCAAGATTGTGATCCGCCTCCTTGGAATGGCACATTAAATGTAAGAAATAAAATGGTTGCTCCCTCATCATGTATATGTTGAACATGCATGTTGATGCATACATGCATTTAAGTCATCACACTGCAGCGGCTTTTTATGTGGTGCCAATGCTGTTTCACAATGGGAAACAATCATTTTTTTTTTCTTTTTGCTAATCCGGAACGGTATAGGCGAAAAGCCTTGGCCAAACCAAAAGGTAAAGTAAAGGCATTATTAAAAGGCAAGGCATATGGGCTTTGCCAACGTTAGCTCACTGTAGCTTTTCGGCTGTCACTTAAAATGAAAAAACAGACAGCATAATATCAAACATCAGTCTTGACAAATAAAAATCACATCCCTACATTTCTGCTAGCTGTTTATTTTTGTTCTCGTCTAACTGAAACTTTTCTGGTAGCCACATTTAGAGTCATTCTGTGGAGTAAGTTTGTCCACCATCTTCAGGGACCGTGGTGAGACGATTTTGCCTCTAAAGTTTTACGATTTCCCTTCCCTCTAAATACATATTTAGCTCTACTCTGACAGAGTTTAGAAAAAACCTTTCTAACTATTTGAAAATGAGATAGTGGTAACTGGCCATGCAAAATATTGAGATTGGAATGATAAAGAAGGGCACAAAAACTGATACTTGCGTTAGTCTACATTGCTAGGATCACTGATACAACATCACCTCTCATAACATCGAACTACAGAATTATCGAGTCAATAATATCGTAAACAAAAATATTGACACACAATACACAAAATAGAAAGGACATTAACATCGATTAAAAAATATTGTTTAAATAAATCTCGATGACAAAAATATCGACGACAAAAATATTGAACAAAAATATATTGATAACATTAAAATAATATAAAACACATCAAAAACATCGATACAAACAATATCGACAACACAAACATCGATAAAATACATATAAACTATATTGAAAATAACATTTAAACATAAAAAAATACTATTTATGATAATACAATAAAATAACCTATACCAAAATATTTAAAAAAAATAATAATAATAATTACGAATTAATCACATTCATTTAAACAAATACATTAAAAATACAAAAACAAATTAATAAACAAACAATAGAACATAAAAAATATATCAAAAATAAACAAACAAATATATATAATATATAAAAAAATATAACACATTTATCTACATATAAAATTAAATAACAATAATAAACAAAATAAAAACAAACAATAAATAAACATAATAAACATTAAATAAATCACAAGGTAACAGCTAAAACATTCAAAAAGCTATCTCAATCAATAAATTTAAAACACAGAAACACAAACCAATAGAAAACTCTAACTAATTAAACAAACACTATAAAAACAATCAATAATTAACATAAAATTTACCGTATAACGGACTACCACAGAGGAAAAGCGAACCTTTGAGAGAGAGAAGACAAAACGAAAAACAACTACACCAAAAACTATTCCAAACATCCCGCAATAAAGGTAAGCACAAAACTTAGGGGCTGATTACGATGGCGGACAGACTTGGTACGCCCGCCACCGTAGCGGTGATTGGGACCGCCCGCCAGACATGCGGGGGTCCCACCACTGCAATTAGGATGCGCCCGCCATACTGGCAGGCGCATCCTGGGCTTTCAACATTGCGGGCGGTGCTGCTGGCTGCAGCACCGTCCGCAATGTTGAAAGTGCTTGCACCGCATTTCCCTGCACTGCGTGGCAGGCACCACGCGGTGCCTGCCACTTGATGCATGGAAATGCAGGGGGGTACCATGGGTACCCCCCAGTGCAGCGACACCCCCCCCACACATGGGGGGCCCGCAACGGGCCCTCAAACCCAATCCCCGCCAGCCTTTCCATGGCGGCATCGCCGCCAAGGAAAGGCACCTGGCCATACACATCCTAATATGGCAGACGGTGCCTGCTAGGCACCGCCACCATATTAGTGGCCCTGCTCCGCCCGCCAGGCAATCGGTGCGATTGCCACCGGCGAAAAAGTGGCAGACGGACTTTGCGTCCGCCGCGATGCCCACCGCCATCCTAATATGGCGGTGGGTAAATCTCAATATGATGGCGGAACGATCGCCACTGCCGGCCCGATGGTGGCGATCGTTCCGCCATCGTAATGAGCCCCTTTGTAACTAAATAAATGAAAAAAGCTTGTAAAATATTATAACATATTTTCATTTACATATAACGGATTCAACCTCACTAAAATGGCATCTAGAAAATTCAACACAAAGATTTACGTACACAACAATAAAATATAACACAAAGTAAGTATATGACTTCACCAATAATTAATGTAAATTATATAAAAGTACTAAAATTAATAAAATAGCAAATCATAGTCAACAAATGTTTTTTTTTAACAGCTTCTATAAAAATCGACAACACCACATCTACCAAGGACACTGCATCAACTAAAAGAGTAAGTATATTTATTTAATTACAAATAAATAAAAATAAACACTAAATAATATAAATAATCAAATTCAATTAAATATATAGACTAAAAAAGCGAAATAAACAAATATACTAAAATTATAACCTTTTATTTTATATTGCACAGATTACACTTCAATAAAAGTCCACCTTAAAACAACAATGCAAGAATTAACTTAGAAAACAGAGACAAAAGCAACATTACAGAAAAATATTAAATTAAGTAAGTATATAAATTAACCAACAAAAACAACAAACTAATTAACAAAATTTAAATAAATTTAAAAGCAAATATAACTAACAAATATTTTTCTCTTGCCAGCTTCTACAAACTACAACCTACAACGAAATCATCAAAAAAATATCATCAACGAAAAATAGTACATTTTTTTTCTCAACTAAATAAAAATAGAAACTAAATAATTAAAATGACACAATAAAATGTAACATTTTAATAACAATAACATTTTACTATCAAACCAACAGAAAAAAACAAGTGGATAAACCTCAACGATAGAAAAAAATCCATCAAGAAAATAAAATCAAAATACATGTAAGTTTTTTTCTGACATAAATCATACAAAATGTTTACTGTTCAGAATTGTATAATTAATAAATATATATATACATATATTCACAGATTAACCAAAAAATGGCAGAGGGAGCAAAATTCATTACCTCACAAAAGGGGAAACTACTTCTCTGCTACATGGGCGACACCTATACCCAAGAGAAAATGAGTGGAAACAAAACACATTGGAAATGCAGTAAATATTACTCTAAGGGGCTGATTACGATGGCGGGCGGAAAAGCATCCGGAGCGCCATGGTAGCGGGAATCAACCGTCTGCATGTACCGTGGGAAAACCGGCGGTCCGATTAGGATCAACCGCCAGAAAAATCCGACCAAGGCAGAACGATGCCACGAAAGACCGCCGGTAGCGGCGGAAAAAGCCCAAACCGCCGCACGGCCAGCGGATTGACCGCACGTAAAATTACGATACCATTGAGGTGACAGCAGAACGATCCGCTGTTTCCAACCGCTGCAATCGCAACCAGTGATGAATGGGAGAGCCGGTGGAAGGGCGTCATATACCCACCGCCGCGGCCGCTCCGGAAAATTGATGGCAGCCGACTAAAAAAAACACACAACATGCCCACCAAGTGTACCCAGCCACCTGGCTCAGCCTCAAAAAACACCTAATACACCCCAATGACACATCCCCATGGCAAGTAAAAAAACTACAAATCCCAGGTCAACCCACACAACACACCTGACATCAATACTCCATTTTGACACACCCACATAGCTGAGTATAAAACCAGCCCCTTCCCTGACCACAATCCTTTGCAATACTCCACCACTGAAGGAACCAACTCTACAGCACAAAGGAGAGGCAAACCACCACACAACTCACCAGCACAACAACACACACACACACCACTTACATCACCACCACCACCACCACTCTCACACCTGCAATTTCAACCCCTTTGCACATCACACACCATGGCACAGAAGAAAATGCCCAAATTCACTGACAATGAGTTGTCAGTCATGGTAGATGAGGTAATCAGAGTAGAACCACAATTGTTTGGAAGCATGGTCCAACAGACACCATTAGCCACCAAAACACAAATGTGGGAAAGGATAGTCCGCAAGGTCAATGCAGTAGGGACTGTCCCACGCACAAAGAGGGAGATCGTGAAGCGGTGGCATGACCTCAAGAAAAAGGTGAAAGAGAGGAACAACAAGAACCGTGAGCTGGCTCAGAGGACTGGCGGTGGCCCTCCCATTACACCAAGAACATTCACCGCATGGGAGGAGAAGGTGCTTGCCATACTGCATCCAGAGAGTCTCACAGGAATAGCCGGGGGAGTGGAGGCTGGTAAGTAACAACAAAAGTCTACCATCACACTGCTATGTACTGTCTTGCACAACTGCAAAGCTGCACCTCCTAGGCCCAAATGCATTCATGTGCACCACACACTCCCCAACACATGTCTCACAGATCTAACATTCACTCCCTCTGAATCACCCCAAAGGTAGCTAGCAACATTCCCAGGGTTGCATGTGTACAGGCAGCCAGCACTACAACTCCCACCAGGCCCCCTTGTCCCACAGCTGAGCAAGATGGAGCACTCCCCCACACCCAGAAGCATGTGGCAGCCATTGCATCGATCACCTCCACCTAACAGGTAGGTAGCAATCTTAAAAGGGAGGGGTGTTTGTGGGTGGAAAGCCAGCACTACAACTCCCACCAGGCACCCTTGTCCCACAGCTGAGCAAGATGGAGCACTCCCCCACACCTAGAAGCATGTGGCAGCCATTGCATTGATCACCTCCACCTAACAGGTAGGTAGCCATCTTAACAGGGAGGGGTGTTTGTGGGTGGAAAGCCAGCACTACAACTCCCACCAGGCCCCCTTGTCCCACAGCTGAGCAAGATGGAGCACACAACACAGATTTAGGAAACACCATAGCACTGAATCAGCACTAATTGTGGCAACGGAAGACATACGGGAAGTTCTGGATGGAGTGGGAACGGTGGCATTGGTGCTGCTTGATCTCTCCGCGGCCTTTGATACGGTCGGCCACGAGATCTTGGTCGACCGGCTCCAGGACCTGGGGTTAAAAGGAACGGCTATGGATCTCCTAAAATCGTTTTTAACGAACCGACAACAAAATGTGGCAATGGGCAACTTTGTCTCCAGGCAGTTCTCCCTGCCATGTGGAGTACCACAGGGATCAGCATTGAGCCCCACACTCTTTAATCTATATGTTACACCACTGGCGTCAATTATTAAAAACGCGGGCTTTACCCTGGCCTCATATGCAGACGACACCCAAATTGTGGTGTCTCTGACTAACGGGGGAAATAGCTCTGATGAGGCATTCAGCTCATGCATGAAGAAGGTGAGCAACTGGATGGATTGCAATTGCCTGAAGCTGAATGCCTCAAAAACCGAGGTTATCATCTTCGGCAACAAACCCTCTCTCTGGACACCAGACTGGTGGCTGCCAAAGTTAGACACACTGCCCATACCCTCTACCAAGGTAAAGAACTTGGGAGTTGTGCTGGACAGGGAGTTAAAATTTAAAGAGCAAGTTAACAAAATAACATCTGCATCCTTTTGCTCCATAAGGATGTTAAAAAAAATCAAAAAATATCTACCCCCCGATCTTCTAAAAACAGTGACCATGGCTTTGGTCCTCACACGGATAGACTATTGTAATAGTCTCTTTCTCACTTTGACATCAGGTCTTCTGAACAGACTCCAGATTCTGCAGAATGCAGCGGCTCGCTTCATTTTCAAAATACCTAAATATGAATCTGCGAGAGAAGCCATCAGAAGACTACACTGGTTGCCAGTTAGACAACGGTGTAAGTTCAAAGCCCTCTGTTTGGCTTTTAAGTCTTTGCAAGGACTGGGGCCTGACCGGTTTATGAAAAGATTGAAATGGTATATACCGGCAAGAACGTTATGCTCAGGCTCAGCTAGGAACATGGTGGTCCCCCCATTGTGGGTGGAAAGCCAGCACTACAACTCCCACCAGGCCCCCTTGTCCCACAGCTGAGCTAGATGGAGCACTCCCCCACACCCAGAAGCATGTGCAGCCATTGCATTTATCACCTCCACCTAACAGGTAGGTAGCCATCTTAACAGGGAGGGGCGTTTGTGGGTGGAAAGCCATCACTACAACTCCCACCAGGCCCCCTTGTCCCACAGCTGAGCAAGATGGAGCACTCCCCCACACCCAGAAGCATGTGGCAGCCATTGCATCGATCACCTCCACCTAACAGGTAGGTAGCCATCTTAACAGGGAGGGGTGTTTGTGGGTGGAAAGCCAGCACTACAACTCTCACCAGGCACCCTTGTCCCACAACTCAGCAGGATGGTACACCCCCCACACCCAGAACCATGTGGCAGCAATTCCCTCCAACTGTGCCACTGAACAGGTAGGTAGAGAGTGCATGCACCCTGCCATGTCTCCCAAAAAGCATGGAGCCATATGACCACACCAGCCCTCACATCCCACCCAACTTGGCATAGATCCAATAGCCACTTCCAGTGTGCAGACAGCTAAGCGTATGTAACTGGCCCAGAAATTTAAGTTTGACTCACCAAATCACATGTTGAAGACATTCAGGGGACAATCATGCACAGCACTGAATGCTATCTGTAAGTGCCATGGAGGCAGAGCATCAAGGCCCATATGAAAACAAAACAAGCATGGTCAGTTGTAAAAAGAAAGCAAAACACATGATATGACAGAGGGATGCATGAGATAACAATGGCCAGTACATGCACAGAATGAACGTCTTACATGCAGAGTAAACAACAAATACGCTTCACATAAAGTTGTTGTGCTGCTAGTTGTTAGATGACGACATGTCCTTGTAATCACACAATCTGTACGTGGAGCATGGTATCTATTGACATGTCACACCATGGACACGTAATGTATGTACCTCCACATCATGTCATGATGCTCAGTACCGTGCAGCCCTACAAAGTGATCTCAATGGTAAACTGTGTGGTGTATAGCATGTAACATCCAAACATCTAACAACAAGCTTGTGGGGTGCACTTGAATGACCATTTCTTCTCTGTACCACAGGTGACCAAGAATTGACTGCTGCAGATAACAACACCAACCTGCTGAGCCACTCCCCCCCCCGGAACCTGGACTCTCGGATGCAGACCCCCTAAATTCCTCAGATGCAGACACAGAACCTGGCACATCAGCCAGGGCGCACCAGGGCCCAGGCCCCCACTGTCCCCACCACCACCTCAGCAACAACAATTGCGCTGACCCCTGCTGTAACGACCTGTGCGGCTTCCAGCACCACCACCACCACCAGTGCTGCCTGCAACACTGTCCCTGCCTCAGAGGACAGCCACACCCCCCCACAATCTGAGGAGGGCAGGGAGAGTCAGCGGGTGCGTCGAGTGGTGACGCCACACGTCTGAAACAGCAGGGCAGGTGGGAGGGCAACTGGGCGACAAATCCAACAGGGCACTGGGTCCGAAGCCCTGGCCAACATTGCAATAGTCCTTGGAGCCTATGAACAAACCCAGGGACAGATGGGCCAGGTTCTGGAAGAAGGGCGTGAGGTCCGCCTGCTGCTGAGGTCCATGGACACACATATGGGCCAAATCGTGGACCTCTTGGGCCAGCTTGTGGGTGTTCTGAGGGACAGGCCTGCGGCCCAAAGGACAGCTCAACCTCCCTCCAGTGGCCTGCAGGATGACAGTCCCACCACCTCACCTGCAGCCACAGAGAGGGGTGAGCTGGAACAGGATGAGTCCTCAGACACCGCAGATACCGCAGCAGAGGCCCCCCCTGCTAAACGCTCAAGGGGCCGTCCGAGGAAAAGCACGGGAGGATCAAGTGGCAAAGCACCAGCCAAACACAAGTCAAAGAGCCAGCCATGATGGCACCTCCCTTCACCTTGCCATTGACTCGGTTGACTATCCTTACCCACACTGCCATGTTGATGGCAGGCGTCTGTTGGACTGTGTCACCGCATCAATGTGGTGACTACTCTATTGTCTCGACTACCATCACTGACAACTCATTGATTCACTTTCCACCTATTTGTAAATAATCACTTCCCTGTCACATATACCTATTGTAAATAAACACTGTTCACACACCTATGTTTTTGTGTCAGCGCCATGTTTATCACAGTCATTGTAATCTTGACTCAGATTACAATGTACCAGGTGCACTGATTGTTGGGAGGCATTGAGAGGCTGAAGGGACCTAGGAAAACACAAAGGAACAATATTCACTTGTCAGGCGATGGAATCACACCCATTACACAACACTTGTCATCAAGGTACTCAAACCTGCACACATTACAATGAGCAACGATATCGACATAGACATCATGTAGCTGTGCATAACTACCCTGTCCCAGAAACATCAGCCCTCAGCACAGAGCCAACAACAGGCAGCCGTCACAAAGCTCCCCTAGGCATTTCCTACAACAACAAAAACAGCATACAATGGCACCGTTGTACAATGTCACTCACCTTCAAGGGAAGTAGCGGTTGATGAGCTGTTGACGCAGGTCGACACCTTCCTCCTCTCCACTATCCTCGTCACTGGGCATGTGTGGGTTTGCAGGCAGGGGCATCTGCTGCTCATCATTGTCCAGGATCAGGGGGATCACTTTGCGCAAGGCCAGGTTGTGGAGCATGCAGCATGCAACTACGATCTGACACACCTTTTGTGGAGAGTACATCAGTGCACCTCCGGTCCTGTCCAGGCACCGAAATCGAGACTTAAGAAGACCAAAAGTACGCTCCACCACACGACGTGTCCTCCCATGGGCCTTCATTGTTACGGACTTCACCCGGGGTCCTGGGATTCCGCAGTGGGCTCAGCAACCAAGGCCGGTTGGGATATGCAGAGTCACCTAGGTGTGAGATACACAGACCAACTTTGTAATAAAACTGTGGCAGAGGACAGCATGTCACACATACGGCACACTACTTGACTCTGCGTACTCACCCACAATCCACGCACGCTCTGGATGCAGATTTGCCAACGATGCTGTTACGCAGGATGTAGGAGTCATGGGCTGATCCTGGAAATTTGGCACAGACATGGGAGATTATCATATCCGCCTGGCATACCACTTGCACATTGATGGAATGGGTATGCTTCCTGTTCCTGTAGATGTGCTCACGTGCTTGTGGTGGAACCAGGCCAACATGTGTGCAGTCAATGGCACCAACAACATTAGGGATGTGGGCAAGGTCATAAAAATCTCCCTTCACAGCTGCCAACTCATGTCTCCTGGGGAAATGGATGTAGCTGTCCTTGTAGTTCATCATAGCGGACAGGACATCACGTAGCACCATGCTGAACATTGGTTGAGACATCCCACCTGCGCTGGCAACCGTGTACTGGAATGAACCAGTTGCAAAAAATGCAGGGCCGCCATCACCTTACATGTTGGTGTCAGAGCAGTTGGATAGGTTCGGCGAGGCCTCAGATGGGGCTCCAACTGAGCACATAGGTCCAGAAGGGTAGGTCGATCCAAACGGAATTTACGTATGACGTCCTCATCCTCCATGTCCGCAAGCACCGTGAATGGACAAAAAACATTTGGTCGCCTCCTAAGTGAGAGGAAAGGGGACACATGTCAATTCAATTCCCATCTGAGATGGGCACAACATCTTAGGTTTCGACTGACACAGCGCCAACAATGACTGGCATGAAACTACAGCTTACACCACAAGTTACATGTAGGGACACCTTGATCTAAACTAGTCGTACACTTGTCCAGTATTCACACAGTGAGTACCCCCCAAACAGATTCAGACTATGTGAATGCCAAAAGGTACATTTCAACATCTTGTGTCACCAGCCCTGTGAGTAGTTGACACAGCACATGTGTGAAACAGCAACACTGCTGGCTTTGACGTAGCTGCTGTACCTGCCACACCCTCTTGCGTAAGTCCGACAGGGCACATATTAACAACACAATGAGCAGTGTGCGCACAATGATAAAGTATGTACAGGAGCTCAGCAATGTACACAGTGAAATAGGCACATCATGTAGCCAGACCTTCATTACTGTGTGTTGCTTTGCCATCTCACACATTGACATGTGTACATCTTTGAGAGTCCATCACACCACAGATCTGTGTACATGCACAACAATATCATAAGTGACATGTGAGGGAGTACATGCCAATGCATGTAATCCTGTGCACTGACATGGCATGTGTAGTCATCAGCGAGTCAAATGTAACACTAGCATTGGTTTGCACTAACTGGTGGCATGACTCCTAGTAAGTGTCTACTGTTCAGTGTTGAGAACTGGCCATTGCCATTGCTACAGCATGATGTGTCCATAGGTGCCATAAGCGTGCACCGCCACCACAATCACGGCCATAGGCACCAATGCCAAGCGGCCAAATCGCGGTAGCGACCGCCTGGGCCCCGCGGTGTGACACCGCCAATGCCCATGCCCCTACAGCCAATGGGAACCGCAATCGCGGTAGTGATATACACATTTGAAAATGGCGGTTGGCGTGCACCGCCACCACAATCACGGCCATAGGCACCAGTGCCAAGCAGCCAAATCGCAGTAGCGACCACCTGGGCCCCGCGGTGTGACACCGCCAATGCCCATGCCCTTACAGCCAATGGGAACCGCAATCGCGGTAGTGAAATACACATTTGAAAATGGCGGTTGGCGTGCTCCGCTACCGCGGGGCCGGTCATTGGATGCAATTGAAAGATGCACGATTGCGGTAGCGACCGCCTGGGCCCCGCGGTGTGTCACCGCCAATGCCCATGCCCTTACAGCCAATGGGAACCGCAATCGCGGTAGACAAATGCACTTTTGAAAATCGCAGTAGGCGTGCTCCGCTACCGCGGGGCCGCTCATTGGATGCATTTGAAAAAAGCTGATCTGGAACACCAATTGCAGCATCTGAGTACCACTGAAACAACCCCAGGGGGCTATATATGTGTGGGAGAGAACCACACATTTCCACTGCTTCCAGACACTGCTGCCTGACACTCTTCACCACCAACTGCTGCTGTTCCTGTCTCCTGGACCCAGTGATGGCGAGAACTGAGAACATCAGGGCCCGTCCCTTCACCACAGAGGAGCTGGAGGTCCTGGTGGACGAGGTGCTCTCACAGTATGGGAGGCTCTATGGTGCTCAAGATGTCATGGTAAGTGTCTCAGAGTGGAAGTGAGAGTGCAGGGAGTGCACACATGAAGTTGATCTGCTGCAGTATGTGCCTGAGAGTGTGGGTTTGTGTGATACACTGCCTAGCATGCTGACTTAAGGAAAATGGGGTTTGTCGCCTATGTTACACATTTCCAGGGCTGCATTTCAGGATGGGAGGGACATGCAGTGTTATTGCAGCCATACAGTGACACTGCAAGTTTGGAAAGTGGAAGTCAGGACAGACATTGCCTGTGCGAACGGATGTTTGAGTCCAGGAGGTTTTCACATGCTCATTTGTGACATTACAAAGACTTTCCGTCCAGAGGGTACTGATGGAAGTGTGTTTGAATTTCTATTGCCACCATGGATCTGTGAGCAGTATGCACAAGAGTGAACTGCCGGAGGGTGACAATCTTGTTTGAAATTCCCATATGACACAGCAGATTGTTGTACTTCAGAAACATCCCCCTTCCCTTATTCTCATTATGTGTACTGACTCGCATGTGTAGGCACTGTTTGCACTCTCATATTGTACATGCATGTGACTGTTATGATGGCCCACGTTAAACCTCAGTGTGAGCCACACTGGCCTGCACAGTTACTGCCCAAATTGACAGGGACCCATCACTGAATGGACAGAGTGAGACATATGTGTCGTCTGCCACCCTATTCCTCAATGAGCAATCTTAGGCCTGTAGATTGCACAAGACAGACCTTGTGAGAAGGGTGTGAGAATGTCAGATCATGTCCCCAAATGTGACCACCATGACACAGTGAGCCATTCACAGCCCAAGGACATTGAGGGGTGTGCATTGTCGGACACAGTGATTCTGCCACGGAACATCATTTACAATGTGATGTCTGTCTTGCTCCCTCACAAACTGCATTTCAGATTTGGGCCTCCTTCACATTGCTTTCTGTGCTGGCATTCTGCATGTGCATGAGATGTCCAGGTACTGTGCCCATCCTCATACCTGCATGCATTTGGGTGCGATTGTCTTATGCTAATGTACTACGTGTCATGCTATATGGCCCCTGCTAAGCATGTCTGAATAGCTGTGCTAAGTTTGTGCATGCTCCTGTACTGAGACACAATGGTACATAACCCATTGTTACTGATATTTTCTCCTCTTGTCTCCCATGCCTGCAGCTCAAAGTCCACCAGCGTAAGGCCATATGGAGGGCCATTGCACGCAAGGTGCGGGCTCTGGGTGTCTCCAACCGACGGCAAACACACTGTCACAAGAGGTGGGATGACATCTGCCGGCTGAGCAAGAACGTGGCAGAGATGACGCTGGGGCTGCTCCCTCGGACTGGCAGGTTGGCGCGCAGGAGCATGACACCACTAATGGCCCGAATCTTGGCAGTGACACAGCCAGAGCTGGATGGACGCTTGAGAGCCCATCAGCAGCAAGTTGGGGGTATATTGTGCGAAGGGTGACTTTTGGGGTGTGTGACTGCATGTGTCCCAACCCTGAGCCAGTGCAGAGCTCTGTGATGTTTCTAGTGTGATGCAATGGCTTGTAAGTGGCCTCTGTGTTGAGTGCAGCTGTCATGCATTTGCGGTACATGTACTTTCTCATGTGTTTCATGTAATGGCCCTTGACATTGCATGCTGAGATGTGGCCTTATGGCATCTGCTGCATTAGGGGAGTCATGGACTTCACTGGGCAGTGAACGGCAGTGTGCCTCATCTTAGTGTGCTTTCGTCGATGTGTGCAGTGCCTGACCTCGAACTTGTGAGAACTACACATCTGACAACAATGTGCAACAGTGGTTGTGCTTCAAAGCACAACATGGTGGATGGCAGGAGCTCATGGCCATTGCAAGTGGACATTTTGGAGTCTGTATCTGTGTTGTCCCCTTAAAGTGACTCCATATGTGACTGTGACAACAAGTTGAGATGTACATCTTTTTCACCTACAGGCACGTGGGTATGCTTACAGGGATCTGTATGTCAGGTTACAGGGAGGCACGGGCAAGCTATTTGGCTGTGTGAACATCCCATGGGTCATCAATGCCAAGTAAGCATGTTCCCATGCATCTTCATATTTTTGCATTGCGGCTGCACATGCAGACTGCACAGGGGTGTATTCAACATTGGGCTATCATCATCTTGTTTTGTGCTTTATTTGCATATGATGTTTGTGAGTATGGCACTAAACTGAACCTACGTCTCTGTCTCTTGCAGCATCTACAGAGGGCACAGAAGGACAGGGTACGGACACCGGGGATGAGGCATCGTGCTCGACGGCAACACATGAGCTCACTGACACTGATGTAACCAGCGCCTCGGAGGGGGACCGGAGTGCCCTTGAAGAATCACGCCCGGAAACACCAACCTCAACGTCATCTGACGCCAGCGGTGACTCCTCGATGTTGGCAGACACAGGGAGTGGGAAATCTGCCTCTTCTTCCACCACACATCGTCCAGTGCCCACCCTCCCGGCTAGTTCCACTAGTGCTGCCCGTGCCCGCAGCAGTAAGAGGGGTAGAGTGTCCTTCCCCCAGGCACCGCTGCCCCTGCCCCTGTCTCGCCTGCTGCCCTCAGTGTTGAGGCGGTGGAGCTTTTGCGCCAGCTGTGTGTGGGTCAGACTACTCTACTGAATGCCTTCCTTGATCATGACAAGAAGTTGGCACACGTAGTTGCCTTCATGGAGGGCATTCATTCTGACGTGGGTGTGCTACACAGAACTGTCCAGTCTTTGTCCGCCACAGTGACGTCAGCCATTCAGCTGGCACAGGCTCAGGGTCAAGCTCCAGTCCCTTCGGCAACCACCCTGCCAGTGGCCACATCTGACGAGAGTGACCACACACCACAGCCCTCAGGCTCAAAGTACTCCACACGAAGCACAACACAGCAGCACTCCAAGCGGGCCAGAGCGCAGATACCATCCCCCAAACCAAAAGAAGTCACACAGGAACGCAAAGCCAAAAGCCCTTTGAGTGACACTCAGGGGCATCAAGCCAAGAAGCAGGCCTCAGGCTCACATGCATCCAAATCAGTCCAATCCAAAGACACTTCCGTCCCAAAACCTGCTCCCAAAGACAGGCAAAAAGTTGCTGTGCCTGCTGTGAAGCAGGTGCCTGCAAAGAGTCCGCAGAAACGGCTCTCTAAGGCAGGTTCACCCACAACCTCAACTCCCACCCACACCCCTGTGAAGCTGGGACAGGAGGACACTGTGGGGGGTTCACCTGATCAACAGGGGATGGAGGGGAAAAGGCAAGGCCAGGCCAAGCGTACCACCAGACCCAGCAGATCATCAGAGGGAGGGCCACCACCTGCACCTGAAGCACATTTGGTGGGGAGTGAGGCTGTTGTGCCCGCCCCACTTCACACTCCTACCAAGACAATTCTTCAGTATTGAATCTTCAAGAAGTGGAAAGGCAGACCTCCACATTCTCCCTCACACATTGTGTCACAGCAGCATGTCTCCGCCTCCCCGTGCCACCATGCCACCCGGTCAAAGCAGCCCTCCAGCTCACAAAGCCACTGATGCCCTTACCTCAGCTGCTCCTCCCTCTCTGAGGTCTGGTCCGCCAACGGTCCACGACAATCAGCAACCTCCCAGTTCAACTGACAGCCACGTCTGAGGCAAAGTCCCCCTCCCAAAGCCATCTCTCCCACAGCTCTGCCTGGACTGCCCATCTGTATCCTCAGAGCTTTGGTGATTCCCATGGCAGTGTACGGTGTCACCCATTCTCTGTGCAGGTTCAGATGCACACATGTCCCTCCTTTGCACTATGGACTGGCCACTGGCCTTGCTGTTTGTAACTTTGGATGCCCATTCCCTGTGCAGGTTCTCATGTTCACATGTCCCTCCTTTGCACTATGGACTGGCCACTGGCCTTGCTGTTTGTAACTTTGGATTCCTATTCCCTGTGCAGGTTCAGATGCACACATGTCCCTCCTTTGCACTATGGACTGGCCACTGGCCTTGCTGTTTGTAACTTTGGATGCCCATTCCCTGTGCAGGTTCTCATGTTCACATGTCCCTCCTTTGCACTATGGACTGGCCACTGGCCTTGCTTTTTGTAACTTTTGATTCCCATTCCCTGTGCAGGTTCAGATGCACACATGTCCCTCCTTTGCACTATGGACTGGCCGCTGGCCTTGCTGTTTGTAACTTTGGATGCCCATTCCCTGTGCAGGTTCTCATGTTCACATGTCCCTCCTTTGCACTATGGACTTGCCACTGGCCTTGCTGTTTGTAACTTTGGATGCCCATTCCCTGTGCAGGTTCTCATGTTCACATGTCCCTCCTTTGCACTATGGACTGGCCACTGGCCTTGCTGTTTGTAACTTTGGATGCCCATTCCCTGTGCAGGTTCAGATGCACACATGTCCCTCCTTTGCACTATGGACTGGCCACTGGCCTTGCTGTTTGTAACTTTGGATGCCCATTCCCTGTGCAGGTTCTCATGTTCACATGTCCCTCCTTTGCACTATGGACTGCCCACTGGCCTTGCTGTTTGTAACTTTGGCTGCCCATTCCCTGTGCAGGTTCTCATGTTCACATGTCCCTCCTTTGCACTATGGACTGGCCACTGGCCTTGCTGTTTGTAACTTTGGATTCCCATTCCCTGTGCAGGTTCAGATGCACACATGTCCCTCCTTTGCACTATGGACTGGCCACTGGCCTTGCTGTTTGTAACTTTGGATGCCCATTCCCTGTGCAAGTTCTCATGTTCACATGTCCCTCCTTTGCACTCTGGACTGGCCACTGGCCTTGCTGTTTGTAACTTTCGATGCCCATTCCCTGTGCAGATTCTCATGTTCACATGTCCCTCCTTTGCACTATGGACTGGCCACTGGCCTTGCTGTTTGTAACTTTGGATGCCCATTCCCTGTGCAGGTTCAGATGCACACATGTCCCTCCTTTGCACTATGGACTGGCCACTGGCCTTGCTGTTTGTAACTTTGGATGCCCATTCCCTGTGCAGGTTCTCATGTTCACATGTCCCTCCGTTGCACTATGGACTGGCCACTGGCCTTGCTGTTTGTAACTTTGGATTCCCATTCCCTGTGCAGGTTCTCATGCACACATGTCCCTCCTTTGCACTATGGACTGGCCACTGGCCTTGCTGTTTGTAACTTTCGATGCCCATTCCCTGTGCAGGTTCTCATGCACACATGTACCTACTTTGAACTATGGACTGGCCACTGGCCTTGCTGTTTGTAACTTTGGATGCCCATTCCCTGTGCAGGTTCTCATGCACACATGTACCTACTTTGAACTATGGTCTGGCCACTGGCCTTGCTGTTTGTAACTTTGGATGCCCATTCCCTGTGCAGGTTCTCATGCACACATGTACCTCCTTTGAACTATGGACTGGCCACTGGCCTTGCTGTTGTCTACGTTTGATGCCTATCTTGGTGATATGTAATAAAGACAGTTACTCCTGTTGTCTGCTTTGTCAGTGTCCTTGCTAAATAAAAGTGTTTTCGGTATGTGTATGGTTGCATGTGACAAATGCTCTGTATGCCACCTTCACATTGCCAACTGCTTCTTTTACTTTTTCTGGGTTTGGCAGTGGTGAGGGGCACTTTAGTTCTTCTTTCTTCTGAGGCTTGAGGGTGCAATGGTGGGTGTTTGTGATGATCTACGATTATCATACTCATCATATGGTCAGGTTTGCTAAATTGTCCACATGTCATGTTATGATGCAATACCAGAACAGAGGTGTATTCTATCCAAAGGATTACTTGCGGGCTGGCCAGGGTCCATCATATCTGTGTGATCTTTCTCTATGTGTGAACAGCAGTGTTGATGTATGGTCATCTTGTTATGGCCTGCCTTCCTAGTCACATGGGTACATTTGGATGTGTGCACTTGTGTGGTCATGAAGTGTGAAGGGGTGTTTTTGTTGTTAGTGTTGATGTGTGTGTGCCCCTGCAATGCCAACTGCACACATGTACGACACAGAAGCTGAGTGCCTGTTTGTTTCAATTGTCTGCCATGTGTTTCAGATTGTGGGCACATGTGGGAGTTGTAGGTTGGGCAGTGTGCAGTGTGTTGTTGTGTCCTTGCACTCCTGGGGGACACCTACTTGTTGTTGCTGCCAGTTGTGAGTATGCAGAGTGTGTGACTGCCAAGTCTGTGTTGTGTTTTGTTGATCAGCCATGTGTCTTGTTACTGTTTGTGCACACTGTACAGACCTGCTCAGCCACACTGACAATATTTGTGAGTTTTCTCATGCATTGCTGTCACTTGACCCATTTTTGGCTCCAGTATGGTATGTGGTATGTGGAGTCATGCCATCCCCCATATGTGCTTCTGATGCCTACACATTGTTAGTGACTCCTCTATGTGTTTGTGTACTGTACACTGCTCACCTGTCCACTACTGAAGTACACTCCACTTCAGTCTCATGTCTTCCACCCCATGGCTTGCCAGTGTGTGAGCCTCCCCACCACTTCATAGTGTGACACTATGCTGTGTGAGGCTGATCGGTGTCCAGGACCAATGTGCTATTCAGGACAGTTTGCAAATTAGTTATGTGTTATTTCCTTGTATTTGTTTGCTGTCATGGTTGCTCATGTGCAGTGCAGATGTTTGGGCAGCACAGTCCTCTGGTCATGTTGTTTGCACCTGGATGTCCCTGAGTTGTGCATCTGTGGGTGATGGCTAAGCTGTATGTGCGTTTACTGAGGTAGTGCTCCACTTTCTGAGTGTGATGTTATGTTTGTGCTGTGATGATTTGTGTTGTGGGAGTTCATGGTGTGGCACTTAGATGTGTGTGCTACTGATTTGGTTGGTGTGCACACACTGCTTGGTGTGCATGCAGTGTTGTCAGTGTATATTGCCTTGTACTTGCTTGTTGTGCATCCCCCTGATGTCCAGCTGAGTTTGCATTGTGATGGATTGGTCTGTGCATCTGTTGTGTTTTTGTTGTGGATGTATGCAGTGTTTGGCCTGTGTTGGCTCTTTCTACTGACAGATGCTATGTGTGTGTGATGTTCTATTTGCATGACGTTGTGTGTGAGTGGTTGTTGCTGTGTGATACATTCAGATGTGTGTTGCAGGTGTGGTGTGCATTACTTGTGTGTCTATCCCATGCAGCAAGGAGGATTCTTGTTGCTGGGCTTGTTTTCAGTGCACATTGGTGGTTAGTCCTCCTATTTGTGACCTGTCACTTTTCAGGGTTGTGCATGTGCATGCTTCTGGTACAATATGGCACCTTCTCCACTTCATGGGTGGTGAGGTGTCTGTGTCTGTGTTATCTGATTGTCCCATTGATCCCAGTTAGTGTTCATGGTAGAGTTTTGATGATGCACCTCTTGTTTGTGTTGAGGTATGGTGTCTGTGATTGGTCCTGAGTGACAATGTTGTGTATTCCTGTTCTGTCTAGGTTCACATTGCCTTTCCACTGTTTTGCTGCCCATGTGTGGGCTTGTTGTACTTCTGTGTATGTTGTTTGTGAGCTTTGTGTTTGGCTATTGTTTTGGTGTCTGCATTGGTTCAGGCATCCCTGTGTGTTAGTGTGATGTGTGTGGGTGCACCCCAGGGAGTGTGATTGGTTGTCATTGAACTCACAGGACACCATTTTGGCCTTTATGTGTGCTTCTCACAGGTGTTGAGTGCTGCAGGTATGAGGTGGGTAGAGAATGGGTATGTGTGAAGGTCCTAGTTGTGTTTGACAGTCAAGGAGTGTGACAATGGGCCATGTGTGTTGTACTGATGATGTACACATGTCAAGTCAGTTGAGACAGATGTCTGGCTGCTCACTGTATGACTTCAGACACTTCCTATCATTCCTGTGCCTATGCATGGCTTGCCTTGATGTGTCCCTGAGTTGTTGCACAGAGGTCAGTTTGGTTTAATTTCACTCACTGTGCCACCCATGTCTGATTTGATGGCCTAAGGGTGTTGTGATATGTTCCTTCTCTTACATGTGATGTACAGATGCTATGTGGCTTGCTCCATGGTTTTCCAGCACTGTCCACTTCACGTTTGGCTGGCCCATTGATTGTCCTCCATTGCTGCTGACCTATGGTGTGTGTATGTGGCTGTGTGTCAGTGTGGGGTGTTTGTGAGTGACTTGACAGGCAGTGTGGACAGTTCAGTGGATGTTCTTATGCAGTGTGAGTCTTCATTTTATAATTAGACTCAGTTTGCTTCACATGAGTGGGAGGTAGGTGTGAGGAGGAGGGTTGTCCAGCCCCTGAGCTTCTGTGCAGGGTGTTCCTCTTCACCCCCACCTTCCAAGACAGGCGCCCTGGTCCTTTGGTGTGTGAGGTGCAAGGTCTGGCTACACCTGGGAGATGAATTGTGCAGGGGGGCACAGGAGGAGCACACAGCATGTGCCCCAAATGGGTGTGGGAAGCGTAGTGTGGGAAGGGTGGAGGTGGAGCCCTGTGAATCTTTGTGGACTGCCCATGCATGGCGCCGGCCCTGCCTACTACATTTTGCGCATGTTTTCCCGCGTCTTCACCACTGCGGTGACGTGACCGGGACATTGCAGTGATTTTGCGGTTGATGGGTGACCCGGATGCGGAGGGGTGATTTCCTGACAGGTGGGACATGTGTGGGTACACTTGGGGAGGTGTTCCTGTCCCCACCAGAGTGTCTGATGTGGACAGGAACCGTATATCAGCACAGAAGTTGTGTGTTGTGGTTGTGTGCGGAGTTGTGTCATTGCGCACCTGCGGTGTTGTCCGCGAAGGTCCATTATTTGCTGGTAGTGGAGGAGGTACAGCACCGGAATGGCTTGAAGAGCTGGATCCATTGCGGTCCAGACCGGGTGGAGGGGACCGGGAGTCTGGTTTCGCGCTCCGCAGTAGTGCTTCTGCCGTCTCTGGGTTGGTGGTTTCTCCGCTGAGGTGTGCTACGTTGTTTGTGGCATCGTGATTTGTACGGCGGTCGGGACGTCATTCCACACGCCGGTGGGTCTCTATTGGCTCCCACCGCTGCGGTGGCGTGCGCAAAGTTCTGGCGGTTCACGTCGCTCCGAGGCGGACGGAAAATGGGCTATGTTTGCCCATTGTCATATGGCAGGCGCGGAGACCGCTGATGGAGTGGGGAAAAGGTCATTTTCCGCCACCGCCAGCACCACGGTTGTGCCTCCGCCCGCCATCGTAATGACCCCCTAACTCTTGTTATGGGAGAGCCACTACGATAGAAACCAATGTAGTAAATGTCAAAAAACATAACAACCCCCCAATGTAACTGAAATTGAAGTTAGAGATGCTCTCGAGACAATCAGAGAAGCAAGTACCAGCTCACAACAAACAAGTACCCAAATACTTAAAAACGTGTTAACGAGGGTACCTGAGCATGTCACAGGACAACTACCATCTATCCCCACTCTGAAGAGATTAATTTCCCGAACTAAAAGAGCTACAGCTCAAACACCACCCACCCCTCAAAGTTTTGCTGAAATACAAACATTACCTGAATATACCATCACTCACAAAGATGAAAAATTCCTTCTCCATGACAGTAAAAGTCATGAAAACGAAAACTCATCTTTGCAACAAATAACAACTTACAAAAACTTAAAAACTGCAAGACGTGAATGATGGATGGCACATTCAAAGTTTGCCCCAAGCCTTTTTATCAATTATATACAATCCACGGCGAATATGAAAATACTAACATACAGTTCATATACGCACTACTCCCTAATAAACAAAACACCACATACATAGAGCTCCTAACAATATTAAAACAATGCACCAACAACTACTTTCCAATCAATGATTCAATCAATTTTAAAAATATACCCATACACTGCAATACAAGGTTGCTACTACCACTTTAATAAAAGTATCTGGAGGCACCTACAAAAATGTACTTTAAGTATAGATTACACTACCAATAGCATCTTTGCCTACCAAATTAAAAAATTAATAGCCCTGGCCTACGTACCAACAACTGAAGTAGCAAACCATTATAACCTACTTCTTGAAAGCCCCTTTTATCAGGCAAATGAAACTAAACTAACTCCCTTCCTAGACTACTTTGAAGATACTTGGGTGGGTCAGGACACCGTAGGCAACCCAAATTCCAAATACCTTGGTGGAACATATTTGACAGTACTCTAGCTCAAAAAGCAAAAACAAGCAATGCAGTGGAAGGATGGCACAATGCCTTCCAAGCCACAATAGGAAGAGGACAACCAACCCTACATAAACTTATAGAAGCTGTCAAAAAAGAACAAAGCTATCAAGAGCTAAGGCTAGAGCAATCAATAACTAAAATCGGCCCTAAACTATTTGCAAACACCAAAGGTCTAGAATACTTAGACATGATAGCTAAATCTATATTGTAAAAAAAAAACAATATTAAACACTATAAACATTTACAATTTCCAAACATTTGAACAACATAATTCAACACTTTATTTAAATTAATAATTATAACTGTCATATAAAATTTAAAAAATAACACAAATAAATATGACATATTATAATTATTAAAATTAAAAAATACAAGCAAATCAATGTAATAAAACACATTTCCCACCCATAATAATAAAAAATAACTTACAGTTATGTAGCAGTAGACAATACTGTAAATCCAATAAATCCATAGAAGATAATTGGAAAAACAAATCCATTCGAAAAGAGAACCCCCAAAAAATGCAAAAATACAACTGTAGAACGACGCAATCCTCTCAAAAACAAAACCTGCAAAACCCCGAAAATGAGTGTAAAAAAATGTACAAATTAAACTGTAGAAAAAAGGCTCCAACGACGCAATCCTCTCATTATCGAAACCCAAAAAATAGCTTTAAAAAAAAAAAACGCTCCAACAAACCCGAAAAGATAAAAGGACATGTTAAATAACTTGTTTTAAATAAACAAAATTAATTTTCCTTTTTTTTACCCCCAAAAAAAACGGGTCGACACCACCATCCGTTCACGATCCGGAAAACCTGTAAAGAAAATAAAAGAACACCCACCCACAGTAAAATGTACAAACCCACAAACATTAACATTAAAAATAAACACAAAATAACACAATTAAACAACACATAACTAACACTACATAACACTCTAATCGAACACTACGGCAAACACATAAAACACTAAACTACCAAAACAACACCTAACTACACCAAAAACTAACAAAAACGGTTCTCACAAAGCTAACTATGCTACTACTACCTCGCCCCTACCCTAAACCTACCTTAAAAGTTAATTAAATCAAACTTACCTTAAACGACGAAACGTAGCTCCCAACCGCGAGGTTCCGTCTTCCAAAATGACCTAAAAACGAAACAGATAGATAGAAAAGTGAGGAAACTAGAAAAAAATGGCTGCGTAATAAAAATGAAAAAACACTTACTCCCCATAGAAAAGAATAGAGAAATAATATTAAAATGCAAATAAATAAATGTATATTTTTATATATTGTAGATTGTTTTCTTTTACAAGTGTTCCAAAAATATACAAAAATTAAATATATATTAAATATTATATTATCAAAAATAAAAAAATATAATATTTAATATATATTAAAATGTATGTTTATTTCATGTACTGTAAATTTACCTAAAACGTTCAAATGTATATTTTAAAAAAATATGTAAAAATATATATTTGTAAATTATTTAATATATTAAATATTATTTGAATAAAAATAATATTCAATATACTAAATAATAAAATATACAAAAAATATGTAAAACACATATATAATTGTATTAAAAGATAAAGTTAAATAAAATGTATTAACAAATTGTTAAAAAAATTAATACAAATGTCATAAAAAATAATAAACAATAAAAGTCAAATTGTTTAAAATAAACAAACTATCAATATATTAACTTTACTATTACATAACTATAATTAAAAAATGTACAATTTTTCAATTATGTTTTTAAAAAATATTTACATGAACAATATTGTTAATTTTCCAATTCTACATGAGAAATGTCTGTTAAAAAATATTGTTAATTTTCCAATTCTACATGAAAAATGTACGTTAAAAATATTGTTAATTTTACAACTCTACATGAAAAATGTATATCAAAACATATTGTTAATTTTCCAATTCTACATGAAAAATGTATGTTAAAAATATACTTCAAAAACCTGAATAATGCTTTTAATATTGCAAAAAAATGTATAACAAAACCAAATTAGAACAAATAACCTGTAAAATAAAAAAAAACATGTGTAACTAATTAAAATGTTTACAATAATAACTAACATACATCTCCTTTCTTATTTAAATATACATACAAAATATCAAAATAAAGTAACTAACAAACAAAAAAATGTACTATTCCTAACTCCAAAACCAACAAAACTCAGGGAAAGTGCTGTATAATAAACCAAATTAAATTACTATTCCAACTCCAAAACAAACTAAACTCAGGGAAAGTACTGGATAATAAAACATAATAAATTACTATTCCAACTCCAAAACCAACTAAACTCAAGGAAAGTGCTGGATAATAAACCTAATTAAATTACTATTCCAACTCCAAAACAAACTAAACTCATGGAAAATGCTGGAGAATAAAACTTAATAAATTACTATTCCAACTCCAAAACCAACTAAACTCA
This sequence comes from Calotriton arnoldi, assembly GCA_963921515.1. Taxonomy (NCBI): domain Eukaryota; kingdom Metazoa; phylum Chordata; class Amphibia; order Caudata; family Salamandridae; genus Calotriton; species Calotriton arnoldi. Next base: position 2,960,961 of record CAWUFW010000509.1, read on the forward strand.
AGGAAAGTGCTGGATAATAAACCTAATTAAATTTCTATTCCAACTCCAAAACAAACTAAACTCAGGGAAAATGCTGGATAATAAACCTAATTAAGGGGCGGGCTCATTACGATGACGGACGAAAAAGCCCTCCGACCGCCATGCTTCCGCCAAAAAACCACCCGCATGTTCCGCGGCAACCCCGGCGGTCAAATTACGATGCTATGCATGTAAAATCTGATCACGGTGGTAGGATTTCACAAAACACCATCCGCCATGGTCGGGAAATCAGAAAATCCGACCGCGCAGGATGGAAAAGCTGTGTCATGCATTAACAAGGCCGATTCAGCTGCGGTATGACCGCCCGTGAAATTATGATGAGATGGTAGAGCTGGCGTAACGATCATTGCGTTACGACTGCTGCGGTCGCGCTAAAAGATGAATGGCGGTCGAATGCAACTTCAGAACCAGGCCTCCAAGTGTGCCGGTTCTCTCCATTACCATCAAATCTCATCTGACACGCCCCAATGATACACCCCCAAGTCATTAAAAACCAATGAAATCCCTGAAAATCATGGAAAATACACCTGACAGGCATTCCTCATTTTGACACACCCACATAGCAGAGTGTAAAGCCAACCCCTTCCCTGACCATGATCCTTTGCACAACTACAGCATTGAAGGGCCATAAACCACAGCTGTTAGGAGAGGCAAATTATCACACAGCACACCATCACACCCACCTCCATCAACACACACCAACACTTCCAACACACACACCTGACACACCTTACACATCTCCACCAGCACCTTCCTCCCTGCACTTGTCTCTTATTTGCACAGCATACACCATGTCACAGAAAAAAATGCCTAAATTCACAGACAATGAGTTATCAGTGATGGTAGATTAGATAATTAGAGTGGAACCACATTTTTTCGGAAGCATGGTCCAACAGACACCACTTGTCAGAAAAAATCAAATGTGGGAAAGGATTGTCAACAAAGTCAATGCAGTAGGGACCACCTTGCACACACTGCGCGACATCAAGAAGAGGTGGCATGACCTCAAGACCAGGGTGAAATACCATGCCAACAGGAACCATGAGGCGGCTCAGAGAACTGGTGGTGGCCCTCCCATTCCACCACTAGCATTCACTGAAGGGGAGGAGAAGGTGCTTGCCATCCTGCATCCAGAGAGTCTCACAGGAATAGCTGGGGGAGTGGAGACTGGTAAGTACCAACAAATGTATCCCATCACACTGCCATGTACTGTCTTGCACAACCATAGAGCTACACTTTCAAGACCAAAATGCATTTATGAACAACACACTCTTTCCAACACATGTCTCACATATCTACCATTTCCTTCCTCTGATTCACCTCAAAGGTAGGTAACCATATTTCCATGGGGGTATGGGTACAGGCAGCCAGCACTACAACTCCCACCAGGCCCCCTTGCCTCGCAGCTGAGCAGGATGGAACACTTCCCCACCCCAGAACCATGTGGCAGCCATTTCATTGCTCTGCTTCACCTTACAAGTAGGTAGCCATCTCATGCTCTCTTGCATCACCCTGAGCAGGATGGAACACTCCCCCCACCCTAGAGCCATGTGTTACCAATTCCCTTCCACTGTTCCACCTCACAGGGAGGTAGCCTTCTCACCAGGGAGAAGGCTACCCATCACTACATCTCCCACCAGGCCCCCTTGCCTCACTGCTGAGCAGGATGAAACACTCCCCCACCCCAGAGCCAAGTGGCAGCCATCTCCCTCCACAGTGCCTCCTAACAGGTAGGTAGTCAGCTCATGCACCCTGTCCTCCTTCTCAAACTGCATGGAGCTATATGACCACCACATCCCTCACTTGTTAGCCAACTCTGTACAACTCCATATGTCACATCCAGTGCGCACACAGCTAAGCCCACGTATATGTCACATAAATCACACTTTGAATCACAAAGTCCCATTCAAATAAATGCTGGGCCCAATCATGCAATGCACACAATGCAATGTGTAAGTCCCATTATTCCAAAGCATGACGGCTCATATGAACACAACACATGCATGGACACTCAGTCAAACGACCCAAACCACATGATGTCAAAGCAAAATGACCAACAGAAATTATGAATTTTCAGCAAAGCTGAAACAGATTCTCAAAAAAGTCTACAATATCCCAGCCTAAACTAAAGTGCATGAGCACCAAGTTGGTAGATGATGACATGTCCTTGTAAACACACTATCTGTACATGTCAAATGGTTGGTATTTACATGTCACCCTGCTAACAAGTAACGTATGTACCGCTGGATCATGTCATATTGCCGATAAACGTTTACAAATAACAAGTGATTGCAATGTAAAAAGTTTGGTTTTCTCAACTAAAAACTCCAAAACAGGGTCAACAAAATTGTGGAGTGTACTTAACATGCTGACAATCTAACCTTTGTTCAACAGGTGATTCGCAATCAACAGCTGGCGAGACCACCACCAACCAGCAGAGCCAGTCTTCCCCCCGGAACTTGAACTCTCAGAAGCAGATTCTCTCCATTTCTCGGATGAGGAGCACCATCCTGGCCCCTCAGGACTGCCAGGGCACACTCAGGCTCAGGGCTTCATTGTCCCCACCACCACCACCACAACTCTCAACACAGAAGCAACAACAACTACGCTGACCCCTGCTACAACAACCTGTGCAGCAGCCACCTCCACCATCACCACCGCTGCCTGCAACACTGTCCCTGGCTCAGTGGTTACCAACACCACCACCTACGCCGAGGATGCCGGGGACAGTGTGCGGGTGCGTGGACAGCCAATGCCACAGGTCCGTGTCTGCAGGGCAGGTGGGAGGGCAACTGGGGGACTATCACAGGAGGACACTGAGACTGAAGCCCTGGCCACCGTCGCAAGTGTCCTTGGTGCGTACCAACAGAACCAGGGACAGATGGGCCAGGTTGCTGCTGCAGATGGGCCAGGTTGCTGCTGGAGAGGTCTATGGACACCCGAATGGACAACTTGTGGAGCTCATGGGCCAACTTGTGGGTGTTCTGAGGGACATACATGCTGCTCAAATAATGGCTCCCCCCTCCAGTGGCCAGCCTGCAGATACTCCCACCACCTCAGCTGCGGCCACAGGGAGGGGTGAGCTGGAAGACAATGACTCCTCAGACACCTCTGAGCCTGCAGCAGAGGACCCCCTGCCAAATGCAAGAGGGGTGTCCGAGAAACACCACGGGAGGATCACGTGGCAAATCACCAAGCCAAGCCTGGTCGCTGAGCCAGCCATGATGTCACCAGTGTTGCACTGAACATTGACTTTGTTGATCATCTGATCCCACATTGCCATGTTGATGGCACGAGTCTGTTGGACTGTGTAATTCCACTATTGTGGTGACTACTCTATTTGTCTCTGTTACCATCACTGACAACTGAAATACTCTGTATGCACAACTAACATCTCACTCACGGTAAAATAAACACAATATGATAGAAAATAAACACAATTGACACCCCTATGCCTTTGTGCCAGTTCCATGTTTATCACAGTAATTACAATGTAAACTCTGATTTCAATGTAACACAAGCTTTGATTGTGACTATCCATTGATGGGGCGGAAGAACCTAGAATGACACAAGAAGATAACATTGAGTTGTCATATGATGGCATAACAGCAACAAAACACCATTAGTCAACACTGTCTGTACAAGATTCATTCCAGATAACACTGACCAACACCATCAACATAGACATGAGGTAAGTGGAACCAAACACACAGTGCCACACACATTAGCCCTTATCAATGTGCCAACAACAGCCAGCATCCCAACACATCATCAATGCTTCGGCCCTAACAGCAATGCAAACAGACACCATCATAGTTGCTCAATGCTAACTTACACTCAAGGGAAGTAGTTGGTGATGAGCTGTTGACGCAGGTCAAGACCTTCCTCCTCACCACTATCATCGTCACTGGGCATGTGTGGATTTGAAGCGGGGGGCTCCTGCTGATCATCATCGTCCTTAATCAGGGGGGATCTCCTTGCGCAAGGCCAGGTTGTGGGGCATGCAGCATGCGACTATAATCTGGCACACCTTTTGGGTAGAGTAGAGTAGTGTACTAACACTCCTGTCCAGACACCGAAATCTAGGTTTCAGAAGTCCAAAAGCTCGCTCCACTACACGACGTGTCCTCCCATGGGCATCATTGAAGCGGACTTCCCCCGGTGTCCTTGTATTACTCAGTGGGCTCAGCAACCAAGGCCGGTTGGGATACACTGAGTCTCCTAGTTGTGAGAAACACAGACCAACAATGTAATAGAACTAGTTGAGGAGACCATCATGTCACACATACACCACACTACTTTGTACATCTTACTCACCAACAAGCCACGCCCGCTCTGGATGCAGATTTCCCATTAATTGTGGGATGATGCTGTTACACAGTATGTAGGAGTCATGCGCAGAACCCGGAAATTTGGAAAACACGTGAGAGATAATCAGATCCGCTTGGCATACCACTTGCACATTTATTGAATGGTAATGCTTTCGGTTACGGTAGATGTGCTCTCGTGCCTGTGGTGGAACAAGGCCAATGTGTGTGCCGTCAATGGCTCCAACAACATTAGGTATGTGACCAAGGTCATAAAATTCACCCTTCACATCTGACAATTCATGTCTCCTTGGAAAGTGAATGTAGCTGTTCTTGTAGGTCAACAATGCGGAAAGGACATCACGCAACACCATGCTGAATATAGGTTGAGACATCCCACCTGCGATGGCCACGGTGTACTGAAAGGAGCCAGTGGCAAAGAAATGCAGGGCGGCCATCACCTTTACTGTTGGTGCCAAAGCTGTTGGATATGCTCGGTGAAGCCTCAAATGGGGCTCCAACTGAGCACATATCTCTTGAAGGGTAAGGCGATTCAGATGGAATTTTTTAATGATATCGGTATCCTCCATTGTCACCAGGTCTGGGAAAGGCCGATACACAGGTGGTCTTCTCCTACGTATTGTGGCAGGGGACACATGTAAAAACAAGCATTGGCATAGCCAATAGGTCTCACCTGTGGGACCTTGTAAGTAAAAATTTAAAAAAACTGAGTAAAAAAGTGTAATACTTCACGTTTACATTTACTGCATCCTAAATACGAAGTAAATGTAAACGTGAAGTTTTTTTTACTTACAAGGTCCCAAAGGCGAGACCTATTGGCTATGCCAATGCTTGTTTTATATGTTTTACTGTTTTTTTCCTGTCACAACACACACTTATGTGCTTACTGTACTTTCTCCTAAAGCTGCCTTTGCACATCTTAAAGAAATTTCTGCTTTCCTCACCATTGCCAACACCTTACTTAAGGCTCCATCCCCAATAGCCCACAATCTTTCTTGGACCCTTTTGTTATTAGTGTGCATTATATAACCTAGTTGAATATTAATTCCTCTTGTATTGCCCCAAATTTACATGAAATTGCCATCTTCTTCAAAGCTGACACATAATCATCAATCGTTTCTGTCTGTCCCTGTATTCGGTGGTAAAACTTATATCTATCTATTGTAATACATACAGTTGGTGCATAATATCTTTCTAAATCATCTAGCGCATTGGCTTACACATCTGTTTCATCCTCATTTCTTTTTTTCCATTTGGTTGTATTGCCTTATACCCTCAGGCCCCAAAGAATATAACAGAATACCTTTCTTAGTATCTGCAGTTAATATCTCATTGTTAATTGTCCCCATATAATTACAAAAATAAACTTTCCATTCTTGCTACTTCATGTGTGACTCACTAGGAACTGGCAAGAAGGGAATAGGTGGGGCCAATGTGAATGTTTGTGCAGCACACGTCTCTAACTTTGTGCACACTATTATAACTGCTTTAACTTACTATTCAATTGTTGTTTTTTTTTCTTAACTAACTATGGAACACCTACATGCCAGTATTCAACTGTAAATATCAACTTTATTCATCAAATTATATCATTTGGTTTTTTTCCCATTGTTGTGACAATTAATACTAACCCTAGCTTTGGCAGTATATATTTTTTCCTGAAGTCTTTTTTTTTTTTTTTTAATTATCCTTCAAAATAATTCCATATGGCAGTCACAACAGACATTCATTCAGTTTTTATGGTCAACTAAACAGGTGTGCACATCACCGCTGCGCCTTCCTTAACTTTACAGCAGAGCAAACTTAAACAAGCATTGGCATAGCCAATAGGTCTCGCCTTTTGGAGCTTATAAGTGTTTAGCTATAGCTAATGACTTCTGGAGGTTTATGCGGCGCTTACACTGAAGATGCCATTAAGCTGGTGCAAATCCATTGCTTATGGTTAACAGACCCGCGACAACGTATTATCAAGCTTGGTAACAGTGGGAGTGGCTATGGAGGAGGAGCCGTGATTAACTACAACACCAACCTCTGCAATAGTAAAAGCTAGTACCGCTAGAAAGGTACCAGGGGATGTTTTCGGATCCGTCCTCGTGCTCAAGTTTACAAAGTAAAAACGAGGGTTTGTTAATTACAATAGCTGCAAACGTGTGTTCGGCATACATTAAGGCTGTCCAATGCGAACTGTAGGAAGGCTATCTGGAACACGCCCTGAAGTAAATAAAGTTCTCTGTTGAAGTCTTCATTACCTTTTATTCAATTTCACCAAAAAGTAAACTGTCCCCGAACACCATGACAACCACTACTTCTTCGTTACGATTCGGAACTTATCAGATAAGCGGAACGGGCCCGGCCACGCAAGCTGCATACACAACAGAGTGTTCCCGAAGGAGCAGGATAAGGATGTCTGCCTTGCCTCCCCAAGAAAATATTCAATTTCTGCTAAATACCACCGTGCACAGACCGGCTGAATACCAAGATGTAGTTGCCTTCATTCCTGGCCAGAGGAAGCGACCGGTTACTTCAGTCTGTTGCGAGGCGTATAAATAAGTCATGCTGTGCTCACCAGCGTGGGTGGAGTCTATGGCAAAGTTGGGTTGAATTCCCAACAAGTACGGCACAAGCGGTGAGCTCTGGGCTGTCCCTGCCTCAAGACTGCCCGGGACAGCTGGCAAGCATCAGGAAATTGAGACTAGTAAGGGCAGCTTGTGTAAGACGCAGGAGGCAAAGTCACTTCAGTAATACCAGTCTTGCACACCCAGCTGCCTGAAGTCATCATTTCAGTGCCAACAATCAGAGCGAATACTTTTCTGCCAACAGACTCTGAATGTGAAAGCAGAATGCGTACAGGTAAAACAGTTTAAATGAACTCGGTAGCTTAACATGGTCGGTATCGGGACAAAATCGGTTGTCAAACAGTAACGCACACAACCTCTATTTTAAAATTCGTCGAGTCAAATCTTTTAAAAAGATCTATTGGAATGGTCACAATCTACTACGGGTGGTTTCTAAAGATAGGGCTTGCATACATCTTTGTTCTACGAAGTGCAGCATGAGAAACAAAAAGACGGCAAGACAGAGAAACTATGCACTTCTGAGTTACAAACCACAAGCTGAATGATTACAAAACCAGTCTCTAATAACACAACACTACCTCCATGTTTTATTACAACCACAGCCTGCAAGAGAGGGGAGAAAGACTGCATGTGAACCAAGCGCGCCCTTGCTGATTAAAAACAGATGGTTCCTGCGCGCCGGTGCTGGCTCCCGGGAGCAAAACGCTCTGGGAGTAAACCTTTGAAAAGAAGCTGGGACGTCCACACACCTTTGGCCAATTGCGTACTGAAGCCAGACGTAAAAGCCAATAGCGTGTGAGCACAACATGCACGCGCTTTGAAGAAAGCTGAAGTGATTCCAAGAGGTCGATTTCCTATGCAGCACATGCGCGCTGCCATAGGCTCGACCTAATGAGGCAAAGATGAGAAGTGGGTAACAGCTTACATAATGACTCACACAACCACAACATTGACAGGCCGGTTTAACCCGCTTAATGCACAAGTGACATGCATAGACACCTAGATCTCCTGTAGTCATTCAGGTAGCCAGGGTGTACATACTAACTACTGTCAAATCAAAATCAGACTACTTGTATGGCATATGGTCACTGCTACATCATATGTCTCCAGCTCTGTGGGTAGCTGACACAGCACGTGGCTAACAGCATCAATGCTGAGTTGTATGTAGCTGCTGTCACTGCACAACCTCAACCTTGAGTCCTACTAAGCACAACATCATTACAAAATGAGCCCAGTGAGTGTAAGCTGGACAACTATCCATATAAATACAGCACTGTGTACAGACATATATGCACAATACGTGGTCAGTCCATCATGACTGTGGGAGGAGTTTGCATTAAACACATTGACATGTTCTCAAAAATGATAGGCAATTCAACATGAATACTGGATACATGCCCACATGGATGAAAATGACATGTGAGTACGGACAGACCAATGCATTTACTCACATGTGTACTGCTATGACGTGTGGGCAGACTTAAGTTAAATGTCACACTCACCAATCCCTTTACAAGGTGCTGAAATTAGTTTCACTAAATGTGTTTGGAACAGTGATGCAATTTGCAAAGCTAGAATGCAAATGCACAATGTGTGTTCAGGTGCAGTAGGCGTGCTCCGCCACTGCGGTCACAGGCATTGGCCCCAATTGAATGATGCAAGATTGCGGTAGAGACATCCTGACCCCCGCAGTGTGACAACGCCTATGCAAATGACATTGCAGCCAATGGGAACCGCCATCGCGGTAGTGCCTTCCAGTTTTGAACGTCGCTGTAGGTGTGCTCCGCCACTGTGGTCACAGGCATTGGCCACAATTGAATGATGCAGTATTGCGGTAGAGACATCCTGACCCCCGCGGTGTGACACCGCCTATGCGAATGACATTGCAGCCAGTAGGAACCGCCATCGCGGTAGTGCCTTCAAGTTTTGAACGTCGCGGTAGGCGTGCTCCGCCACTGCAGTCACAGGCATTGGCCAGAATTGAATGATGCAAACCAGGCGGACCAATTGCATCAGCAGAGTACCACTGGAACAACCCTAGGGGCTTATATATGTCTGTGAAATAGCCATACCTGTCACTTGCCTACAGACACTGCTGCCTGCCCTTCATCACCACCAACTGCTGCTGTACATCATCTCTGGACCCAGTCATGGCTCGTACTGAGAACATCCGGGCCCGTCCCTTCTCCACAGAGGAGCTGGAGGTCCTGGTGGACGAGATACTTGGCCAGTACGGGTGGCTATATGGTGCTCCAGAAGTACTGGTAAGTGAATGTGTACATTTTTGGAGTGCTCAGAATGCTCACACTATGTAACTGTACACTAGTATGTGCCTCTGAGAGCAACCCAATGTTAATGCATTCAGATTTTGCTATCTGCATGGGCCATACATGACGTATAAGTTGTTGCACTTGAGTATGTGGGGAGGATGGCACCATAGACACTGGTGCAGCTCCATTTAAGCCAAACATCACACATGGTGTTCTCAGAATGGGTAATGTAAATGTGTGAGACACTGCCTAGCAGAATGACTTCACGTCAATGGGGTGTATAGCCTTATTCCCTCAAATCCCTGACTGCATGCAATGATGATATTGACAGAACATGGTATAGCAGTAGTACAGTTACACTGCTGACTTGAGGAAATCTCACTCTATACACACATTCCCTGTGACATGTCATGTAATAGTTCATTAAGTCTACATATGATCATTAGTGAGATGCTACCTGTCGATTGGGCAGAGGGTACAGATTAATGGGCGTACTGCCTTGACAGTGACCCTATGGCGATGTGCTCAGTCTGCACAAGAGTACAAGGCCTGTATCTGTCTAGATTTGTGGCAACTTGGCTCTCACACATCTGCTAAATGTACAGTGACATGTCATCCTTCTTTTGGTGCCATTATGTGTAGAGTCTCACATGTGTATGTACTGTGTCATCATTCTCATTGTACATGCATGTGATTCTTGTGATGGACCACCATTTGCGTCAGTGGAAAGCCCTCAGGCCTGTCAAGAAAATGCACAATGTATCAAGGCCCCATCACTAAAATGATTTAGAAAGACATATGTGTAGTCCACCCTCCTATATATGAAGCAGCAATTAGAGGTCCGAGGAGCACACAAGACAGGCCTACACCTTGTGACAAGAGTGGGAGAATGTACGATCAGGTACCTAATTGTGACCTCCATGACACGTGTAGCTATGCAATGGTCCAGGACATTAAGGGGTATGTAGTGTAAGACACAGTGAGTCTGACCACTACACATCATTTACAGTGTATTGTCTGTCATGCTCACTCATATAGTGCATCACAGATGAGGCCCTGTTTCACCTTGATATCTGTGCTGACACTCTGCATGTGTATGAGATGGGCAGGTAGTCGGTCCATCATCATAGATGTTTACATTGGAATCAGAAAGCTTGCTCAGAGTGTACTATGTGACATGGTCTATGGCCTCTGCTGTCCATTGATGTATGTGTGTGGTATGTGTATACATGCTCCAGGACTGGCACACAATGGTCCACAACACAGTGTTAAAAAATTCCTCATCTTGTCTCCCATGCCTACAGCTCAAGGTCCATCAGCGTAAGGCTATATGGAGGGCCATCGCCCGCAAGGTGCGGGCCCTGGGGGTCTCAAACCAAATCCATACTCACTGCCACAAGAGGTGGGATGACATCTGCCGCCTCAGCAAAAACGTAGCGGAAATGACATTGGGGCTGGTCCCTCGAAGTGGCAGGTTGGCGCACCAGAGCATGACCCCACTATTGGCCCGCATCCTGGCAGTGACACAGCCAGAGCTGGATGGACGCTTGAGGGCCCAACAGCAGCAGGTTGGGGGTGAGTATTGTGCAAAGTGTAACTTGGGGCATGAGTGACTGCATTAATCCCAGCCCAGAGCAAGGCAGGACCGCTGGGATGTCTCTAGTGTGATGCAATCATTTCTAAGTAGCCTCAGTGGCAAGTGCAGAGGTTCTGCATGTGTACAACGTTTGGATTCTCATGTGGGAAATACATGAACGGTGATATAGCAATTCATCTTGACATGTTTTCATCTACCATCTAGTGAATGTTATCTGAACTGAGACATTCCTACACAGGAGAAGACGTTGTGTGAAGTATGTAGCCCAGTACACTTGTCAGCCTTGTGTGTGCTGTGTGGCTCCCACAATAGTGTGCTCATGTGATGATGAGTAAGTGGCTAGAGACATGCACAAATGTGGACTAAGGGTGCAGTGAGTTAGCAGAGGTTACACCTGTCCCATGGGTTATGTTTTTCTAAATGATACAGATGACAGCATTACTGCGAAACATTTAGCCAAATATCAGCAGCATGGCATCACATGAAGCAATTCCCTGCCACAGTGACAGCAAGTGCACACAGGCGCTGATGGTGTAGATGGTGATGATTGCAGTGATGCATTGGCTGATCTGCATTTGCTACTTGTGCACATGGCAACATGTCTGGGATGGCTAGACAGTGGAAGTTTGATGCAATGTAGCTAAACGTGGCTATTGTGAGATTGGTTTGGCACTAGGGCTTAACATGGTTGGATGTTATCATTGGGAATGGCAAATTGTGATGTGAGTGAGGTGTTGGACTGTAACGTTTAATGGAAAAAACAAATGTCACTCAGAGTGGCAGTCCTCAGTATGTGTGCATTGTGGAGGGGTATCCATGTGCATCAGTGCATGGTGAAGTTGTGGCTACTGCTTCCAATCAGTGAGTGATTTCTTGGGACATTGATGTGTAATGGATGTCATCAGTTAGCACAACGTAGGGGTGTCAGATGCCAGACCCTAGGTATTGGCACACATCAGCTGTCCTTATGGAGGCCACTCTTAGCTTCATCTACAGAAGGAACTCTCATACCTTGGATCATTGACGGCTTGGCAGGCAATTGAAATGGTGTTGGTATGTGACATGTCACAACATGCAAAGGCCTTGCATCACATTGCCCTAATCATGCTATTGTGCATTGTCTTTGTGACAACATTAGTACATGGGGCTTAGTAGCACTTCATCCCCACAAAATATGTGTCCATGTGACATATGCAGCATTGTGAGTCTCAGAGACATCAACTGGCAGTGAATAGCAGTGAGCATCATGTTAGGGTGCATTGAGAGATTTGTGGTGTGCACTTCCATGTAATTGATACATTTACAAAGTAGTTACCATTGTTCAGCAGTAGTTGTGCTTCAGTGCCAAACATAGTGGATGTAAGGAGGTAATGTCACTTAACAATGTATAGGTTTCACTTTGTATCTGTGGGGTTCAGTGAACTCATACTTCAAGTGTGAGAAACACAACATATTTGGATGTGTAGCTCTCTTACCTGCAGGCATGTAGGTGTGCCTACAGACGATAGGATGTGATGTTGCGATATAGACACATGCACAGCAATTTGGCTGTGTTAACGCAACATGGAGCATGACTATCCACTAAGCATGTTCCCATGCATCAGCTGATCATGCCAGAAATTGGGATTATGCAGACAGTACATGGAGAAGTTGAATGTGGGACTTTCAGTCCAAGTATTTCTGTTTGTATTGCATATCATGTTTGTGAGCAGGCCACTTTACTGAACCTATATCTCTATCTCTTGCAGCATCTACAGAGGGCAGGGAAGGAGAGGGGCCCGACACCGTAGGGGAAGCTACTGGCATAACTGGTCCCCGGGAGTTCAGCGACACTAAGGGGACCAGCGCCTCAGAGGGGGATAGGAGTGTCCTGGAGGAGTCCGGTCCAGAAACACCTGCCTCCACATCTTCACACTCCAGCGGTGACTCCTCGGTGTTGGCGGGCACAGGAAGTTCAACATCTGCTTCTTTGTCTGCCACACCCCGTCCTGTGTCCACCCTCCCTGATGCTCCCCAAAGTGGTATCCGGGTCCGCTGCCCTAAGAAGGGTAGAGTCTCCTTCCCACCAGGCACCGCTGCCCCTGCCCCTGTCTCCCCTGCTGCCCTCAGTGTGGAGGCCATAGACATCTTGCGGCAGCTGTGTGTGGGTCAGACTGCACACCTGAATGCCCTCCAGGATCATGGCAACAAGTTGTCATAGGTTGCTGCATTCATGGAGGGCATTCATTTGGATGTGGGTGGCCTGCACGGAACTGTCCAGTCTTTGTCCTCCAAAGTGACGGCAGCCATTCTGCAGTCTCAAGCTCCCAGTCCAGCTCCTGCCCCTTTCGCAACCACACTCCCAGTGCCCCCACCTGACCAGAGCACACACACACTAGAGCACTCAGGCATCCAGTCATCCACACGCAGCACACAACAACAGCACTCCAAGCGACACAGACAACATACCCCATCCCCACAGCACACAAAAGCACACATGACTGCACCACAACAAGCCCATCACAGGACACTCAGAAACATAAGGAAAAAAACATGCATCCACATTGCATACCTCACATTCCTCGCCCTCCAAGCGCCCTCCCATCCCCACACCTGATCCCAAGTCCACACAAACACTTGCCCTGTCTGCCGTGGACCTGGTGCCTACCACAACTGCCCCCCACCCCCTTCAGAGGGCTGTTTTGTCAAAAACGTCCACTCCCACCACCACCCCTGTGAAGCGCGGACAAGAAAGCAAAGAGGGGAAAGTACCTCCACAACAGGGGAGGCAGGGGAAAAGGTCACGACCACCCCAGCGTACAACCAGGTCAGAGAAATTGCCACGGGAAGATCCACCACCACCTACTACACTTTCAGGGAAGAGGGAGGCTGTTGGGGCCACCTCACTTCTCACTTGTGCCAAGACACTTGGTGGATATCGGATCCCCAAACAATTGAGACCCAGCCCTCCACATGCACCATCAGCCACTGAGCCTCTACACTACATTTCTCGACCTCCCCGTGCAACGACTCCACCAGGTCCAGCCAGCCCTCAAGCTCCCACATCCAGGAATCCCACTACCTCAGCCAGTTCGCCCCTCCCCGGTCCAGTCCTCCGACTAGCCCAGACAGTCATCCCCCTCCCAGTTCATCTTCTCCCTAATTTTGAAGCAGAGTCCCCCTTTCCACCCCATTCCTCCCTGAGCAGTGCCTGAACTGCCTATTTGATGCCCCTATCCTGGGGAGATTCCCATGGCAGTGGACTGTTTTGCAAGTTTGTCGTGTAAGTTTTCATGTACACATGAGCAGACTGAAAATTTGGACTGGCCGTTGCCCTTAATGTTTTGCATTTTTGATGCAGATACAGAGTTTATGTAATAAAAAGATTATTTATGTTCCGAGCTTCGTCGCTGGCCTTGCTAATGATGCAGTACAATGTAAGCGTATATGTTCATCTGTTCAATGCTCTGAATGCCACATTTACATTGGCATGTACTTGATTTTCTTTTGCAGAGGTTCCCAGAGGTTACGGTAACTAATCTGCTTATTGACTCAGAGGCTTAATGGGGCCATGATGCTTGACTGTGATGGTCTACTCTTGTCCTCTTCATTCTTTTGTTGGGGCTCTACTTTTGTACACATGTTATATTTGGATGCTCTACATCAACAGCAGCTATTTCTATTTACATGATGACTTGAGGGGTGGACAGGGTCCATCATATCTGTGGGATCAATCTTGATGTGTACACACCAGTGTAGATGTGTAGTCATCTTGGGTAGGTATGGCTTCATAGTCACATGGGTACATTAGAATGTGTGCACTGGAGTAGTCATACAGTGTGATTGTCCTGTTATTAGCTGAAGTATTGATGTGTACGTGCCCTTGAGCATGACCTTTTCACACATGTATGATCCAGGTGATGAGTGCCTGTTTACATGATCAGACACCTGTTGGAGGTTTTGGGCACATGTAGGAGTTGTTTCCGGAGCAATGTGCAGTGTGTTGGTGTGATCTCGCAGTCCTAGGGTACACCTACTTCTTGTCCACATCATTTGTGAGTATGTAGAGTGTGTCACTGCAATGTCTGTGTTGTGGGTTTTGGGATCAGCCATGACTCTTGCTTACCTTTGTTCTCACTGTGCTGACTGGCTATGGCAAACATTATATGTGACATTTCACATCCATTGATGTCGCTTTACACTTTATTTACTCCACTATGTGGTATTCAAAGTCATATCAGCCCCAAGAAGACCACTTGAGGCCTACACATTGTAAGTTACTCCTCTATGTGTTTTTGCGCTGTACACTCCTCACCTGTACAATACTACTGTATACACCACTTCAGTCAAAAATGTTCCATTCCATGCCATGCCAGTGTTTGACCCTCCCCACTACTCCATAGTGTGACACTATACTGTGGGAGGATGATCTGGGTCCAGAACTATTGTGCCCCTCAGCACTGTTTCACAATTTGTTATGTGCTATTTAAGTCTACGTGATTGCAGTCATGGTTGCTCATGTACAGTACAGATGAGTTTCCAGCACTGTCCTCTAGTCTTGTTCCATGCATATGTGTTTGCCTGAGTTGTGCAGCTGTAGGTGATAGCAAAAGTGTGTATCTGTTTGCTGAGGTAGTGCTACCCATCCTGAGTGTGAAGTGATCTGTGTGCTGTGATGATTTGTGATGTTCAAGTTCATGGTGGTGAAATCAGATATGTCTGATACTGGTTTTAGTGGTGTTCACACACTGCTTACTGTGCATGCACTGCTGTCAGTGGATGTTGCATTGTCCTTGCCAGGTGTGAGTCCCCCTGATGTCCAGCTGAGATTGCCATAGGATGTGTTTGGATGTGCATATGTTATGAATTTGTTGTAGAGGGATGTAGTCTTTGGCCTGTGTTGGCTCTTTCTACTGATAAGTCCATGTGTGTGTAATGTTGTTTTTGCATGACATTGTGAGTGAGGAGTGTGTGTATTTGAATGCATTCAGATGGGTGTTGAATTTTTACTGTGCAGTTCTTGTGTGCATGTCACATTCGGCAATGTGGAGTCTTGTTTATTAGCTTGTTTTGTGTGCACATTGTTCTATGGCCTCCTATCTTTGAACAGTCATTTGGGAATGCTTGTGCAACACACTGACACCATGCTCACTTTGTAACCGGTGGAGTGTCTATGGCTGTCTTGGCAGATTTGTCTGGATGCACACACTTTGGGGTTATATGTGTCATTTGTTTATGTTTATTTGGATTAGGTTGGATTATGCTGTCTGTGCAGTTGGCCAGAGGAGACATTTTATCTGTTCCAGGGTGGTCTGGGATCACATTGCCTATCCACTATTTTTCTGCAGATGGCCATGCTTGTTGGACTTGTTGGTGTGGTTTGTGATACATGTATTTGGCAATTGGGTTGAGTTCAGCATTCGATCAGACATCCTTGAGTGTACCTCAGACATTTTTAGATACACACTAGGCTATAGCATTGGGTAGCAGGGAACTCATAGGAGCTTATTTTCACCTTTATCAGAGATTGTCCCAGGTGTAGAGCAGTGAAGGGGGAAGATGGGTAGGTGAGGGGTATGTGTGAAGGTTATTGTTAAGTTTGACAGTCAGGGAATGTCACAGAGAGCAATGAGTGTTGTGCTGCAGGCATACACATGTCATATTATTTAATACAGATGAGGGGCTGGTCACTGTATGGCTTATGACAGGTCATCTCCTTCTGGTCCAATGCATTACTTGCATTGCTGGATCACATTGATACTGCACAGATGATAATCTCTGTGCCACACATGTATTATTTGATGTCCCAAGTGTAGTGTCATATGTGGTACCTCTTGAATTCCATGTACATATGGTACCAGTCATTTCTCCATGCATGTCCTGCACTGTGCCCTCCACTTTTGAATAGTTTACTTGTTATCATGCAGTGCTGCTGACTTATAGTTTGTGTATGAAGCAGAGTAAGAGTGTGTGAGCTGTATCAAGGCCTTAACATGCAGACTGACGAGTTCCAAGATTGGTAATCTGCACAGTGACTCTTCATTTCTTCAATTACTCACATTTATTCACATGAGTGGAAGGCAGGTGTGAGGAAGAGGAGGGTTGTCATGAGTCTCAGGTCAGAGTTTACTGCTATCAAGATGGACTCTTCCTGACACTTTGGCATTCATTCAATACTTTATAGTTGGTGCTACGTTTGTTGAGGTGGAGTTATGGTGTGGAGGTGTTCTGTGAAGTTGCAGTGTAGTCAGTGTTGTTGATGTACAGTACATACTCACATGGGGTCATTTAGTGCAGCAGTACACAAGTGAGTCAAATGCACACTGATGCTTACTTTGAGTTTGCTGTTTAAGTCAGAACATTTCTACAGTGTTGCATGGTATGGGTTGTCATTATGTGATATGGCCTGCCATTGTATGTGATGAGCCTACCAATGTCTGCTTAGGGTGTGTGCTGAACTGCGATTATGTGGCAGTGGTGGCTATCTTCATATGTCATCTAACTTGGCTCTCTGACTCATCCAACACCTTGTTGGACTACTGTGAACTCCCCATACACACCCTGTTTGCTCTGCCCTCCTCTGTTCCACCTGGTATGTGGACTGACCCTTATTTGACTGCACTGATGACTTTTGTCCTTTTAAAGAGACTCTTGCCTTATCTGTCACTCCTGTTGCTATACATTTGATAATGATCCTACTGAGATGTCACTATAGACAGTGTGCCTGCACATGACTCCTTGCAGCAGATACGTTGTGCTAACTGGAGGCTCTTTTAGATTTTTTGTGGGGTGGAGGTTATGAGGATCTTGCTAGCCTGGGACAATGTGCTGGACTCCTACGACATTGTGGGCAAGTTTTTCCGCCGCTGTGACGTGACCGCCACGACTGGGCTAGATGCCATCATTTCTATGGAGATGGGTGCCCCCGATGCTGAGGTGACAATGTATCTACGTGCAAGACATGGGTACTTTGACTATGGTATATGTTCCTGTATCCACCAGGGTGCCCGATGTAGACAGGACACATATTTCAGAGCATCTGTTGTGTGTTGTTGTTGTACAGGGGCTGTATGCAGGGAGATGTTTTGAACTTGCCTCTGCTGTTGACCACGATGGCGTCTTATCTGCTGGTAGTGGATCAGGTACAGCACCGGCAGGGCTTGTAGAGCAGGATCCATGACGGGCAGGAACGTGTAGAGGTGTCTCAGACTCGAGTTTCTCTCTCCGCAGTTGTGCTTCCGCCATCTCAGATGAGCTTGTTTTACCGCCGTGTACTGATGGGTTGTTTGATGCATCGTGATCTGGTTGGCGGTCGGGACGTCATTCTGCACAGCCGGCTTTCTCTATTGGCTCCCTCCGGCACTGTTGCGTAGCGAGATTTCTGGCGGATCCGGAAAGACTGTGACAGCCGGAAAAAGGGCTATCTTTGCCCGTTGTAATATGGCGGTCGCGATTACCGCTTCCGGAGTAACTAAATGGTAGTTTTCCACCACCACCAGCACCGCGGAGGTGGCTACGACCGCCATCGTAATCAGCCCCTAAATTACTATTCCACCTCCAAAAAAAAATAAACTCAGGGAAAGTGCTGGATAATAAAACATAATAAATTACCATTCCAACTCCAAAACCAACTAAACTCAGTGAAAGTGCTGGATAATAAACTTAATTAAATTACTATTCCAACTCCAAAACAAAATAAACTCAGGGAAAGTGCTGGATAATAAAAGATAATAAATTACTATTCCAACTACAAAACTAACAAAACTCAGGGAAAGTGCTGGATAATAAACCAAATTAAATTACTATTCCAACTCCAAAACAAAATAGACTCAGGGAAAGTGCTGGATAATAAAACATAATAAATTACTATTCTAAATCCCAAACTAACAAAACTCAGGGAAAGTGCTGGATAATAACCCAAATTAAATTACTATTCCAACTCCAAAACCAACTAAACTCAAGGAAAGTGCTGGATAACAAACCTAATTAAATTACTATTCCATCTCCAAAACAAAATAAACTCAGGGAAAGTGCTGGATAATAAACCAAATTAAATTACTATTCCAACTCCAAAACAAAATAAACTCAGGGAAAGTGCTAAATAACAAACCAAATTAAATTACTATTCCATCTCCAAAACAACTAATCTCAAAGAAATAGCTGGATAATAAAATATAATAAATGACTATTACAACTCCAAATTTATAATCAATAAAATAAAAAATGTTACCAAAATTATCTTTATAATAAAGTTTTAAATGAATAAAGTAATAATATTTTTCTACAAATAATTTTTTTTTAATTAAATTACAAAAAAGATAGAAAAATATACTCAAACATAAATATAACCTCAATTTAAAAAAATAAATATTTTACAATTAATTTTTTTTTACAAATTTTAACAAATTTTCAATTTGTACTTTTAAAAACAATTTATTTTTAAACAACATTAAAAAACTATTCCCTAACCTTATCCCCTATAAGAGCAACATCACACTACTAAATTCTTTCAAAAAATTCTAAAAAATATAAAAAATTTACAAACAATATTTTCAAATTACTCCCCACCCTAATCCCCTATAAATACAACATCCCACTACTAAAACTTTACACATTTTCTAAAATATTTAAATTTTAATCCCAGATCTTTAAATTACTACACATCCTTATCCATTATAAATCAAACATCCAACAACTAAATATTTCAATTATTTTGTAAATTTTGTAAATTTCTTTTTAAATGTTTATTTTTTAAGTTACTCCCCACTCTTATCCCTTATAAACCCAATATCCTGCTCCTAAAACTTTACAATTTTTTTTAAAAATCTTTAAATGATATACCAAATGTTTTAAATTACTCCCCACACTTATCCCCTATAAACCCAACATACCGCTCCTAAAACTTAATTAAAAAAAAAGAAAACAAACATTTTAACATTTTTTTTATTTATAAAACATATAATAACTAATACTAAATTAATAATAATAAAACACCAACATTAAACAAAAAAACGATATAATTTACAATATTTTTGACATCAAAATTTACAAAATCGATATTTCTGCATTACATAAAAATCGATATTTTAAACAATGAAAAAACTTTACTCAATATTTTACACCATCGATATTCTTGACTCGATATTAATGCAATTCGATATAACCACGTCGATATTCTGTCTCGGCACCCATTGTTAACAGTAAGGTGTTAATTACACTCAGAAACACACATTTGCCTTGAGCAAATATCATTTGTAAATGGTATTGGGCGCTGGATAATCAAGTTGGGCTCTTAATGATTAGTATACTGTGGGGATGTGTACTAGAATAAGGAAACAGGTATAAAAAGTCTGAGGGAAAATTAAATTAAAGCTGATATGGTTTAAAGCAAGGCTGTCAGAAAGTTTTCAAGTGATAGAAAGTATTGCTTGATTTAAATATTGATTTTGGTTCGCATAGCCAGGCTTCAGTCGACATGTGTAGTCCGAAATCAGCTTGACATTCATATAGCAGTGATAAAGAAAACGTGCTTTTTTACAATTGCATGGATGTGTTTCCTACGTTCATGTTTCTCTTCTTTGTCTTTCCATTTTCAGAAAATAAGTGAGGTAGAATTATTTTTTCTTTGTGGAGCCGAACTGCATTAATTAGTGTTCCTCGAGGAAGAAGCCATGTGCAGAATGTTCATGTAGTTTCAACAAAATCAAGGCTCTTTGCCCGAGTCTTCTCTAAGAAGTTGAACTGTCTATTGTTGTTATTTGCTGCACAAATGTCATGCTATTTCCTTCATTTTCTATGTATGCCTTATTATAATTATACATTAAAGTAGGTGTTCCTAAATGTTTCTTTTTTGATATCTCATATTTTCATGAAATGCTATTGATTTATATGAATAAAACTTTATTAGTATAGCCCTATGAGGTATGATCTTGCCATGTCGAAAGTGTGAGTTTCACTGGCTGAAACCAATAAAATGTACCTATTTTTTGGAGGTGTTCCAGAACTTTGCTTACTTTTTTGAAGGCATACTCCATGTTGGACTGCCTGTTGATTTATACTTTTCTTGCCTTTCAAACTGAGCAGTGTATTTGTCATTCTGCTTGATTTATACTTAGACTTTCCTTGACTTTTGGACTGAGCAGATTTATGTTCGTCATCTTGCTGAACTATACTTCTGTTCTGGCTATTTACTTACTTTGTATATGGATCTTATGTTGTTTCCTCTGTCATATGCATTATTTGATGCATCACTGATTTGAATTCAACAAACGACTTTTTCCCTTCTATAATTGCTCTTAAATTTGAATAAACCTTTATGGCTTTGACTTGGAATTTTGTCCTGTGAAGGCTCCAATCCTGCTTATACGGCAATTTTACAACTAGTGTGCATAATTTGCATACTTAATTAACTTACATAATACGTCAAAATGTTGAATCCCAAAAATGTCAGAAGTTAAAGAATCCCAGAATCATTTGGATTATTGCCGGTGTACCTGTTAATGTTTTTGGGAGTTGAATTACATGAGTATTAATAGGGCCTGCATTAGTATTAATAAGTTGTCTGCATACTCTGAGCAAGACAGGAGTGCGTTGTCTTGCAAGATGTACTATGTCCTATGAAATCCTTAATAGTCTAGTTGTGTATGAGAATTAATCCTGAGTAGTAGTGTTATTCTGCGCACAAGGCTAGACATACTGATTCAAAGGGTAGGTTGCCCCTGGTCGAGAGCCTATTATGGTGTGATTGGAAGCAGTCATGATGCTGTACCGTTTCTGTAGTGAGTTTGATTTTCCATCGTATCCCGGTAGGCAGACAAAGGTTTATTTGTTTTGGTTATTAACATTACATATTGTGTTTCAGATCTTGTTTTGAAGTCCTATTGTGATAGGCGGTATTAGCATTACGTGTGTTGTGAAGCTAGGTTGAAATTGCAATGAGTGATCTTTTGAATACGTCCACGATTCCTACTTGTGGTGGACAGTCCCCACTCCCGGTTGGTACCCCAGCACATGAGTTGCTCCTTAACTCAGGTATGAACAACTGCCTGTAGCCTAAAAAATTGAATCAAATTACTGCTGACAATAAAAATTTGAGTTTCCTGTGAATGGTACATTTGAAGTGAAAAAGAAGTATAATTTGATGCGTGTCATGTTTGAGATGAAGTTACAACAGAGACTTGCGCAGGTCAAAGCTTTGATAAAATTGGACTACATGGCAAACGAGAAAGCACATAAGAGAATGATGAAAGGACAAATTGGAAAGGCTGTTGAGAGAGCAGAAATTTGTATCCTACTCGGGATACCTGTTAGGAGTGCAATGTAACCGCTTGTAGTATGCACTCTTATATTATTCAGTTATGAATGTAAGTAGATGGTAGAAGAATTGTTAAGTAATTAACATATCCTTGCAATATTACCATGATTCAATGTGAGTTTAACAAATGATTTACAGAATTTTAGTGTCTGCATATAAAATGATGTAACACATTTACAAAGGGCTTATTAGCAATATGGCACACTGATACATTAAATGAATTTGAATGTTTATTATGCTAATGATGTAGATGAATAGGTGTATTCATGTAGTTTAATAAAGGTGTCCATTGAAAATGCAAATTAATTATGAAAATGTTAAACGTGAATAACATGGTGCCATTGCTAGGCCTGAGTTCACAAAACGTTGGATGTTCTTGTTTCTGAGAGCAATGCTTAGGTTCTGATGTGAATTTGTATAGTGTTACTTGTTTTTCATGCTTTGCACTGCAGGTGGACAAGCGCTCTGTTGGTGAATAGTAAGATTATTGTTTCCATCATATAGTTGAGGTATGAAGGAGTTACAGTTAGCCTGGCCTGACGAAGATAAGGTGGAATGAGGTGCGTTCGCACAGGAGAAGGAGAAAAAACCAAGGATGAATTTCTGCAAGGGAGTGTATATGGAAAGGCTGTAGAAGGAATTGACGTTATGGAAAAATCATGTGTTTGAGCCTACTGTGAAGAAAGTTGAGAAAAGCATTATGGGACTTCTGTTGAATGGGATTTTGTTTATATGATGCTTTGTAGTGAGGGATAAGAGTAACCCTGGGCAAAGCACTACGCTACGCTCGCGTAGTTTGCGAAGTTTGCGCTACTTCGCACAACGCGAATTGCACGTAGCACAGTGCAAACACGCGTAGCGTAGCGTAGCGTAGTGCAGCGGTCATTTTTTGCTTGCTCGCGGTCCTCAACGTCAAGTTGGCGACCGCGAGCAAGCAAAATGACATCCCGGCGAGATTCTCAACGCAGGGAGGTCAGGTTTCTCATTGCGAGTGGTCGCGTATGCTCGCGACCGCTCGCGATGAGAAACTACCAGTCCGCGTTGAGAAAGCTGCCGCTCGAGTAAAAATCTACTCGAGCGGCAGTAAAAGACAGCTCGCACTGTGCAAGATGCCGTTTTCAATGATTGCACAGTGCGGACAAGCATCCGGCACTGTGCAATCATTGCGAACAGTGCACTACGCAGTTCGCGTAGTGCTACGCGTAGTTCGCGTAGTGCGAACTGCACTTTGCGTAGCTTTGCGTAGCGCTACTTCGCGAACTACGCCCAGGCTTAGATAAGAGCCCCCATTCCATCTTGTCTTTCTGACCGAAAGCACCTGAGTGCTAGCTTGCTTCTTTCTGTTAGTGGCTTTATGCTGCCTGACCCATCTGATGTTAGAGTGACTTCTTAGGAAGACTCTAACCACTGACACCTTTTCCTTTTCTAAACTGTTTGTTCTAAGTGCTAAGTAGGGATGCCACTCTAGAGTTAGAGTAGGGATAGATAGAACTAAATGCTTTTCTCCAATGAAGTGCCAATGCAGGGAAACCTTCATTCTTGCTTTTTGATTACCTGCATATTAATCATAGAACTCATTGTCCTTTTGCTACTGCACCAAGAGAATCTTTTCTGAAGATTTGGATTTCTTCTGTTCCCTCTGCACTTTTATACTCTTATTCTGTGATTCGTAAATGTCCAACTATTCTTGAATTTGTAATAAATATTGACTAACCTTCATCTGGTTGTCAAATTGGGTTATTGTGTAGCTACAAATTGTTTACCCTGTATACTAAATTGGTTTATGAATCTTGCTCCCCTTTACACTTTCATGCTGCAAAAAAGGACCATCAGAGGATCGATTTCAGAGAGTTACTGAGTTAATGGGCCCAAATCCTTTCAGTGTCAACAACTGGCTGGTTGTGAGATTGCATTTATGGAAGAAGACATGGGGGTCAGGAAGAGTAAAAAAACTGGGTACTTTTCTTGCGATTACTGACGAATTAGACAAAAAGAAAACAATTAAGACAAAAATAAAAACAAAAATGAGAAAAAGAATGAGATGGAAAAGAATGAGAGTGACTCTGAAGCAGACGATGAGTTTATGGACAATTTGTTGATTGAAGTGAGAGCACCTCTGTATAACGGGGCTCATGCGCACATGCAGGTGGAAGAGATAGGAGAAGGAGAGCTGAGCGCAAGGAGAGACGAGGTGAAAGTTAGTTTGTCTTCAAAAAGTGAGACGGAAACAGTGGCCATTAATACTTTCATCTCAATGGGGATTTAGAAATGATGGTAGAGATGGGAATTTATGGAGAAAAAATGTTGACATGTAATAAATATGAATTGCCATTTCTGGGTGCAGAAGCAGGAAAACATGCACAAAATGCATTTGAGAAGTTTGAGAAATTGGCTAATTAAATGTGGATTTGAACAAAAAGAGAATTTGTGAAATATTTAGAATGTAATGGACAAATAGTGAATTACAAAAAGAAGATCTTAAAACCTAGTTAGAAAATCTTAGAGAGTTATTGGACAAAGAATGGGAAGATGTGACAAGGTATAGAGTAGAATGAAAAGAAGCTCCTGATAAGCCTAAAGTGAAAAAAAGAGTACAACGAAGAAAAATGTGAGTGTGAGTGAATCTGAATGTGAACTGATTGTTGAAAAGGGGTTTCCATTGAGAAATGTGCAGGAGGGAGCTAATGTGCATGTACCTTGGTCAATGAGTGATCTTTACACATTTACAAAGAATTTCCTGACATTCAGAGAGGAGCCTGAGAAAATGAATACAGAGACTGAAAGAACTGTGACTATTTCAAGAGTACTTTGGGCAGATTTGGATACTTTATTTTCAATTTTTGTGCCTCAAGATTTGTGGGTTGAGTGTAAGACTATAGTACAGTGGCCAGAAGAGCAACGACAGAGGGAAGCTCCTCCTAATATCCTTCTCTAATTGGTATGGAGAAGTACAATCTGGTTATATTGATCATTTGAAAACAAAGGTTTGCAATAAACAAGTCGATTGATCAAAAATTATGAGAGCAACGCAAAATCCAGATGAGTCAGAACAAGCATATTACGAGAGAGTACTGCAGATTTACAGTCAGTATAGTGGAGTTGATGACCCAACAAAAGAAGGCTTTTCAGGATTTGTCTCTGTATTTGTGTTGGGACTGTGTCTAGAGATTAGTGCTCATATTCACCGGTGTGATGTGTTGGCAAGCAAAATCGTTAAATGAAATCCTTAACTACATGAAGAATTGTAGTGACTGTTGGCATGCTAAAAAGATATCAAAGAAGGAGAAGTAGATAGTGGCTTAAGCAATGTTCTTTCAGAAAGGTGGTCAAGGTGATTTTCAGGCACCTGGTTTTGGTGCTGGTGCTGTTCTTGGTATGAAAGGTGTTACTGCATAAAGCAATGGTGTGCAATTGGTGCAAGGAGGAAATGGTGGTCCTTGTGGTAGAAGTAGAGGATATCATAACAATGCTATGAAAATGAGTCTCAAATAGTTCCCTTAATGCAGCAAAAAATGAATGCTTACAGGAAACTTGGGAAGTTGAGAATAGTACCTTCCACTTAGAGGGCTATGTTACTTACTTTGTACCGGCATGTAAGGCACCATCAGGGAGAGCAAGGGGAGGATTGGTTATATATGTCGACCTCAGGATACAGGGCAGATGGACTGGCATGGACTGGGACTCAGATATTATGCAGGGATTAGGCTTTATAATAAAAGTTATAAGCTAATTTTTATAAATTTCTATAATGCTCACCATCTGGCCAGTGTAATGTAAATTTACGTGAGTTAGATACAAGGCTCACTCATATTCAGGAGCGAGGGGAGCTGGCGCCCTACCTGGTTTTAGCAGGCGACTTTAATTGCCACCTGTGTCCAAACTTGAGAGTTAATTGGGGGGATTGGTCAACATGCACGCTGGAAGAGGGCCCGCACATGGAACATACCAGGGAGGGATGGGAATTATGCAAGCTATTAAACACGCATGCCCTCATACACACTATGGATTTGATTGATGTCGAAAAGGACAAATCAATCCACCCCACATTTAAAGGCAGGGGATGTGCTTCATTTATTGATTTTATTTTTGTTTCAGCTGCATTAAAAAACTGGGTGACGGGTTTTAGAATCTGTCTGAGTATTTTTAGTGATCACAACCCTTTAGTATTGTCCCTTTCTGAGTTGAATCTTCGCCAGGAACCATCTAGGGTGGGGGGGGCTGGCATGCGCTATAGATCACGGCAGGAGGTTGAGATGGTCACAGGCCAACAGTGAAGCTTTTTATAGTGCACTACTTAATGACGGCGAACAGGTCATCTTGAGTTCTTTAGACCCGGCTGTAGAAGGGGCCGAATTAATCAGGGCATTTGAGGGTGTCGCCCAATTAATTGATGGTCTGCTCAGGACTACATCAAATAGAGCTAGACCGGACGACCCAAGGTGGTTTGACCAACGTTGCTCTCGTGCCTTGAGAGAGCTGAAAGTTGCTCTAAAATCTTCCCCGAGAGATAAGGGTATGGTGACCCTCTGCAGGAAAAATTATAAGTTAGCCGTTAAAGGCCGTAAAACAAAATTACAAACCCAAGCCTGGGAGGACCTGAGGGAGGCAATGGAGTTAAAGGATACAACTGCCTTTTGGAAAGTTATAAACCACCCTAGTTTCCAAGAGATAAATAAACCTGGGCTAGCAAATAATATCTTGCCGGGGCAATGGCGGGAGCACTTTTATGGGCTCTACAACCATTGTACAGATAAGGACTAGGACGAGGATAACAGGGGGGAGCAAAACATTGCCCCGATAAATTTCTCTTTGGACGAGATCAGGGTAGGGATTGACGGTTTGACCCGTAATAAGGCTCCGGGGCCAGACGGGATTCCACCCGATCTCTTTTTGAGCAAGGTGGATCTTTGGGCACCCATCCTGACGAGGGTTATTAACACAGCAGTAGACACAGTAATGCCGCCATCATAGTCTACAGCTACGATTGTTCCCATTTTTAAAAAAGGTAACAGGGATAACCCACTTTGTTATCGTCCAATTTCCCTAATCGATGTGTCAGCAAAAGTTTTAGGGCGAGCCATCCTCAGCCGGCTAATGGACTGGGCTGAGGATCAGCATATTATAACTGACACCCAATTTGGCTTTAGGCCAGGGAAGTCTACCACCGATCAATGTCTTAATTTATATTTACTTACAGCCAAGTACACTATTGCCAGCCAAGGGACTGTGTACCTGGCATTTATGGACTTGACGGCGGCTTTTGACCGAGTTAACCGAGGAAAATTATGGGCAATCATGGGTGACCTTGGCGTGGATCCGGGACTTATTAATATTTTAAAAACCTTGCACTTAAATACCACTGCTACGGTTAGGTATAGTCAGGAGGGAAGTATTACAGAACCTTTCACATGCTCTAGTGGGGTCAGACAGGGCTGTATTCTGGCCCCATTTTTGTTTACATTGTATATAAATAAACTCGATCAGGCACTTAGCAATTTAGAAGCGGATTCACCTAGGATTGGCTCTCGAGGAATTCCCGTCCTGCTTTACGCAGACGATGCGGTCCTGCTTGCCCGTACACCCAAAGGGCTGCAGATTCTGATAGACGGCTTTGTTTCTTTTATGAAGAACCTAGATTTGTCCCCCAACCTGTCAAAATCATATGTCATGGAAGTGGGCAAAAAACCAAGTAAAATGTATAATTATACCATTGGATTACATCGCCTGGGAAAGGTGCATTCTTTCTCGTACCTGGGGATTTTATTTGATGACCGTCTAAATTTTAAAAATTTAATGGAAGAGAAATGTCGTAATCTAACTAGTTGCTCCGGGTCGATCATGAATTTTGCACATAGGTTAGGGCGGTGGTCACCTGAGCAAATTTTGAGATTATATAGCTCCATGTGTTGTGCCAAGGTTATGTATGGAAGTGAGGTATGGGGATTTATTAATGTAAAGTACATACAAGTTGAGGAAAATAAGTACTTTCGGCGTTTGCTTAAAGTGCCCCAGAGCACATCATCCCACATTGTCCATGAGGAACTTGGTGTTGGCTATATTACGGACAGGCTGGGAGTTAGACCTCTAGTCTGCTGGGTCAAAATTTGGGCAAGCGAGGAGGCGACTTTCTGCAGGCAGATTATAGCAGACTGCCTCGCTCGTGATCGGGGGCTTAAAATCCCATGGTTAAAATATGTGAAGGAGACCCTGGAGGGAATAGGATGTGCAGATCTTTTTATCAACCCTTCCAAAATATCCATGAAGGACAAGGCTATGGTTAAGGATCGTTTTTTTAAGCATTCCACAACACTCAGGGACGACAGGGAGCTGATTAAGCAGTCTGTAAGAGAATATCTTTTAACTAAAACAGCCATGGGCATTGAACCTTATTTGTCCTATTTTTATAATGCCCATGATAGATTCTTAATGACACGATTTAGGCTGAATCTCCTGCATCATGTATTAGCTGACCCGGCGGGATATACACCGTCTATAGAGATGAAGGGACCATGTGGCTGCGACCTACGGTCTCCTCAGGATACCCTTCATCTTGTTTTACTATGTCCCTTTTATTCACAACCTAGGATCCTATTTTTAAAGAGAATTTTAAAGAAAGCCAGATTTAAACAGGCAAGGGTAGCTTTGTTATTTTTAAAGTTGTCCCCAGATGCTTTGACTCTTTTTTGTACTGTAAATTTTTTAAGGGCAGCATTCAGGCTAAGGGCAACTAGGGGCTTGGGGGGAGTATACACCCGCCAGTGATGTAATTCACTTTCAAGGTATTACGAGGGAATTGTGCAAGGGGACGCGTATCCTAATCATTGATGTATTGATTATGTTTTATGGAAACTTTTAGATTGCTGAACTAGTTTTTAACCTTGATGTATTTTATTGTACTTTTATGGTGTTCTTTTATGCCGAATAAAGTCATGTAAAAAAAAAAAAATGAATCAAATAGCACCAAATTAGATGACACAGTTAATGGTCCCACAGCCCAACTGGTCTCTCTGCAGAACATGCAGAATCCACAGCAATTCAATGAGAACATGCCTTCAGCCCATGTCATGCAACAGCCCATGCAAAATAATATGCAGGGGTTCAGTCACATTTCATATTTCAGCCAAAACATTCAGCAATTAATAACAATTTTCCACAAATTGCAGCAACAGTCAGAACACCTGATTCAAAAAGGTAAACTTACACTTTTGTGTAATTTTACTTCTTTGGGTATTCACAAACTGCAAGTTTAATTTTACTACTAGTAATTTTACGGCTGCGGAGACTCCGCAAATAAAAAGATGGGAGAGGCCTATCTTTTATGTGAAGAGTCTCAACAGTCGTAAAATTACTGTTAGTGAAATTTGCAGTTTGTGAATACCCAACAAATAGTAAAATTATACAAAAGGGTAAGTTTACCTTTGTGAATCAGACCCAGAGTTCCTACAGGACTGAGTCAAGCACAATGAAAGTGTCTGAGAGAGGAGGAGGATTGCATGATTGGTACAGTTCTAAAGGTGGACTAGGATGGCCCTTTCATGGAAGGAGTAGTGAATTATCATCCAGTATAATTTTTAATCGATACTGGTGCGACACAGTCCATGGTTCAGATCGGGGAGGTGCCTATCTGAACCTTATCGGGAAAAGAAATACAAGTTTTAGGCATTTCAAATAAAGAGGTGACTAAAAAGTTCTCAGCTAATGTCCTGGTGAAAATTGGTTCAACTATAAATAATCATGAATGTAAAATGAGTGAGGCTAGTCCAGTAAATTTGTTGGGTTGTGTTCTCTTGTGTAAACTGAACTGGGTGATTTACTGTTCACCTGATTGTGTTGGCATTCAAAATTGAAACTATCACATGAAATAAAGGTTAAAATTCAGAAGAAATACCTCCAGATTTAAGACATACTGTAAATAAGGTGGTTTAGGATTGTACAGGAAAAATCTTTTTGTTGATTAAAAGTGCAAAGCCAATACAGATTACTATAAAACCGATAGCAGTGTGTCCCTGTACTCCTCAATACAGTCTTACTCTTGAAGCAGAGGAGGGATTTCACAGGACATTGATAAAATGACTGAACAGGGCATTTTAAAAGAGGTGCTAGGGAGTCTATGTAACTCTCCGATTACAGGAATAAAACAATAATGAGCTGAAAATGGTGCATAGTACAAGACCTGTGCAAAATTATTGATCCCATGTTGTCCCGTAGTACTGAATCCGGCAGTAATTCTATTTCAGAGTCCTGCAGAAGCTGAGTGGTTCACTATCATACACTATTGTCAAGCATTTTCCTTGCTTAAATAAAGCATTTGGCCAAAAATGGGCAAAAGGTGTCCCTGCCAAATTGCAAAACTGTCAAAAAGAAGTCATTTATTTGAGACACCAAATTGTAAAAGGAGTGAGAAAGGTGTCCAAAGAACACATTTTACCATTTTTAGAATTAATTCACCAGTTACACAGAGAGAAGTGAGGATGTTTATAGGAATGGTTGGCTACAGTCATCAGTGAATTTCAAACTTTTCCTTGATTGCTAAGCCCTACATGGGTTCACTCAATGATGTTAGGGACCCGGTGCCCTAGGACAATGAATGCATGCACGCCTTCCTAGAGCTCAGACAAAGCTTGTGTAGTGCGCTTGCTCTAGGAATGTCCAACTACAAGAATGATTTTTATTCACTATGGCATGAAAGAGACGGGTGTGCACTTTCTGTTTTTACGCAGCAACATGGAGCAGCGAAGTGGCCCATTGCATATTTTTCTGAAACACTGGATCCCATTACCACTGCTCTGCCTTGCTGCATGTAAAATGCTGCAGCAACTTCTTAGGCAATTGGACAGAGTGAGGCAATACTGATGTTGAACACACTGAGGCTGTTTGTTCCATATTCATTAGAGACATTTCTAACTGGCAACCACACTCGGCATCTCAGTAATAATTGTTAGACTAAGTATGATTCTTGTTTTTACAATTGTTGACACCGCTGATAGACCACTGCTTCAGTAAGAGGGGAGTGAGTTTTGCTATCAGTGCTACCAATGATTGACTAATTGCTCTTCTTCCGTAGAGCTTTGAGAATCTTCTCAAAGCTTTTAGAAATTTATTTTTTCTAAAATATTTGTATTCATTCAGAATTAATCAGATCACATACCCCATTGGTGATCCAATGGGCACATAGAATTTTAAACAATCATTATTATCATCCAACAAATATGGTGTTACATATGAGCAGGTAGAAGGAAAAATAAAAGTCCAGAAGCTCAATCAATGACAGACTCATAATACCAATACGCAAGGGGCAAACAGGAATATAGCATCCAAAAAAAAGATGAGTACATTTAATCTGTGCAAAATCACAAGCATTAATAAACATCAGTCTACAGATTCCAATTAAACCACACCCATATTCTGTCAAACCTCCTTAATCTGGAGAAAGCCTGTTCTGAATCATGTATTTGCCAGATGGTTGTCCAGCACTCGGTAGCCCTTGGGGGGACTACTGAGACCCAAGATCTCGCAATACAGAGTCTGGCAAAAAATATAAGAATAGGCAGCAGCCGTCTTAGCCCAATGTCGAACTCCATTCTGAATCCCAACATTATTTCCATAGGAGTTAATTGGAGTTCATATCCTAAACATGCCATAGCTAATATAAACACCTCTTCCCAGAATACCTTAAGGGCGGGGAATGCATTTAACATGTGAAGAATGACTGCTGCTTGACATCTACACTTGGGACAGCTAGTTTTGTTTGGGTAAAGGTTTGCAGCCCACCTCATGAGTTTTTCTGGCGTGAGGTATAAAATGCAAACAGTCTTAAATTGCTGCAACTTTAATTTAACAGAATGCACAGCGCCCTCAACCGTCTCTAAAGCCCAATATATTTCCAATGGCAACACCTTCTGAGAGAGTACTTTGGTCCATTTAGCTGCCAGGCGAAGACTGGCCTCGCTGTCATTATTTATTATTTGCTTAGCTTTGAAAATTAGTGCCAAGTCTGATCACTTTCTGAAGGTGGCCAGCGTGGCATGCATAATCTCTCGGCCTCTGGCTCGGGGCCGCCTCAGTGAATCATTAGGTAAGTACATTTGTTTGTATTCATCAAAAATGACTACAATAAATATGCATTAGAAATACATTTGATCATGGTTAAAAACAGAAAAAAACCATCAAAAGAGGGTTCTTTCAAAAATAACAATTAGATATTAAAAGACTGTAAGTCAAAACTAAAAATCTCAGCAACAAAGCTCAGGATCCTGTTGGGCTGTGAGGGGCTGAAGGAGGGGCTACAGCACATATAATGCATTATTTTTCACTGCAGTTCGGTAAGCCTTGTTTCTGGAACTGTTGACACTGCTGCTGGACCACAAAGTCCAGGATCCTGTGGGCCAGGAGTGGCTGGAAAAGGGCTACAGCACTTGGAGCATGTTCTTTTTCCCCGCAGCATGGAACACATTGTTCCTTGAACTGTTGACATCGCTGCTGGACTACTGCTGGACCACAAAGTCAAGGATCCAGTTGGGCTGTAAGTGACTGGAGATGGGGCTATTGCACTTATAGAGTGTTATTTTGCCCCACAGCACAGGTTGCGCACAGGACATGCCCAGGCAGTACTCGGGCAAAGTCAGGACCAAGACAGGGCAGTATGCACCCGTCTGAGACCGGGCCGGGCCACCCCTCTTTCAACCCTCCTTTCATGTTCATGTCAGGAAGGAGAAACATAAATCCAATACTTCTAGCACTATCTCTAATTGGCCCCAAAAGCGGTAGGAAGCAAATCCACCATTATGAATTTTCCTACCTCGGTTGTCGGTGCCCTTAATAATGAAATTACAATAGTGGAGGAGGAGCTGGGTCTGCATGTGCACGCTCGAGAATCTAGCCATATGATTAGGGAAGTGAATAACATGTCTTGGTCCCCATCCCAAATGGTTCTCTGGAGGGTGTGAGAGACTGACTGTCTCAGCTGATGTTCATCAGGCTGACATCCATCAGGTGGATATTAACATGGAGGAGACCCTGTTGGACACTGAGCGCCTGGCTTTAAGTGGAAGAAGAAATATTCGGGCCTAACTCAGGTTGCCACAGATAGGGCCACCCAGGGCCCTCGGAGGTCATCGAAGGCAGCCAAAGGGGGTACTAAAAAGGAGGGAGAAGATCTGTATGAACAGTTATTGTATAAAGTGTGCTATTGAAAAGGACCTCAATGCACTACTGGTAATGACAAAAATGCCTGCAGAGTTTGAATGTAATAGGCAACATAGTGAGGGCATGTTGCCTTGTACGACATAAGAGATAGGGAACCCAGTTGGGGCTATTCCGCAATTCTACATGTTGGGGTCAGGGAAGTCTAACAGGGATGCCTACTGAAGTGATAGCCATTGGACCCTCTGCGGAAACTCCTGCTGCTTCGGCGCCACCTCTTCCAACTGCGCTTAGTACTTCGCCTGAAGAGTCTGCCCCTTGTCTTTCCCAAAATCCTCCTCTTTCTAGCCAGGTTCCTGCAGCAATTGTCTCTCAGAGCTTTTTCAAATTCAGGTTACAACAGTTTGGCTGCCTTACCCACTAGTGTGGTATTAAATTTACCGAACCTAAAACCCGAAGTGTCGGGTAAAGGGTCTAGCCATTGGACAGGGATAGGGTTTCCAATCAATGAGATCTGGAAAACAACAACAGGAAAGAAGAATTTCTTTCTTGAGTCCCCTCACTCACCAGGGTTTCCCCATGGTGACATGCTTCATCATAGGGGCCATCTCCGCTCTCTACGAGCCGAGGCGTGCTACGACTTGCGATATTTACGTAGGAGCACTTTTGTGGAAGACTATGTGTAGTGTAAAAGTGTAGTGGAGTGGGCTAAAGTGAGTTAAAAATACCTTGCTAGTGGGAGAAATACTTTGGGGCCGATTCAGATTCGGGCCGGAAACCTCCCCGACCGAGCCGGACCCGGAGAGATTTCCGACCGAATCGGACCCTAGCAGTCCGACCGAACGAGTACGATGCGCACGTATGCTATCGGACTCGATTCGGTCAGACTCCCATTGAAGTCAATGGGAGCCAGTGGTACGACGCGTACACGGGCTCCCATTGACTCAATGGGCACGACGTGAACAAGGGCGCCCCCTACAGCGTGTTCGCGTCGATGCGGGTCGCACCGTACATGCACGTGTAGGGGGACCCATGGGTCCCCCCTGTGTGCGACTCGCACGCCTACGCTTCCAGGGGGGTCCGACACGGACCCCCAAAGTGCGGCTCCGACAGCTCCTTGGAGCCGGGCTGCGCGAGTCGGTTGGAGCGGTCGCGGTGCGCATCGTACTTACCCGGCCGGGGAACGTCTCCATTGCGAGGTGCGCGTCGTCCCCGTGCGAGTCGGTCAGAGCAGTCGGGTCCTGCGAACGAGTCGGTCGGAGATTTCGCAAGCGCACGCATCGTACTCGCTCGCCCGCACGTACGACTCGTTCGGGAAATAGGGCTTTGAATCGGATCCGGTTAAGCCGAATCCGATTCGGTGCCCTACCGGCCGAGATCGGAATCGGCCCCTATATTGTTGCTCCTAGTTTGGTATGTCTAAAAACGGGGTGTGATACAAGTAGACCTAACTATAATGGGTTAGAAATCCTTAGTATACATCAACATGTTTCGAGCTTCCCCCCAGCTCTTCGTCAGGACCACACAGGGACCAGCCCTGTGTTTGCCACTCCTAATCAGCCAAAGTAAGGTAATCTAAATAATGAATAAATAAATAAATAAATGCTGCAACTATAAAGCATGCCGCTAGTGAATAACCAAAAGTTAAAATAACATAAAATTGACATAAAACACACACACCTCGTGATTTTCATAAAACACACACATAAGACAATATTGCCGGTACTGCGGTCGTGATTACATACTTCTAAAGAAGCATATATATGCCTCATGGACCGCGGGGGTTGAGGGATCTCTTAGTCCTAAATCTGGGAAATGAGGAAAAACGGGGAGAAATAGCCTCGTTAGTTTCAAAATGTACCCGGGTAGTGTTTGTTCGGGTCTGAAGCGGGCTCTGCCAGGGCCAGCCTATGGAAAGAAAGCACTTACTTAGTATGAGAGCGCCTCCCAGGAAAATACCTAGTCGTCTCCCCGCCAGACCGCATATTAGCGTGTCTGTGGACGGGGACCGACTAAATACTTCCTGTATCCGCCTAGTCACTGTGGGGAATGACTAGACCGTTGAGAGTTCCCAAAATGGCCGCCGCTTTTGGCTCACAGTGTCGGCCATCCTGGGGGAATACGCGGGTGACCTCCGTGTATTCCCTATGTAGATGTAATACTCCTCCCTGTGCGTAAGAGTGGTTAACGACTCCTGATGGAAAAAGACATAAAGGCTGTAAAAGTAAAGGTTGGTCAAGAAGGGTTAGTCAAGATTTAGAAGATAGTTATTATCTAATCCCAAATAGTGGTAAGTGGTGTTCTCAAAAATGGCCGCCGCTTTTGGCTCACAGTGTCGGCCATATTAAGGGAATTCATTGGTGATCTCAGAATATACCCTGTACAGATGAAGTGTTCGTACCCTGAGTCTGAACAGGTGGAGCATCAAAAAAGTATGATTACTGGTTTCTGATGGTCAATGACCGGAATAGAAAAAATGACTAGAGGTTGAAAAAGCCAATGGCTGTGATAATCTAGATCTATAGGTTAATCTGAATCAAGATTATTATTTCTATCTATTCTAAGTCTTTCTAGCAGTGATGTTCGCCACAGAACATAGTGAAATAATCGCTCTTCAAATTCTTATGGGGAATGCGGCCCTACCTCCTTCGGTTGCTTGGTATAAAACTGGGGGTGGGGGGGGCGGGGTTTGAAAAAGGCATCGGTCTCTTATATAGTGTTTTAGCAAAACTGTCCCCACGGAATATCATCATTCAGGCCCTGATTGTCTGAACGTAATTTGAACACCCAGCGTTGTTCTTTTTCATGTAGCTTTCTTTCTAAGTTCTCATGGCACTTAATGTGTTCCAGTACTACCCACCTCATATCATTTGGGGTGTGTTGTTTTTCTAGGAAGTGGGTGGTCATTCTTGTGGTTGCTCGTTTACACCTTATGTTGCTCCGGTGTTCCACTATCCTAGTGTTGACTTTTCTGGTTGTCATCCCCACGTAGTGGAGATTGCATGTACAAGCGATCAGGTATACAACACCTGTTGTGTTGCAGTTGGTAAAACTGCGCAGTTCCCATGTAATGTTGTTGTTGAATTTCACTTTTTTGGTGGCAGTAGTTAGGTGACAGAAACTGCAGTTACTGCAAGGACAGTGTCCTTGCGGGAGTGGATGTAGCCTACGTAGTGCCCCTTCCGTTTCAGGTGTGCTAGTAGGGCGTGTGTGTAACAGATAGTTTTTTAGGTTTTCCCTTTTCTATGGCTGAACATGGGTAGTGGTATGTTCAGGCCCCCACTGTTCAGGGTACGCCAGTGTTTTTTGACTATCTTAGTCACCTTGTCTGATGCAATATTGAATGTAGTGATACAAATAGGTCTCTTGCTTTTGGTATCGGTCTCTTTTGGGTTGTGTTCTAAAAGTGCTTCTCTATGGTTATTAGAGGCTCTCTTTTTTGCTTGTGACACCAGGTGTTTGGGGTATTTTCGCCATATTAATTTCTTTGTTAAGTCTTTGGCTTGGGAGTTGTAGTCTTCTTTGTCAGTACAATTCCTTCTCAAGCGTAAGAATTGTCCAAAAGGGAGATTGTCCTTTAGATGTCTCGGATGGAAGCTGTCATAGATAAGAAGACAGTTCCGAGCCGTGGGTTTGAAGTGGGTTGTAGTTGATAAATTCCCATTTCGCTCAAAAATATTAAGATCCAGGAAAACCAGGTGTGTTTGACTCATTGTGAAAGTGAACTTGAGGTAAGGATCTTGTTGGTTCAGCCACTCTACGAAATTACTGGCTTCAGACTCATTCCCTTCCCAAATGAGTAGCACATCGTCTATGTACCTTTTTCATAGCTGGACATGTTTCATGTGTGGATTGCTATTGTTCAGTATTTTGTGTTTTTCGAGATGGTGCACGTAGAGGCCGGCTACACTCGGCGCAAAGGTGCTCCCCATGCTAGTGCCATGCTGTTGGCAATATAAGGTTTCCTCAAATCTGAAGAAATGTTCTGTCAATGCCATTCTGCAGAATTCCAGGACTACATGTCTGGGTGTGTGGTAGATCCATTCGTCTTCAAAAAGTACCTCCTCCAAGATTTCAAGTGTTTCTTTATGTGGAAGGCTTGTGTATAGGCTTTCCACGTCCAAGCTTATAAGGATGCTGGACATGGGATTGTATTGGAGATCTTGTAATAGACACAGTACTGCTTTAGTGTCTTGTAAGTACGTATCAGTACTTTGGATGATGGGGCGTAAGAATGCGTCAGCAAACTTGGAGAGGGGCTCAAGAATTGAACCTATTCCTGACACTATCGGTCTCCCCGGGGGGTTCTCCAGTGATTTGTGAATTTTGGGGATAGTGTAGAAATAAGGAGGGAGAAGATCTGTATGAACAGTTATTGGATAAAGTATGCTATTGAAAAGGACCTCAATGCACTACTGGTAATGACAAAAATGCCTGCAGAGTTTGAATGTAATAGGCAACATAGTGAGGGCATGTTGCCTTGTACGACATAAGAGATAGGGAACCCAGTTGGGGCTATTCCGCAATTCTACATGTTGGGGTCAGGGAAGTCTAACAGGGATGCCTACTGAAGTGATAGCCATTGGACCCTCTGCGGAAACTCCTGCTGCTTCGGCGCCACCTCTTCCAACTGCGCTTAGTACTTCGCCTGAAGAGTCTGCCCCTGGTCTTTCCCAAAATCCTCCTCTTTCTAGCCAGGTTCCTGCAGCAATTGTCTCTCAGAGCTTTTTCAAATTCAGGTTACAACAGTTTGGCTGCCTTACCCACTAGTGTGGTATTAAATTTACCGAACCTAAAACCCGAAGTGTCGGGTAAAGGGCCTAGCCATTGGACAGGGATAGGGTTTCCAATCAATGAGATCCGGAAAACAACAACAGGAAAGAAGAATTTCTTTCTTGAGTCCCCTCACTCACCAGGGTTTCCCCATGGTGACATGCTTCATCATAGGGGCCATCTCCGCTCTCTACGAGCCGAGGCGTGCTACGACTTGCGATATTTACGTAGGAGCACTTTTGTGGAAGACTATGTGTAGTGTAAAAGTGTAGTGGAGTGGGCTAAAGTGAGTTAAAAATACCTTGCTAGTGGGCAAAATACTTTGGGGCCGATTCCGATTCGGGCCAGAAACCTCCCCGACCGAGCCGGACCCAGAGAGATTTCCGACCGAATCGGACCCTAGCAGTCCGACCGAACGAGTACGATGCGCACGTATGCTATCGGACTCGATTCGGTCGGGCTCCCATTGAAGTCAATGGGAGCCAGTGGTACGACGCGTACACGGGCTCCCATTGACTCAATGGGCACGACGTGAACAAGGGCGCCCCCTACAGCGTGTTCGTGTCGATGCGGGTCACACAGTACATGCATGTGTAGGGGGGACCCATGGGTCCCCCCTGTGTGCGACTCGCACGCCTATGCTTCCAGGGGGGTCCGACACGGACCCCCAAAGTGCGGCTCCGACAGCTCCTTGGAGCCGGGCTGCGCGAGTCGGTCGGAGCGGTCGCGGTGCGCATCGTACTTACCCGGCCGGGGAACGTCTCCATTGCGAGGTGCGCATCGTCCCCGTGCGAGTCGGTCAGAGCGGTCGGGTCCTGCGAACGAGTCGGTCGGAGATTTCGCGAGCGCACGCATCGTACTCGCTCGCCCGGACGCACGTACGACTCGTTCGGGAAATAGGGCTTCGAATCGGATCCGGTTAAGCCGAATCCGATTCGGTGCCCTACCGGCCGAGATCGGAATCGGCCCCTATATTGTTGCTCCTAGTTTGGTATGTCTAAAAACGGGGTGTGATACAAGTAGACCTAACTATAATGGGTTAGAAATCCTTAGTATACATCAACATGTTTCGAGCTTCCCCCCAGCTCTTCGTCAGGACCACACAGGGACCAGCCCTGTGTTTGCCACTCCTAATCAGCCAAAGTAAGGTAATCTAAATAATGAATAAATAAATAAATAAATGCTGCAACTATAAAGCATGCGTTAATCCATAAATACGATCAAGACTTTATCACGTAGTATCTGTGTGATAGAAAAAACAAAGTTAGGGGAACAAAGGCCCCCCTCTCTCCGAGTAGGTGGGTATACATCAGTATTCAATGCGCTTCCACAATCTATAATGCTCCTTAATGGTGCGTGCGATAATCCAGTTCTGCGCGTGGTTTTTAGCCTGTGTTGGATAAAAAGGCATGCTGGAAAACCGTGCCGCTAGTGAATAACCAAAAGTTAAAATAACATAAAATTGACATAAAACACACACACCTCGTGATTTTCATAAAACACACACATAAGACAATATTGCCGGTACTGCGGTCGTGATTACATACTTCTAAAGAAGCATATATATGCCTCATGGACCGCGGGGGTTGAGGGATCTCTTAGTCCTAAATCTGGGAAATGAGGAAAAACGGGGAGAAATAGCCTCGTTAGTTTCAAAATGTACCCGGGTGGTGTTTGTTCGGGTCTGAAGTGGGCTCTGCCAGGGCCAGCCTATGGAAAGAAAGCACTTACTTAGTATGAGAGCGCCTCCCAGGAAAATACCTAGTCGTCTCCCCGCCGGACCGCATATTAGCGTGTCTGTGGACGGGGACTGACTAAATACTTCCTGTATCCGCCTAGTCACTGTGGGGAATGACTAGACCGTTGAGAGTTCCCAAAATGGCCGCCGCTTTTGGCTCACAGTGTCGGCCATCCTGGGGGAATACGCGGGTGACCTCCGTGTATTCCCTATGTAGATGTAATACTCCTCCCTGTGCGTAAGAGTGGTTAACGACTCCTGATGGAAAAAGACATAAAGGCTGTAAAAGTAAAGGTTGGTCAAGAAGGGTTAGTCAAGATTTAGAAGATAGTTATTATCTAATCCCAAATAGTGGTAAGTGGTGTTCTCAAAAATGGCCGCCGCTTTTGGCTCACAGTGTCGGCCATATTAAGGGAATTCATTGGTGATCTCAGAATATACCCTGTACAGATGAAGAGTTCGTACCCTGAGTCTGAACAGGTGGAGCATCAAAAAAGTATGATTATTGGTTTCTGATGGTCAATGACCGGAATAGAAAAAATGACTAGAGGTTGAAAAAGCCAATGGCTGTGATAATCTAGATCTATAGGTTAATCTGAATCAAGATTATTATTTCTATCTATTCTAAGTCTTTCTAGCAGTGATGTTCGCCACAGAACATAGTGAAATAATCGCTCTTCAAATTCTTATGGGGAATGCGGCCCTACCTCCTTCGGTTTCTTGGTATAAAACTGGGGGTGGGGGGGTTTGAAAAAGGCATCGGTCTCTTATATAGTGTTTTAGCAAAACTGTCCCCACGGAATATCATCATTCAGGCCCTGATTGTCTGAACGTAATTTGAACACCCAGCGTTGTTCTTTTTCATGTAGCTTTCTTTCTAAGTTCTCATGGCACTTAATGTGTTCCAGTACTACCCACCTCATATCATTTGGGGTGTGTTGTTTTTCTAGGAAGTGGGTGGTCATTCTTGTGGTTGCTCGTTTACACCTTATGTTGCTCCGGTGTTCCACTATCCTAGTGCTGACTTTTCTGGTTGTCATCCCCACGTAGTGGAGATTGCATGTACAAGCGATCAGGTATACAACACCTGTTGTGTTGCAGTTGGTAAAACTGCGCAGTTCCCATGTAATGCTGTTGTTGAATTTCACTTTTTTGGTGGCAGTAGTTAGGTGACAGACACTGCAGTTACTGCAAGGATAGTGTCCTTGCGGGAGTGGATGTAGCCTACGTAGTGCCCCTTCCGTTTCAGGTGTGCTAGTAGGGCGTGTGTGTACCAGATAGTTTTTTAGGTTTTTCCCTTTTCTATGGCTGAACATGGGTAGTGGTATGTTCAGGCCCCCACTGTTCAGGGTACGCCAGTGTTTTTTGACTATCTTAGTCACCTTGTCTGATGCAATATTGAATGTAGTGATACAAATAGGTCTCTTGCTTTTGGTATCGGTCTCTTTTGGGTTGTGTTCTAAAAGTGCTTCTCTATGGTTATTAGAGGCTCTCTTTTTTGCTTGTGACACCAGGTGTTTGGGGTATTTTCGCCATATTAATTTCTTAGTTAAGTCTTTGGCTTGGGAGTTGTAGTCTTCTTTGTCAGTACAATTCCTTCTCAAGCGTAAGAATTGTCCAAAAGGGAGATTGTCCTTTAGATGTCTCGGATGGAAGCTGTCATAGATAAGAAGACAGTTCCGAGCCGTGGGTTTGAAGTGGGTTGTAGTTGATAAATTCCCATTTCGCTCAAAAATATTAAGATCCAGGAAAACCAGGTGTGTTCGACTCATTGTGAAAGTAAACTTGAGGTAAGGATCTTGTTGGTTCAGCCACTCTACGAAATTACTGGCTTCAGACTCATTCCCTTCCCAAATGAGTAGCACATCGTCTATGTACCTTTTCCATAGCTGGACATGTTTCATGTGTGGATTGCTATTGTTCAGTATTTTGTGTTTTTCGAGATGGTGCACGTAGAGGCCGGCTACACTCGGCGCAAAGGTGCTCCCCATGCTAGTGCCATGCTGTTGGCAATATAAGGTTTCCTCTAATCTGAAGAAATTTTCTGTCAATGCCATTCTGCAGCATTCCAGGACTACATGTCTGGGTGTGTGGTAGATCCATTCGTCTTCAAAAAGTACCTCCTCCAAGATTTCAAGTGTTTCTTTATGTGGAAGGCTTGTGTATAGGCTTTCCACGTCCAAGCTTATAAGGATGCTGGACATGGGATTGTATTGGAGATCTTGTAATAGACACAGTACTGCTTTAGTGTCTTGTAAGTACGTATCGGTACTTTGGATGATGGGGCGTAAGAATGCGTCAGCAAACTTGGAGAGGAGCTAAAGAATTGAACCTATTCCTGACACTATCGGTCTCCCCGGGGGGTTCTCCAGTGATTTGTGAATTTTGGGGATAGTGTAGAAATAAGGAGGGAGAAGATCTGTATGAACAGTTATTGGCTAAAGTGTGCTATTGAAAAGGACCTCAATGCACTACTGGTAATGACAAAAATGCCTGCAGAGTTTGAATGTAATAGGCAACATAGTGAGGGCATGTTGCCCTGTACGACATAAGAGATAGGGAACCCAGTTGGGGCTATTCCGCAATTCTACATGTTGGGGTCAGGGAAGTCTAACAGGGATGCCTACTGAAGTGATAGCCATTGGACCCTCTGCGGAAACTCCTGCTGCTTCGGCGCCACCTCTTCCAACTGCGCTTAGTACTTCGCCTGAAGAGTCTGCCCCTGGTCTTTCCCAAAATCCTCCTCTTTCTAGCCAGGTTCCTGCAGCAATTGTCTCTCAGAGCTTTTTCAAATTCAGGTTACAACAGTTTGGCTGCCTTACCCACTAGTGTGGTATTAAATTTACCACCAGATGCAACACTGTATTTTGTCGTTTTAGGTAACGTACCACGTTTGCAGGAGGCTATCACCAATTGAACAATAAGCTTATGCATTGGTTTAGCACACATGCCGGGTGGTGGGACCTATCAGTCGCCACATTGTTATAGTGAGATGGGTTAGTTGATAAGGTGTGGCTGGAAGTCCTTTGGGGCACACTGTGTGGTAGTCAAGTTTGATTGGCAAGGCTTGGCTGCATTAGTCCTGGCACAGGCTCCCAGGTTATATAGAACCGCTACTTCTATCTCCTTGTTGCTGTTGTTTTTTTTATAGGTTCCATCAAGTTGTGGGGCATCCTCTCTTATCCCAGGCCCCACCTCTGCAGAGTGCTGCTATGTCATATTCGCATGTGTTTAACATTTGTACAGCTAATCGATTGAAACAATTGAACTTTTATGGAGTATAATGACTGATTGTCTCAAGTGAGCCCAGTTTTTCAGTCTCAATTGACCCCTTCCGATGGCTTGCTTTCTAAGTCTGAAGTTTGTACTTATTGCTCTACAGAATTCGTCAGTCGGGATGTCACCTGATTCAATAGTAAGAAACACAATAAACTATGGGTCAAGAATATTTGACAATTCCTAGAGATTTGTTTGCAGGAAACT
Source organism: Calotriton arnoldi (assembly GCA_963921515.1). NCBI lineage: Eukaryota > Metazoa > Chordata > Amphibia > Caudata > Salamandridae > Calotriton > Calotriton arnoldi. The sequence goes on from CAWUFW010000509.1 coordinate 3,004,200, forward strand.
TGGGAGTTGTCTAATACTTTCCTTTTGGATAGTTGTATATCTTTTGTTTTGCCTGCGAGCCCTTCACCACTGGTAGATCTAAAGGCGGGATGTTAACATTGATTTCACTCTCCCTTAAGTGTCAGCTTGAGGAGCTTTATAGTGGGACACCATCTATCTAGGCTGTGTCAATCACATTCTCTAAGCGGACTAAATTATTGTTATTAAATATTTATAATGCTAACCCAGCGGACAACAATGCCCAGCATCTACACTCATCAAGATCATTTATAAAACACCATGTGGAGAGCTGTCAATCCCCATATTGCTTTATGTTAATGAGAGACTTTAATATACACCCCTATGAGGTGATATTTCCATCATTCAAGGCGTAGTTTAGGTGCACAAATAGTGATACCTTCTATTTGGAACATACCAGATTTGAGGGCCTTTTAAATTCCATCATGTATAAACGCAATCTAGAATGCTTCCTGGATAAACTTTGAATGATCAAGTTGGCTCCCTACCACCCACCTTCACAGGGTGTGGCTGTTTTCCTTTCAGTCCTTCTCTTCTGTTTTCATTAGTGATATAAAGATAGAATCTAGAGGGCTCCGCAATCATGACCCTGTCAGTCTTTCGCCTAGGTGGGAAATGCCATTAGACAGAGACCCTCGGACGGTTGCTAGTAGTGGGGTCAAGACGTGTGATCAGGACAGTAGACTGAGGTGGTCATGGGCGGTTCCTGCGTTTTTCTGGCTGTGGTGCTTTACAGCTGTGCTCGAGATTTTATGACTTGCTAGATGGAAGATTCTCTTCATCATGATATCTTGAGTGCTTTTGACATGATATTCAAAAAGGTTTCAGGCCCTTCGACCATTTACAGCCGGATTTCATTACCACATTCAAACAGATAGTTTGAAAAAAATAGCTCCAAACGTTATAGAAATTTACAGAGGGCTCTTAGGTCCCGCCCAAGAGAAAAAGCTCTAATAGCCTCCTGCTGGCAGAGTTATAAAATAAAGCTCAAAAGGCGAAAGAAATTTTTAAGGAATTAGGCCTTGTAGAAAATCTTACAAGAAGGCTGCAAAAACCCATAGTGCTAAGTTTTTGAAATTATTATTCATCCCATTTTTTCTGAGTCTGATTGTGATTCAGTTTGTTCTCATATTTTCCCTGATTGTTGGATGACGCATATTGAGGGTATTTAATAATGCTATGCCTGATGACCACTACATTGCAGTGATCCCTCTGCGTCTGGGTACCTCCAAATTGTTTTTTTCACTGAAGGAGGTGAGGCTGGTATCTAGTGGTTGACAAGAGGTAAAGCCCTTTGCCACTTGACTTATACAGCAATGAAACAGACATATGGGCTCCTCATCATACCCATAATATAAACACAGCTATAAGGGAAGGTTTGTCCACCATCTTGGTCCACCGCAATAATCCAATGAACTTGTTTTCAAACCCCCCCATTGTTATTGACCAATCTTGCTGATTGACTCTGTTATGAACCTCATAGGTAGGGTAATCTTCAAAGGCTAACATCTTGGGTGTCAGATAACCATGTTCTTTCAGATCTGCAAAATGGGTGTTGACCTGGTCTAGGTATGAACATTCTGTGTATGTAATTGTATCTCATCATCATCAACAAGTACACGGTAGCCAGATCTGATTCTATTCATATGGCCTTCATGGACCTTACCTTGGCCTGAAATATGAACAAGTCAGCTGTTCTTTGTTACAACAATGCTGATTCTTGTGTGAACGCATTTCGATTTAGGAAAGAGGTCTGTCAGGATTGCACCTTGGCCCCATTTTTGTTTTTGTTATATATAAACAATTTAGAAAGTTGTTTTTTGTCAAATGTGATGGGTTTGCCTAGAGTACTGTCTACATTTCGCACTATTATATGCGAATGACATGGTTCTGTTAGCCAGAACTGCATCAGAGCTTCAAACGTTTTTGTACTCATTTGCAGCTTTTATGGATGTACTGGACCTTTCCACCAATTTTAATAAGTCTTTTGATTTGGTAGGGTTCTAGGAACACCAGAAGTAGAGCCTTTGGCATTCAAGGCCACAAAGTTGTCAGGGTCACCTCCTATCCACATCTTGGGGTAAATTTTGACAGCACTGGTTTCTGGTCCACTCTTTTAATAAGCAAAAGGAATGTGTTGTTTATGGTCTACCACCTCTGCCGCCGTATTTCCTCTAGGTTGGGCAAAAAGCCAACAAGTGCTCTGCTGAAAGTCTATCAGGTGAAGTGTGCATTCTCAGTTGCTTATTGTTGTGACCTCTGGGATTATACAGATATCGCAATTGTGCAACTTAAAAAAAAAAAATCTTTAGTAGTCTCTTGAGTGTCCCATGCCTATTCGTTCCTATATTGGGCATCAAGAATTGGGCCTAAACTATTTGTCTGACCTAATTGGTCTTAGACTCCTCGAGATGGGTCACTATATGGGTGAGACCAGGGTGTAAGTTGGATAGGGCTAGCTCAAGTGAACAAGTGATTGACTTACTTTAGATAAATGGCAGTATATTCCATGGTTGAGATATGTAAGGACTCTTTTGCCAATATGAGTAGACGAGCCATATTTGAATGCACAAATTCCATTACAAAACATGAACTGGCCTGGACCTATAAATATTTTCTCTTGTGGAGGCAGTCTTTAAGAGAAGAGGAACTATCCACGCTCTAAATCTGAGGGTATACTTTCCCAAAAACCTCGTCTGGTATCGAACCATATTTATTATCTGTTAGCAATTGGTTTTATCGATGCTTGCAAACAAGATTTAGGTTGAATTTACTACCCAGGTTGTTAGTGGCCCCTAATGTGTGGCTTGACAAGTCACCTTGCTGCGCTGCACTGCGTGAAAGGGCAGAAGTGTGCCATGTTTAAAAGAATATGGTATATTCCTGCTTGTTCCCCTGCTCTGGTGCCCTGTTAGCATCCTAGCCCAACGCAGGCACCCTTGCACCATGTGCAAGGATGTCTCAGTTGCATGTGGGATTGTTTTTGAGCTGGAAGGGGCACCTTCCTGCACAAAAACAATCTTGAGAGGCATATTCCTCTATGTATGTGTGCTGCAGAATACAGCACACATAGAAAGAGGAAGTAAAAAGGGAGAACTAAAGATATTTCCTCTCGCTACGCCTCTCCTGGGAAGGCGTATCTTTTTGGCGTATTCCCACGTTTACAGTTCTGGTAAATCTGGACGCATCAAAAACCATAGGAGTAGTGCAGGAACACCCACACAATGCCCATGGAATGCCTTCCCAGAGCAGGGTATGGCAACACAGCCATTTGAGCTGCATTACTTTACTCCAGATTTATGGAGCCACTCAGGGCCACGCAAAGTGGCCTCAAATGGCTTCATAAATCTCACTAAGGTTTGTGTCGCACCTGTACCACGTTGCGTGGTTCAAACGCAACGCAAACTGGGTCATAAATATGCCCCTTTGTCTTACTGCAGGTTGGGGACAACTCTTCCTAGGAAACTAAAACCAAATCCAACCCCATTGATTCACTTTGTAGCTACAGCACACACACACACACACAGGCCCCTCAGAAGAGACATGGCTTCTCTTTCATTCTCTGAATCTCTATCATAATCTGTATTGTTCCGAGTGCCTCCCTCTCAAATCCTAAGCATTGTATTTTCAATACTCTCACCCATCACATTTATTTATTAATTTTAATAATTACCCAGTTTTCTACAGTAATACTATACATTACCTTTCAATGATTGCAGAGCACTCCAGTACACAATATTCCAATAGAACATTGAGACAAAAAAATATTGTAAGGCCAAAATATCAATGTCTAAATGTTGAGTAACAAAATGTGGTGACAGTAAATAATATGCGTAAGTATAGATTTACTATACTTAATCTCATTATATGTACTGTGACGCTATATATTGTCAGGGTACGTGGATGTGGAATTATGAATAGTAAATTATACCTACCTATATGCACTTGGCTTCTGGATATTTTGGTCCTTGAAATTTTGACCTCCGTATGTTGGCATCACAATATTTTTCTACTCGATATTCTGACGTACAACCCAATACACAGCTGTTTATCCAGATTATAATGTCATTGCTGACGTTGTCAGGCAAAGGAATGGGATTATCTCCGTTTAAGGTACCAGCAGGGAGTCTTTGAACACACAGTGCATTATTATCATACCGTCCAACTGATGTAAAATATTTGCCTCTTAAAGAAGTCTTACATATTTGAGAATGAAGATGAACCTGACTGAATGAAAGAAAATGTCTGCCCTTCTCTCCTGATATTTTATATAATGTTATTTGTTAGTTTTAAGTCCACCCACTCTACATCTAGGATGTTTCATCGTTAAGTTAGTCCACACAAGAACAATATCTTACCTTGCCCAACGTGAGAACATGGATTGGAGCCTATTTTGGTCTTATTTGACAGTCATTGCGAAGTTCAGAAACAAATGAAAGGCAAGGCTGGAGATGCCATTATGACATCACCACTGCATCTAAGGAAGGAACCAATAACAAACAAGCAGTGTTAGCCAATGGGGATGTAGCATGTCAGCTTATAGCTAACTACCTTATTTACCTAAATATAAATCTCACATAATATGTCCTCACAGAAACACTTTATTAAAATGGTGAAAAAAGCGAATAAATTGCCTGGGTTCAATAAACGAAAGATCACATTATGCAGCAGTCAGCAAGTTGATAGGAAGAAATTCTCACAATAAAGTTTAAAACAGGCTAGTCCACGGTACAAATTCTAATGTTTAGGATCAGCAATAAAGCCACTATTAAAAAATTGCAATGTGAGAGACTCATCAAAAGAAGCGGTCTCTAGGTCTTTCCCTATAGTGTTAAGTGCACTAAAACATGCCTTACTATTTGACTGCTTTGCGCCTGTAATCAGTTCACACTTCATTGGTTTACTAGGACAGCCTCTAAAAGAAACATCTCCCCCTAGCATTATTACATATGCAAATCATGTGTCAGGGAGAGGTCACACCTCTTTCCATGAATCATCTCTGCGCGTCGGACATTTTCAGTCTTGTTTTGGCATAACCTCGCACGTATGTTCATTAGTCTCATTTACCGTGCTCTTGTGCTCCCTTCCTCTTGTAGACCTTTTCATTCAAGCCCAGTTAGTCAGTTATTCTGTTTTTATCTCACGCCCCTCTTCAACTGCCCATTTAATGCCTTCCCTTCCATCATGGAAGAAAGCTTCCACTGACCTGCAACATCGTTGTATAACCTGGAGGCCATGAGTCTGGGACCTGGCAAGGCCATCCCCATGGGTTCATCCTTGCAAGGTTAATAAACGAGTACCATTAAACCGAGCAAAATAATAAATTCAATTAATAGTTAAATAAACGTTATTGAAGCACTTAGATGGGACAGAACAGCTGTATGAAGTATTTTAGAAAAATAAGCAAAATATTACCATGGCCTTTTCGTTTCCCCTCCTCCAACCTAAGTTGCGTCCTGAGAATCACTTAACGTTTGGGGGTGGAATTCATACCTAAATGTTTGGTGGTCATTTCTCATTTCATTTCTCGAAAGTCTAACATACTTCAAAGCTTGGATTTCTTGCAGTAAATAAATGACTTCCGTAACAAAGCAATGGAAGTCAATAGTTCGGTGTCAGGAAGAATCCTCCAGACGCCAGTTTTCCAGTTTGAGACCAAGTGGAAGGTAGTACAACCAATTAAACTTGTAAGAATGTCAATTTCGGCAAATAGAATGGAAAGAAGGTGTCACCTGTTTAAGATTACTGCTGAAGCTCCAAGGCTAATATATTGGATGTGTTCTGTGCAGAGGGGGCAGACGGGTGGAAGGAGGCTGGAGGGGATTCCCCATCAAAGGCATCCATGTCACATACCTCTGCAAGCCCCAGCCTTCACCCAAGAGCGTTTAGGCCTCCATGGGCAGCAACCCTCAGTGTGTCCACTAACATGGCCACTTATGCAGCATACGTGGGCATGATAGTGGATTAACTAAACACCCATTCCTTATGGCATCACACTCCTACACAAGCAGGTGACCGAGTTTTGTGGGTGAACGGCACCGATGTGTTCATGGGAGGGCATTCCTAAATACTCAGGGTTCATGTGTGTGATGGTCCCTTAAAGTCTATATGAGTGTGGCCTAGGTGTAAGAACGACCCTTTGATTTGACACTTCCACTTCATTTGGTGGATTTGTGCCGTGCTCAGGTCTTCATTAAACTCACCAATACTCCATCCCATACAAGGGGCGTCTAAGAAGACCATCTCATTAGCTAAAAGGGGACATCTAAACATCCTTGAAAGAAAAATACTGCTCCACAGTCACCTGGATAGCCGGGTAATACAAAACTGTCTCTTGCACTCAGAATTTCATTAATTCTCTTACATTCGGTGTAATATTCTTTATTCAGTTAAAATGACCATAAAAGATACAAAATCATACAATATATACGCAATAATGTCAATCAATTGTAGATATGGTCCCAAGCCCACACATATCAAAAACTATGCATCATTTCATTCTTTAGTATTTACCTTAAAATCTGAATTTAAAAACATTTTGAAACTCTAAAACAATTCGGGTTCAGCCAGTGACCTGGTAAAGTCAAAATTTAAAATTCATAACACTATGAGTGCAAAACATGATATAATAAAAAACATGTGCAATAATGATACCATGTGGGCATACCGATGTTCATGGGATTATACGATGAATCAGTATGCCAGTCATATGAAAAGTATGCTGTACTAGGAAAATCCCCTCTCATACACTAGGCTTAGGACGACACTTTCTTGAGCCTGAGCTCTTGCTAACCCTCTGTTTCTTGGTTGTGGTGCTGTCAAAGGAACTTTATAAATATATGCAAGTTGGACCAAGCAGATCTTAGGTAACAGACGGAAGCATAGGCGTGAATTCTCTTACATATTCTTCACTATGTAGTAGAAGTATTGCTTTACCATAATGTTTACGGAAACTCGACCATGAACTGATGCACCTCTATTCCTTAAACAGCTCTCTATTACCTTACTTAGGTACAAGAAAAGTGAAGTGGACGTAATACAATGGGCCTTGTGTGCAGGGGCAGGCTATAAATCAAAAACTGCCCTGAGAAACATGTTTGCCAAACCAGTCCCACTCCCTTCCTCACAATCTTTCTTGTCTCTTTCTTTCCAGTCCCTCTCTCTCTCTCCATATCTCTCTCTCTCCCGCTCTCTCTCCCTGCTCTCATACACCATGGGGAGCTGGAGACAGAGGCCATCAACTTTCAAAAACCAACCTCCAGTGACTTCAGCCTCCCTGGGAAATGCATTATGGAATAAATGGCAACCAGCCCTGCTGGTGAGACACTGTCCTTTGTGGGCACACTAATGACTAAGCAAATCCAAATCACCAAAACTGGTGTTTCTTTGCAAAACCACCTTGCCGTGTGCCATGTTCTAATCAAAACCCTCCACATGGACTTGGAGAAAGGACCAAGCTACGGCCAACTCACCTACTGGGTTGGTGGCCCTATTATGGTGACCTGTCACAAGGCACCCACTTACAGCCTCTTAGGAGACTAATGTATCCAGGTACAGTGTACCTGCTTCTCATCTCTTATACACACTGCAGAAATGGCATGTGATCAGGATGGTCCCAACGAGGCTGTCCAGCCTAGTGCTGACCTGTATATCTTTTGGTTCGCATATTTCTTGTCTGTTTTTCCTATGGGTGGTCCCAGGCTCTGTGTCTTGCTCCTCCTCCTCACTGGGTTGACAGGCAAGAATCCATATCCTCAGGTATCCAATACCAGTCCTCTAACAGAACTCCTAGCAGCACTCACTCACTCTGATAGAAAACCTTTGAGCATTCTCACTTATATCTGGGCAGCTGATCATCCAATCAGGAAATGACACAAGCTGCCACTCACGCTATTCTTAGCCCCTGCACACTGTGTGCAGCACCTCTAGGCTAATGCATGGGATCACTCAACTCACAGAGATGCAACAATCTAAGATCCACTCTCCGTTGATTCTCAGAAATACACAAAATGAAAGGTCATTAATTCAAAACAAGTGAGAGCAGGGGCGTAAGAGACACAAAATTTTGAGGGGGGGTGGGGTCAAGGACAACCTTTTGGACTTTCAAGTGACCCTATACTAATCGCCCCTTGTCTGAGATCCGTACGCTCCGTTAAACGAATAAATGTGCATAGTTTTGTAGTGAAACATTGATAAAGGCAGGCATGTAGTCACAGTTTGCAAGTATGCTTTATTTGTTATTTACATTCACAAAGTTATTAGACCAAATGTGGAAAAACATGTTTTTGAATCTTCCATCTTCAAGCACCAAGCAAACAAAGGTGGGACGAAAAAAAGAAATAAACTGAATGCTCTTCGCGACATTCCCAAACCTCAAAATGCAATTGGACTAATATTAGAGTGTATTGGAGACAGGCTACAGGCCCATAGAGCTGTAAGAACAGAGAAATGTCCACTTTCTAAAATAGGCGTATCTAAAACAGTAATGCAAAATCCAACCTTACCAGTAAAGAGGATTTATCATTACCATTCCAAAGATATAAAACGTGACACATCTACTCCTTTCTAACCAGGAATTACAGCTTAAAAGAGTGTATTAAGGAATTCCCAATATTAATCTATGGGAGGAGTAGGTCTCACAGAAGTGAAAAACAAATGTAGGTGTTTTTCACTACGAGGACATGCAAAACTTAAAAGTACATGTCCCACCTTTTAGTTACATAGCACCCTGCCCTATGGGCTACCTAGGGCCTACCTTAGGGTTCACGTATATGTAAAGCCAAGTTGACATGGCAGTAAAACTGCACACACAGGCTCTGCAGTGGCAGGCTTGAGACATGTTTAAAGGGCTACTTGTATGGGTGACACAATCAGTGCTGCAGACCCACTAGTAGTATTTAATTTACAGGCCCTGGGTATATGGTATACCACTGTACAAGGTACTTACAAGTAAACTGAATATGCCAATTGTGTATACATCAATGTAACATGTTTAGGGGAGAAACACATGAACTTTACCACTGGTCAGCAGTGGTAAAGTGCTCAGAGTGCAAAGGCCAAGAAAAAGAATCAGCAAAAAGAGGAGGTAAGCAGGCAAAAAGTTTGGAAGAAGACCACCCTAAGGCTGGCAGGTCTAATAGTATGGTATAGGATCCTGAATGTCTGTTTGAGTTTTGAAGTCAGTCAGATCCCTTTTGGAAGCCCCTGGTTTATAGCAGGGCACAAGAAGGAGAACGAGAATAGTTTCTCAAACACTGTAAGTTTATCGCCTGCATTCCTGTGGCTAGAGGGTGGTGAAATCCTTAATGCATCGCAAAGTACACAACACAATACAGAAACTTTTGTTGTCTAATCTGTGCAAAGTGTTATTGGAGATGGATGATATGAGTGTACAGTGCACTGAAACCGCATTATCTTGCACAAAAATATAAGAAGCCCTATGAGATACATTTTCAATAAGAATTAGCCTCATGTGGGATGCTCACAAAAATGAGATGCACAGTGTTTGTGTGGAAGAGAGATGCTTACCAATGTAAAAAGCCTGCTGTGCAAGACACATATGAGATGCTCACAGAAGATAGGTATAGTGAGATATGCATAATGAGGTGTGTGGACAAAGCTCAGATATGAGGTGTTAGTGATGAACACAAGAAACATATTGTTTGCGTGTGGAGTATACAAATGAATACAGTGGGTGAAAGGTCCCAAATAAGTAGTGCATGAGATGCACTAAAGCACACAAACTTTGTTGGGAGGCTCAAAAAAACTATAAAATGCTCAAAACTAGCAAATATGCCTCGTGCTAGAAATATTCCAACCAAAAGGATTGAAGGCGTGCAGGCCTTGCTCAAGACTATGATGATTTATTTACAAGTGATATTTGGAGAGCTACGTATTAACAGTGAAGTAATCTTTGGGGAATAGTTACTGCTACTAAGAAAAGGAGAGACCTGGTTTGGTAGCTCTGATACGGACATCATTTTCTCGAAGCATATGTATGATTGGTGTATTTGCTTTTATGTTAAGAAGAAGTTCAGAGGAAAAACACACCCTTTGTATGATAACATTGACAATAGTGGGACCTGAGGGGGAGGGTTATTGGTGCCTACCCTTTTTGAGGACAATATTTGCCCAAAGATGACTGAATTTAGAGAAGCATGTTTCGATTGCTTGGAAAAGCTTTAGTGAAGATGCCCTTAATCTGGTAGAATGGAAAACATTGAGCTGTGGAGAGGTTACTGATTCATTATGCCATTGGAAAACACTATTTTCCAGCTGCGGTTTCTTCGTGAGGGCGAGGGGGCGTCGCACCCCCGCCTGCTGCGGCACTAAAAGTGGAAAATAAAATGGCATTGAAATGATTTCATTGGCATTTTATTTTTCACGTTTAGCAGCGCAGCAGCATTCAGCCGGGATTAGTGGGGGCGTGTCCTCCTCTGCTGCCAACTGGCAGCAGAGAAGGACTTGAGGAGCAGGATGGACCCTCCAAAGTGCGCATGTCACTTTGGCCGGCTCTCTTGAGCCGGCCGAAGTGACATGCGCACTTTACAGCTCTAAGACAGCTGAGTGGAGACCAAGCACAGGCCTAAAGGGCCTGAAGGAGGGTCCAGCCAGGACACTCCATCCAATCCTGGTTCTGCTCTCATGCTGGTGAGAGTAGCACCAGGATTGGTTAGTGGAACTTCATGGAGTCTGGAGACCGCAGAGCCGACGGAGGAAGGACCGAAGAGGACATTGGAGGTGCAACAGGCAAGGTAAGTGAGTTTATTTTTTATTATTTGCCACTCGCCTTGCCTGCATGCACCCACCCACCCACCACTTAGCTGCCCGCCTGCCCGTCCCACCAGTGCACATAAGTGCTTGCCGCCCCTGCTATTTCCCATATTTTATGCAATAGTGCATTATAGATAGAACCAAATAACTTATCATTTGTGGCTGCGGTACTTTATGGTCTTGTGTATTTAACCACCTCTTGGTAGAACTGTGCATGCTGCACTTAGGCTCATGATTTGTGTCTTGTGTGATAAATAATGTACATTGAGTTTACTATGAGTAAATATCACAAATATATATAAACCTGAAACTTTTGGGAAGTGTGAAGAGGGATATCTAGCAGCAGGAAGGGAAAGAATTGCATTTGCCTTTTGACCAGCTCTAGGGGCCGAGCCAAGGTCAGGGCTAGCTGAAGAGCCAGACCTTCAGTTTCGTGCGGAATTCAAGAAATGCGGAGGAGTCTGTGATGTGCAGGGGCCGGTCATTCCAAGGTTTAGGAGCGAGGGAGCAGAAGGTGCGACCCCCGGATCTGGTTCAGGCTGAGCTGAGCTGTCTGCCAGGTTTGTGCAGGTTTATGCGGCTGTTGAGGTACATGGGGCTAATGTTGTGTAAGGCTGTGTGTGTGTGTGTGGAGTTTGAAGACTACCTGTTTGTGGATTGGGAGCCAGTAGAGTTCTTTGAGGTGTGGGGTGGTGTGAGTGCCGGGCGGGAGCTTGGGGGTGAACATGACTGCTGAGGTTTGTTTGATGTGGGCCCTCTGGTTAGTTGAACATTGACTCCAGCATAGAATGAGTTGCTGTATTCCAGCTTGCTGGTGATGAGGGCGAATGTGACGGTTCTGCATGTTCTTGAGTATCTTGATTGTGTGGAGGCAGGAGACGGAGTCTGCATTTACTTGGCTGGTCATGTTGAGTTGGTTGCCGTTTACTATTTTGAAGTTCTTTGTGTCGGTTGCCAGAAGGGGAGTGAGTCCAAGTTCAGCAGGCTACCAGGTGGAGTCCTAGAGCGAGCTGTCTTTGCTGAAGAGTACGCCTTCCGTCGTATCCATGCTGAGCATCTGGCAGTTGGTTTTCATCCATCTGGTGACTTTGGACAAGCAGGTAGAGATATTGCTCCAGGAACTTTGGCATCTTGTCGGAGAGGATGAGCTGAGTGTTGTCAGTATAAGATATGTTGATTCCATGGGCGTAGGTGATACTGGCAAGAGGGGTCATGTAGGCGTTGGACCTAGTGGGACTGATTGGGTACCCTTCAGGAACTCCGCAGATGAGGTTAACTGCATCCAAGGTGAAGAAGTCCAGGCTGACCGATCTTTTCCGTTACTTTTGCTGGGTGGTGTAGCAGGGAGATAGGCTAGTAGTTGGCTGGCGTCTTTGGGTTTGCTGAGGGTTTCTTGAGGAATGGGAGTACTGTGGCATGTTTTCAGGTGTCCGAGTAGATGGCTATGATCATTGAGTCATTCAGGATCAGGGTGGGGGGATGCGCTAATGGGATTCAGTCTTTTAATGAGAACGTGATGAGGGCAGGGCTCTGTAGTTTATGGATTGCATGGTCGTTGCTGTTTCTCGAGTAGGGACTGTGTGCCAGGCGGTCAGGGGGGTCCTCTGGGTGTTGGTAGAAATGGGAAAGAGGGCTGCGATGGTGGAAGGGTCCAGTTGGGGCTCAAAGTTTTCATGGATGCCTGTGATCAAATAGGGACAGCTGGGTGCAGAAGTCTTGAAAGGGTGTTACCTGGTGGAACTTGCTGCCAGAGAGGTGAAGTCTTTCACTATGGTAAAGATTTTCTAGGAACTGTTGCTGCTTCTTTCAATGCAGTCAGTGCCGTGCAGCATTTGTTGGCTATGATTTGCTGATGGTGGTAGATTTGTAGGTCTCCTTCTGACTTTGTCTTCATCTTTCTCACCACTATAACCGGAAGTGGTAGGTAGTGTCACTGAGTTTGATAACCAAGTCAAGTCCCACCGTGGCGTATTCTTCTGTTTTTTTTAAATTGGCACCATCTTTAATGTGCTCTGAAGCGATTATGTAGTATGTAGAGGTGAGCCACACAAGTGTAACAACAAGTTTTGGGATATTTATTGGATCACACCCCTATACACTAAGTGAGGAAGAAGTTGCTTAAGTGTTGGAAGTTTGCCTGTCAGTTGAAGACCACAGTTTATATCTGCTAATTGCAGGGTGACCAGGTTTCCAAAACCAAAAACCAGGACAGACAGTAAGTGTTAGCACAGGAATGTGAAAATGAGTCGCTGACGCACCACTACGGTATCACATAGCTCTCGAGACATTGCTATGTACATTTGTGTATTTGGTGATCAAGCAGTAAAAATTAAATGGAAATGTGATCCAGTTAAAAATTGCTAATTTCAACACAGACATATGGGGTACTAAGTGAAACTGTGGTATGTGGATCTGCTGGGCTTGTAATAATACAGGATCTAATCTGGCTTGCTGTGTGCTCCCTATTAGTCCTTTTTACCAGCAATCACATGATCGGTGAGCATGGCATGAAGCACAAACATCTTTGCAATTGGATTACTTAAAAAGATACAAGACACATTTGGCAAGCGCTATTTTTACCACTTCTCTTGTATTACTGGTAAAAAAAGGCAGCAGCTCTGCTGGTAGCATAGCTCCCCGGTTTCCCAGTCCATATTTGAGTCAAGGTGCTCCACACCAGTTTTTCTCTTCATGTAGCCCTGACTTTATAATGGGGTAAGTAACACTAGAAGTACCAGAATGCAAAGAAATAATGTAGGCTGGAGCAGGTAGTCACACATGGACCTGGGAAGCTTGGCAGGGCTGTAATAAAGGATTACCTGTCCTCGTCCAATGCTTAATATGTCGAGAGGTGTGAGGATGAGTAACATTTTACACGTCATGCTTGGGCTCATCCGACCTCACAAAACCACAAATATTTCATTTAATGAAAAACGTCAGGATGCCTGGACAGAGGTAATAGAAAAGGGATTAACCTAGCAAATGGGATAAACGTTTAATAGGGTCGAATATTGGTATGAAGGGGTTTTGGTGACATCGTAAACACAAGGCTGAAGAATGAATGGCTAGTAAATGTCATAAATCCAACGGAGGGGAAGAGAGGGTTAACAGTCCAGCACACATCCTTCCAAATGTAGATAATATAGAAAAAAGTGTGCAGTTACAAAGGGAAGAGAAGTTCACCTCATCCAAAGTATAACATTTCATATCATTGTGTGGTTATCACAGGGAATGTGGTTGCGGAGCCCTCACCCACCTAATGTTAGCATGCTTCATCATCAGGCTGTGCTCCTCATTGGGCTGGCGCTGCAATGGGCAATGGGCACCACAAAGGGGCTGTTTGCCAGAGATCCTTTTCAAGGAAGCCAAGGAGGGCCAGGTCTGTATGGCCTTAATGTGGTTGTAGAGTAGATTGGCTAAACAAGTAATAGGAAGGAGAATTTTTTTTAATTAACTTAAGAAGCCCTGAAAAGTTTTCTTTAATATAGGGAGTCTTTGTTAGGGTTAAAAACAAGATTTGACCTCAGGGGATGTCAATGTAAACGAGAGTCTAAACAGGTTAACATGTTTCTTGCCTTATAAAGTTCCCTAAAGAATCAATGGCTAATGTAGTATCGGGGTGAAGCTGAAATGACATGAGGCTGAGGCGATCAAGTAGATAAACAGGCATTTATTGGGTAAAGTCCAATAATCAGGAACCCACGGCTAGGCAACAGGCGAGCAGGAAAGTAATGGCCCGACTAGGCAACCCAAGCCCCAGGTTCTAAAGAATCAGAAGCACAATGACATGGCAGAGTTCTGATGGAAGCTTAAAGCAACAAAACACAACTTATGTTATGTTATGTTATATAGCTTATAAAGCGCACAGCTGCTCCAGCAAAGGGGCGTCCCGGCGCTAATGACAGTCAGAAAGGAGAGGGCCACCAAAAGGCATAGGAACCTACAGTGGAGGGAAAAGATGAGTCTTGGTGGCCTTACGGAATGCCAAGTAATTGTTTAGGCTACGAATGGACAGTGGGAGAGAGTTCCAAAGTTTGGCCGCCAGTGTGCAGAAAGCACGTCCCCCAGCCCATGCTCTCCTCACCCTCGGAACCACCGCCAAGTTTTGGCCCATCAAACGAAGTTGGCGGGGGGTGTAGGGCGAGAGCAGGGTGGCCAAAATGGCCGGGGGGGAGGACTTCAGGATCTTAAAAGCAATGCACAGAGATTTGAATTCTACACGTCTGGCCACCGGCAACCAATGTAGTCGGCGAATGGCAACAGAGGTGGAGCAGGTCCTCGGGAGGCCAAGGAGGATTCTGGCCGCCACATTCTGGACTCTCTGTAGTCTTAGGATCTCTGACTTGTTGGTACCCAAATAGAGCGAGTTGGCGGAATCCAATCTCGACAGAATGGCAGCCTGAATGATAACTTGCCGAGTGGACGGGTCAAAATAACCTAGCAATGGTTTGAGCCCACGCAGAATACCCATGCAGGTCCCCGAAACTTTCTTGGTTTGGGCCTGAAAACCACATCATCCCCCTTCCTCCCAGAAAAAACAAACAAAAAAAACCATCAGTTAAGAACATAAGCATGCAACTTAGTAAGCAGCTTAATGGTACGCTGGCTGCGAGAGGGTAACCCTCCCCAGATGACCTGGATTTCAACAATGAAACATGGGTGCTAGGCACATCATCGACCAGATTACCAGCAACGTCAGACTGGGAACCTGAGCCACCACTTTCACGTCCAACAAGGGATGATGAAACATTCAAATCAGCAATCTCAGATGAATCATGTTCAAGAACAGCTGGATCAAACGTGATACCAGCATGGACATCATAAGCCAGATTTGAGTCACTTTCATCCTCTCTGTCAGCATACGTACACCTGAAGATGTACTTGACTGTCTGTGAGCCTGACAACACGATCTTTATTCCACCAACCTCTCCCTTCTAACAAAACGGAGGGTTTACTAACCCTGATCACACGTACCAGAAGAGAAAATCTAGATTGCCCTTTAGAAACCCTAAATGGTTTCACAATGAGAACCCAGTCATTCACAGCTAAATGCTCAACTCTGACTCCTGACTTGCTGTCATATTGTTTCTTTTGCATAATTTGTTTGGCAAGAACCCTATCTCTGATGAGTTGTTGCTCTTCTCACCCTGATGCCTCCTACTGACTAGAGCAGAACCCACAGCTAAATTTGAAAACCACTTAGGCATTAGCTTAGACCTTGCTTCTCTGCCTCTGAGAGCTTTGAAAGGAGTGACTCCAGTGGTTGAATGAGGTGAAGTGAGGTACGCCCAAACTTTTTCTTGCAAAAAATCCGCAACATTAACATTTGCCGCAGTGGCAGTCTGTATGCCATTTTTCAAGATACGATTGGCCCTTTCAACAAGACCATTAGAAGACGGTTTGTACAATGCAACTTGACTGTGCTTGATCTCAAACTTTTCCCAAAAACTTGTCATCTGTTTTGAGACAAAAGATAAACCATTATCTGTAACAATGCAGCAAGGGGCGCCTTCAATCTTGAAAATATTCTCGAGAAAGGTGACCACAGTGGAGGTATTAGTAGCCTCTACAAACGAGTAATATACCCATTCAGAAAAATAATCGATGGCCACCAACAAGTACCTTTTGTCAGATGGAAGAAGATTGAAAGGTCTAGAGAAATCTAAGGCAGTCTTCTCCCAAACCACTTCAGTAAATGGAACAGGAAACAAAAGCTTCTTGCTCAACTTCCAGTGTTTATCTGATACAACACACTGGGGTCATTTTGCAACAAAACTGGCACCTTGCCCATTCAGACCCAGCCACCAGTAAATTTGATTGAGTTTCTTCCCCGTAGCCGAAATTCCCATGTGCCCCTCATGAGCAATGCCAATAATCCTCTCTCTCAAGTGTACTGGAGGTACAAACAAACCATTCCTTACACAAATACCATTTTCAAAAGACAATTCATCACTGATTTGCACAAAGGTCCTCAATTCCCCACTGAGCGCTTTACTAGCAGGCCATTTAGTTCTAATTAAGAGCTCCACCTTCCTCAAAACATCATCTTCCCCCATAGCTACCAGCCATTCGTCCTGAGTGACACTCCCATCACAAGCAGACACAGCATCAACCAGACCAACCACACGATCATTGTCAAAATCATCATCAACATCACTATCACAAGGTAAAGGAAGATAAGGCGAACAGTTCACTCAGATATTTCTTCCACCTTGAATGTACTTGACCACAAGATCCTACTCTTGGATAGTAATCTTACTAAGCGCGCCGAGGCCTTGCCTAAACCATTGCCAGCTAACAAGAATACTAAAGGTTTATGATCAGTAAAGATTTCACATCCTTTCCCCCAAATATATGTCTTAAATTTTTGCACCGCCCAAACAATTCCTAATGCCTCTCTTTCAATCGTGCTGTAATTGCTCTCAGCCCTAGACAAAGCTCTAGAAGCAAAAGCAATGGTGTTCTGTTGCTCTTCGACCCACTGTCCAAAAACAGCTCCAAGGCCTTTAAGACTGGCATCCACTGTTATGAAAAACGTACCACTGGATACAAATGGGCACAAAGGGGGGCCATTCACCACTAACAACTTCACCTTCTCAAACACCTCATGAACCAAGTCACTCCAGTCACACTTCACTCCTTTCTTGAGAAGACATCTTAATGGTTGAACCATTAGAGCATACCCTGGAACAAATCTAGCGTAGTATTCACATAGGCAAAGAAAAGAACGTAGCGTATCCTTGTCCGTGGGGGTTGGGGCATTTAATATGGCTTCCACATTGCAAAATGTTGGCTTGATACCTTTCTCAGAAATTAGATGTCCTAAGTATTCAACCTCTCTTACTAAAAGCTTGCACTTACTGGGTTTCACAGTCATACCTCTGGTTTGCAACACCTCCAAAAAAAATTCCGTTAAGTGTGAATGTGTTCATCTCTTGTTTTGGTAAAAATCAGGATATCATCCTGAAATGCTTGCACATTCGGCATATCTCCAGACAATCCATCCATTAGCTTTTGGAAAACACTCGCCGCAGATGCGTGTCCAAATGGCAACCTTTTTTATAAAAGTTTTTATTGATTTTATTTTTTAAAAAGCGTACAGGCACTGCATGGTGCAATAAAGCACATAGATGTAATGTACAAGTAATGGGCAGATATAAATACAGATGTCATGCAGTCGTGCAATGTCTACAGTAGGTCTCAAACACACAATACCTTACAGAGTGTTGGTAGAACACGGGGTTCCATTTCTTACAAAAGACATCATGATACGTATATCAATGCTTCCATCCTAATGCATGAGCTACACCTTGTAGACAGGGCCATTACACATGTTTTGCTCCCCCTTCCGCCCCGTGAACTACGGCCCAGGAGACCCACCCAGGTGGCCAACCAGATAAACAATTTCAATCTGAATGCTCCTGTAGATATCTCACCAGGGGCTCCCAAATGTCTCTGGGGCGGGATGAGTCGGGCAGGAGATCTGCATAGGCCGTAAGCTGGTCCTTACAATATATGAAGTCCGTGAGCCAGTCTTTGAACTTGGGGGCCCGCCCTCTGCCCCATCTACACGCCACCCTGCGCTTGGCTAATAGCAGCCCCATAGCTGCAAATGTTCTATGTGGTTTCTGTATTTCAGCCATGTACCCCAGGAGCGCGAGCAAGTGGGACCTCGGGAGAGGGGCGCTGATCATTTTAGACAGTGCATCTACCACCTCCCGCGAGTATCCCTGAACTTCACAGCATTGCCACGCAAGAAGTAGGAAATATGCTCCCTCCTGCCGGCAACGCACGCAGCAGTCGTCATTTCTCAATCCATACTTGCATAACAGTGTAGGTGTACAATAGGTTCTGTGCAGGAACTTAAAGTGAATGATAGGCAGGCGGCTGCTCGCCGTGATGGCTTCTGTTTGTGTGCAGCAATAAGTCCATTGCGCATCCGTCAATGGCACTTCCAGGTCGCGATCCCATGCCTCCCTAGCCCCACATGTCAAATGTGGCCTTTCTAGCAGCGCAGCTTGATATATGTGGGACACGACATGTGCTGGTCCTGACATTTTTTGCACTGTGTGCAGTGTCTCTAGCGTTGGGGGCTCCTGTGGGAATCCTGGGGTATTGGCCCTGATTTTGTGTTTTAGCCTTATGTATAGAAAAACCTCCAGCGGGGTGGCCCCAGCAGCTCCTGTCGGTCTTCGAACCTCCCCTCGTGGTACAGATCGCCCCATATGTGGAGGTTCCTTTTACGAAGCATTTCCAGACATACTGCCTCCTGAGTGACAGGTGTGATCGGGAGATGCAGAAGCGGCACAAGAGGGGAGTATAGCACGGGCTTACCCACTATTTTAGCTATGCGCTTCCATGCGTGATTGGTGCAGGTTACCGTGTGGTGGGCAACTCCCTCCCCGGGAACCCGTGTTCCCAGGTAGGAGTGTGGGGGCATGGGCGCCATGTATCCTTGCTCAATGGCTTGGTGTGGCATAAAGGGCGGTGGATGGATCCAGTATACTGCATAATGGGCTTGGGCACTGAGGTAATGTAGCTCCATGTCCGGGGCCTCAAATCCCCCCCTAGAGAAAGATTGTGTCATGATCCACCAGCCCACACGGGGTTGCTTCCCCCCCATGCCAATTTGATAAGTAAAGATCTGATAGTGTTGAAAAAGGGATATCCTGGGTTGTAGGGTATGTTGGTGAACAGGTATAGAAGTTTGGGCAGGATATTCATCTTCATCAGTGCCACCCTGCCAGCTAATGAGAGTGGCAATGTAACCCACCGGTCCACCCAGTTGCTGATGGTTTCAACTGCGGTGCCATAGTTTGCACGGAGAGTCTCCTCCTTATCTCTAGTTATGGTTACGCCTAAATATTTTATTTCGGTTTCACACCAACTCAGCGGGAATTCTGGGGAAAATTTAGCAGTGTTGGGCGTGAGCGGAAAAATCTGTGATTTACCCCAGTTGAGCCTTATCCTGGATAAATCGCCAAACCTAATGATTCATGAAGGATCGGGTTGAGGCTAATGTTTGGTTCCCTTAAATAGAGGGTGATGTCATCGGCATACAGTGATATTAATATCTGTTCGGAAGGATATTGTATGGCATAGACTCTGTGATGTTGCCTTATTTTAGCTGCCAGAGGTTCAACGGCCAGGGCAAATAGCAGCGGGGATAATGGGCATCCCTGACGTGTGCCTCTCTTAATGGGAATCGGGGTGGAATATAGACCATTAACCTGAACGATGGCCTCAGGCTGGGAGTAGAGTAATCGAATCCACGCCAGAAATGGTTGGGGGAGACCCATTCTACCTGGTATTGTGAACATGTAATCCCACTCCAGTGAATCAAACGCCTTTGTGGCGTGTAAAAAAATCCCCCTGCGGAGATCCCCGGGTCAATGTCGTGTAGTAGCTCAAATGTGGTAAGCAAATTATGGGAGGTGGCTCTGCCTGGTATAAAGCCCGCCTGGTCTGGGAGGACCAGCCCGTCCATCAACAGGGTCAGCCTGTTAGCGATGACTTTAGCTAGGATCTTGGTGTCGCAATTGATTAGTGATAGGGGTCTATATGCCTTAGCCTCCTTGCCTGGCTTAAGCAGAGATATGATCATGGCTTGCCGCATGGACATGGGAAGAGTACCGGTCTCTCTAGCTTCCTCAAAGACCTGTTTAAGTAAGGGGGCCAACTGCTCAATGTAACATTTATAAAAATCTGTGGGAAGTCCGTCAGGCCCCGGGGCCTTACCCGATCGCATACCCATTATTGCGGCCCAAATTTCATCTTCCTCAATGTCAGCAGCCAGAAACTCTCTGCGGGAATCATTGATCCACCCAAGGGCGGTATCCTCAAAATAAGAAGCAATGTCCGGTAGGTCACGGCCATCTGTGTGGTATAGTGACCTATAATATTTGGAGAACACGTTAAGGATCTCACATGAGTCTGTATGTCTATTGCCCTCCTCGTCAAGTAATTCCAGGATCTGGTTAGCGAATCTGGGGGTTCTAGCTGCTTCTACTAGGGCTTTGCCCGGTTGCTCTCCCTCCCCATAAGACCTAGCAAAGTGGTATTTTGAGCGGAATTTAGATTCACGCTCCGCCTCCAGCGAGTATTCAGTTAGCAGCTCTTTAAGCTTTAAGCTGTGCCTTTTGGAGCGAAGTGGAGGTGGTTGCCAGTTATTCATCAACTTGTTTAATGTCTCTTTCTAAGCTGTGTGGAGTTCCTCTGATGGAGCGAAGGATCCCTCTGCTCTTGGACATACACAAACCCCTCATAGTTACTTTGAAGCTTTCCCATACACAAGCAAGTGTTGAAACGCTGTCTATGTTATGAGGGAAGAATTCAAGGATTTCTTGGCATATCTCTTCACGAAAGGCACTATCTAACAAGGCTGTGGGTTGGAGTCTCCAGGAGCAGTATGGGGATTCATTACTGGCGGTGATAGTTTCAGGAGCACAGGGGAATGGTCCGAGAGGGTGCGTGCCAGATGCAACACCTCTCGGAGCCATGTGTTCATTCCTGTCGACAAGAGCCAGTAATCTAAGAGGGACCAGCTGGAGTGCATGCTGGAGAAAAAGGTGCTCTCCCTCTGCATTGGGTGTAGGACCCTCCATGCGTCAAATAGTTGGTGGTCAGTCAGGATACTTGAGAGATGTTTAGTCGCTTGCGGGTGTGCAGAGGAGAGCGTGTGCGAGCGGTCAGTGAGCGGGTCTAGTGCTAAATTAAAATCCCCTCCCCATATAATAAAGGTGGATCCTATTTCCAAGATATGACCCCATAACTTATCAAAGTACCTGGCGTCGTCAATATTGGGTGCGTAGCAGCACATCAGTGTTACCGAGTGCCCCGCCAATCTACCCCACAGATTGCTGAATCGACCCTGAGGGTCCTGCAAGGACCCCAGTGGGCAGAATCCCAGGCCTGCCTTAACAAGAATTGCTGTGCCTCTAGAGTACGTGTAGTAGGAAGAGAAGCAACTATGTGCCGCCCATTTCTTTCCAAAGATGGGTGGCGCTTTAGGATCTAAATGAGTCTCCTGTAGAATAGCCACCTGGACTTGGTGCCGGTCCAGGTATCCTAGGACCTGCCTGCGCTTGCCTGGGTCCCGGAGCCCTCACACATTCCATGTCAGAAAGTTATTGATGGGGTTTTTTAACAGGACCCAGTTTAGCCATGGCCTTTTTTTTTGCTCCGGTGGAGCTGGTGTTCATGGGAATTGCTGTGATGTGACTGCATAGAGTGATATGTGTGTACTCGTATCTGCATAACTTCTAGGTTGTTACATGCAATGCCGCTGTGTACAACAATAACTGCCCTATCCCACCCCCCACCCACACCTGCGGCCCAAACCTGCAGGCGTATAGTGTCCCACCCACCCCTCTTGATATTTGGCACGTTCAAAGTACACCCCGAATATAAATGCTGGCCTCTCCCGGACCATACCTTCCACAGTGGTATTGGAGGAGGAGGAAGAGAGTGCAGCCTGCAAGTAGCTACGATTTGTAAAGGCAATAACGAAAAAACAACAACAAAAAATAACATTTGACCAATACAGAACATTTGTTTAGGGGTATTCCCGCTGGGGAAGAGCGCTAGAGAAGCCGTCAGCGCACCTCGCAGGTGCAAGGGAGCTTAGGAAGACTTTATTAAATGGCAGGCACATCAGGGACAACAGCGTCCTCATAGGATCCAACCGTACTTGTACAGGGCCGGATCTGTGCAGTCTAGCACCTGCTCTCTGCTGCCTTGTAATTGAACAAGATGCATAGTCTTACCAGTTCTAAGTGCAGTCTCTACCCTTACGCAATCTACCATTAGTCCTCCTCAGGAGCCAGCGAGGGTCATCTGGAGCCAGGGTCTCCATCTCGTGGTGTGGGCGACCGCTGCACGGCATTTTTTTGGAAGTCCTGAGTTTGTTGCGAGTTGTTGAACACATGTGTCTTTCCACGGTCTTGCAGGGTAGAGCATAGCATACTGTATGTTAGCTTGTTGGAGCTTCTTTTTGACCGGCAGAAATTTTTGCGTGCTTCCTGTACCGCTAAGGTGAAATCCGGGTATATCGAAATCCTATTACCGTCATATATCAAGTCTTGCTTTTCTCTGGCCAGCCTCAGCACCGTGTCACGATCCTTATAATTGAGTATACGTGCCAGGATAGGGTGGGGCGGTGCGCCTGGTGGTGGTCTTGTCGCAAGCCAACAATGGGTCCTTTCCACCACTAAAACCTTGGAAAATGCCTCTGCACCCAAGAGCCCCAGTAGCAGTTGTTCCACACAGTCCTCCATGTGGCCCGTGGTGGTGGACTCCGGGACCCCTACTATGCACACATTGTTTCTGTGCGAACGCGCCTCTAGGTCCTCATTTTTAGCAGCAATAATTTTCAGTAGTCTCTCCATGCCTAGTAGCCTTTCATGGCTCGTGGAGGAGCTGTCTTCAAGTGAGGATATGCACTGCTCCGTCTCCGATATGCGCCCCTCGTGCTTTTCTAGTTTTTGTGTGATGAAGTCCATGCGCATATTCATGGTGTCCATTTTTGACTCTATGGATGTGAGGCTTTGACGCATATTGAGGAGTAATGTTTTTATATCTGCATCCAGTGAGTCAGAGGAGGCAGGGTTTTCTACCTCCCTTTGTGGCTCTGTGCCTTCGGCCTCACCAGAAGCATTCTTCCGTGCGGGGAATTGTATTTTGGCCTGCTTGCCCTCTGCATGGCCCATGGTGCGCTCCTCTGCGTGGCACAGGTGAGTAACGTTTGCCCCCCGGAATGTCCAGAAAGGGTTAACTGCTTTAACTGTATTTGTAGGGGGGAGGGAGTGTGTGACACCGCTATTTTCTAGTACCTTTCTGTGCCACCTTGTGGTGCTTATGCAGGTCTCAGTCTCTCGACGGCGTGGGCCTCTGCTGCCAGCTTTACTGTCTCACTTGGGCTTCCGGGCCAGCGGTCAGCCCCAGCACTGCATCCTCGCCACGGACTCTCGGGCAGGCCCAGCGCCCATTCTGCCTTGCAGCCACTGCGGTTTCCTAGCGCCCTCAGTGAATCCACGGCACGGTAGACCCAGGACCCAGGCGCCACTGCGCAGCCCGCCACCTCTCACCTGTACCGTCGCAGGCTATGCAAAGCCCGCCACGCCCGTAGTCTGGTGCGCCCCGGCCGGGACCCCTCTGCGGCACCCCTCTGCGGCACCACTCAGGCCCTCGGAGGGCGCACACTCAGGTTGGAGCAGTCAACAGCTTTCGTTTGAGCCGCTGGGGCCGACCGTCCTCCCAGCGGGCTCTGGCGGATTTTCAGGAGGCCGGCGCTGTAGTCTTGTGGCTCCGCAGCGGCGGCAGACCAGGATCGGTCTCCTTTGACTCTAGTCTTGATCCGCGGCCCTCCGCCCCGGAGATCGGGTCGTTCCCACAGGCCGAGCCCCGCCGAAGGTGAGTCTCCTCTTCCCGCAACGGCAGCAGCCTCCACAAGCCCAGCTATTCTGTCTCCGCCTCCGCCATCTTGTCACGGGCACAGGCCACAGTTAAGGGCGTGCAGCGAAGGGTGACTAATCGGCTGCCATCCAGCTTATGTTCATCACTTTAGTTCCCGGGGGTCCTCCGAGGGCTAGCCGTGGTTTTAAGAGTGGATTTGCTGCCCTGAAGTGAAGGATTTTGTAGGATAACAGTCCTGGGCTAACAGAGCCTCCCTAGGGTGCGGCCATCTTGTTCGCCGGCACTCTAGCGCCCCCCCAACCTCAGGCACTTGAATGCACCAAATGGAGTCACAAACACGGTAGTGATTGGGATTCCTTTGGGAGCTGGATTTGGTGATACGCCGAGTGCAAATCAATAGTTGAGAAGTACTCAGAGCTACCAATGTTGGCAATCATCTCTTGAATATGTGGAGAGGGTGACAATCAACCAGGATGTTTTGGTTGAGGGACCTCAAATCCACGCATAACCTGAGATCCCTAGTCTTCTTCTTAGCCAAAACGACTGGAGAAATACAATCCGAGGCATCAATGGGTGCAACGATCCCCTTAGATTCAAGTCTCTCCAACAGAAGTTTAAAATCCTCCCTTATGCTGAGTGGAACAGGCCTAACCTTGTGCACAACAGGCACAGCATCCTTCTTAAGCTTTATACAATGCTCAAAACCCATTAGAGTACCGACAACATCCTTGAAAACTCCAGGGTAGGATGCAATCATGCTACCAACCACGTCTTCCTCCAAATCTAAAGATAAAAGATCAGTGGGATGGGGACAATTGGAGGATCTTGCTCTGGGTGCAAAATGATCCCCAACCGTGCAAGATCTTTCCATCCCACAATATCTCTCCCATTCACTGCCACATAGTCTTTAGTTTTGATAGATCTGCCCAGGCATTCAACATCATTCCAAAAGAAACCTAACAAGTCTATATCTTGTTCCCCAAAAGCCTTGGGATTGATGTGAGGAGTGGAAAGAAGAGGTGCGGTTGGCCACAAATCATAAAACGTACGATCCGCAAGGATAGTAACAAGTGCTCCTGAATCCGCCATTACAGAAATAGATCTTCCATCAACAATAGCATCAACAATGGGCCCCTTGATTCTTTTCTCTGGGCTGACACCCGAACTATCGGGAGCATCAACAGTAAGTAACACATTAGAAAATTTCTTGCCACACACGTGCACCTCACACTCATAATCATCCACGTACACATTAGAAATCTTGACTTTGCTCAGATTACTGCCAATGCTAGCCGCCCCTCTAAAAACTCTTTGAAAATGGCCCGTCTTGCGGCAGCGATTACACTTCCTACCAATCGCAGGACAATTCGATTGTTTCCTGTGTGGTTCTTCGAACCACAACGAAAACAAACCAATTGCCCTCAACCAGGTTTGTTCTTTTTGTCATAACTCTGTTTGCTACTGACTGCACAAACAATATCTTCATCTGTCACAGCATTGACTGACAATTGGGAATGAGCAGCATGACTGGACAGAACCTTAGAAGTAACAATTGATCTCTCAATGCTTTTGGCAACATCTATAGTTTCCGCTAAAGTTGGATTGCGACATGTCAGCAAACGCTCTTGTATTTTGTTTTTGAAAAACAATAAAAGACAAATTGGTCCCGAATGTTTGTGTCAACATTTGCACCAAATTCCTACTTTTCCGCTAGCACCCTTCAAGTAGCGAAATACTCTTCTACTGATTCATCACGTCTGCCTGCACATTGCAAAATTTAATTTTTCTAAAAGAACGCTAGATGCACCTGAATATAGTTTCCTCATACGCTCCTTGCCTTCCAGGTAAACATTCCAGGGAGTGTCCTCCAACACCGGTGCAGGAGAGCCAGGAAGATTGTCAAAAACTCTCTGCCCAGCTACACCAAAGTGGTTGAATTACATAGCCATTTTCCTTGAAGGAGCGTACCCCTCAGCGTCAATTGCGGTCAGGTAGTTTTAAAAAATGCGAAGCCACTCCAACCACTTGATGTCGGGTTTGCCAGCTTTCTGTAAGAAAGGTGGTGGTTGGATGACACCTTGACTGCTGGCCATAATTAAGAATAATAATGCACACAACAACAGTTGATAAGAATAAAATATAGAATGTAAAAACTCTGAATGGCAAGCACATGCAAAGCAGTGATAAGCAATGTGAGTATGTGGACAAAGTGCAACTGCAAATTGTTGAGGGAAAAAAAAACTGGCCCCAACAGACTTTTCAAAATACAGGTTTCCTTCAGGCGAATCAAAAACTGTCTGAAACACAATAAATATAAATTTGAGGAAAGAGCCGAATGATGACCTGCCAGACTTGAAAGTACAAGTAAAACACAGCTGGTGTGAGAATCACCGATTCCAGTGTCCTACAGCTGGTGTGCGAATCACCTATGGACGACACAGCAGATGAGCCTCCAAAGCCCCTTCGTAGTAGACGAGGCAAAATCAGCGTGTAAGCCAAGCCGCCTTGAAGAAATAAAGCAATCTTGGAGGAAATCCACAACAAAGATGGCCGCCGTGCACGTGACGAAAGCACACTTACCCACAATCCTCTGAAGGTGTCGGACGCGTCATAGGAGACCACATCGGAGTTCCCAAGAGCGAGGACCAGCAAGGCTGTCGCCCGTGAGCTCCCACAGCCAGGAGGATGGCGGGAGGCTGGAGTGAGGCAACAATGCCTGATGCGGTCGAGTGCACCAACAATGGAAGAGGAAGTGGAGAGCTGCGATGAGGTATGCGCGCGACCAGCAGTCAGCGAGAGCTAAAAGCGCGAGGCAGCCAGCTCTCAACGGCAGCTCCCAACGGCTCAGCCGAAAACACAGTTCCCCAAAAAATTGAAAAATAAATGACCCATCTCAGGTAGTTGGGCGGAGAATCTGGCAATAATGTACTAAGAGCCGGAATAAGTAAAACAGCTGGTGGGTTCACCTCGTCGGCGGAAGGTAGTCGCAGGAAGGTCTCAGTCAAATCAGCATGCTCCACTCCTGGTACCAAAATGTAGTATTGGGGTGAAGCTGAAATGACTTGAGGCTGAGACGGTCAAGTAGATAAACAGGCATTTACTGGGTAAAGTCCAATAATCAGGAACCCACGGCTAGGCAACAGACGAGCAGGAAAGCAATAGCCCAACTGAACTCCCCTAGGCAACCCAAGCCCCAGGTTCTAAAGAATCAGAACCACAATGACATGCCAGAATTCTGATAGAAGCTTAAAGCAACAAGAGACAACTTACCGACTTTTTACATACCACAGCTACTCATCACGACCAAAGTGTGTGCCTAATCTACATGAAAAATTCCTAGATTCAGAACGTGAAGGAAAACTAGTTGAGTGGTATGTTATAATTACAAATTCTGTAAGATACCTGTAGATTGTCACCCCTATTTAAGAGGCTACCATTAGTACCACCTAAAACCCGAATCCTCTTAGGGAAAGGGCCTCTTAGGTACCCATGGGTGTTCAGACCCTAATATCGCTTGTAGAGTGAAGCTAGCAATATTAGGGTATATTAGTCATATAATCCCAGATATTATGAGACCCTGACACTGGGATAGTTAAAGGTAAATGATTGATTGATTGATTACAGATTTTCTAAAGTGAAGCTACCTCTAGAAGGAAGTGTCTGGTACTAGCAAACTAACCCACGTATGGGGGAGAAGATATGCTTTGTCAACCAATTAGAATCAGCAGCAGGCTGGCTGATATGTTGGAAAAAAGGAACATTTTTAATTGGCATCTGAAAAGGGTTAGATCTCCTTGGGTTCACAGGTTGCAAGGTAAACTATTACTGGCTTCAGGAGTAATCAGCACTAGAGAGCACTCCCCTATTCTAGATTTCTTAAAAGTGGTTGTCGTAACAAGAAAGACATTTTGTGACCTGGAAGTGGGAGATGGCTGGTACCAGGTGAACATAGAAAGCATGTATGGGCTTTATTCTACATTGAATATAGATTTATAGCATAAACATAAAGCTGTGAACATACAAAGTTTCTAAATGGGAGCCAGTGAAGTGTTTTAGCTAGGAAAATATGGGACGGACTTCTTGAGGCCCAAGAATAAACGGGCTGCTGGGTTTTCTAAGATCTGGACTTTATGCAACATATGTTTTGGTAATCTCACTAACAGGGCATTACAATAATCCATCCGGAAGAAAATTAAGACCTGGCTAAAATCCTTCCAAGCTGTTGTAAGAATGAAAGAAAGGAATACTTTGCAAGACTCTTAAAAGGCAGAAATCTGTGGAACATTGCTTGTTAATAGGGTGGGAAAAAGTTATTTCTGAATTGACGATTACCCCCAAATTACATTTTGGGGAGGGGCTGAACAGCCTCCAACTGCTTTTAGTATCAAAGATGACTAATTCAGGCATTTATTATAAGGGAGTTTGTGTTCATCCATTTTGCATTACCAAGTAGACAGTTCTTTAAATTAAGTGCAATTTCGTCAGGGTTTTCTTGTAACTTGAGGACCAAATGTGTATCATCAACATAAGTATGGATGGAAACTCCAACATTTTACATGAGAGCAGCCAGATGAGTCATGTGCAAGTTAAAGAATGTGGGGCTTAGCACGGGCCCTAGGGGGCACTAATAGGATAGGCTTAGGTGAGGATCTATAGACCTCTGCATCACTGAGTAGGTTCAGCCCTGTAAAAAGGATATAAACAAGACCAGGACTGTACCTGATATTCTGGCTGCCTGAAGTCTTTGGAGTAAAATGGAACGGGAGATGGCATCAAGCCTGCAGATACTTCTAGTAAAGGACACCACTCCATTTCCATCCAAGGTGTGTCTGATGTGGTCTGTGGCTTTGGCAACGGCTGTCCTTTGTGAAACCCCAATTGAGGATTCCAGATGGCTAATGAGCTGGCTAGGGACATCTACCTCAGTCATTTAGATGGAGGCAGAAGTGAGATTTGACGATAGTTAAGATTTCAGGGTTAAAAGAAGGTTTCCGTAAAGGAGGCAAAACAATTGCTACCTTCCATTGGTCTGGTACAATTCCAGAGATTAACGAAGAATTGCAGGCTTTGGATATGGAAGAATGGTAGAGGTGACTTTTTTGTGTTGTGGTACTGGACAAGCATCCATAAGGAAGGGACAATTTTGTTGAAATCTTCTGATGATTTTGATTTGTTGATTGGGTTAAATGTGTCCAAGAGAGGTTTGGCGGGCGGCGTGTGGGGCTAGGGTTGGGAAAGGGTCCTCAACCCCAACAGACTCTGCCTATAAAGTCTAACGGATTCTTCTCATTGGGTGAGATTGTTAAAAAGTTTTAAAATGTCCCATGTGGGGTTTTTAGATTCTAATATCTGTTTTTTTAAAGAACTCAGCCTATGATTTCATAATATTTTTGTAATCTTTTGATTTTTTTTTGCAGTCTTTTTTGTGTTTTCAGTTCGTCAGTGTACCAGAGGGCTTAGGATTTAGCCTGTCTAGGTTTTAATGTTTTTATTGGTATCACTTGGTCCAGTGAGGATGATCTCCAGTTCTCTACAGCATCAGACTTGTGTGTTGGGTTGTCCTTGGTAAGGATGGGACAAGAAGGATGTAACACTTTATTCCAGCCATTTAGAGGTCAGTTTTATTCATGCTGTCAACAAGACTGTCAAAGAGGTCAAGGGCTGGGAAGGGCCATGCAAAATGTTCAATTTAAAATAAATCAGACTATGATCAATCCCAGTCAACTTGGAATACTTCAAAATTGATGCCAAAGAAGGGAACATAAAATGGCATCAAATGTATGGCCAGCTTTGTGGGTGTGCAATAATGGCTAAAATTAACAGTGTCTGTATCTGAGATGTTATCAAGATGAATATTAAAATCACCCAGAAACATTTTATTGGTATTAAGAAAACATGCTGCCACAGATTCGAAAAATGCATTGATAAAAAGATCAGTAGGTCCCGGGGTTTGGAGATGAGAATGCATTTAAAAGAGATTTTATGTGATATTTTAAAAATTAGGGCTAGCGCTTCTACTTCCTCAGTTGGAGGAAAGAGATAATCAGATACCTCACAATACTCATTATGAAAGCACAACGCTCCACCTCCCCATTTTGATGTTCTATCAAAATGTTAAATAAGATAGCCAGACTTAGAAGATTGGAATATCTCTGGTGCAAAGTCATTTTTTAGCCATGTCTCTGTTATGAAAAAGCAGTCTAAATTGGACTCTTTAATTATATAGTGAACTTCAGAGTAGTGTTTAATTAAAGACAGTAAATTGAGATGTGCATATTAAAAAGATGGCGAAGGAGTCTTGGGACACTGACATTTGAATTGTGACCCTTGGACATTGACACGTGCATTGAGCTGAGCATAGTGTCTCCGGGGCACTGACATGGGGACACAAACTGGAGAACAGGCACATGGACATGAGATATTGGCTCTGTTCCATGGGCATTGACATTTGGACAACGATGTGGGGACACTAATATATGGACCTTGTGACTGCCATTGGAATTGGGAAACACACATCGGGTCTGACTTTGGTTCTTAGGGATACAGACACACAGTGTCACTGCAAAAGGCACTGAAAGGTACACAAGGTCACTAGCACAAGAGTCCACAGAGACATTAATGCAAGGACACAAAGACTAGGCCTGTGAGATTGACTGGGGGACTATGGACACTTCGTTCAGGGGCATAAGAAAAAAGAAATGTATTGTCCCAACATTGCTTT
The DNA here is from genome assembly GCA_963921515.1 of Calotriton arnoldi. NCBI lineage: Eukaryota > Metazoa > Chordata > Amphibia > Caudata > Salamandridae > Calotriton > Calotriton arnoldi. The sequence goes on from CAWUFW010000509.1 coordinate 3,035,125, forward strand.
TAAACAGCGCTTAGCACCAAGCGAACATAAGATTGGCAACTGCTGTTCATCAGCAATACTTCTAAGTGTGAAGAAAATGCCTCTTAATGCATGATCACCCCCAATGTTTTGGACTGATACTTCTGTTTTATTTACTCTGAAGGTGCACTGAGTCCTGCCAAATATGTCCAAGTGCCTGTGCTCTGACCATTAAACGTGTACGTCTGATTGGTTTACCCACAACAGGCATAGGTTAACTAACTTATAATAACTCCCTTGTATATGGTACCAGAGGCACCCAGGGCTTGTACATTAAAGTGTCCCTCGTAGACTGCAGCACTTATTGTGCTACAGTGAGTGTGACAAAGTAAAGCATGACTCCCAGCCTGCCATTGCAGACTGGCAGAGCAGTTTTCGAACTACTAACTCGACTTTGCTATTTAAAATAATGACAACGCTCAGACCTTTCTTTTTAATATATGCAAGTCTATCGAGCCCTAAGGCAGGGTGCTACATATTAAAAAGTGGAACATGTGGTTTACGTGTTCTTACAGTAAAAACCCCAAATTGATGATTTTATTGTAGAAAGGCTAGTAACCCAATCGGCAAGTACGGGATTGGACGCTGACCGCTCAGCTGTGCTAAATTCTGAATGGGACTGTTAAAATTGGTACTTTGAGGTATCAAAAGAATTGCTGCATTAAACCTGCTCTGATGCTCAAGTCAAATTTAACGTAACTCTTACGTAAATGACAAATTTAGAAAGTTGCCACTCTGGTGCCCAAGGATTTCTAGTCAGCGTTTACGGTTGCTGGCCACAAGACAGCCTTCTGCCCTCCTGGAGGATGTGTGAATGACTCTCAGGAAGGAACACAAAGGGCCTGCCATTGGAAGAGGTGTTACCTCTCCCGGGCAGGACGATCAAACAGGGTGTGAGCCCAAAAAGTGAACTTCAAAGGGGAAGCTACTTTTGAAGGGCAAATGGTAGATATACTAGAGGGGCTGCACTTTTGGTCTGATAGACTGGTGGCATCGGGTACAACCTTTCTACCAAACTGTTGGAAACCAGCTTTTCCACAGGGTGGGGTTCTGAGCTCCACAGACCGAGAGAGGGGTCTTGCCATCTTGGAAGAGGGCAGAATGTTGCATTCTGAGTTAGTTAGATGCCACACTTTGCAGGAAGCCATCATAAGACGAGAGGGGGCATGGTAGCTTAAAGCATAGTAGTCACCGCATCCCCAAAGGGCAAGTTCTGGGCATAAAAGTGGCACCCTTGGCACCAAGACCTCAGCTCACATTTGTACTGAAGAGTGGACCAAATAAGGACTGCCCTGCTGTTCTCTGGACCCAGCAAAGAGAGGCTACACCAAGCCTGAACCGCACCTGCTGCTCATTGGGCTAGCAACAAGAGGTCTGTGCCTGTGGTGTCCTGCTCAAAGAAAAGGTGCCCCAGGCCTCAGACAGAAGGAGTGACTCCAAGGGTCAGTTGGCTGGCTTTCTATTGTGGCTACAGGGCCACAAAATGTGAAGAAGCCTATGTTAGTGAGTCGGTAGCAAAGATTGCCTGACTGACAACGTGCAGTTTGAGAGACTGAGGGGCCGATTCCGATCTCGGCCGGTAGGGCTCCGAATCGGATTCGGCTTAACCGGATCCGATTCGGAGCCCTATTTCGCGACCGATTCGTACGCGCGTCCGGGCGAGCGAGTACGATGCGAATTCGCCGACCGACTCGTCCGGGCGTCCCGACCGCTCCGAGCGACTCGATCCCTGGTCTAACCGCACCGACCGACTCGCACGGACACGACTCGCACCGCGCAATGGAGACGTTCCCCGGCCGGGTAAGTACAATGCGCGCCGCGAGCAGTCCGACCGAGCCGCGCTCTCCGGCTCGAAAGAGCTGTCGGAGCCGTACTTTGGGGGTCCGTGTCGGACCCCCCTGTACGCGTAGCCGCGCGAGTCGCACACAGGGGGGACCCATGGGTCCCCCCTACCTGTGCGTGTACGGCGCGAATCGCTTCGCCGCGTACACGCTGTAGGGGACGCCCTTGTCCGCATCGCACCCCTTGAGTCAATGGGAGCCCGCGTACGCGTTGTACGACAGGCTCCCATTGACTTCAATGGGAGTCCGACCGACTCGAGTCCGATGGCATACGTGCGCATCGTACTCGTTCGGTCGGGCTGCACGGGTCCGATTCGGTCGGATATCTCTCCGGGTCCGGCTCGGTCGGAGAGATTTCCGGCCCGAATCGGAATCGGCCCCTGAGTCCCAACCCTCAAAAGTTTCAGCTATGTCTGCTGGACCCGGGAGTCATTGAGTACAGTTTGGTCCCGTAAGTCATGAGTTATCACCAGTTAAAGGGAACAACTGATTTAGCTGTAGCTGGAGACCAGTGGCAACAGGTTTTTGGCTGGACTTCAAATGTACTTCGAGGGACATCGACCCCTATGGGCCAATGTCACCCACTGTGACCTTAGATCGAGAAGTAGCCCCAGGAAGACTCCTGTCAGCAGAACAGCACCCTCAGCATCCTGTATCTCTTGCATCAGGACAACTCAATTGAAGTCTATGGCATCCTGCAAACCTGAAACTAGACTGGAGACTGCTAGGTAACTGACCAACCAAGCCTCATTAGCCCCTGTGACTCGCTCTCTTCCAGAGTTGATTGCCCAAAGCCGAATGGAGTGGTAGTCTACAACTTACAAAAGTTTTCAAAGTAACAGCTAAATGTGGTAGCTGTCAATGCTTATTTACTATTTGAATGAAAAGCAGTGACTTATTATTTGCTTATTAATTTATATCTCCGGAACAATCTGGTGGATTTTTCTAGTTCTGGTGTCTTAAAATGTGTAAAAATAAGACCTATTTTTATAAATTGGTGTCAGATTTCTGACTGTTTTAGTACTTCTAAATGCTTTGCACTGGTGCCTTGGACAAAGCCTGACTGCTCGAAGTCACAGCTGTCCAGGATTGAGCAAAGGTTAGGCAAACAAGACTGACTGGACCCCAAGAAGGGTTGGTGAGTTTATTACACGGTGAGGTAGCACAACCACACCACATAATAAGCCACTTTACTCACACTAAGGGCCTGATTACGATGCCTGACGGAAATGGCTTCCGTCCGCCGTGCTCGCAGGAAAAATCTACCCGCATGACCCTCGGCATCTCCGTCGGTCAAATTACGATGCAATGTACGGAAAATCCCACCACGGCGGACGGAACTCACAAATAACCGTCTGCCATGCCCGGAAAAGTTGCAAATCTGACCGCGGCAGTCGGGGAAAGCAGTTCAAGGGACTGAAAAGGCCGCTCCTGCCGTGGAATGACCGCACGGCCAATTACGATGAAACCACGGAGCTGGAGGACGGAGCATTGCGTTCCGATTCCCTTGCTCGCGCATAGACCAAATGAATGGCGGTAGTAACAAACTGAACAGCGATGCACAAAGTGTGCCTGCACTCGACGCCGCACTCAATCACATCACACACGCCACAATGATACACCCCAAATGTCCATTGGCAATGTAAGCAATGCCCAGCATGGAAGAAACACCTGGAGGACATCACTCATTTGGACACACCCAAATACAACAGCATAAAACCAACCCCTTCCTGGACCAGCATCCTTGGCACACCAGAAGCTGAAACAGAAAGACAGGACACCATTTATGAACACAGCACAACATCACATACACCCATCTCCACAAAACACCACTTCCCACCCACACACCTGACACACTTCACATAACTCCACCACCCCCTGCACCCTGCACTTGTCTTACCTTTGCACCATGGCCAAACAGAAAATGCCCAAATTCACCGACAGTGAGTAGAAAGTGATGGTAGACAAGATAATAAGGGTAGAACCACATTTGTATGGGAGCCTGGTCCAACACACCCCACTTGCACGCAAAAACTAGATGTGGACAAGGATCTACAACAAAGTCAATGCTGTAGGGACCACCCTACGCACACTGCGTGACATCAAAAGGTGGTGGGCCGACCTCAAGGCCCGGGTCAAGCATCGGCGCCAGAGGAACCACGAGGCGGCCCAAAGAACTGGTGGCGGCCCTCCCATACCACCACTAACCTTCACTGAATGGGAGGAGAAGGTGCTTGCCATACTGCATCCCGAGAGTCTCACAGGAATCGAGGGGGGAGTGGAGGCTGGTAAGTTCAAACAAAACGATCACATCCCACTGTAATGTACCGTTGTGCACAACAAGTGAGCCTCCATTGCCAGACAAAATCAAACTCATGTAGAATGCCCGCTGTTAACATGAATGTCTCATAAGGCTAGCATTTCCTCCCTCTGCTTCACCTCACAGGTAGGTAGCCATCTTACTGGGGAGGGGGTTGTTGGGACCTGACAGCAAGACTACAACTCCCACAAGGCCCTCTGTCTTCCCTCCCAAACAGCAGGGAGCACCCACCCCACCACATAGCCATGTGGCAGCCATCCCCCTCCTCTGCTTCACTCAACAGGTAGGTAGCCATCTTACTGGGGAGGGGGTTGTTGGGACCTGACAGCAAGACCACAATTCCCACAAGGCCCTCTGTCTTCCCTCCCAAACAGCAGGGAGCACCCACCCCACCACACAGCCATGTGGCAGCCATCACCCTCCTCTGCTTCACTCAACAGGTAGGTAGCCGTCTTACTGGGAAGGGGGTTGTTGGGACCTGACAGCAAGACCACAACTCCCACAAGGCCCTTTGTCTTCCCTCCCAAACAGCAGGGAGCTATCTGACCACCACATCCCGCACTTGTGAGCCAACTCAGTCAAGCAGCATAAGTTGCAGCCAGGGCACACACAGAAAATACCATTGACAGTTCACATGAATCACAGTGTCATTGATTAAGTCACATGTAACTGCAAAGCAAAACCCAGGAACGCAGTGGCCAAAACCCAGTGTGCAAGTACCATTATCCCAAAGCATAAAGGCTCACATCAACACCACACATGCATGTAGACTCAGTCAAACATCACAAACCACACGAGGCAGTACAAAAAGCACAACAGAAATCAGGAAGTTGCGGCATAGTAGACAAACAGTCATAGCAAAGTCACAAATATCCTAGCATGAACAGAAGTGGATGAGCAACAAGTTGGTACCAGAGGACATGTAAATTGTTGCTACAGCCATGTCACATCGCTGACGAGCAATGTATTTACCTCCACATCATGTCCCACTACTGACAAACTGTTAGGAATGACAAGTAATGCCAAGATGAAAAGTCATGCAAAAAGAACAATTGATGGACAGAATGCAGAACAATGTCATACATTCACCCCAGTACAGAGATCTGGGCCTAAATCCATCGTATTTTTGCTCACCATGCCATTCCAGTTTGGACCCAGCCATATGCAAATCAGTCTTGACCCTGCGCCCAATGGGAACAGTCCAGCCCGAACTGCCAGGCCAGGTCCTCCCTGGACTGGAAACAAGCATCCTAGGACTGGTTTCGGGCTTTCAGCCCTCATCAGCCAGGATAGCTTGACTCCAGTGGCATGGAGAGCACGGGACCCATGTCTGGGCATACCCGTCCCACTCGGGGTGACAAATGCAAAAAGAACAATTGATGGACAGACTGCAGAACAATGTCATACATTCACCGCAGTACAGAGATCTGGGCCTAAATCCATCGTTTTTTTGCTCACCATGCCATTCCAGTTTGGACCCAGCCATATGCAAATCAGTCTTGACCCTGTGCCCAATGGGAACAGTCCAGCCCGTACTGCCAGGCCAGGTCCTCCCTGGACTGGAAACAGGCATCCTAGGACCGGTTTCGGGCTTTCAGCCCTCATCAGCCAGGATAGCTTGACTCCAGTGGTATGGAGAGCACAGGACCCACGTCTGGGCATACCCGTCCCACTCGGGGTGACAAATGCAAAAAGAACAATTGATGAACAGAATGCAGAACAATGTCATACATTCACCCCAGTACAGAGATCTGGGCCTAAATCCATCGTTTTTTTGCTCACCATGCCATTCCAGTTTGGACCCAGCCATGCAAATCAGTCTTGACCCTGCGCCCAATGGGAACAGTCCAGCCCGAACTGCCAGGCCAGGTCCTCCCTGGACTGGAAACAAGCATCCTAGGACCGGTTTCGGGCTCATCAGAAAAGTCATGTCGTCTCAATCGAAATGTGCCAAACATAAACATCAAAGTTGTGCCGTATACAGAACATGCTGACAACCCAACCTCTGTTCAACAGGTGACTCGCCAGCGACAGCAGGTGCCCGTGCCATGGATGAGCCCAGCCAGTCTCCCACCCAAGAAGTAGAACCCTCAGATGCAGACTCCCTGGTTATTACGGATGAGGAGGACTGACCTGGCCCCTCCGGCGTGCCAGGCCAAGCTCAGTCTCCGGCCCTCACTGTCCCCACCACTACCACCATCACTCCCACAACAGCTGCAACAACGCTGACCCCTGCAGCACCGACCTGTATGGCAGCCACCTCCACCACCACCACCGCTGCCTTCAACACTGTCCCTGTGCCAGTTGTAGCCAATACCACCAGGCAGCCTCGGGATGCTGGGGACAGTGTGCGGCGGCAGCGCCAGGCGCCGCCACAGGTCCGTGGCAGCAGGGCAGGTGGTAGGCCAACTGGGGGACAGTCACAGGAGGACAATGAGACTGAGGCCCAGGCCACCGTGCAAACTGTCCTTGTGGCATACCAGCAGAACCAGGGACAGATGGGCCAGGTCCTTGACGAACTGCGTGAACTCCGCCTGCTGCAGAGGTCCATGGACACTCGTTTGGGACAAATTGCAGAGTACATGGGCCAGCTTGTGGGTGTCCTGAGGGACATGCATGCAGCACAAATAGCTGCTCACCCCCCCGTGGCCTGCCGGATGATAGTCACAACACCACAGCAGCGTCCACAGGGAGGAGTGAGTCACATCACAGCGAATCCTCAGACACCACCGAGCATGCAGCAGGTTCCCCCCTGGCCAAACGGCTGAGGGGGTGTCCGAAAAAGTCCCAGGGAGGATCACGTGGCAAAGCACCGTGCCGTACCAGTTCTCGGAGCCAGCGTTGATGTCACCAGTGTCACACCGAACATTGACTTGGTTGTAAATCCGATCCCACATTGCCACAAGGATGGGAGTGTACTGTTGTACTGTGGAATCCCACCATTGTGTGTTCTACCCGAACCATCCATGTACCATCACTTTCAATTTCAACCCTCACCTGTCACTCATTTACAAATAAACACAAATCGCACCCGTATGCCTTTGTGTCAAGAGGAATTTTTATCATAGTAAGTAGCATGTTAACTCACATTGCAATGTATCATGAGACGTAAATGCGACAATCCATTGAGAGAGCAGAGGAACCTGGAACCACACAAGAAAAAGAGAGTGATTTGACATATGATGGCAGTACAGGAAAAGCACTGCACTAGGCAACACTGTACAAGATGCATAACAGTTAACACAGGCCAACACCATCAACATGGACAGAAGGGGGATGGGAGCACACGACTTCACCTCCCAGCACAGTTTACCCCTCAGCATCCTGGTAAAGTACTGCAGTTGAAATGCTTACTTCTTTTTCCGTGGAATTGAGTCACCACGGCTGGATGCAGGTTAGTGCTGTCAATCCTTAGACACATGTGTTGCACGAAATTATACCATTGAGATCGGTGTCTGCTGAGAAAGCTGCCACAATACACTAATGTCTCTGTACCTCTCACTGCCCAACTCAGGTGAAACACTCAAAGCTACATTGCAAGTAAGCATTTTTACCGAACTGCATTTACCAGAATGCCAAGGGGTGAACTGTGATGGGAGGTGAAGTAGTGTGCTCCCATCTCCCTAATAACATCAATATGGATATGACGTAGGTTGTTACAACACACACAGCGGTGATCAATGAATCCCATAAGAGCCAGCATCAAAACACATCCTGTCATGTGGCCAAAGGTGACATTGTCGCATTCACAAACTCAAGTACAGTTACACTGGGCTTTTCAGGGGTCATGTCCAGTCTTTTTGCATCTGTTCCCACATGAACAACAGTCACTGACGACATACCCACGCCAAATTTCCTTCTCAATGGAAGTTATCTCATCCTGAATGACCACAACTGCTGCGGTTTACGGGAAGGCGTCCCGTAAATAGGAACACTTGCACTACGTGTTCCTTGCTGTAGCAATGTTCTCTTTACTCCCCCGTATGTGCTTGTAGATAGTTAGTTGTGGCCTCACATTCCCACAAGGAAAGCAGACTTCAATTAGTGATGCAGGCTCAATGGGCCTTTGTTTCAACAAGCAGTCGCTCTCACATCAGGCCGTGAGACCTTTGATTCCCAGGTGCCTTGACCGACCCGCGCAATTTACTGTCTGCGAGACACGACTCTCCCACTTGTTTTTGGGCTACTGACACACCAAATATCAATAGCGTCTGATACTGAAGACCTTGCACATTCTTTCGACTTGTAGGCTCTGGCCTTGTCACGTCGTTGCACACTATTAATGGAGCTCTACCGGGTGTCACTCCTCATATTTACCGACTGCATTTGGCGGTTTCACATCAACCCTTTGCCAGTACTGCAGATTGCTGGTTTTCCGGCTCATCTCACGCAATGGCAGCCCGTTCGGTGGTCCAGGCCAACCCCGGTCAGTTGCAACTGTACCGTGAACGGATGCAGCTCGTCTTTGGATGTATACCATTGGCTGTGCTCTGCATCAGTTATAGGCTGACCTTCCGCTATGCCTATTTCACCTGCGTGCAACCTGTGTTCTACTGTCGCCGATGCCCCTTTCAATGGGCCATGTATCTCTGCCTTTCCAACACATCTCTTGCTGATCTGTATTATGACCTGTGGATGAGTCCTTTGTTGGCCCACGACCAGGACTGTTCTGGGGATAGCCGTTTATGGGATGCCTTTCAACGTGTCAGACAGGCTGCCAGCTGCACTTGTGCGTTTGCGCAATGGCTCCTGTGCCATGCCTACATCGAGCCCATTCAAGCTTGCCATGAAATGCTCCTTTCGTCCTCGTGGTGCGAGGAGCACATCTGTTTCTTCATGCTACTGGATTGGATGGCGGTCCTTTTTGCTGAAGCTGATTTGGATCGTCTTTTGGAACTGGTTGCCTTCGAAGCTGCATGTGCCGTCTTGGATCCGTAACTACTTACCAGCATCCGGAACTGTTGGCAACTGATTCAATGTTGTCTCAACATTTCTCGCATCCTTCTGACAAAGGTTCTCAGCCATCTCTGACTTTGGCCCGGTCTGCATTAGCTTTGACTTTGCTGACCTCTGCGGTCTGTTTCGCTTGGTACCACAGAACTGAGGAAGGGGAGGCTGTCATATATCCGTCGGAGTGATTGTCGCATATTGTGAGCCAGGCTTCCATCGTGCAGCTGACGCACTTGTAAATCCCTGACTTTGAAGTCTTGCAAGTAGCTTCGTTCATGTCTGTCACATGGGAACTGTCCGCAGAGCTTGATCTCTCCGCGCTCCTGGAGTACTGTCTGCACATTCTGTCCGTGGTCGAACAACAATGTCTCTTGTCATTCTGTTCTGGTCAGGCCCTATCACCACGACTCAACAGAGTCTCGCAGCTGCGAGTGACCAAGGGTGCCTCTTAGATGTTATGGGGCAGCGGGCTAGGTGCACCACACTTGGGGAGGGGACTATCCAGAGAGAAGAGCGACACAGCACATGTGATGTACATTTGACCATCTATGGGCTGAGCAGTGTGTTCTGCTGACAAAGCCCATAGTTTAGGGACATTTGATACAGGTTCTTCCAGCAGGGGGAGGGGAGATGGGTTTGTGGGTCTTCATCCAGAGTGCTTTTTGATATACCATCTTTCTTAATGATATGTGGACATGTTACTCTGCTAAATGTTTTTGTGCAAAATGCATTTCTCAAATACTTTGGTGCCGTATACTGCATGTTCTTACACAGTAGTTGAAATAAAACTTCTGAACTGTTTCTTGTCTTCAAATGAACCCCTTGTGGACAAGTATAAGAGTCAGGGCGACAGGGTGTGTCTTGTTAACGCTATTCCTGTGAGATCTGAGAGTGTTGTGTCCTGGGGTGTCTGTGCGCTTGTATCACTGACAGTGAGTGATTGAGCTAGTGAGGCACTACGGCTATTAGGTCCAGTGCTTCAGGGTGCTCAGGTGGTCGGATGACTCGGTCCCGGCCTGCCCAAGTCCTCTAATCCTGCGCATAGTTCTGTGTGTGGACAGAATCCCTGCAACAATCCTCAAAGTTTGGGAGACAACAGCATAGCACACAGACACAGCCATAGTCGCTCATTGTTAACTTACACTCAACGGAAGTAGTTGGCGATGAGATATTGACGCACATCAAGGTCTTCTTCCTCATCCTTTCACTGTATCAGACAATGCAGCAAGATATGTTCGCTTTGGCTTCAAATGGGGCTCCAAATGAGCACATAGCTCTCGCAGTGTGAGGCGATCCAAACGAAATTTCCTGATGATGTCGATGTCCTCCATCGTCGCCAGGTGTGGGACAGGTCGAAAGATAGTTGGTCTCCTCCTACGTATCCTGTCAGGGTTCACATCCATGAGATGAGTCAAAGATGAGAGATGTGGTACACAGCTTAAGCGAAGACTCACACAAGCACAACAGTGCCTTGAATCTTGGACACGTGACATGCACAAGTGACATGCATACAGACGTTACTTTTCTTCACTCACTCGACATACTCACTACTTCAACATCCATAGTAGCTCGATGTGTATGGCATATAAAATACTGCTACACCAAGGTTGGTCTGCCCTGTGGTTGATGCCACAGCAATTCTGTTTCGCAGCATCTATGCAGATTTGCATGTGGCTGCTGTCACTGCACGGCCTCAGACTTCAGTCCCACAATACACGACGACATTACGGAATGAGGGCAGTGAGTGTCAGCTGGACAATGATACATGTATATTCAGCATGGTGGGCAGACAAATGTGAACATTATGGGGTCAGTACATCGTGACTGTGTGGTGATTTTGCGTGACAGACATTGCCATGTTCACCTTCATGAGGTACATAAACACATGGATTGTGTATGCATGCACACATGGCTGTGAATGACAGATGATGTCATCCAGGCGATGACTTTTTGCTACACATGTGCACTTCTATGACGTGTGTGAGACATTTACAGGCAATGGCAGCTAGGCACACTGCATGCCACACCAGTACGTGTGTTGTAAGTACTAGGGATTACAAGTGTGTCTGAGTTGCAGAAAATGGACACCTCGATTTGTCAGCCTACATCACTGGCCCTTCAGAAGACGGCCCATGGCCAAGGATTCGCTAAGCACATAGCAAGAGATATACAAGCAGTGTTAACAGGTCGTTAGATTCATTACACTACATTGGTACAGTGCGAGAGCCCTCTGGTCTTTTGGACTCCTTGACTCATTTAGGGCCATGCTGGCCACGAGGCATGACAAAGAATGTAATTTCACTCTCCTTTTCTTGGACAAGCCATGTGTGTGCAGACTTGGATCAAAGATCACACTCTATGATGCCTTCACTGGGTGCACACATCACTTTAGGCTGATGTTTTGGGGTGTGTGATGCAATTCGCATGGCGACAATGCAAATGCATGATGTGTTTACAGGCGCGGTAGCTGGCGTTCACAGCGTAAACACGCATTGTCCCCAATTGAGTGATGCAGGATTGCGAACGGCGCTTCCTGGCCGACGGGGTGTGGCACCGCCTATGCGAATGCGCCATCTGCCAATGGGAGCCGCCAGCGGATTACATTTTTTAATGTTGCGGGGTGCGTGCTCTGCATCGGCGGGGCACGGCATTGGCCCCACTTGCCTTCAGGGGCCCTGAGGGTGTCACTCATGTGAATTGGGTGGGCCTCGCACATTGTAGTTGGCAGGTTGCCGCATACATCGTGGGGCCGGTCCGGCCTGCACGCTTGCTGGGAGTTGTAGTTGTACAGGGGTTGCATGCGTGGAGGTGTTTTGAACGTACCTCTGCTGTAGGGCGCGGCGGCGTCTCATCTGCCGGAGTTGCACCAGGTAGAGCAGCGGAAAGGCCTGTAGCGCTGGATCCATGATGGCTCAGCTGGTCTGGATGTGTTCTGGGTCGGCTTTTCCTTTCCGTAGTTGTGCTTCCGCCATCCGCGATGTGGTGGTTTTTGCGCCGCGGTGGGAAGGGCTGTTTGTTACATCGTAATCTGGTTGGTGGACGGAATGTGATTCCGCACGCCGGTCTTGCTCTTTAGGCTCCATCCGCCACCCTTGCGTACCGAGAAAACGTGCGGAGCCAGTAAAACCGTGTCGGACAGAGAATGGCCTCTGTAGGCCCATTGTAATATGGTGTTCCCAATATACGCATCAGGGGCGGGAAAAAAGACGTTTTCTGCCACCGCCAACACTACGGATGGGCTTCTGTCCGGCATCGTAATGAGCCCCTAAGTTTTATTGTTGAGACAGTAAAGAAGCCTATTACGTTGTCCAAATAAAATAATTCCCTAGCCCTGTCAAAATGACCCATTAACCAGAACTCTACCTCAGCCAACGCACATTCCCAGAATGCACCTTTACAGTCTACAGCACTTTCATCCATGCTACACCCTTTCCCTCAATTTTTCTTTCACCTTTGGCATCCAATCCTGTCTTTTAGTCTGAGTCAAAGTCTGAGTATATAAATAGGTCAGAGGCCCCAAAAAATAGTTTGGGTACCCACCTCTTCCAAACATCTATACAAATAAAGCACTGTCCCATTGATCTGGAATGATGGCTGAGCATCTTCTAAGCTGGTTCTAGCTCCTTTTGACTAGTGGAATTGGGCATATTGCCACACTCACTTGCTGAGCTGTGCCTGTGTCCCCCCAACAGCCTATGCTTATCTGGTGTTTCTGTTCTACTGTCTGTTACATTGAGGTCTCTCCTGCAGGAGCCGGATGCAGTTAGTGCAGTGCTGACTGCAGTGGGATCACAACTGTTTCTGTGTACTCACATGTGTGACAATATGTTAAGGACTGCCTTTAAAACCCACCTAGTTATTATATTCTCAACGATTGTCATTAAAATGTGCCTGCAAATGCACCATTTGCCACACATTTCCCCAAAGGTATTTTGATGGAGAATACACAACTCCATGTATGCTTCCTGAAAGGCTCTAACTGTGCTTTTAAGGACATCATTCCCTTTTATCACATATAGCTGTCAAAGTAGAATACCTTAAAAAATACCGCCAAATATATTGCGTTCTTTTAAAATCTCAGTAAATTGTGTTTTTTAAAGCTATTGTAGGGAGAGCTACATCCTTGAAAATGTTTATGCTATAGTTATGGTTTGGGGCCTGGCCCCCCAAAACATCTACCCCTGGCTACGGGCCTGACTTCAACCTGGTTCACCAGTTAGAAAGTGTGCAGCTCTGGCAAAAACGCCACTCCCTCTCATCTAAATGGAACGTTGCATTGTCCAGTGGTTAAAAGAAAATGTTGAGCCCCAACCTTCGCTTTCAAAGGGCATATAAAGTCAATTATGAGCAGGAAGCAGGCAGCCTCCCTCTCCTCCCCAAAGCCAATCACAACGCTGCAATGGCAGCGTTGTGATTGGCTAGGATGATGACCCCACAGGCGTCTATGGGGAGGCCATTTTCTCTACGTAGGCTGCATGCAGCCTACGTAGAGAAAATGCAGAGTGTGCATGACTGGTTTAGTCGTCCCTGGGGTTGACCAAACAGTCAGCGCCCACAACAGTGGGCAAGCCAATCCTCCCCTGCCTGGAGCAGGAACGCCCACCCGCCTGCTCCCAACCAGGCATACCCTTTGCTTCCTCGCAGTGCAAGAAGCAGAAACATAAAATGGTATTTAAAATACCATTTTATGTTTCTGCTTCTCGCAATGCGAGAAAGCAGTGGGGCGACGCTCCTCCGCCCACGTGGAGGAGCCGCCCCTGCATTCACACTCACTATGAAACACGAACGGCCTTAACTGTTCTAACTGTACATACCTTGTCTTGCTATGACTTAAGCCATCCTTTCAATGGCCAGCAGGGGACGTTGTTCGTGCAAGTTTGGCCCAACGCTGTTGGTGCTTCTCTTCTGGTGAAAGCGGCAGGTTTGCTTTTAACACTCAAGGTGTTCAAACAGTGTAGAGGACTGTCCGTACCTGGTACTGGTGGCCTTTTGACAGCTAATGCCTTTGGAATCTCTGGCATTCACTTACATACACTCCGCTCGAGGTCACAGAGTTAGATGACATGGCCTCAATCTCTTCAGACGCTGCAAGCAACACCCTTTCCCAGCTCGTCACAGACGACGAGTTGGAAAAGGGTGTTGCTTGCAGCCTCTGTAGTGACTCAAAGGCAGTCCCAGGACAAAGGGCTTATACCCTAGACTCTCTGGACTGCTTATAAATATGAAGCTTCTATACCTCATAATTGGGAGGTCTCTTCAGACCCCCAAAAACTGCAGGCCAGGGCTGGCGTTATGTAAGCTCTTAGCTCGCTTAACGATTAAACAAGCATTTTCAATGGAATAGGTCTCACATATTTTACAGTTAGAGCTGTTGACGTTGTTAATGGTAATGTTTTATATGTTTGTGTTTTGTTTTTTAGTGTAGTGTCTGTATGTGTTGTGTGGTGGAAATATGTTTATTTTCGGATTTGTTAGTAGTGAATTTTTGTGTGGTGTGGACTGTATTTGTGTAACGTAATTATGTGGTAGGTTGTTTATTGCTAAAGTATTATGATATTAAGAGATAGTGGTAGTTAAAGAAAGTATGAGTGGCTAAAGTAAAGTGAGAGTGAACTTAAGGAATGTGTAGCTAGATCTATCATGTTTGTGGAAGAGTGGCATTCCATGGAGTGGCGTGGAGTGGTTTGCAGCGGCGGTGTGTGGCGTGGAGTGGCGCTGCGTAGAGTGGTGTTGCGTGGAGCGGAGTTGCGTGGAGTGGTGCTGCATGGAGTGTCAGGTCTTGGAGTGGGGTTGCGTTGAGTGGCGCTGTGTAGAGTGGCACTGCATGGAGTGGGGTGCAGTGTGCAGTTGTGTGAATGGAAAGCAGCGTGGAGTGGCGCTATATAGAGTGGAGTGGGGCTGTGTGGATCACTGATACAACATCGACTCCAATAACATCGCACTAAAAATTATCGAGACAACAATATCGTATACAAAAATATCGATACACAATACACAAAACAGAAATGACACTAACCGATAAAAAAATATCGTCTAAAAAATTCTCGATGACAAAAATATCAACAACAAAGATAAAGAAAACAAAAATATCGATAACATTAAAATAACATTAAACGCATCAAAAACATAGATATAAACAATATTGACAGCACAAACATCGATAAAATACATATAAACTATATCGAAAATAACATTTAAACATAAAAAAAACATTTGCAATAATATAATAAAATAAAATATACCAAATATTTTAAACAAACCAAAAAATAATTACAAAATAATAAAATTAATTAAAACAAATACATTAAAAATCCAAAAAACAAATAAATAAACAAACAATACAACATTAAAAATATATCACAACTACTGAAAATAAACAAACACAAATATATATCATATATAAAAAATATATCACATTTATCTACATATAAATTTAAATAACAACAATTAACAAAAGAAAAACAAACAATAAATAAACATAATAAATGTGAAACAAATTAAATGGTAACAGCTAAAAAATTCAAAAAAGCTATCTCGACCAATAAATTTAAACTACACCAACACAAACCAATAGAAAACTCTAACTAATTAAATAAACACAATAAAGCCAATCAATTAATTAACATAAAATTTACTGTATAACAGACAACCATGGAGAAAGAGCGAAACTTTGCGAGAGAGAACACAGAATGAAAAACAACTACACATACAACTATTCAGAAAATCCCTCAATAAAGGTAAGCACAAAACTTTGGGGCCTATTACGATGGCGGGCGAAGGCACCACCGCGGCGCTGGCGGTGCGGAAAAATGTAATTTACTGCGCGCAGGCAGCGGTCCTCACGCCCGCCATATTAGCATGTCTAGACAGAGCCCATTTCCCATCCGCTGCGGCGTGACGCGGACCGCCATCAAAGTGCACCCGCCACCGCGGCGGTGTGAGCCAATGAGCACTCACCCCCGTGCGGAATGACTTCCCGTCCGCCGAACAAATCACGATGCCGTAAACAGGGCAGCACACCGCGGCGGAGCAACCGCTTAGCCAGAGACGGCGGAGACACCTATGCGGAGCAAGAAAATAGACACCCGGCCCACACCGCTATGGATCCAGCCCTACACGCCTTTCCGGTGCTGTATATGATACACCACCTGCAAGTGATTGTCCGGCGCAGACGCCGCCGCATGTACGTACACACACAACTGTGCATGCAACACAATACACAAGTCAAGGGTTTGAAAACGGTGCATGTCCACACCAGACACCCCTGTGGGGACAGGCACACAGCCATCACTGCATCCACACATGTCCCACCTGTCACAAAAACACCTCGCCACATCCTGGTCACCCATGTTCCGCGATCATGAACAAATGTCCCGGTCTCGTCACCGCCGCGGTCAGTGTGCAGGAAAACATGTACACACAGAAACAGTTTTATTGAGAAATTACACTGACAGAACTGACAACAGGAACAACTGTCTTTACTCACACTTGTGCATAGATAGACAACAAATGTGGGCAACTGCAGGGCCAGTGGCCACTACAATGTACAGAGTAGTTACATCAGAAGCTGCACAGGCAGGGGGCAAACAGCAGTGATCAACAAGGCAAGTACAATGTGCAGATGAAGTCCATGAGATCCTGCACAGGCAGGGAGCAAACAGCAGTGAGCAACAAGGCCAGTGGCCAGTCCAATGTGCAGATGAAGTCCATGAGAAGCTGCACAGGCAGGGGGCAAACAGCAGTGAACCACAAGGCAAGTACAATGTGCAGAGTAGTTACATCAGAAGCTGCACAGGCAGGGGGTAAACAGCAGTGAGCAACAAGGCCAGTGGCCAGTCCAATGTGCAGATGAAGTCCATGAGAAGCTGCACAGGCAAGGGGCAAACAACAGTGAACAACAAGGCCAGTGGCCACGACACAGTACAGGTGAGGTACATGAGAAGCTGCACAGGCAAGGGGCAAACAGCAGTGAACAGCAAGGCCAGTGGCCAGTCCAAAGTGCAGGTGAGGTACATGAGATCCTGCACAGGCAGGGGGCAAACAGCAGTGAACCACAAGGCAAGTACAATGTGCAGAGTAGTTACATCAGAAGCTGCACAGGGAATGTGTGCGACTATACCATGCCATGCTCAGCAACAGAGTCATGGGGATAACAATGGGCATCACAGACACCGCTGTGGACAGACAGGTGTGTGAGGGTGACTACCACTCAGATGTGGCTGTCTGTCGGACTTGGAGGTGACTGTGTGTCGCGGTCAGTAGGAGGACTGCCCCGGGGAGTGTGAGGAACATCTGTGGAAGAGACATCTCTGGCTTGGGAAGCTGGAGGGCTGCTTGGACCAGGTGGGGTGGTGGCACGGGGAGGTGGACTGATGCTGTGGTGAGACCCAGTGTGTGCAGGAGATTGTGGAGGGGTGCCTTTCCACTTCTTGGGGATCCTGAAAGGCTTCCCTGTCTGGGGACTAATGTGAACTGGTGTGGACACAACAGGTAACCCCACCACCAAACCTGCTCCTGGTGCTGACTCTGGGCCCCCCTCTGGGGACATGCTGGATCCAGCTGTGCGCTTCCCTGGGGCTTGCCTCCGCCCTTCCAAACCCTGTCTACCATGTTTAGCCCCTACAGCGCCCCCTTGTGCCTGCTTCACAGGGCTCGGGATGGGAGTGGAGGTTGTGGGTGGATCAGCCATAGGGCCCTCATCCAGTGTAAGCCTTGCAAGTAACACCTCCTCAGTGGGCAGGGAAACTGTCTTCTTTGCTTTGCGAACGGTCCTTGGGACAGGAGAGTCCTTGGCGGGGGATGACTCTGAGGCCTGTGACCCTGAGGCCTGTTTCTTGCCCCTCTGGCCCTTGGTGTCACCTGACGGGCTTTTATCTCTGTGCTCTGGGGTGGTCTTAGTTTTCTGTGGGGATGGTGTCTGCGGCCTGGACCGTTTGGGCTGTTGCTGCTGCTGTGTGGTGTATCTGGACTTTGGGGTCTGTTGAGCATTGTCACTGTCATCAGAGGTGCACACTGACAGGACAGTGGACAAAGGGACAGGAGCTGCTCCCTGAGAATGTGCCTGTTGCAGGGCTGCCGTCACTGTTGAGGACAATGACTGCACAGTCCGGTGTAGCCCACCCACATCCGAATGTATGCCCTCCATGAAAGCTATCACCTGGCCCAACTTTTTATCGAGGTCTAGGAAGGCATTGAGGAGAGCTGTCTGCCCCACACACAGCTGGCGCAATAGCTCTACTGACTCAGCACTGAGGGCTGCAGGGCTGACATGGGCCGGGGCAGCAGTGCCTGGGGTGAAGGACACTTCCCTTTCGACTTGTGCGAACACGGGAAGCACCAGTGGAAGTAGCTGGGAGGCTGGGCACTGGACGCTGTGTGGCAGAAGAGGAGGTAGAGTCCCCGTTCCCTGTGGCCCCCAACATGGATGCGTCACCGCTGGCGTCAGATGACGTAGAGCTTTGCGTCTCGGGTTGTGATTCCTCCAGCAGACTCCTGTCCCCCTCCTTGGCGCTGGTCACATCTGTGTCACTCTGCTCCGGTGCGGCTGTTGCACTGGATGCCTCACCGCTGGTGTCCGTCCCCTGTCCCTCAATGCACACGGGAGATGCTACATGGGAGAGAGATGTAGTGTTAGTGGAGTGGCACCAACTGAAGTAACATGTGCAAGTAAATCACCATTCAAGAAGATGTGTTATCCACGTTGCACATCACCCTGACTAAATATACATTGCCACCTCAATTATCAACCCAACAGTGCATGTAAAGAACAAATCTAGCCATAAGTGATCCCGGTGACTCACACAGCACACCATCCTGCCTGTGGCCCACTTCAGACACAGGCACAAAAATCTCTCTGACCACACAGGGTGCTGAGGATGGCAAGGATGAACACCACAACATGGTGTCAATTATGTACATGGATGGAGCAGTAGGGGAGCACACACACACAGACCACAACATAATAGCCCACAATGGCCATTAGCGCATGCCAGCCACCATGTTGCTTGCACGGGCACAAGTACTGTAGCACATTGTCCTCAGAAGTTGTAGCAGCTGAAATCTGCTGTTAGGCATTGCACGCATTGATTGAAACACACTCAGATTAGGCACACTGCCGTCAACATCAATATGAATTCACACAGTACCCCACTGAACAAGGTACCTGAATGCCACAGCTTTGAATGCAATGGTAATGCACATTGCGCAGATCACATCAGAGAGTACAGGTGGGACAAATGCATGTCAGATGCACCCAGCACAGACGCCACTTACAATCCACTGCATCACACCACCCACTTCACATAGCTCAGAGTTTGTCCAATCTGTGGACACATGCAGCCACTCCCTGCCAAAGCCACCCATCAACAAATACTCACCCCTAGCTTGCTGCTGATGCTCCTTCAATTGTGCATCCAACTCAGGCTGTGTTACGGCCAAGATGCGGGCCATTAGTGGTGTCATGGTGCGTCGGGCCAACCTGCCGCTCCGAGGGAGCAGCCCCAGCGTCATCTCGGCCACGTTCTTGCTCAGCCGGCAGATGTCGTCCCACCTTTTATGACAGTGGCTGCGCCGTCGGTTTGACACACCCAGATCACGCACTTGGAGGCAATGGCCCTCCACACGGCTTTATGCTGGTGGACTTTCAGCTGCAGGCATGGGAGACAAGAGGGGTAATACATCAGTGACACAGTGTATACTACCAAAATCTCTCAATACAGTGGCACGATACTCACTCATCCCAAATCAACAGATATGTGTAACAGAGCCAAGAATGCATGGCACATGGTACAACGGCATTGGAGAACCACACATGAATCCATGAAGGTGGGAGGGTGGACACAGTACCTGTACATCCCATTCACATGCAGGATGCCAGCACATCAAGCAATGTGTAGTCTGCCCACATCTACTGTCCGCTGTTAGCTAGAGCAACACATAGATTAGATAGCAACACATGGTTGTTGGTGGACTCACTGTGTCCAACACTGTGCAGCCCCCAATGTCCTCGCCCTGTGAATGGCTCACTGTGTCATGGAGCTCACATACAGTGACATCAACTCTCATACACACACCCTTGTCACAAGGCTTGTCGTGTGCAATCTACAGGGCTGAGATGGCTCTTTGATTAAGATGTGTGAACAAAAGACACATGGAACACACTGTACATGCAGTGATGTGTACTTGTGGGATTGGGCAGCGACTGTGCAGGCTAGGTGGGCTGACACTGAGAGGGACATTTGGGACCCACACAGCCATTCACACAAGCAATCACTGGCCTGACTCCTGCATTACCAATTTGCTGCTTCACTGTATGGCTGACAGGACAATGCATGTCCCTCAAATCTGGATGGGCATGCAGGGAAACATGTGAAAGAGGCTATACAGCCCTTCCCCCTGGAGAAAACATGCTAGGCAGTGCATGTCAGAGCCCCACACTCACTGACACATACTGCAGCACCTCCATCTCACGTGTGCCCCCCCAGCACTCTCACTCACACTGTTGGAGACTTACCACGACATTAGGGGCACCATAGAGCCTTGGGTACTGTGCAAGCACCCCGTCCACCAGGACCTCCAGCTCCTCGCTGGTGAAGGGACTGGCCCGGATCTTCTGTGTCCTCGACATCACTGTGGACAGGTGGCAGCAGCAGCAGGTGGAGTTCAGGGGTGGCAGGCAGCAGTCCCTGGAGACAGCAGCAACAAGTGGAGGGTGGCAGGCAGCAGTCCCTGGAGACAGCAGCAGCAGGTGGAGGGTGGAGGGTGGCAGGCAGCAGTCCCTGGAGACAGCAGCAGCAGGTGGAGGGTGGCAGGCAGTAGTCCCTGGAGACAGCAGCAGCAGGTGGAGGGTGGCAGGCAGCAGTCCCTGGAGACAGCAGCAGCAGGTGGAGGGTGGAGGGTGGCAGGCAGCAGTCCCTGGAGGCAGCAGCAGCAGGTGGAGGGTGGCAGGCAGCAGTCCCTGGAGACAGCAGCAGCAGGTGGAGGGTGGAGGGTGGAGGGTGGCAGGCAGCAGTCCCTGGAGGCAGCAGCAGCAGGTGGAGGGTGGCAGGCAGCAGTCCCTGGAGACAGCAGCAGTAGGTGGAGGGTGGCAGGCAGCAGTCCCTGGAGGCAGCAGGTGAGGGGTGTCAGGCAGCAGTCCCTGGTAGCAGTGGAAATGTGGGGCACCCTCCCACACATATATAGGCCCCTGGGGCTGTGTCAGTGGCCCCATGCCGCTGCAATTGTTGTACCAGGTCTGCTATTTTTAAAATCATCCAATGTCTGCCTCCGCGGTGGCGTTGCACGCCTACCGCGATTTTCAAATCCATATGAAGCAACCGCTACTGTGCGTCCCATTGGCTGCAAGGGCATGGACCATGGTGGTGACACACCGCAGGGGCCAGGCGCGCGCTGCCGCAGTGGTGCATCTTTTGAATGCTTCCAATGACCCGCTCCGCGGTTGCGGAACACGCCTACCGCTATTTTCAAAATTGCATCAGGCTACCGCGAGGGTGCTTCCCATTGCCTGCCAGGGCATGGTCCATGGCGGTGACAGTCCGCAGGGGCCAGGCGGTAGGCACAGCCAGATGGGTGCCATACAGTGCCTGTAGTGACCGTGAGCTGGGTAGCGGTGCATGCCAACCGCCATTTACACATGTAGGCATGGCTGAGACTACCGCAATCGTGTCTGGGATATTGGCGGTGACAGTCCGCAGGGGCCAGGCGGTAGGCACCGCTAGATGGGTGGCATACAGTGCCTGTAGTGACTGTGAGCTGGGTAGCGGTGCATGCCATCCGCCATTTACACATGTAGGCATGGCTGAGACTACCGCGATCGTGTCTGGGATATTGGCGGTGACAGTCCGCAGGGGCCAGGCGGTAGGCACCGCCAGATGGGTGCCATACAGTGCCTGTAGTGATCGTGAGCTGGGTAGCAGTGCATGCCATCCGCCATTTACACATGTAGGCATGGCTGAGACTACCGCGATCGTGTCTGGGATATTGGCGGTGACAGTCCGCAGGGGCCAGGCGGTAGGCACCACCAGACGGGTGCCATACAGTGCCTGTAGTGACCGTGAGCTGGGTAGCGGTGCATGCCAACCGCCATTTACACATGTAGGTATGTCTGAGACTACCGCGATCGTGTCTGGGATATTGGCGGTGACAGTCCGCAGGGGCCAAGCGGTAGGCACCGCCAGATGGGTGCCATACAGTGCCTGTAGTGACCGTCAGTGGACTCGCGGAGCAGGTTTGCTGCACATATGGAGTCATCCAGCTCTATCCATAGCCCAACATGAACAGTGCCCAGTGTCTCCAACATTGAAGGACCCTCATGAGGCCAACATTACGAATGGGACATTTAACTCCATATCACCTACACATGCCATATATGTGTATATGATAAATTGCATTGACACATACACACGCACATGTCACATGTGATGTGTAAGGGCATGTAGACTGTACAGTTTTTGTGTTGCATAGCATATGTAGATAATGGTCAATGTGTGTAGGTGCAATGTAACGCACAATGCTGTCTCATTGTGTGAACTAGGGGCATCATTGACTGTCACATTGTCTACTGCACATGCACACACATGTTCACCACGCTCAGCCTGTGGTCAGTGTGTACTTGATGTGTGCCATGTGCAACCTGTGTTGGGAGGTGTATCATGGACAGCAGCACGGTGTGCTAGGGTAGTATTGTGGTCTGACACATATGCTGGGGGTAATACTCACAGGTGTGCGCACACATGTGGTTCCATATCCCACTGTGCATGCCAATGAGCAGGAGGTGTGCACAGATCATTGCTGCGGGGAAGGGGTCAAGTGAACGAGTAGTGTGCCTGATGTGTACCGACTTGTGCAGTGCTCTGTTGGTTGATGGTGCAATCTGTAACATTTGGCAATGTGTCTGTAGAAAAGTGAAATGTCCTGTACATCTCATGGGGTGTTTCATTGACATATGTGCACTTCATCTGACCTAGGAGGAGGCCCAATATCCATCGTCCATTCACAGTGCTGGCTGACATTGGAGAATGAAGAGATCATCCGCAAATTCAGGCTGGATAGAGTTTCCCTACAAAACCTATGTGCCATGTTGGAGCCCCACCTGCAGCCACGTCGCACATATCCAACAGCTTTCACCGCGACTGCAAAGGTGATGGCGTGCCTGCATTTCTTTGCGACAGGCTCATTCCAGCACACGGTAGCAAGTGCAGGTGGGATGTCACAACCGATGTTCAGCATGGTGCTGAGGGATGTACTGTCAGCTATGATGAACTACAAGGACAGATACATCCATTTCCCCAGGGTGCCAGAGTTGGTGGCTGTGAAGGGAGATTTTTATGCCCTTGGACACATCCCCCATGTTGTTGGTGCCATTGATTGCACACATGTCGGGCTTGTGCCACCACAGGCACGTGAGCAAGTGTACAGAAATCGGAAGCATTACCACTCGGTAAATGTTCAAGTGGTGTGCCAGGCGGACATGATCATCTCCCACGTGTGTGCCAGGTATCCCGGGTCAGCCCATGATTCACACATCATGCGCAGCAGCATTGTCCCGCAGCTGATGGCCAATCTGCTTCCTGAGCGTGCATGGCTTGTGGGTGAGTATGCATAGTGGAGTAGCGTGGTGTGTGTGTGACATGCTGTCCTGTGGCATTGTGGAACATCAAGGTTAATCTGTGTTTCTCACACCCAGGTGACTCTGCATATCCTAACCGTCCGTGGTTGCTGAGCCCACTGCGGAATCCTGTGACAGCAGCTGATGTGCGATATAATGATGCCCATGGGAGGACACTGCGTGTAATAGAGCATACATTTGGTCTCCTAAAGTCACGATTTCGCTGCCTGGACCCTACCGGAGGTGCCCTGATGTACTCACCAAGGAAGGTGTGTCAGATAGTCGTGGCATGCTGCATGCTCCACAACCTGGTCATTCGCAAGGCAATACCCCTGATCCTGGATGATGATGAGCAGCCAAGGCCCCCGCCTGCAAACCAACCCGGGTCCAGTGACAAGGACAGTGGAGAGGAGGAAGGTGTTGACATGCGTCAACAGCTCATCAACCGCTACTTCACTTGAAGGTGAGTGACGATGTAGGAGGGACACATGGTCTGATGGTGTTGCAGTTGCTGTGAGGGTGTATGTGAGCTTGGTGACTGCAGCCTTGTGTTCACTCATTGCTGGTTGGCAATGTTTGTGGGATAGGGTAGTTTGACACAGATACAAGATGTCTCTATGGCGACTGTTGCTCTGTGTAATGTGTGAAGATTGGAGTACCTTGTTGACAAGTGTTGTGTGATGTGTGTGATGCCACACCACAACAAGTGACTCTTGTTCTAATGTTTTTCCTAGGTCCCTTCAGCCTCTCCTTGCCTACCTACATTCCATTTCCCTGGGACATTTACATCACGGTGGAGGTTGCACATCCTGTATTAAAGACGGAGCAGACACAACAACATGTGTGTAAGGTGTATTTATTTACAATTGTGACATGTGAGGGTTGAGAAAATGTACAGGGGGTGGGAAATTTGAAGAAATGAGTTGACGGTCATGGTAGATGAGATAATTGAGTAGTCACCACAGTGATGTGGTGGCCCAGTCCAACAGACAGATGCCATTCACATGGCAGTGTGGGGAAGGATAGTCCAAAAGGTAAATGCAGTGGTGCAGTGGTCTGCCATCATGGCTGTCTCCGGGACTTGCCTTTGGCAGGTGCTTTGGCACTTGATGCCTCCTGGCCTTTCCTTGGACGGCCCCTTTTGCGCTTGACTGGAGGGGCCTGTGCTGCAGGGGCAGTGGTGTCTGAGGACTCACCCCCCTCTGTGGATGCAGGGGAGGATGATAAACTGTCATCCTGCTGCCCATCAGGGGGAGGCGGAGGTGTTGAATGTTGCGCTGGCCTGTCCCTCCGAACCACCACTAGCTGCCCCAAGAGGTCCACAATTTGTCCCATGCGGGTGTCCATGGACCTTATCAGCAGGAGGAGCTCCCGAGAATCTTCCTCAGACCGGCCCATTCGTCCCTGGGCCTGTTCGTATGCCCCAAGGACTCTGTTGATGTGGGACAGGGCTTCCGTCCCAGGCTCAGTTCCCCTCTGCATGACCCTGCCTCTCCCACCTACACTGCTGTCACGGGCCTGTTGGCTCCCCACATTGCTCCGCTGCATCCTCTCCCTGGCCTCCTGAGTAGATGTTGTGGGGTGCTCATCACCTGGGGCAGGGAGGGTGTTGCGGGCAGCTGTGGTGGGGGTGGGGGTGGTGGTGGTGGTAGTGGTTGACACACAGGCCGTGACAACAGCTGTCTGGGGAAGGTCATGGGTTGCAGCAGATGTGGTTGTGGGGACAATGGGTGCCTGGGACTGGTTGCGGCCTGCCACACCAGATGGGCTGGCTTGGGGCTCCTCATCCAAGGAATCCAGGGAGTCTTCATCCAGTAGTCTCTGTTCTGGGGTGGGGGACTGGCTCTGCAGGTTGGTGGTGTCGTCCTCTGCAGTGAGTTCTTGGTCACCTGTGGGTCAGATGAGAAATGGTCATTGTGTTGCAACCAGCAAAGTTTCTGTTCGCACTGTTACATCAACTGTTTGTACATCCAGCAGTTGTTCACTGATCTAATTTGCAGTTACCGACATCCAGTGATGCATTACAAGCTGTTGAGGTACATGCATTACTTGTCCATATTGGGAGTTGGCAAGACATGACATGCACAATTTACATATTTTACATTGACAGGTTCATGTTGGCATCTAGTGAGTGTTAAATCATATGTGATCAAGTTATGCATGTATGTCACTTGTTGTGCCCTTGCAGCCGTTTACTCTGCACATTGGGTGAACATTGTAGTTGCATCCATACCTTTGGCATGTGGTGTACATATCTGTATTTGCACTTCCAGCCATGCTTTCTTTGCTTTCATTTGGTCCTTGCTGGTCTGGACCCCTGCCATTTTCAGATGGCATGCAGTGGTGTGCAGGGTTGTGCACTGAGTTACATCTACATGTGGATCTGAATGTCACACTTTGGTTGCTGTCATGGTTTCATTTGCTTAGGTGTGTGCACACTATAGTGGCCAATGCTATCTGGGTGTGCAGTTGTGCAATGTGAGGCCTGGTGTCCTATGCCACCATGCTTGTCGTGAAGCATATCTGGCTGCATGTAGTGGCTGGTGATATGTTCTGTTTGCTGTTTTTTGCTTGTATTTGTGAGACCTCACTGTGTGTGTGTGAGGAAGGCTTCCATCTTGGTCCAGTGTGGGACAAGTCAGCATGATATGTCTACCTACCAGTGATTTGGAAGTGGACAGTGCAATGACTGACACGTGCATCTTAGTGCGAGGGTGTAATCAGTCTTGGGGGCTGGAGCTCATGTGGGCTTGTGTGAGTTGTTGTGCAAGCTTCCCACCCCCACACACCCCGACCTGTGATATGCGGTTAGCTACCTGTTAGTTGAGTGGGTAGCATACAATGCCTGCCACATGATTCTGATTGGGGGTGGAGTGGCCCATCCTACTCAGGGGTGGGACAGCATGCATGGTGGGATTTGTGGGACAATTTGCCAACCCCACAACACCGTCTCCGTGTGAAGATGGCTACCTTCCGGTTGAGGTGAAGGTGAGCAATGACATGGCTATGTGACTTAAGAGTCATTCTTGGGAGGAACGTGCCTGTGGAGAGCAGAAGGTGTGTGTGGGTTTCGGTACCCAAACTTTTCACATCACATTAGGGCATGCGGTATAGCCCCACCATCACTGTTGTCCCAACTATCTGGGTGTAGGGTTCACTCCCCCAAGATTTGCAGGCAAAATAGGTCATGGGGTATATCCCCCCATCACTGTTGTCCCAAGTATCTGGGTGTGGGGTTCACTCCCCCAACATTTGCAGCCACATTAGGGCATGGGGTATAGGCTCCTATCACTGTGGTGACATACAGCAGGTTGAACATCTCACCCATCAAACATTTCCACACTATCATGGTTTCATGGTATTTGTGGACCTGTGAACATGAGCAAAGTACTGGTGATGCAGTTGTTCCGGGGCATCCATACACTTACATGTTGTCATCAACAGTGGTGTGTGTGTAAGATACAGTCAGCCATGTGCAGACAATGTGTGCTTTTGGGGCCAGACTATACCAGCACTGTTCAGACAGACAGTGTGAGATGTGACCATTGTCAATGCATACACACATTGCTGGTCCCAAGCAGACACATTTATGCATTTTAGTCAGACAAAGTACTCTTGTTATGCAATTCAGTGCAGCACTGTGGCTGCTGGGTCTGTTGCAAGACAGTTGGGATGTGCATAGTTTAGCAGTGTGAGTCCCAGGTCCAGTGGAGTTTTTGGGTGATCTGCACTTCCACTGTTTACATTGCAACACTGTGGTATGACATGGGTGATTAGCACATTGACAATCAACCTGCCAGACACTGCTGCAGGGAAGCATGATCGGTGTTAGTGTTGCAGTGTGTGATGCCTGGCACAGTAGACACAATGTGGGTAAGTTTTGCACTGAGACTTGTGCATGCTGAGTATAATACGACTGTTTAGCATGATTTGTGTAAGTGACTGTGGACAAAGTGGTATGGTGTGATGTGCGGGGGAACAAACGTCACATGCCTATGAGTGGGACAAGTGCTCCATCATGCTGAACTGTTGAAGAAGTGGGCCTGTTGTGGGTTGTACTGCAGTGTCACCAATTACACACACCACTCCCAGTTGAAATGGTTACCTACCAGTAAGTTTGATGAGTCACATTCAATATCTGCCACATGGTTGTGGTTGTGGGGAGTGTTCCATCTTGCGCAGCTGTAGGACAAGGGGGCCTGGTGGGAGTTGTAGTGCAGACTTCCAAACCACCCACACACCTCCCTGTGAGGATGGCTACCTACCTGTTAGGTTAAGATGAGCAATGCAATGGCTGCCACATGAGGGGGGGTCAGGGCTCCATCTTGCGCAGCTGTAGACAAGGGGGCCTGGTGGGAGTTGTAGTGCAGACTTCCAAACCACCCACACACCTCCCTGTGAGGATGGCTACCTACCTGTTAGGTTAAGGTGAGCAATGCAATGGCTGCCACATGGGGGGGTCAGGGCTCCATCTTGCACAGCTGTAGGACAAGGGGGCCAGGTGGGAGTTGTAGTGCAGACTTCCAAATCACCCACACACCTCCCTGTGAGGATGGCTACCTACCTGTTAGGTTAAGGTGAGCAATGCAATGGCTGCCACATGGGGGGGGTCAGGGCTCCATCTTACGCAGCTGTGGGACAAGGGGGCCAGGTGGGAGTTGTAGTGCTGGCAGCATGTACACATGTACCCATGGTGATGTTTGTAGCTACCTTGGAGGTGAACCTGAGGGACTGTTGGATTAATGTGTGAGAGATCTGTTGGTGAGAGTGTGGTGCACATGACTGCATTTGTACCTAGGAGGTATAGCTTAGTAGTGGTGCAAGACAGTACATATCAGTGTGATGTTAGGCATTTGTTTGTACTTACCAGCCTCCACTCCCCGGGTATTCCTGTGAGACTCTCTGGATGCAGTATGCCAAGCACCTTCTCCTCCCATTCGGTGAATGTTTTGGGTGGAACGGGAGGGCCACTGCCTGTCCTGTGAGCCAGCTCATGGTTCTTGGCTCTCTTCTTCTTGACCACTGCCTTCAGATCGTGCCAGCGCTTCACAATTTCATTTCTATTGCGTGGCACGGTCACTACTGCATTTACCTTATCTACTATCCTTCTCCACATTAGCGTTCTTGTGGCTACTGGTGTCTGTTGGACCAGGTTACCAAACAATTGGGGTTCTACCCTGATTATCTCATCTACCAGTACCCTCAACTCACTCTCAGTGAATTTGGGCATTTTCTGTGGTGACATGGTGTGTGATGTGCCAAGGTGTTTGAGGTGCAAGTGTTGAAGTGGTGGTGGTGGTGATGTGTATGGTGTGTGATGTGCAAAGGGGTTAGAGGTGCAGGTGTAGAAGTGGTGGAGGTGGTGGTGATGTGTGTGTGTGTTGTGCAGATTTGCCTCTCCTGTCAGCTGTGGTGTATGTCCCTTCAGTTCTGGAGTTTTGCAAAGGATTGTGGTCTGGTAGGGGGCTGGATTTATACTGGGCTATGTGGGTGTGTCAGGATGGGGTATTGGTTGCAGGTGTGGTGTGTGTGTCGTCCTGGGATTTGTAGTTTTTGAGTTTACCATGGGGGTGTGTCTTTGGGCTGTGTTAGGTGTTTTTGGGTGCATGACTTGTTTGCTTTGTGCACTTTGTGGGCATGTTGTGTGTATTTTTTTCAACCGCCATTTTTTTCACGAAGCGTACGCAGCGGTGGCTATGCTACGGCGCTTCCGCGGACTCTCTCATTCCTCACTATTGTCGACCGCGGCGGTCGGAAACAGTGCTCTGCACCGCGGTCATGTCGGGGATATCATAATTTCCATGGTGGTGTCTCCGCTGTGGTTGCGGTAGTTTGGGCTGTTTCCGCTGTGAATCCGAACGCCGCGGACGGGTTTCGGCCTTTTCCGCACGCGAAGGGCGGTTTCTCGGGTCTCCTTTCCGCCGCGGTTGGATTTTTACTGCCGTGGATCCTAATCAGGCCGTCGGTTTTCCCGCGGTAGCGGCGGGCGGTGAGTTTCCGCTACCATGGCGGTCAGGTTGTTTTTCCGACCGCCATCGTAATGACCCCCTTTGTAACAAAATAATAAATGTAATACTAAAAATAACTATAACATGTTTTTCTTTACATAGCACAGATTTAACTTCACTAAAATTCCACCTAGAAAATTCAACACAAAGATTTACGTACACAACAATAATAAAATCAACATTATAAAAAATATATCACAAAGTAAGTATATGACTTAACCAACAAAGTCAACTAATCAAAAGTAATTAATTTAATAAAAAATAAAACATAGCTAACAAATGTTTTTTTCTTAACAGCTTCTACAGAAATCAACAAAACCACAACATCAACAAAAGACACTTCATCAACTAAAAAAAGTAAGTATATTTATTATTTACAAATAAAAAAATAGAGACTAAATAAAAAAAATAATCCAATTAACCAAAACTATAACGTTTTCTTTTATGTTTCACAAATTATACTTCACAATAACTGCACCAAAAAAACTCAAAGCAAACATTACGCTCACAAACAAGTACAAAATCAACAAAAAAAATATATAATACTAAGGGGCCGATTCCGATCTCGGCCGGTAGGGCTCCGAATCGGATTCGGCTTTACCGGATCCGATTCGGAGCCCTGTTTCCCGACCGATTCGTACACGGGTCCGGCAGAGCGAGTATGATGCAAGCGCCCGCGAATTCGCCGACCGACTCGTACGCGGCTTCAACACGCTCCGACCGACTCACACGGACCCGACTCGCACCGCGCAATGGAGACGTTCCCCGGCCGGGTAAGTACGATGCGCACCGCGAGCAGTCCGACTGACTCGCGCCGTCCGGCTCGAAAGAGCTGTCGGAGCCGGACTTTGGGGGTCCGCGTCGGACCCCCCTGTATGCGTGGCCACGCGAGTCGCACACATGTGCATGTACGGCATGATGCGCTTCGCCGCGTACACGCTGTAGGGGGCGCCCTTGTCCGCCTCGCACCCTTTGAGTCAATGGGAGCCCGCGTACACGTTGTACGACCGGCTCCCATTGACTTCAATGGGAGTCCGACCGAATCGAGTCCGATAGCCTACAAACGCATCGTACTCGTCCGGTCGGACTGCCAGAGTCCGATTCGGTCGGAATTCTTTCCGGGTCCGGCTCAGTCGGAGAGATTTCCGGCCCGAATCGGAATCGGCCCCTAAGTATATAAATTAACCAACAAATAGAGCTACCTATTAAAAAAAGATAAATTAAATAAAAAACCAAATATTACTAACAAATACTTTTCTATCACAGCTTCTACAAACTTTAACATACAACAACATCAACGAAATAAACTTCATCAACTACAATTAGTAAGTATTTTATTTTTCTTCAATTGAATAAATGTAGGGACTAAAAAAGCGATATAAACAAATATACTAAAACTATAACCTTTTATTTCACATTTCACAGATTACACTTCACCAAAACTCCACCTAAAAAAGTCAAATCAAGGATTAACTTTGAAAACAAAGACAAAAGCACCATTAAAGAAAAATATAAAACAAAGTAAGTATATAAATTAACCAACAAATACAACAAATATTTTTCTCTTTACAGCTTCTATAAACTTCAAAATACAACATCAACAAAAAAACTTCATCAACTAAAAAGAGTAAGTATTTTTTTCTCAACTAAAATTAGAAATTAAATAAACAAAATAACATAATTAAATATAACATTTTAATAAAAATAACATTTTGCTTTTCAACCAACAGAAAAAAACAGTGAATAAACATCAAAAATCAATAAAATATACATCAAGAAAATTAAAGCAAAACAAATGTAAGTATACTTTCAAATATAATAATAATACAAACATGTTATACATATATTCACAGATAGACAAAAAAATGGCAGAAGGAGCAAAATTCATAACTTCACAAAAGGGAATACTACTTCTGTGCTACATGGGCTACACTTATACACAAGAAAAAATAACTGGAAACAAAACACATTGGAAATGCATTCAATATTACTCCAATTCTTGCTTTGGGAGAGCCACTACAGTAGAGACTAATTTAGTTAATGTCGGAGAACACAACCATCCCCCCAATGTGACTAAAATCGAAGTCAGAGCTGCTCTGGAAACAATCAGAGAAGCAAGTACCAGCTCCCAACAGACCACTACCCAAATACTCAAAAACTTGTTAACTAGGGTACCTGAACATGTCACAGGACAACTACCATCTATCCCCACTCTGAAAAGATTAATAGCCAGAACTAAAAGAGCTACAGCTCAAACACCACCCACCCCCCCAAACCTTTGCAGAAATGTTACCAGAATACACCATCACCCACAAAGGTGAAAAATTCCTTCTTTGCCACCAACAACTTACAAAAACTTAAAAACTGTGAAACGTGGATGATGGATGGCACATTCAAAGTTTGCCCCAAGCCTTTTTATCAACTATATACCATCCAGGGCGAATATGAAGACACTAACATCCCCTTCCTATACGTACTACTCCCTAATAGACAAAATACCACCTGCATAGAGCTCCTAACAATAATAAAAAAATACACAGACAACTACTTTCCACAAAACATTATCATTGACTTTGAACAAGCAATGATTCAATCAATTTTAAAAATATACCCACACACTGCAATACAAGGTTGCTATTACCACTTTAACCAAAGTATCTGGAGACACCTACAAAAATCTACTTTAAGTATAGATTATGCCACCAATAGCAACTTTGCCTACCAAATTAAAAAATGAATAGCCCTGGCCTATGTACCAACAACTGAAGTAGCCAACCATTATAACATACTTCTTGAAAGCCCTTTCTATCAAGCAAACAAAACTAAACTAACTCCCTTCCTAGACTACTTTGAAGACACTTGGGTAGGAAGGCTACATAGGTCAGGGCACCGTAGACAACCCAAGTTCACAATACCCTGGTGGAACGACTACAATAACACTCTAGCTCAAAAAGCTAAAACCAACAACGCAGTGGAAGAATGGCATAATGCCTTCCGGGTCACAATAGGAAGAGGACAACCAACCCTACATAAACTTATAGAAGCTATCAAAAAAGAACAGAGCTATCAAGAGCTAAGACTAGAACAACCCCTAACTTAAATCGGCCCTAAACTCAGTAAACAAACTAAAACAATGTATGAATACCCACAACACAAAACTCAACTATTTCCAGACACCAAAGGGCTAGAATACCTAGACATGATAGCTAAATCTATACTTTAAATAAAAAACAGTGCTAAACATCATAAACATTTTAAAATGACAAAACATTTAAACAACATAAGACTACTCTTTTTAAAGTAATAATTATAATTATGTCATTTAAAATTCGAAAATGAACACAAAAATATATGACATAATATAATTATTAAAATAAAAAGAAACAAACAAACCAATGTAACAAAAAACATTTCCCACCCATAATAATAAAAAATAACTTACAATTATGTAGCAGTAGACGATCCCGGAAAACCAATAAATCCATAGTAGATAAATCGAAAGATAACTCCATACAAAAATAAATCCCCCCAAAAAATGCAAAAATCCAACTGTAGAAAAAAGACTCCAACGACGCAATCCTCTCAAAAACGAAACCCTCAAACACCCGAAAATTATTTTTAGAAAAAAACGCAAAAATAGAACTGTTAAAAAAAGGATCCAACGACGCAATCCTCTCAAAACCGAAACCCTCAAAAACCCTAAAAGTCAGTTTAAAAAAAGAAAACACTCCAACAAACCTGAAAAATAAAAGGAAATGTAAAGTAAGTTGTTTAAAAAAAGAAAAAAAATACATTTTCCCTTTTAAAAAAAAATAAACGCGTCGTCACCACCATCCGTTCACAAAACGAAAAACCTGTAAAGAAAAAAAAAGAACATCCACTCACAATAACATATACAAACCCACAAACATTAATATTAACATTAAATACAACATAACATAATTAAACAATACATAACTAACACTACATAACACTCTACTTCTATCCAAAACTACGTCAAACACATAAAACACTAACCAACCAAAACAACACCTAACTACACCAAAACCGAACAAATAACATCCTAACAAACCTAACTACACTACTACTACCCCTCCCCTACGCTAAAACTACCTAAAAAGTAGATTAGATCAAATTTACCTTAACCGACAAAACACAGCTCCTAACCGCGAGGTTCCGTCTTCCAAAATGACCTAAAAACGAAACAGATAGACAGAAAAGTGAGGAAATAAAAAAAATGGACGCTTAATAAAAATGAAA
This sequence comes from Calotriton arnoldi, assembly GCA_963921515.1. Taxonomy (NCBI): domain Eukaryota; kingdom Metazoa; phylum Chordata; class Amphibia; order Caudata; family Salamandridae; genus Calotriton; species Calotriton arnoldi. The sequence goes on from CAWUFW010000509.1 coordinate 3,069,127, forward strand.
AAGACTTACTCCCCATAGAAAAGAATGGAGAAATATGAAAAAAATATTCAAAAATTTCAATGTATATTTTTAATTATTGTAATAAAAAATTACAAATGTTGAAAAAATATACAAAAAATTGTAAAATATATATAAAATATTTTTTTCTAAAAACAAAAAATAAAATATTTAATATATATTAAAGTGTACAACAGAAACGCTCCGTTCCTGGCCAAGGACCCGTGAGAGGTGGTGTGTGCGCCGGCAGAGCAACCAGCAAAGAAAATTCCAAAGGTTACCGCACCGCGGATAAACGCACTCTCAGGACACAGCTGAATTGCAAGTTCAGGAAACTTTATTCCGCGTCCACGGAGAAGCAGAATAAAGTTTCCTGAACTTGCAATCCAGCTGTGTCCTGAAAGTGCGTTTATCCGCGGTGCGGTAACTCTTTGGAATATATTAAAAAGTATGTTTATTTCATATACTGTAAATGTACAAAAAATATAAACATGTTTAATTATAAAATATATGTTAGAAAATATATTTGTTATAAAAATTGTAAATTATTTAATAAATTAAATATTATTTTTATTAAAAATAATATTCAATATACTAAATAATAAAATATAAATGTGTAAAATACATATTATATCATTCTATAAAAACAATTAAATTATATATTATGTATTAAAAAATGTATACAAAGGTTTACTTTTTGTAATAAAATATAAAAAATAATAAAAGTCAAACTGTTTATAATTGAAAAACTAAAAAGATATTTACTTTACTATTGCATGACTATTTTTCAAAAACATTTACCATTTTTCAAAAATGTTAAAAAAATATGTGTGTACAAAAATATTGTTAATTTTGCAATTGTACATAACAATGTATGTTAAAATATATTATACTTTCTAATAAATTTTGAACAACATCAAACTATCTGAATTATGGGGCTCATTACGATGGCGGGCGGAGGCACAACCGCGGTGCTGGCGGTGACGGAAATGACTTTTTCCGCACTCCAGCAGCGGTCCTGGCGCCCGCCATATTACAGTGGGCAAACATAGCCCATTTCCCGTCCGCCGCGGAGCGACGTGAACCGGCAGAAATTTACACCCGCCACCGCGCCGGAGGGAGCCAATAGTGACTCACCGCCGTGCGGAATGGCGTCCCGTCCGTCGTACAAATCACGATGCCACAAACAGCCCATCACACCGCAGCGGAGAATCCACCCACCCAGAGACGGCGGAAGCATGACAGCGGAATGCGAAACCAGACTCCCGGTCCCCTCAACCAGGTAAGGACTGCAATGGATCCAGCTCTGCAAGCCTTTCCGCTGCTGTACCTTATCCACTACCAGCAAGTAATGGACCGCCGCGGACAACGCCGCAGGTACACAAATACACAACTCCGCACACAACCACAACACACAACTCCTGTGCTGATATACGGTCCCTGTCCACATCAGACACTCTGGTGTTGACAGGAACACATCTCCAAATGTACCCACAGATGTCCTACCTGTTAGAAAATAACCCCTCCGCATCCGGGTCACCTATCAACCGCGAATTCACTGCAATGTCCCGGTCACGTCACCACAGCGGTGAAGACGCGGGAAAACCTGCGCACAATGTAGTAGGCAGGGCCGGCGCCAGGCATGGGCAGTCCACAAAGATTCACAGGGCTCCACCTCCACCCTACACACACTGCGCTTCCCACACCCATTTGGGGACATGCTGTGTGCTCCTCCTGTACCCCCCCTGCACAATTAAGCTGCCAGGTGTAGCCAGACCTTGCACCCCACACACCAAAGGAGCAGGGAGCCTGGCCTGGAAGGTGGGGGTGAAGAGGAACACCCTGCACAGAAGCTCAGGGGCTGGACAACCCTCCCCCTCACACCTACCTTCCACATATGTGAAGGAAAATGAGTATAATTAAAAAATGAAGACTGACACTGCATAGGAACATCCACTGAACTGTTCACACTGCCTGTCAAGTCACACACAAAAACCCCACACCGACACCCAGCCACATACACATACCATGGCCCAGCAGCAATGGAGGACAATAAATGGGTCAGCCAAAAGTGAAGTGGACAGTGCTGGAAAGCCATGGAGCAAGCCACATAGCATGTGTACAACACATGCAAGAGAAGGAACATATCACACCACCCTTTGGGCATCAAATCACACATGGGTGGCACAGTGAGTGAAATTAACCCAAAGTGACCTACATGCAACAACTCAGGAAGACATCAAGACAAGCCATGCATAGGCATAGGAATGATAGGAAGTGTCTGAAGTTAAACAGTGACCAGCCACACATCTGTGTCAACTTACTTGACATGTGTATGTCATCAGCACAACACACAAGGCTCATTGTCACACTCCCTGACTGACAAACACAAGTAGGACCTTCAAGCATGCACCTCATCTACCCACCTCACACCTGCAACACTCAACACCAGTGTGAAACACACAGAATGGTGCAAATGATGTCCTGTTAGTTCACTGACAACCAATCACACTCCCTGGGGTGCATCCACAAACATCACACCCACACTCAGGGATGTCTGAACCAATGCTGACACAAAAACAATAGCCAAACACAAAGCTCACAAACAACATACACAGAAGTCCAACAAGCCCACACATGGGCAGCCAAACAGTGGAAAGGCAATGTGACCCTGGACAGAACAGGAACACACAACATTGTCACTCATGACCAATGCACAGACACCATACATCAATACAAACAAGAGGTGCATCCTCAAAAATCAACCATGAACACCAACTGGGATCAATGGGATAATCAGCTAACACAGACAGAGACACAACACCACTCATTAAGTGGACAAGGTACCATATTGTACCACAAGCATGCACATGCACAATCCTGAAAAGTGACAGGTCAAAAATAGGAGGACAAACCAACAATGTGCACTCAAAACAAGCCCAGCAACAAGAATACACCTTGCTGCATGTGACAGACACACAAGTAATGCACACCACACCTGAAACACACATCTGAATGTATCACACAGCAACAACCACGCACACACAACGTCATGCAAATAGAACATCACACACACATAGCATCTGTCAGTAGAAAGAGCCAACACAGGCCAAACACTGCATACATCCACAACAAAAACACAACAGATGCACAGACCAATCCATCACAATGCAAACTCAGCGGCACATCAGGGGGATGCACAACAAGCAAGTACAAGGCAGCATACACTGACAACACTGCATGCACACCAAGCAGTGTATGCACAACAACCAAATCAGTAGCACACACAGCTGAGTGCAACACCATGTACTCCCACAACACAAATCATCACAGCACACACAGAACATCACACCCAGGAAGGGTAGCAGTACCTCAGCAAACACACATACAGCTTAGCCATCACCCACAGATGCACAACTCAGGGACACCCAGGTGCAAACAACATGACCAGAGGACTGTGCTGCCCAAACATCTGCACTGCAGATGAGCAACCATGACAGCAAATCAGTACAAGAAAATTACACATAACTAATTGGGAAACTGTCCTGAGTAGCACATTTGTCCTGTACACAGATCAGCCTCACACAGCATAGTGTCACACTATGAAGTGGTGGGGAGGCTCACACACTGCCAAGCCATGGGGTGGAAGACATGAGATTTAAGTGGTGTGTACTTCAGTAGTGGACAGGTGAGCAGTGTACAGTACACAAACACATAGAGGAGTCACTCACAATGTGTAGGCATCAGAAGCACATATAGGGGATGGCATGACTCCACATACCACATTCCATACTGGAGCCAAAAATGGGTCAAGTGACAGCAATGCATGAGAAAATACACAAATAATGTCAGTGTGGCTGAGCAGGTCTGCACAGTGTGCACAAACAGTAACAAGACACATGGCTGATCAACAAAACACAACACAGACTTGGCAGGCACACACACTGCATACTCACAACTGGCAGCAACAACAAGTAGGTGTCCCCCAGGAGTGCAAGGACACACCTACACACTGCACAGTGCCCAACCTACAACTCCTACATGTGCCCACAATATGAAGCACATGGCAGACAATTGAAACATACAGGCACTCATCTTCTGGGTCATACATGTGTGCAGTTGGCATTGCAGAGGCACACACACATCAACACTACTGACAATTACAGCCCATTCACATTTCATGACCACACAAGTGCACACATCCAAATGTACCCATGTGACTCGGAAGACAGGCCATCACAAGATGACCATACATCAACACTGCTGTTCACACATCAATGAAGATCACACAGATATGATGGACCCTGGCCAGCCCACAAGTAATACTGTGGATAGAATTCACCTCTGTTCTGGTATTGCATCATAACATGACATGTGTACAATTTAGCAAACATGACCATAAGATGAGTATGACAATAGTAGACCATCACAAACACCCATCATTGCACCCTCCACCCTCAGAATGAAGAAGAACAAAAGTGCCCCTCACCACTGGCAAACCCTGAAAAAGTTAAATAAGCAATTGGCAATGTTAAAGTGGCATATAGAGCATTTGTCACATGCAACCATACCCATACAGAAAACACTTTTATTTAGCAAGGACACTGACAAAGCAGACAACAGGAGTAACTGTCTTTATTACATATCACCAAGATAGGCATGAAAAGTAGACAACAGCAAGGCCAGTGGCCAGTCCATAGTTCAAAGGAGGGACATGTGTGCATGAGAACCTGCACAGGGAATGGGCATCCAAAGTTACAAACAGCAAGGCCAATGGCCTGTCCATAGCTCAAATGAGGGACATGTGTGCATGAGAACCTGCACAGGGAATGGGCATCCAACGTCACAAACAGCAAGGCCAGTGGCCAGTCCATAGTTCAAAGGAGGGACATGTGTGCATGAGAACCTGCACAGGGAATGGGCATCCAAAGTTACAAACAGCAAGGCCAGTGGCCAGTCCATAGTTCGAAGGAGGGACATGTGTGCATGAGAACCTGCACAGGGAATGTGTGACACTGTACACTGCCATGGTAAGCAACACAGCTAGGGGGATACCAATGGGCAGTCCAGGCACCGCTGTGGGAGAGATAGGTTTGGGAGGGGGACTTTGCCTCAGACTTGGCTATCAGTCGAACTGGGAGGTGGCTGATTGTCGGGGCCAGTAGGAGTACTGGACCTGGGAGAGAGAGGACCAGCTGAGGTAGAGGCATCAGTGGCTTTGGTAGGCGGAGGGCTGCTTGGACCGGGTGGCATGGTGACACAGGGAGGCGGAGACATGCTGCCGTGAGACACAGTGTGTGAGGGTGAATGTGGAGGGCTGCCTCTCCACTTCTTGGGGATTCAATACTGAAGAATTGTCTTGGTAGGAGTAGGAAGTGTGGTGGGCACAACAGCCTCACTCTCCACCAAAGGGGCATCAGGTGCAGGTGGCTGTGGGGATTTGCTGGATCTGGCTGTGTGCTTGGCCTGGCCTTGCCTTTTCCCCTCCATCCCCTGTTGACCAGGTGAATCCCCCATAGTACCCTCCTGTCCCAGCTTCACAGGGGTGTGGGTGAGAGTTGAGGTTGTGGGTGAATCTGCCTTAGAGGACTGTTTCTGCAGACTCTTAGCAGGCACCGGCTGCACAGCAGGCACGGCAACTGTTTGCCTGTCTTTGGGTGCCGCTTTTGGGACGGGAGTGTCCTTGGATGGGGCTGATTTTGAGGCATGTGAGCCTGAGGCCTGCTTCTTGGCTTGATGCCCCTGAGTGTCACCTGATGGGCTTTTTCCTTTGCGCTCCTGTGTGAGTTTCTTTTGTTTGGGGGATGGTGTCTGCGCTCTGGGCTGCTTGGGGTGCTGCTGTTGTGTGCTGCGTGTGGAGTACCTGGAGCCTGAGGGCTGTGGTGTGTGGTCACTCTCGTCAGATGTTGCCACTGGCAGGGGGGTTGCCAAAGGGACTGGAGCTGGACTCTGAGCCTGTGACAGCTGAATGGCTGCCGTCACTGTGGAGGACAAAGACTGGACAGTTCTGTGTAGCCCACCCATGTCAGAATGAATCCCCTCCATGAATGCAACTAGCTGTGCCAACTTCTTGTCATGATCCAGGAAGGCATTCAGGAGAGTTGTCTGACCCACACACAGCTGGCGCAAAAGGTCCACAGCCTCAACACTGAGGGCAGCAGGGGAGACAGGGGCAGGGGCAGCGATGCCTGGGGGGAAGGACACTCTTCCCTTCTTACTGCTGCGGGCACGTGCAGCACTAGTGGAAGTAGCCGGAAGGGTGGGCACTGTACGATGTGTGGTGGAACCTGAGTCAGATTTCCCGCTCCCTGTGCCCAACATCGAGGAGTCACCGCTGGCGTCAGATGACGTTGAGGTTGGTGTTTCTGGGCGTGATTCTTCAAGGGCACTCCTGTCCCCCTCCGAGGCGCTGGTCACATCAGTGTCAGTGAGGTCATGTGTAGCAGTCGTGCAAGATGCCTCACCACTGGTGTCCGTCCCCTGTCCTTCTGTGCCCTCGGTAGATGCTGCAAGAGACAGAGACGTAGGTTCAGTTTAGTGCCATACTCACAAACAACATATGCTAACAAAGCACAAAACAAGATGATGATACCCCCTGTTACACACACCCCTCTGCAGTCTGCATTTGCAACCTAAATGCTAAAAGCAAAAGATGCATGGTAACATGCATACTTGGCATTAATGACCCATGTGATGTCCACACAGCCAAATAGCTTGCCCGTGCCTCCATGTAATCTGACATACAGATTCCTGTAAGCATACCTAGGTGCCCGTAGGTGAAAAAGATGTACATCTCAACATGTTGTCAGTCACATATGGAGTCACTTTAAGGGGACAACACAGATACAGAGTCCAACATGTCCTTTTGCAATGGCCATAAGCTTCAGCTATCCCCATGTTGTGCTTCGAAGCACAACTACACTTGCACATTGGTGTCAGATGTGTAGTTCTCACAATTTCGAGGTCAGGCACTGCACACATCGACGAAAGCACACTAAGATGAGGCACACTGCCGTTCACTGCCCAGTGATGTCCATGACTCCCCAGATGCAGCTGATGCCATGAGGCCACATCTCAGCATGCAATGTCAAGGGCCAGTACATTAAACACATGATAGGGTACATGTGGCGTAAATGCATGACAGCTGCACTCAACACAGAGGCCCATTACAAGCCATTGCATCACACTAGAAACATCACAGAGCTCCGCATTGGCTCAGGGTTGGGATACATGCAGTCACTCACACCCAAATTCACACGTCGCAGAATACTCACCCCCAACTTGCTGCTGATGGGCCCTCAAACGTCCATCCAGGTCTGGCTGTGTCACTGCCAAAATGCGGGCCATTAGTGGTGTCATGCTCCTGCGCGCCAACCTGCCAGTCCGAGGGAGCAGCCCCAGCGTCATCTCTGCCACGTTTTTGCTCAGCCGGCAGATGTCATCCCACCTCTTGTGACAGTGTGTGTGCCGTCGGTTGGAGACACCCAGAGCCCGCACCTTGCGTGCAATGGCCTCCATAAGGCCTTACGCTGGTGGACTTTAAGTTGCAGGCATGGGAGACAAGAGGAGGAATTATCAGTAACACTGGGTTTTGTACCACTGTGTCTCAGTACAGGAGCATGCACAAACCTAGCACAGCTATACAGATATGTTTAGCAGGGGCCATACAGCATGACACGTACTACATTAGCATAAGACAATCGTACACAAATGCATGCAGGTATGAGGATGGACACAGTACCTGGCCATCTCATGCACATGCAGAATGCCAGCACAGAAAGCAATGTGAAGGACCACATCTGCAATGCAGTTTTTGAGGGAGCAAGACATACATCACATTGTAAATGTAGTTTCGGGGCAGAATCACTGTGTCCAACAATGCACACCCATCATGTTCCTTGGGCTGTGAATGGCTACCTGTGTCATGGAGGTCACATTTAGGGACATGAACTAACATTCTCACACCCTTCTCACAAGGTCTGTCTTGAGCAATCCACAGGCCTGAGATAGATCATTGCGGGATAGGGTGGCAGACAACACATATGTCTCACTCTGTCCCTTCAGTGATGGCTCCCTGTCAAATTGGGCAGTAACTGTGCAGGCCAGGGGGACTCACACTGAGGTTAAACGTGGGCCATCAGGACATTCACATGCATGTACAATATGAGAGGGCAAACAGTGCCTACACATGCGAGTCAGTACACAAAATGAAAATAATGGAAGGGGGATGTTTCAGAAGTACAAGAATCTGCTGTTTCATATGGGAATTTCCACCAGGAGTGTCACCCTCAGCCATTTCACTCTTGTGCATACTGCTCACAGATCCATGGTGGCAATACAGAGTCAAACACACTTCCATCAGCACCCTCTGGACAGAAAGTCTTTGTAATGTCACAAATGAGCATGTGAAAACCTCATGGACTCAAACATCCATTAGCACAGGCAATATATGTACTGACTTTCACTTTCAAAACCTGCAGTGTAACTGTATGGGTGCAAGGAAACTGCATGTCACTCACATCCTGAAGTGCTGCCCGGGAAATGTGTAGGAGTCCAACCCCATTTTACTGAAGTCAGCATGCTAGGCAGTGTATCACACAAACCCACACTCTCAGGCACATACTGCAACAGATCAACTTCATGTGTGCACTCCCTGCACTCTCACTTCCACTCTGAAACACTTACCATGACATCTGGAGCACCATATAGCCTCCCATACTGTGAGAGCACCTCGTCTACAAGTACCTCCAGCTCCTCTGTGGTGAAGGGACGGGCCCTGATGTTCTCAGTTCTCGCCATCACTGGGTCCAGGAGACAGGAACAGCAGCAGGTGGTGGTGAAGAGTGTCAGTCAGCAGTGTCTGGAAGCAGTGGAAATGTGTGGCTCTCTCCCACACATATATAGCCCCCTGGGGTTGTTTCAGTGGTACTCAGCTGCTGCAATTGGTGATCCAGGCCAGCTTTTTTCAAATGCATCCAATGACCGGCCCCGCTGTAGCGGAGCACGCCTACCGCGATTTTCAAAAGTGCATTTGTCTACCGCGATTGCGGTTCCCATTGGCTGTAAGGGCATGGGCATTGGCGGTGTGAAACCGTGGGGCCAGTGCTTAATTTGTAAAATATTAAGTGCAGGTGCTCAGATTTATTTTTAGGAGGCCACCCCCACTTCCCCCAGCTCCGCCCACTTCCTCTGCTGGCTCCACCCATTTCCTTTATTGGCCCCGCCCACATCCACAATCCTCAACACATCAGAGCCTTCTCTTCACTTTTTGAGTTTCACAAGATGCTGAATACTTGGCTCTTCATATATGCACCACGGGGTCCTCACAACTACACACCTGCTCAAGCGCCTGAATACCCTCTCAGGTGATTAGTGCACTATACAAATCAATATAACATAATATATCCTATGGAAAGCCTATGAAAACAACTCAAAAGTGAACTCAAATTAGAGAATGTGTGTACACCTCAAAATGTAGCTTTAGGAAAAGTCATTTGAGGACTTGAGGCAACTTGGCAAACTGAAGAGCATGCGCTTGTATAGTGCTGTTTAAAAGAGGGAAAAGATGAAGGAAGGAATACATTAAAGAAGGCATCAACAAATGCAGGCAGGAAGGGGAGTAAAGGAGTGAGGAAATAAATAAGTAATCGATGAAAGATGGAGGAAATACGAAAATAATGTGAAAGGAAGAAATTAAGGGCTAAAGGAAGAAAGGAAGTAAACTATGTGTGATGGAAGAATAGAAAGAAGAAAGGATTGGATGAAGACAAGCAGAAGGAAGGGTTGAGGATAAGAGAGGGAGACATTAAAGAAGGGATGAAGGAAGGATCAAGAAAAAAGAAAGTAAGGAACAAATGGAGGAAGAAAGAAGATATGCACCAAAGGAGGAAGGGTGGGGAATGAATGAGGATGTAAGGCAGCAAGAATGGAAAGAAGAAAGGAGCATGGCTTGAGGTGCTGAGGAAGAGAAAAATAAAAAGATGAGAAGAAGGAAAGAAAGGAGGTCAGGGGAATGGATACAAGCAGAAAGGTACTGGGTCAAGGATGGACAGAGGAAATAATGACCGAGTAATATTGCAAATAAATTGAAAGAAAAAAAAGATTAAAATACATTTCTGTGTCCTTAACACACCATGTATGTTTGTAAATCGCATATTCGCAAGAGGAGGCCTTGCAACCGAATTCAAAATGCTGTTATCCAACTCAAAGGCCCTAATTTTATCCACCTCAGAAAGATGAAAGGCTGAGTGGCCACACCAAGATTTAAATTTATGGCCCTGAGATCAAACATTTCACCAAGAATTGTTACATACACCCAGACAAAAACGCACACACACCCTCTCTCTCTGTTTTGAAACTCTTTAAAAATATTGAGTATTTTACAAATTATTGTAATTTATCTCACTTAGTACCCCTACCAGTCTACATTCCTTTCCTTCTCCACTGCCCCTTAAACCCTCTCATGCACCCTGCTTTCCGTATATTGTGTTTTAACATTATATGGCAGTGTGATTGTTGGGAAACCTGAAGCTCACCCCACCAATCTTACTGACCAAGCTACCCCCTGGTTCATGGGTATCATGGGCTACAAGTCCAAAAGGCGATGGCGTTTAAGCGAGTGGACAAATTAATGTATGCAAGGTAGAAGAATGAGAAGGAAAAGAGGGGGTAAAAACAGGGGAGAAGGGGTCCACTCCTGCAAACAGGAAAAAAACAATTTTAACAATTGGTAGATATTTTGATGGTCGGTAACATTTGATGGAATCTTTCAGCTTTGGTGTGACCTAAAACTCTTTGACCTAAACCTTTTATATCAATAGAGCAGCATGCCTTCTTCACCTGTGACTTTCAGCACTCTGTTGTTTTAAGGCTTGGTCATCTTTTGAGACGTACTCTTTTGGGACCCCAGGGGCGTGGGCTGTCAATTGTGCAGCAACTGCAGTGGCTGTGAGGGCCACTATGAACTACAATAATTGCTGTTTTTACTGCCCAACAGGAACGTTTAGGCCCAATTTTCTTTGCAAGCATTAGAGCCCACCAATATAGTGGGATGTGAGAAATAAAAAACAGACCATAAAAACACAGTGTAATTCGGCGCAGTGGTGGTGTTAAATAATGTTCCCAAATTGAGAGAGGGAAGCAAGGTAAATATCCGAGAACAGAGCAGAATGAAGTTTTTTACAGAATATTTTGAGAAAACAATAGGTTGGAAATATATGTTTTGAAAGAAATTCCGATTGTACTTCTTAAGGTTGAGTGTGTCTTTATATTTGTTCCATTGGTGAAAATTATCTCATGCCACATAAGTAAATAATTTGCCAAATTTGTACAGTGACCAAAGAAGTACTTTTTCTTTTTGCACACATGGTTGCCTGCCTCTCTGGCTTAAGGGGTAAATAATGAGAGGTGAAATAGTTGAGTTGCAACCAGACACATAAATTATGTAATAAAACCAAAATAAGCTTTCGCTTTAATATACATTTATGTAAAATGCTAAGATTCAATCATTTGTCAGATGATGGTTTCGATGATGGCATAGAAATACAAATGAAATGAAAAGATATGTGGCCACCTGGAAGAAAAGCCATGTGACACTTCTATATAGGGAAATGGAAACACATAGTGCCGCCATCCAGATAAACCATGCATGTACCTCTCCATCCTGGTTAAGTCTACTTTTTATAATGACCTGGTACATACTTTCCTCTACAGCCCGTCCTCTAAATTTACACCTGACTATTTCATGCACCACTCTATTTCCCCAGCAACTTTCTGCGTCCACTAGCTAAGCGCCCAACAGAATGATGCTTCAATATTTTTAGATGCCAAATGCCTTCGTAAAGAAAGTAATCAGTATGGTTAAAAAAATAAAGTGCATGTCTAGGCCAAAAAATAACATCAGCGATCAGAGTGCATGTCTTCCATACAATATATTAATTTACCTGTTGCTGCAAGTTTCCTTTTCCCTCGATATGATGACTTTATTTCACGTCAAGGAAAGGTGAGCCTGCGCCTGTGTTCACAAGCCAGAGACTACACCGATGACGACAGCTTTGCATCATCTTTTGGCTTTAAAAAGCTATCAGGTGTCCGAGCGCACACGCATTTGCAAGCAATTTCGAATGGAGGAAGAAGCATTACTGGATATGAACCAGAAAAACATCCAATCACTATGTGCCTTCATAATGAAGCTGCGCTGTGATTGGAGAGACTATGGGTGCTTCCACCTTCGCGCTGCCTGTCATTTCCTGATTGTGCACGTGTTTACAGTTTGATTTGCACCGAGGCAGGCCTCCCATCCAATCCTGAAACCACTCTCCTCTTTAGTACAATAAAAAACTTTAAAGGGGCCTCTAGATTGGCTGGGACACGTAATTCAAGCACTCCATCAAAGAACAGGGAGCTGCTTTCTCTCTTTCCTCCGGCTCCTCCTAGACAGTGCAGCTGGGATACCTCAAAGTGTGCAGAGAAAATGTGAATCTGTCTTGCGCTGCTGCGCAGTTTAATCAACAGCAGCAACAGCCTTTTCACTCGTGACTAGGAGTAGAACAGGAAACGTGCACCACAGGCAAGAAATAATTACTGGGCTCACCGCCGAGGGTTGAAAAATTCTATAGACCCGGCCCTGGGAAATAAGTGTCGGTGCTAAGCACCGGAAACACCGGCACAAATTAAGCACTGCGTGGGGCCCAGGCGGTCGCTACCGCGATCGTGCATCTTTCAATTGCATCCAATGACCGGCCCCGCGGTAGCGGAGCACGCCTACCGCGATTTTCAAAAGTGCATTTGTCTACCGCGATTGCGGTTCCCATTGGCTGTAAGGGCATGGGCATTGGTGGTGTGACACTGCGGGACCCAGGCGGTCGCTACCGCGATCGTGCATCTTTCAATTGCATCCAATGACCGGCCCCGCGGTAGCGGAGCACGCCTACCGCGATTTTCAAAAGTGCATTTGTCTACCGCAATTGCGGTTCCCATTGGCTGTAAGGGCATGGGCATTGGCGGTGTGACACCGCAGTGGCCAGGCAGTCGCTACCGCGCTCGTGCATCTTTCAACTGCATCCAATGACCGGCCCCGCGGTAGCGGAGCACGCCTACCGCGATTTTCAAAAGTGCATTTGTCTACCGCGATCGCGGTTCCCATTGGCTGTAAGGGCATGGGCATTGGCGGTGTGACACCGCAGGGGCCAGGCGGTCGCTACCGCGATTTGGCCGCTTGACATTGGTGCCAATGGCCGTGATTACGGTGGCGGAGCACGCCAACCGCCATATTCCAATGTGTATATCACTACTGCGATTGCGGTTCCCATTGGCTGTAAGGGCATGGGCTTTGGCGGTGTGACACCGCAGGGGCCAGGCGGTCGCTACCGCGATTTGGCCGCTTGACATTGGTGCCAATGGCCGTGATTACAGTGGTGGAGCACGCCAACCGCCATATTCCAATGTGTATATCACTACAGCGACTGCGGTTTCCATTGGCTGTAAGGGCATGGGCATTGGCGGTGTGCTACCGCGATTTGGCCGCTTGACATTGGTGCCTATGGCTGTGATTGCAGTGGCGGTGCACGCTTACGGCACCTATGGACACATCATGCGGTAGCAATGGCCAGTTCTCAGCATTGAACATTAGACACTTAGGAGCCGATTGCAATTCGGGCCGGAAATCTCTCCGACCGAGCCGGACCCGGAGAGATTTCCGACCGAATCGGACCCGTGCAGCCCGACCGAACGAGTACGATGCGCACGTATGCCATCGGACTCGAGTCGGTCGGACTCCCATTGAAGTCAATGGGAGCCTGTCGTACAACGCGTACGCAGGCTCCCATTGACTCAATGGGTGCGAGGCGGACAAGGGCGCCCCCTACAGCGTGTACGCGGCGAAGCGACTCGTGCCGTACACGCACAGGTAGGGGGGACCCATGGGTCCCCCCTGTGTGCGACTCGCGCGGGTACGCATACAGGGGGGTCCGACACGGACCCCCAAAGTACGGCTCCGACTGCTCTTTTGAGCCGGAGTGCGCGGCTCGGTCGGACTGCTCGCGGCGCGCATCGTACTTACCCGGCCGGGGAACGTCTCCATTGCGTGGTGCGAGTCGAGTCCGAGCGAGTAGGTCGGTGCGGTTAGACCCGGGAACGAGTCGGTCGGAGCGGTCGGGACGCCCGGACGAGTCGGTCAGCGATTTCACATCGTACTCGCTCGCCCGGACGCGCGTACGAATCGGTCGGGCAATAGGGCTCCGAATCGGATCCGGTTAAGCCGAATCCGATTCGGAGCCCTACCGGCCGAGATCGGAATCGGCCCCTTACTATGAATCATGCCACCAGATAGTGTAATTCAATGCTAGTCTGACATTTAACTCACTGATGACTACACATGCCATGACAGTGCACAGGATTACATGCATTGGCATGTACTCCCTCACATGTCACTTATGATGTTGTTGTGCATGTAGACAGATCTGTTGTGTGATGGACTCTCAAATATGTACACATGTCAATGTGTGAGATGGCTAAGCAACCCACATTAATGAAGGACTGACTACATGATGTGCATATTTCACTGTGTAGATTGCTGTACTCATGTTGATACTTGATCTTCATGCACACACTGTGCTTGTTGTGTTGTTGATCCGTGCCCTGTCCGAATTACGCAAGGAGGTGTGGCAGGTACAGCAGCTACGTAGAAGCCAGCAGTGTTGCTGCTTCAGACATGTGCTGTGTCAACTACTCTCAGGGCTGGTGACACAAGATGTAGGAATGTACATTTTGGCATTCACATAGTCTGAAACTGTTGTGGGGGTACTCACTGTGTAAATACTGGACACGTGTACAACTACTTTAGAACAAGGTGTCTCTACATGTGACTTGTGCTGTAAGCTGTAGTTTCAGGCCATTCATTGTTGGCGCTGTGTCAGTCAAATTGTAACATGTTGGACACATCTGAGAGGGGAATTGAATTGACATGTGTCCCCTTTCATCCTACCTAGGAGGCGGCCAAATGTGCATCGTCCATTCACATTGCTTGCGGACATGGAGGATGAGGACATCATACGGAAATTCCGTTTGGATCGTCCTACCCTTCTGGACCTATGTGCTCAGTTGGAGGCCCATCTGAGGCCTCGCCGAACCTATCCAACTGCTCTGACACCAACATGTAAGGTGATGGCGGCCTTGCATTTTTTTGCAACTGGTTCATTCCAGTACACGGTGGTCAGCGCAGGTGGGATGTCTCAACCAATGTTCAGCATGGTGCTACGTGATGTCCTGTCCGCTATGATGAACTACAAGGACAGCTACATCCATTTTCCCAGGAGACATGAGTTGGCAGCTGTGAAGGGAGATTTTTATGACCTTGCCCACATCCCTAATGTTGTTGGTGTCATTGACTGCACACATGTTGGCCTGGTTCCACCACAGGCACGTGAGCACATCTACAGGAACAGGAAGCATACCCATTCCATCAATGTGCAAGTGGTATGCAGGCGGATATGATAATCTCCCATGTCTGTGCCAAATTTCCAGGATCAGCCCATGACTCCTACATCCTGCGTAACAGCATCGTACCACAGCTGATGGCAAATCTGCATCCGGAGCATGCGTGGATTGTGGGTGAGTACACAGAGTCAAGTAGTGTGCTGTATGTGTGACATGTTGTCCTCTGCCACAGTTTTCTTACAAAGTTGGTCTGTGTATCTCACACCTAGGTGACTCTGCATATCCCAACCGGCCTTGGTTGCTGAGCCCACTGCAGAATCCCAGGACCCCGGGTGAAGTCCGCTACAATGAGGCCCATGGGAGGACACGTCGTGTGATGGAGCGTACTTTTGGTCTTCTTAAGTCTCGATTTCGGTGCCTGGACAGGACCGGAGGTGCACTGATGTACTCTCCACAAAAGGTGTGTCAGATCGTAGTTGCATGCTGCATGCTCCACAACCTGGCCTTGCGCAAAGAGATCCCCCTGATCCTGGACGATGATGAGCAGCAGATGCCCCCGCCTGCAAACCCACACATGTCCAGTGACGAGGATAGTGGAGAGTAGGAAGGTGTCGACCTGCGTCAACAGCTCATCAACTGCTACTTCCCTTGAAGGTGAGTGACATTGTACAACGGTGCCATTGTATGCTGTTTTTGTTGTTGTTGGAAATGCCTAGGGGAGCTTTGTGACAGCTGCCTGTTGTTGGCTCTGTGCTGAGGGCTGATGTTTCTGGGACAGGGTAGTTATGCACAGCTACATGATGTCTATGTCGATATCGTTGCTCATTGTAATGTGTGCAGGTTTGAGTACCTTGATGACAAGTGTTGTGTAATGGGTGTGATGCCATCACCTGACAAGTGAATGTTGTTCTCTTGTGTTTTCCTAGGTCCCTTCAGCCTCTCAATGCCTCACAACAATCAGTGCACCTGGTACATTGTAATCTGAGTCAAGATTGTACATCCTGTGATAAACATGGAGCTGACACGAAAACATAGGTGTGTAAAGAGTGTTTATTTACAATAAGTATATGTGACAGGGAAGTGATTATTTACAAAAAGTTGGAAAGTGAGTCAATGAGTTGTCAGTGATGGTAGACGAGACAATAGAGTAGTCACCACATTGATGTGGTGACACAGTCCAACAGACGCCTGCCATCAACATGGCAGTGTGGGTAACGATAGTCAACAGAGTCAATGGTAAGGTGAAGAGAGGTGCCATCATGGCTGGCTCTTTGACTGGCATTTGGCTGGCCCTTTGCCACGTGATCCTCCCGTGCTTTTCCTCGGATGGCCCCTTGAGCGTTTGGCAGGGGGGCCTCTGCTGCAGGATCTGCGGTGTCTGAGGACTCATCCTGTTCCAGCTCACCCCTCTCTGTGGCCGCAGGTGAGGTGGTGGGACTGTCATCCTGCAGGCCACTGGAGGGAGGTTGAGCTGTCCTTTGGGCCGCAGGCCTGTCCCTCAGAACACCCACAAACTGGCCCAAGAGGTCCACGATTTGGCCCATATGCGTGTCCATGGACCTCAGCAGCAGGCAGACCTCACGCACTTCTTCCAGAACCTGGCCCATCTGTCCTTGGGTTTGTTCATAGGCCCCAAGGACTCTTGTGATGTTGGCCAGAGCTTTGGACCCAGTGCCCTGTTGGATTTGTCGCCCAGTTGCCCTCCCACCTGCCCTGCTGTCCCGGACCTGTGGCGTCACCACTCGACGCACCCGCTGACTCTCCCTGCCCTCCTCAGATTGTGTGGGGGTGTGGGTATCTTCTGAGGCAGGGACAGTGTTGCAGGCAGCACTGGTGGTGGTGGTGCTGGAGGCCGCACAGGTCGTTACAGCAGGGGTCAGAGCAGTTGTTGCTGAGGTGGTGGTGGTGGGGACAGTAGGGGGCCTGGGCCCTGGTGCGCCCTGGCAGGCCTGATGTGCCAGGTTCTGTGTACGCATCTGAGGAATTTAGGGAGTCTGCATCCAAGAGTCCAGGTTCCGGGTGGGGGAGTGGCTCAGCAGGTTGGTGTTGTCATCTGCAGCAGTCAATTATTGGTCACCTGTGGTACAGAGAAGAAATGGTCATTGAAGTGCACCCCACAAGCTTGTTGTTAGATGTTTGGATGTTACATGTTATACACCACAATTTACATTGAGATCACTTTGTATGGCTGCACGGTACTGAGCATCATGACATGATGTGGAGGTACATACATTACTTGTCCATGGTGTGACATGTCAATAAATACCATGCTCCACGTACAGGTTGTGTGATTACAAGGACATGTCGTCATCTAACGACTAGCAGCACAACAACTTTATGTGAAGTGTATTTGTTGTTTACTCTGCATGTAAGACGTTCATTCTGCGCATGTACTGGCCATTGTTATCTCATGCATCCCTCTGTCATATCATGTGCTTTGCTTTCTTTTTACAACTGACCATGCTTGTTTTGTTTTCATAAGGGCCTTGATGCTCTGCCCCCATGGCACTTACAGATAGCATTCAGTGCTGTGCATGATTGTGCCCTTAATTTCTTCTACATGTGACTTTGTGGTTCAAACTTTAATTTCTGTGACAGTTACATACGCTTAGCTGTCTGCACACTGGAAGTGGCTATTGGATCTATGCCAAGTTGGGTGGGAAGTGAGGGCTGGTGTGGTCATATGGCTCCATGCTTTTTGAGAGACATGGCAGGGTGCATGCACTGTCTACCTACCTGTTCTGTGGCACAGTTGGGGGGAATTGCTGACACTAAGGGGCCGATTCCGATCTCGGCCGGTAGGGCTCCGAATCGGATTCGGCTTTACCGGATCCGATTCGGAGCCCTGTTTCCCGACCGATTCGTACGCGGGTCTGGCCGAGCGAGTACGATGCAAGCGCCCGCGAATTCGCCGACCGACTCGTACGCGGCTTCAACACGCTCCGACCGACTCACACGGACCGGACTCGCACCGCGCAATGGAGACGTTCCCCGGCCGGGTAAGTACAGTGCGCACCGCGAGCAGTCCGACCGACTCGCGCCGTCCGGCTCGAAAGAGCTGTCGGAGCCGGACTTTGGGGGTCCGCGTCGGACCCCCCTGTACGCGTGGCCGCGCGAGTTGCACACAGGGGGGACCCATGGGTCCCCCCTACCTGTGCATGTACGGCACGATGCGCTTCGCCGCGTACACGCTGTAGGGGGCGCCCTTGTCCGCCTCGCACCCTTTGAGTCAATGGGAGCCCGCGTACGCGTTGTACGACCGGCTCCCATTGACTTCAATGGGAGTCCGACCGAATCGAGTCCGATAGCCTACGAACGCATCGTACTCGTCCGGTCGGACTGCCAGAGTCCGATTCGGTCGGAATTCTCTCCGGGTCCGGCTCGGTCGGAGAGATTTCCGGCCCGAATCGGAATCGGCCCCATAGTTGTGGGTGTGGGGGAGTGCTCCATCCTGCTCAGGGGTGGGACAGGAGTGCATGAGATGGCTACCTACCTGTAAGTTTGGTTGGTGAAATGCAATGGCTGCCACATGCTTCTGGGTGTGGGGGGGAGTGCTCCATCCTGCTCAGCTGTGGGACAAGGGGGCCTGTGGGAGTCGTAGTGCTGGCTGCCTGTCCACAAACACCCCTCCCTGTTGAGATGGCTACCTACCTGTGAGTTTCGTTGGTAATATACAGTGGCTGCCACATGCTTCTGGGTAGGGGGAGTGCTCCACCCTGATGAGCTGTGGGACAAGGGTGCCTGGTGGGAGCTGTAGGGCTGGCTTGCCACCCACAAACACCCCTCCATGTGAAAATGGCTACCTACCTGTTGGTTTGATGAGGGGAATGCAATGGCTGCCACATGCTTCTGGGTGGGGGGAGTCCTCCACCCTGCTCAGCTGTGGGACAAGGGGGCCTGGTGGGAGTTGCAATGCTGGCTGCCTGTACACATGCCCCCATGGTAATGTTGCTAGCTACCTTTGGGGTGAATCAGAGGGAGTGAATGTTGGATCTGTGAGACATGTGTTGGGGAGTGTGGTACACATGGATGCATTTGGGCCTAGGAGATGTAGCTTTGTAGTTGTTTGAGATAGTACATAGCAGTGTGATGGTCGACATTTGTTGTTACGTACCAGCCTCCACTCCCCCGGGTATTCCTGTGAGACTCTCTGGATGCAGTATGCCAAGCACCTTCTCCTCCCATGCGGTGAATGTTCTTAGTGGAATGGGGGGGCCACCGCCAGTCATCTGAGCCAGCTTGAGGTTCTTGTTGTTCTTCTCTTTCACCTTGCTCTTGAGGTCATGCCACCGCTTCACGATCTCCTTCTTTGTGCGCGGGACAGTCCCTACTGCATTGACCTTGTTGACTATCCTTCCCCACATTTGTGTTCTGGTGGCTAATGGTGTCTGTTGGACCAGGTTTCCAAACAAATGTGGTTCTACTCTGATTACATAGCAAAACCAAAGGGGATGATGGACGGAGTTTTGAACATTGCAAGCACTCACCCCCAGTCAACTGATCTGGGTTTAATCCATCATCATTCTTTAGCTCACTCCGCCACCCCAGTTCAGACATGGCCATATGCAAATCAGTCTGACCCTGTGCCTCATGGGAACAGTCCAGCCCGAACTGCCAAGCCATGTCTTCCCTGGACCGGAAACAAGCATCCTGGGACCGGTTTCTGGCTTACAGCCGTCATCAGCCAGGCTATCTTGAATCCAGTGGCAAAGTGAGCAAGGGACCCACATCTGGTCATACCCTGCCATGTCTGAACTGGGGTGGCGTGCTTGCAATGTTCAACACTCCGTCCATCATCCCCTTTGGTTTTGCTATGTTTGCCCTAAGTTGGCAGGCTATGCCCAGACGTGGGTCCCTTGCTCACTTTGCCACTGGATTCAAGATAGCCTGGCTGATGACGGCTGTAAGCCAGAAACCGGTCCCAGGATGCTTGTTTCCGGTCCAGGGAAAACATGGCTTGGCAGTTCGGGCTGGACTGTTCCCATGAGGCACAGGGTCAGACTGATTTGCATATGGCCATGTCTGAACTGGGGTGGCGGAGTGAGCTAAAGAATGATGATGGATTAAACCCAGATCAGTTGACTGGGGGTGAGTGCTTGCAATGTTCAACACTCCGTCCATCATCCCCTTTGGTTTTGCTATGTTCGCCCTAAGTTGGCAGGGTATGCCCAGACGTGGGTCCCTTGCTCACTTTGCCACTGGATTCAAGATAGCCTGGCTGATGACGGCTGTAAGCCAGAAACCGGTCCCAGGATGCTTGTTTCCGGTCCAGGGAAGACATGGCTTGGCAGTTCGGGCTGGACTGTTCCCATGAGGCACAGGGTCAGACTGATTTGCATATGGCCATGTCTGAACTGGGGTGGCGGAGTGAGCTAAAGAATGATGATGGATTAAACCCAGATCAGTTGACTGGGGGTGAGTGCTTGCAATGTACAACACTCCGTCCATCATCCCCTTTGGTTTTGCTATGTTCGCCCTAAGTTGGCAGGGTATGCCCAGACGTGGGTCCCTTGCTCACTTTGCCACTTGATTCAAGATAGCCTGGCTGATGATGGCTGTAAGCCAGAAACCGGTCCCAGGATGCTTGTTTCCGGTCCAGGGAAGACATGGCTTGGCAGTTCGGGCTGGACTGTTCCCATGAGGCACAGGGTCAGACTGATTTGCATATGGCCATGTCTGAACTGGGGTGGCGGAGTGAGCTAAAGAATGATGATGGATTAAACCCAGATCAGTTGACTGGGGGTGAGTGCTTGCAATGTTCAACACTCCGTCCATCATCCCCTTTGGTTTTGCTATGTTTGCCCTAAGTTGGCAGGGTATGCCCAGACGTGGGTCCCTTGCTCACTTTGCCACTGGATTCAAGATAGCCTGGCTGATGACGGCTGTAAGCCAGAAACCGGTCCCAGGATGCTTGTTTCCGGTCCAGGGAAGACATGGCTTGGCAGTTCGGGCTGGACTGTTCCCATGAGGCACAGGGTCAGACTGATTTGCATATGGCCATGTCTGAACTGGGTGGCGGAGTGAGCTAAAGAATGATGATGGATTAAACCCAGATCAGTTGACTGGGGGTGAGTGCTTGCAATGTTCAACACTCCGTCCATCATCCCCTTTGGTTTTGCTATGTTCGCCCTAAGTTGGCAGGGTATGCCCAGACGTGGGTCCCTTGCTCACTTTGCCACTGGATTCAAGATAGCCTGGCTGATGACGGCTGTAAGCCAGAAACCGGTCCCAGGATGCTTGTTTCCGGTCCAGGGAAGACATGGCTTGGCAGTTCGGGCTGGACTGTTCCCATGAGGCACAGGGTCAGACTGATTTGCATATGGCCATGTCTGAACTGGGGTGGTGGAGTGAGCTAAAGAATGATGATGGATTAAACCCAGATCAGTTGACTGGGGGTGAGTGCTTGCAATGTTCAACACTCCGTCCATCATCCCCTTTGGTTTTGCTATGTTCGCCCTAAGTTGGCAGGGTATGCCCAGACGTGGGTCCCGTGCTCACTTTGCCACTGGATTCAAGATAGCCTGGCTGATGACGGCTGTAAGCCAGAAACCGGTCCCAGGATGCTTGTTTCCGGTCCAGAGAAGACATGGCTTGGCAGTTCGGGCTGGACAGTTCCCATGAGGCACAGGGTCAGACTGATTTGCATATGGCCATGTCTGAACTGGGGTGGCGGAGTGAGCTAAAGAATGATGATGGATTAAACCCAGATCAGTTGACTGGGGTTGAGTGCTTGCAATGTTCAACACTCCGTCCATCATCCCCTTTGGTTTTGCTCTACTCTGATTACCTCATCTACCATCACTGACAACTCATTGTCAGTGAATTTGGGCATCTTCTTCTGTGCCATGGTGTGTGATGTGCAAATGGGGTAAAGGTGCAGGTGTGTGAGTGGTGGTGGTGATGTAAGTGGTGTGTGTGTGTGTGTTGTTGTGCAGGTGAGATGTATGGTGGTTTGCCTCTCCTTTGTGCTGTATGGTAGGTTCCTTCAGTGGTGGAGTAGTGCAAAGGATTCTGGTCAGTGAAGGGGCTGGTTTTATACTCTGCTATGTGGGTGTGTCAAGATGGAGTATTCCTGTCAGGTGTGTTGTATGGGTTGACCTGGGATTTGTATTTTTTTAGTTACCCTGGGGATGTGTCATTGGGGTGTGTTAGGTGTTTTTTGTGGCTGTGCCAGTTTAATAGGTACACTTGGTGGGCTTGTTGTGTATTATTTTTGTCGTCCGCCATAATTGTTCCAGAGCGGCCGCGGTGGTGGGTCGACAACTGCCCTTCCGCCGGCTCTCCCATTCATCACTTATAGTGATCGTGGTGGTCGGAAACAGCGGATCGTTCCGCTGTCGCCTCAATGGTATCCTAATTTCACGTGCAGTCAATCCGCTGGCCATGCGGCGGTTTTGGGTTTTTCCGCCGGGAATCCGACCGCCGCGGACGGATTTTCACCAGCTCCGCACGCTACTGCCGCTCTTTCGCATCGTTCCACCGCTGTCGGATTTTTCTGGCGGTTGATCCTAATCGGACCGCCGGTTTTGCCGCGGTACCGGCAGACGGTTAATTTCCGCCACCACGGCGGTCAGAATGGTTTTCCGCCCGCCATCGTAATCAGCCCCTATGTTTTTAATATTAGAAAAAATTGTATAACAAAAGCAAATGAAAACAATAAAATTTAAAAAAAGACGTGTTAACAAATAGAAATGTTTACAATAAAAATAAACATACATATCCTTCCTATTTCAAGATACAAATAAACTATAAAATAAAATAAATAATAAACAATAAAAAATGTATATTCCTAACTCCAAAATCAACTAACCTCAGGAAAAGTGCTGGATAATAAACCATAATAAATTAATATTCTAACTCCAAAACCAAATAAACTCAGGGAAAGTGTTGCATAATAATCCACAATAAATTACTATTCCAACTCCAAAACCAAATAAACTGAGGAAAAAAAGTGCTGGATAATACACCCCAAAAAATTACTATTCCAACTCCAAAACCAACTAAACTCAGGGAAAGTGATGGATAATAAACCCCAAAAAAATGTCCTAGTCCTAACTCCAAAACAAAATAATACTTACAATGTATTTAAAATATTAAAATATAACAAATATTTATTATAAATTAAACTAATTTATAAAATTATTATTAAAAATTTGAGACACCACTTTTCAAAAAAATCAAAAATGAAAATATTACATTCTAAATTACAAATACATTTTAATATTTAAATTCTAAATCCGAATATTTTTTATTTTAACAAAAAAGTTTGGACAAAATATTTTTTTACATAAAATTAAAAATTAATAAACAATCATTTTTATAACAAAATAATCTAATAAAATACATTTTTTAAAATATTTTAATAATTCTACATAACAATATATATAATACAAAAAAATCATTTTCTTTTTAATTTTTAAAATTTACATTTTTTATTAAATATTTCAATATTTTAAAAAAGTTAATAAAAATATATTTTTAAACAACATTCTTTAAAATTACTCACCACCCTTATCCCCTATAAAACCAACATCCCACTACTAAATTTTTACAAAAAGTTAAAAAAACATTTTTTTACAGTAAATATTTTAAAATTACTCCCCACCCTTATCCCCTATAAACCCAACATCCTGCTCCTAAAATTTAACAAATATTTCACTAATATTTAAATTTTAATCAATTACTTTTAAATTACTCCTCACCCTTATCCCCTATAAACCCAACATCCCGCTCCTGAAACTTAATTAAAAAACGATAAATACAAACATTCTAGCATAAAAAAATAATTAAAAAATATATAACTAATACAACATAAATAAAAAAAAAGAAAACCAACATTAAACAAAAAAAATTGATATAATCAACAACTATATATTTGCCATCGAAATTTACAAAATCGATATTTCTACATTACAAAAATAGATATTTTTAACTATGCACCTCGATATTTTGCACCATCGATATTCTTGATTCGATATTCATGTAAATCGATATTTCCACATCTATATTTTGTCTCTGCACTGGGCTGTGTAGAGTGGCTTTGCGTGGAGTGGAGTTGCATTGCGTGGAATAGAATTGCGTGGAGTGGCACTGCGTAGAGTGGTATTGCCGTGAGAGCTACTGCTTGGAGTTGAGTGGCGTTGCATGGAGTGGTGTTGCGTGAAGTGGCCTTGCGAGGAGAGGCGCAGCGTGGAGTGTCGCTGCTTTGAGTGAGGTTGTGATGAGTGGCGCTGTGTAGAGCGGTGTTGCATGTAGTTGGGTGCAGTGTGCAGTTGTGCGGAGTGCACTGGCGTTCCGTGGAGTGTCATTGTGTGGAGTGGAGTGGTGCTGCGTAGAGTGGCGTTGCCGTGAGTGCTTCTGCTTGGAGTGACGTTGCGTGTAGTGGTGCTGTGTAGAGTGGTGTTGCATAGAGTGGTGTGCGGCAAGCAGTTGTGAAGTGCAGCGGTGTGGCGTTGCGTGGAGTGGGGTTGCATGGAGTGGCAATGCTTAGAGTACATTGGTGACGCGTGGTGTGACATTGCGTGCAGCGAAGTGGCGCTGCGTAGAGTGGCATGCATGGAGCGGAGTTGTGTTGCAAGGAGTCGGGTTGTATGGAGCAGTGTGGAGCGGAGTGGCGTTGCCTTGAGTGTCACTGCTTGGAGTGGAGCTGCATAGAATGGAGTGGGTTGGGTAGAGTGAAGTGCAGTTGTATGGAGTACAGTTGCGTAGAGTGAATTAGGTTTGCATGGACTGGTGCTGCCTAAAATGGAGTGTTGTTGCGTAAAACAGGGTGGCGTTGTACAGAGTGGGGTGGTGTGGAGTGGCACTATCTTGAGTGAAGTGGGGCTGTGTAGAGTGGCTTTGCATGGAGTGGAGTTGTGTTGCGTGGAACAGCGTTGCGTGGGTGGCGCTGCATAGTGTGGTGTTGCCATGAGAGCCACAGCTTGGAGTGGAGTTGCGTGGGGTGGCGTTGTGTGGAGAGGCACTGGCCGGAGTGTCACTGCTTGGAGTGGGGTTGCATTGAGTGGCGCTGTGTAGCGTGGTGTTGCGTGTAGTTGGGTGCAGTGTGCAGTTGTGTGGAGTGCAGCGGAGTGGCGTTGCATGGAGTGGCATTGTGTGGAGTGGAGTGGCGATGTGTAGAGTGGTGTTACGGGGAGCGGAGTTGAGTGGAATGGCGCTGCTTAGAGTGGGGTTGCCATGAGTGTTTCTGCTTGGAGTGGCGCTGTGTATAGTAGTGTTGCATGGAGTGGTGTGGGACATGCAGTTGTGAAGTGCAGCAGCGTGGCATTTCGTGGGGTTGCTTAGTGTGGCATTGCTTAGAGTACACTGGTGACACATGGTGTGGCGTTTCGTGCAACGAAGTGACGCTGCGTAGAGTGGCATGCATGGAGCGGAGTGGTGTTGCAAGGAGTGGGGTTGTGTGGAGCGGAGTGGTGTTGCATAGAGTGGCGTTGCCTTGAGTGCCACTGCTTGAAGTGGAGCTGCATAAAGTGGAGTGGGTTGGGTAGAGTGAAGTGCAGTTGTATGGAGTACAGTTGCGTAGAGTGAATTAGGATTGCGTGGAGTGGTGCTGCCTGAAATGGAGTGTTGTTGCGTAGAACAGGGTGGTGTTTCATAGAGTGGGGTTTCATTGTCTGGAGTGATATTGTACTGAGAGGCATTGCCTTGAGTGTCACTGCTTGGAGTGGCGCTGCTTGGAGTGGGGTTGCATGGAGTGGCGTTGCATAGAGTGGTGCTGCGTAGAGTGGTGCTGCTTGTAGTGTGGTTGCGTGGAGTGGCACTGTGTAGAGTGGCATTGCGTGGAGTGGCGTTGTCTTTGCAGTTGTGTGGAGTGCAGCGGCGTGCAGTTGTGTGGAGTCCAGCAGCGTGGAGTGGCATTGTGTGCAGTGGCATTGCCTGGAGTGGCATTGTATAGAGTACATTGGGGATGTGTGGAGTGGCATTGCGTGGAGCGGAGTTGCAATGCATAGAGTGGCGTTGCATGGAAAGGAGTGGTGTTGCATAGAGTGGAGTTGTGTGGAGAGGCATTGCGTGGAGTGGAGTGGCACTGCATAAGTAGCGTTGCCTTGAGTATCACTGCTTGGAGTGGCACTGCATAAAGTACAGTGGGTTGAGTAGAGTGAAGTGCAGTTGTATGGAGTACAGTTGTAGGGACTGAATTTGTGTGGAATGGTGTCACGAAAAATGGAGTAGCATTGCATAGAGCAGGGTGATGTTGTGTAGAATGGGGCGTGGTGTTGTAAGGAGTGACATTGTTTTGTGTGGCGTTGCCTTGAGTCTCACTGCTTGGAGTGGCGTTGTGTGGAGTGGAGTAGCCCTGCGTAGAGTGCCGTTGCGTGGAGTGGGGTGCGGTGTGCAGTTGTGTGGAGTGCAGCAGCGTGGAGTGGCGTGAAGTCGAGTGGCACTGCATAGAGCAGCATTGTGTGGAGTGGAGTGGCGTTGCATGGAGCGGAGTGGTGCTGCATATAGTAGCGTTGCCTTGAGTGTCACTGTTTGGAGTGGCGTTGCATGGAGTGGCACTGCGTAGCATAGTGATGTGTAGTTGGGTGCGCTGTGCAGTTGTGTGGAGTACAGCGGAGTGGAGTGGCGCTGCATAGCGTTGTGTGGAGCAGAGTGTCTCTGTGTAGAGTGGCATTACGTGGAGCAGAGTGGCATTGCGTGGAGTGGCGCTGCATAGAGTGGCGTTGCCGTGAGTGTTTCTGCTTGTAGTGACGTTGCGTGGAGTGGCGCTGTGTAGAGTAGTGTTGCATGGAGTGGTGTGCGACATGCAGTTGTGAAGTGCAGCAGCGTGGCATTGCATGGGGTTGCTTGGAGTGACATTGCTTAGAGTACACTGGTGATACGTGGTGTGGCGTTTCGTGCAGCGAAGTTGAGCTGGGTAGAGTGGCATGCATGGAGTGGAGTGGTGTGGCATAGAATAGCGTTGCCTTGAGTGTCACTGCTTGGAGTGGAGCTGCATAGAGTGGAGTGGGTTGGGTAGAGTGAAGTGCAGTTGTATGGAGTACAGTTGTGTAGAGTGAATTAGGTTTGCGTGGAGTGGTGCTGCCTAAAATGGAGTGTTGTTGTGTAGAACAGGGTGGCGTTTCATAGATTGGGGTGGGGTGGCGTTGCCTGGAGTGATATTGTACTGAGAGGCATTGCTTTGAGTGTCACTGCTTGGAGTGGCGCTGCTTGGAGTGGGGTTGCATGGAGTGGCGTTGCGTAGAGTGGTGCTGCTTGTAGTTGGGGTTGCGTGGAGTGGCACTGTGTAGAGTGGCATTGCATGGAGTGGCGTTGTCTGTGCAGTTGTGTGGAGTGCAGCAGCGTGGAGTGGCATTGTGTGCGGTGGCATTGTCTGGAGTGGCATTGCGTAGAGTACATTGGGGACGTGTGGAGTGGCATTGCATGGAGCGGAGTTGCCATGCATAGAGTGGCGTTGCATGGAGAGGAGTGGTGTTGCATAGAGTGGAGTTGTGTGGAGAGGCGTTGCGTGGAGTGGGGTGGCACTGCATACAGTGGCGTTGCTTTGAGAATCACTGCTTGGAGTGGCACTGCATAAAGTACAGTGGGTTGAGTAGAGTGAAGTGCAGTTGTATGGAGTACAGTTGCAAAGATTGAATTTGTGTGTAATGATGTCGCGGAAAATGAAGTAGCATTTCGTAGAGCAGGGTGGCGTTGTGTAGAACGGGGTGTGGCATTGTATGGAGTGACATTGTTCTGTGTGGCGTTGCCTTGAGTCTCACTGCTTGGAGTGGCGTTGCCTGGAGTGGAGTAGCCCTGCGTAGAGTGCCGTTGTGTGGAGTAGGGTGCGGTGTGCAGTTGTGTGGAGTGCAGCAGCGTGGAGTGGCGTGAAGCGGAGTGGTGCTGCATAGAGTAGCATTGTGTGGAGTGGAGTGGCGTTGCATGGAGCGGAGTGGTGCTGCATATAGTAGCGTTGCCTTGAGTGTCACTGTTTGGAGTGGCGTTGCATGGAGTGGCACTGCGTAGCGTGGTGATGTGTAGTTGGGTGCGCTGTGCAGTTGTGTGGAGTGCAGCGGAGTGGAGTGGCGCTGCATGGCGTTGTGTGGAGCAGAGTGTCTCTGTGTAGAGTGGCATTATTGGAGCAGAGTGGCGTTGCGTGGAGTGGCGCTGTGTAGAGTGGCGTTGCCGTGAGTGTTTCTGCTTGGAGTGACGTTGCGTGGAGTGGCGCTGTGTAGAGTAGTGTTGCATGGAGTGGTGTG
This sequence comes from Calotriton arnoldi, assembly GCA_963921515.1. Classification (NCBI taxonomy): domain Eukaryota; kingdom Metazoa; phylum Chordata; class Amphibia; order Caudata; family Salamandridae; genus Calotriton; species Calotriton arnoldi. Next base: position 3,097,737 of record CAWUFW010000509.1, read on the forward strand.
CGACATGCAGTTGTGAAGTGCAGCAGCGTGGCATTGCGTGGGGTTGCTTGGAGTGACATTGCTTAGAGTACACTGGTGATACGTGGTTTGGCGTTTCGTGCAGCGAAGTTGAGCTGCGTAGAGTGGCATGCATGGAGCGGAGTGGTGTGGCAGGGAGTGGGGTTGTGTGGAGCGGAGTGGTGTTGCATAGAATGGCGTTCCTTGAGTGTCACTGCTTGGAGTGGAGCTGCATAGAGTGGGTTGGGTAGAGTGAAGTGCAGTTGTATGGAGTACAGTTGCGTAGAGTGAATTAGGTTTGCGTGGAGTGGTGCTTCCTAAAATGGAGTGTTGTTGTGTAGAACAGGGTGACGTTTCATAGAGTGGGGTGGGGTGGCGTTGTCTGGGGTGATATTGTACTGAGAGGCATTGCTTTGAGTGTCACTGCTTGGAGTGGGGTTGCATGGAGTGGCGTTGCGTAGAGTGGCGCTGTGTAGAGTGGTGCTGCTTGTAGTGGGGTTGTGTGGAGTGGCACTGTGTAGAGTGGCATTGCGTGAGTGGCATTGTCTGTGCAGTTGTGTGGAGTGCAGCGGCGTGCAGTTGTGTGGCGTGCAGCAGCGTGGAGTGGCATTGTGTGCAGTGGCATTGCCTGGAGTGCCATTGCGTAGAGTACATTGGGGACGTGTGGAGTGGCATTGCATGGAGCGGAGTTGCAATGCATAGAGTAGCGTTGCATGGAGAGGAGTGGTGTTACATAGAGTGGAGTTGTGTGGAGAGGCGTTGCGTAGAGTGGAGTGGCACTGCATAGAGTAGCGTTGCCTTGAGTATCACTGCTTGGAGTGGCACTGCATAAAGTACAGTGGGTTGAGTAGAGTGAAGTGCAGTTGTATGGAGTACAGTTGCAGAGATTGAATTTGTGTGGAATGGTGTCGCGGAAAATGGATTAGCGTTGCGTAGAGCAGGGTGGCGTTGTGTAGAACGGGGTGTGGCGTTGTATGGAGTGACATTGTTTTGTGTGGCATTGCCTAGAGTCTCACTGCTTGGAGTGGCGTTGCGTAGAGTAGCCCTGCGTAGAGTGGCATTGCGTGGAATGGGGTGCGGTGTGCAGTTGTGTGGAGTGCAGCAGCATGGAGTGGCATGAAGTGGAGTGGCGCTGCATAGAGTAGCAATGTGTGGAGTGGAGTGGCGTTGCATGGAGCGGAGTGGTGCTGCATATAGTAGCATTGCCTTTAGTGTCACTGTTTGGAGTGGCGTTGCATGGAGTGGCACTGCGTAGCGTGGTGTTGTGTGTAGTTGGGTGGAGTGCAGCGGAATGGAGTGGTGCTGCATGGCGTTGTGTGGAGCACAGTGTCTCTGTGTAGAGTGGCGTTACATGGAGTGGTGTTGCGTGGAAAGGCGCTGCGTAGAGTGGCATTGCCGTGACTGTTTCTGCTTGGAGTGACGTTGCGTGGAGTAGCGCTGTGTAGAGTGGTGTTGCATGTAGTGGCGTGCGGTATGCAGTTGTGAAGTGCAGTGGTGTGGCATTGCGTTGCATGTGGTTGCATGAAGTGGCATTGCTTAGAATACACTGGTGATGCGTGGTGTGGCATTGCGTGCAGCGAAGTGGCGCTGCATAGAGTGCAATGCATGGAGCAGAGTGGTGTTGCGAGGAGTGGGATTGTGTGGAGCAGCGTGGAGCGGAGTGGCGTTGCCTTGAGTGTCACTGCTTGGCGTGGAGCTGCATAGAATGGAGTGGGTTAGGTAGAGTGAAGTGCAGTTGTATGGAGTGCAGTTGCGTAGAGTGAATTAGGTTTGCGTGGAGTAGTGTTGCCTAAAATGGAGTGTGGTTGCGTAGAACAAGGTGGTGTTTCATAGAGTGGGGTGGTGTGGCGTTGTCTGGAGTGATGTTGTACTGAGAGGCGTTGCCTTGACTGTCACTGCTTGGAGTGGCATTGCCGGGAGTGGCGTTGGGTGGAGTGGTGCTGTGTAGAGTGGCGCTGCTTGGAGTGGGGTTGCATGGAGTGGCGCTGCGTAGAGTGGCACTGCATACAGTGGTGCTGCTTGGAGTGGGGGTTGAGTGGAGTGGCACTGTGTAGAGTGGTATTGCGTGGAGTGGCGTTGTCTGTGTAGTTGTGTGGTGTGCAGCGGCATGCAGTTGTGTGGAGTGCAGCAGTGTGGAGTGGCATTGTGTGCAGTGGCATTGCCTAGAGTGGCATTGCATGAAGTACATTGGCGACGTGTGGAGTGGCATTGCGTGGAGCAAAGCCGCAACGCATAGAGTGGCATTGCATGGAGCGGAGTGGTGTTGCATAGAGTGAAGTTGTGTGGAGAGGCGTTGCGTGGAGTGGCACTGCACAGAGTAGCGTTGCCTTGAGTATCACTGCTTGGAGTGGCACTGCATAGAGTAGAGTGGGTTGGGTAGAGTGAAGTGCAGTTGTATGGAGTACAGTTGCAGAGATTGAATTTGTGTAGAATGGTGTTGCGGAAAATGGAGTAGCGTTGCGTAGAGCGGGGTGGAATTGTGTAGAACAGGGCGTGGCGTTGTATGGAGTGACATTGTACTGTGTGGCATTGCCTTGAGTGTCACTGCTTGGAGTGGCGTTGTGTGGAGCGGAGTAGCGCTGCAGAGAGTGGTGTTGCGTGAAGTGGGATGCGGTGTGCAGTTGTGTAAAGTGGAGCGGCGTGAAGCGGAGTGGCGTTGCATAGAGTAGCGTTGTGTGGAGTGGAGTGGCGTTGGTTGGAGCAGAGTGGCGCAGCATAGAGTGGCGTTGCCTTGAGTGTCACAGTTTGGAGTGGCATTGCGTGGAGTGGCACTGCGTAGAGTAAAGCTGTGTGGAGCAGAGTGGCATTGTGTGGAGTAGAGTGGCACAGCATAGAATGGCGTTACCTTGAGTGGCGCTGCTTAGAGTGGCGCTGCTTGGAGTGGCGTTGCCTTGAGTGTCACTGAGTGGAGTGTCGTTGCATGGAGTGGCATTGCGAGGAGCGGAGTGGTGCTGCATAGGGTGGCGTTGCCTTGAATGTCACTGCGTGGAGTGGTGATGCATGGAGCGGCAATGTATGGAGTGGCGCTGCATGGAGTGGCGCTGCATAGACTGGCCCTGCATGGAGTGGCATTGCATGGAGTGTTGCTGCTTGGAGTGGACTTGCGATGAGTGGTGCTGTGTAGAGTAGCGTTGCGTAGAGTTGGGTGCGGTGTGCAGTTGTGTGGAGTGCAGCGGTGTGGAGTGGCATTGTGAGGAGCAGAGTGGCGCTGAATAGAATGGCGCTGCTTTGAGCAAAGTCACGTTGTGTGGAGTGGCGCTGCGTAGAATGGCGTTGCTGTGAGTGCCACTGTTTGGAGTGGCATTGCATGGAGTGGTAGAGTGGCGTTGCATGAAGTGGCGCGCGGCGTGCACTTGTGTGGAGTGCAGCAGCGTGGTGTTGCGTGTGGTTGCATGGAGTGGCACTGCGTAGAGTACACTGGCAACGTGTGGTGTGGCGTTGCGTGCAGCAGAGTAGCTTTGCATAGAGTGGCACTGCCTTGAGTGTTACTGCTTGCAGTGGAGCTGCATAGAGTGGAGCAGGTTGGGTAGAGTGAAGTGCAGTTGTATGGAGTACAGTTGCGTAGAGTGAATTCGGTTTGCTTGGAGTGGCGCTGCACAAATTGCAGTGGCGTTGTGTAGAGCGGGGTGGCGTTCTCTGGAGTGACATTGTACTGAATGGCGTTGCCTTGAGTGTCACTGCTTGGAGTGGCGTTGCGTAGAGTGGCACTGCATAGAGTGGCACTATGTAGAGCAGCGCTGCCTTGAATGTCACTCCTTGGAGTGGCATTGCATGGAGTGGTGCTACGTAGAGTGACGTTGCGTGGAGTGGGGTGCGGCGTGCAGTTGTGTGGAGTGCAGCAGTGTGGAGTGGTGTTGCATGGAGCAGAGTGGCGCTGAGTAGAGTAGTGTTGTGTGGAGTAGAGTGGCGGGAAGCAGCATTGCGTGGAGCGGAGTGGCATTGCATGGAGTGGCACTGCGTAGAGAAGTGCTGTGTGGGGTGCTGTTGCGTGGAGTGGTGTACAGTGGAGTGGCGTTGCATGGAGCAGAGTGGCGTTGCATGGAGCAGAGTGGTGCTGCGAAGAGTGGGGTTATCTTAAGTGTCGCTGCTTGGATTGGTGCTGTGTAGAGTTGCATTGTCTTGAGTGTCACTGCTTCCAATGGCATTGCGTAGAGCGTAGTGGTGCTGCATGGAGATGAGTGGTATTGTGTGGAATGGCGCTGCGTGGAGTGGCCTGGGGTGTGCAGTTGTGTGGAGTGCAGCTGCGTGGTGTGGCGTCGCGTGGCATTGCGTGGAGTGGTGCTGCATAGAGTGGCGTTGCCTTGAGTGTCAATGTTTGGAGTGGTACTGCGTGGAGTGGTGTTGCGTGGAGTGGCACTGCATAGAGTAGCGTTGTGTGGAGTGGTGTTGTGTGGAGCAGAGTGCCTTGTGTGGAGTGGTGCTGCGTAGAGCTGCGTTACTTTGAGTGTCCCTGCTTGGAGTGGTGTTGCCTTGAGTGTCACTGCTTCTAGTGGCATTGCGTAGAGCGGAGTAGTGCTGCATGGAGTGGAGTGGAGTTGCAGTGCATGGAGTGGCGCTGCATGGAGTGGAGTGCGGTGTGCAGTTGTGTTGAGTGCAGTGGAGTGGCATTGCGTGAAGTGGAGTGGCTCTACGTAGGGTGGCACTGCTTTGCATGGAGTGGTGTTGTGTGAAGCAGCGTTGCCTGGAGCAGAGTGGTGCTGTGTAGAGTGGCGTTGCCCTGAGTGTCACCGCTTGGAGTGTCATTGCACAGAGTGGAGTAGGTTGGGTAGAGTGAGGTGCAGTTGTAGGGAGTACAGTTGCATAGAGTGAATTTGCGTGGAGTGGAGTGGTGTTGCATGAAATGGAGTGGCGTTGCGTAGAGCAGGGTGGCGTGGCGGTGTATGGAGTGACATTGTACTGAGTGGCATTGCCTTGAGTCTTATTGCTTGGAGTGGCGTTGCGTTGAGTGGAGTGGTACTGCGTAGAGTGGTGTTGCGTGGATGGGGTGTGGCGTGCAGTTGTGTGGAGTGTGGCATGCAGTTATGTGGAGTGCAGTGGCGAGGAGTGGTGTTACGTGGAGCGGAGTGGCATGGAGCAGAGTGGTGTTGTGTGGAGTGGCACTGCATGGAGTGGCACTGTGTAGAGTGGCGTTGCCTTGAGTGGCGCTGTGTACAGTGGTGTTGCCTTGAGTGGCGCTGTGTAATGTGGCAGTGCCTGGAGTGCCATTGCTTGAAGTGGCGTTACGTAGAGCTGAGTGGTACTGTATGGTGTGGAGTTGCATGGAGTGGAGTGGTGCTGCATGGGTGGCGGTGTGTGGTGTGGCATTGTGTGGAGCAGAGTGGCGCTTTGTGGAGTGGCGATGCATGCAGCAGAGTGGTGCTGCCTAGAATGACATTGCCTTGAGTGTCACTGCTTGGAGTGGCATTGCATAGGGTGGAGTGTGAGAGCCGTTTGGCTGGATTGGGAGGGGGAAAGAGGCTACAGGAGAGAGAGCAAGTGAAGAGACATCTATTGCAAACATTGGCCAGGGCATGCACCGAGGCTTCACAGACCTATTCATCAGCTGAACACAAGGACAAGGGAAACGGGGGGAAGAAAGAGTTAACCACCTGTACATGCCGCAGCCGCTGCTGAAGTAAACAGAGGCAGGCAGCGGGGGAGTGCTGGTGCTGGAGGTGGATTCGCAGTGCGAAGTCTCTCTGCAGTGAGAAACCCACAACTGTGTGTGTGCTTGTAGGGTGGGGAGGGGAGGGCTCCGACCGAAGGAGGGAGGGAGAAAGCCACAAACAAAAAGGCAGACAGAAGGGAATATCAATGCATCCGTGAATCCGTGCGGATGAGCAGATGGAAAGGAAAAATAGAGTATGCAGGAACGAACATATAATAAAAACAGAGAACTGCTACAGTAACAGGGGCAGTCGCCTGGAAGTGTCCAAAATGCCGAAAGGCAGGACTAATTTACCATATCCACCAAACAAAAGCAGGCATTTAAGAAGGGCAGTACCAGAAGCCAATAGGAAAGATGGGAGGTTCTTCACCCACACATGCCAGATACAGTATGCCTCACAGAGTAGCGCATGATGCGCTAGGCTCGACCTAAAAATATGCTGTGTGGCACATGCCCACTGGAGCATGTGTCCCTCTCGAGAGTGCCTAGCTGCCTGACTCTCATCTCAGGAACGACAAGAGGAAGCCAGGCACTCAGGGCAGCACTCGGCATGGGCTTAAAGCCCTATTTAATTAAAAAAACTATTACTTAAACTATTACTTATGTGTATGATAATTGCTCTTGGCAATTACCATCCACATAACTAGCAAATCTAGGTGGGCAGTGCCCTGGCACCCTCTACTGGTAGTCACTGCTGTCTTGTTGGTCTGGGGACTCTGCTCGTTAAATGAGATATAGCCCGGAACAGGACTCAGTTACCTCCCCGGACTTGCAAGCTCGGCAGCGGTATATGGACTGGTGTGCCAAAATAGAGGAACCAGTGTATGCAGAACAGGGCTGCCCACACAAACATCACAAGATATGGGGTATTTGGTGGGACTATTACAGGCTCGAAGGAATGCCTTGAACATCCTTATGTTGATAAATGGCCAAGGAGTCGTGGCCGATTGCTTTGCTGGCTGTCATGTTTAATATGTTTGACCTTTGTTTGAACCCCCCCCAAAAAAGTATTTAAAAAAAAAGTTACATACTTGTAACTATAGTGTTTCAGTGTTTGTATCTTTCAGAGAGTCACATACTAGTCTTGTTACCTTTTTTTGAGCTAGGAGCCCTACAGTAACTTTTCAATAGCAATGCAATCCATAAATCTGTTTAAAAAATCAAGCAGTAGTGTGCATTTATCAACCGAACGATCCATAATCCAACCAATGAGGGGGATGCAGACTGAACTCCACTCCCACCAGATGCAACCATTGTTCTGACTTACAAACATAAATGCAGATGAACATTGAGAGATTTAAAAGGGGAGGAGGGCGCCTGCATGTAAATCTATGAAAGATAATGATGGTAGAGAACATTAGTACAAGGAAAGCTATTTCTTCTTCAGTGTTGGCACATGACTGAAGAAGAATACCAAGCAGTACATGAACATGCACTTACAACTTTAGAGAGGATGGAGGGGAAAACAGAAATAAAGGTTGGCCTTCCTGAAAAAGGTTGCAGAGAACCGCAGGTCCAGCACGAGACTCTTGGCAGCTTCTTTAGACAGTAGTGCTTTAGGAAAACATGAAAGCTCTTCCACGTAGATGTCCTGCAAATGTCCAAAAGTGCTGCCGCAGCTTAGAGGACCCCTGTAGCAGCAAAGACTTTGCTGAAGTCGACAGTCGTTTTGTATCATAATGGGCCATTAGCCTTCACATGGAAAAAGAAGGCAGGTGCTATCCATTTTGCAGCCCCTTGATTGGAGAAAGCACAAAAACTGCAAGGTGCTCCAAAAGAGATGCATTTTTTGAATGTCTCTGTAGTGTTGTTGATATAATGCATATTAGGACCCTTGTGGTTCTGTGCAGACTAAACAGGAATTATGTAATCTGCTAGGAGGTGTTAAGGTGTGCTTATAAAAGCTATGATGCAGCACGTGCAGGACGTGATGGTATGTTGAAGAATAAATCTGTTACAGAGCTCCGTGTGTGGTGTGTTCATTTGCATGCTCCCTGGGCTGGGGAAAACGCTACAACTGGCGACGAGCAGGGAAAACGTGCCACGAAGAAACAAAGCTCCTCTCCCTGAGAGTTTGCACAGGTGCAGCAAATTGTTTGTGCATGCCATATGCACCCCAAATCGATGCAAAGCAGTCTAAGGTTGGCGTGTGTAGAGTCAAAGCCCCGCTTCAGCCCATACACAGCCGTCAAAGAAGTTGAAGGCCCTGCAGAGGAACGCATTCAAAAAGCACGCCAGTACCCACTGGTAAGGCTGAAAGAAGAGATACAACCAGGCCCCAGCAACAGGGGTGTTGCGTGGAGAGGTTGCTGGTCCTGGTTTGCATGAAGAACGCTGCCTGAACAGCACGTGCTCTCAATGGCGACTGATGGGAGCGCAAAGTGCGATGCGGCTACATCCCTGAAGCTACCACCTCCATTTGACACAGTGAAGAAAGAGAGCATCAGTGCCCGGTGTACTGCATGGATCAAAACGTTCGATGACTTCATAGATGCACAAGAAGAAATAGACAATAAGAAATTATTAAATATTGAAAACCCTTGCCGGTGATGGAGTGAAAGAAGTGCTAAAAAAAGTCTCACAAACTGTTACAATATCATACCAAAAGATAAAAGAAATGTTGGAAGCCAAGTTCAATCCGATGCCAAATGTCAACTATGAAAGTTGCATTTTCAACCAAGAACGACAACAGGCTGGTGAAATGATGGATGAGTTTGTTGAGGGACTTGATGCACTTATCAAACACTGTAAGTTCTGTGACTTTAATGATGAGGAGGCCATGTACCTCACAGTCATTAATGGCTGTCTTTCAGATTCCTTCAGGAGACGCCTGCTGAGAGAGACAGTCCGTTTAGAGAAAATGCTAATGGCTGCAAGGGCAGAAGAACAAGCAGATTGACAAGCTGCTGATATGGAAGCAGAAACAGCACGTAATTAATCAGCGTTGATCAGGAAAATCAAGCATAAGCACAAAATAGATGCACACAAGTCGACATCTCCGCAGAAGAAAAGGTTAGCTTCTGATGTGGGTTTTCATTTCTCCATGAAGGTAAATGTCCAGCCATAGGACAGATATGCAAAGGCTGCGAGAATGAAAAAAACGTCATAATGGTCTGCAAAGCGAAAAAGAAATGAAACGCGTCACAGCGAGAAGAAAAAATGGACACCAGAAGGTTCCAGAAGCCAGTCAGTCAAAATCACTTTATTCGGTTACTTAAAACCATAAAAGCATATTAAAATTATCCATTGAATAAAAACCAAATAATACATGATCATTAAGCGAAAATTGATCATAATTAATATACAGTCCAGGTTAAAAGTACACATAATTAGAAAAGTTCACTAAAAAGTTCAAATGATGTAATATAAATTACATTTGATAAGAGAGAAAGCCATTTCACATTAAAAAAGGGATAAACATTTAATTTGTCAGGTCATATGGACCCTCTTTTTTTCCTTTCTCTAACTGCTGCTACTAAGAAGCTATCAACATTAAAAGTTTCCCAGGGATTATTCAGCATCAGCAAATATATCAGGGTGGGCCTAGCCTGTAAAAAACCTTTGTTTTTTTAAATTGGAAAGATAAAAAGTTTACGAATGTGCAAATAATGCTCACAAAACAGGACAAGTGCAAAGTGTCTTGGCTCGAAAAATTATCACAATTGCAGGGTCCCAGATCCTCTATCTTTCTCCATCCCTGGGATTCGGCCAATAAAAAGTGCAAATAATTAAACCCCAGAAGCATTCTCGCCATGCCCACAAGGCCAAAAGGCAACATCAGTTATGACAAGTAGAAACAAAGCACAGCCGATAACAGTCAAGTTCATCATATAAAGACTCTTCAAAATCATTATCAAACGCTTGCTAAGAAGATGGATGTGCGTTGATGCTATCGGCTAAGGAACTACATTCACATGTAGGATTAGCTGCTTGCAAAGGAGATCAAAAGTCAAAGAAGAATCACCAAATAAAGCAACAAAATTCATTTTGACACTATTCAAAAATTACATTAAAGGTGAAAGGTCACCCTATAACTTTCATTATAGACAGTGGTGCATCAATTAGCATCATGCCAGTAGAAACGTTCAACAGCCTCTCCTGTGTCATGCCTTACTCTGTCAAACATGAAGGTATACACATGGGCTGCTTCTAAACCATTTGAGAGTCAAGGGTCTTTTACAGAAACCTTGCAACATCAAACAACGTTAGTGCAAGTGACAATTCATGTCCTTCAAGGAACTTCATCCAGTGCATGCCTACTCAGCTTTGCCAATGCTGCTGACAAGGGACTGATATCTATCAACTGCAACATCCATGCTCAGTCTGAAATTGGGAGTGAGTTCCTGTCGTTGTTTCATGGCTTAGGAAGGCTCAAGAAGATGAAAGTGTAACTTCGTATTAAAGAGGACATTCACCCTGTTGCTCAATGGCACTGCAGAGTCGCTTTTCACTTACAAGAAGCTATTGAGAAAGAACTAGAAACAGTGTTGAAGCAGGACATCACTGAACACTCCACCTGTCCTACGCCGTGGGTTTCGCCCATAGCTGTGGTACCAAAAAAGGACAGTGGAGGTACAGTGTGCATTTGTGTTGATATGCGCCAAGCCAACAAAGCAATCGAGAAAGAAAGAAATCCTGGTCCCCAAATCGCGGACATGATCATGCAGCTGAACGGAGCCAAAGTTATCTCCCGTCTTGACCTGAACAAAGGATACCATCAACTCGAGCTGGAAGCGAACTGTAGGTACATTACAACTTTTTAGACTCATGTTGGTTTGTTCAGATACAAAAGATTGAGTTTTGGAGTATCTTCGGCTGCAGAGATATTTCAGAATGTTATTTGCTGAGTAATTCAACCTGTTACACATGCTTTTAATTATAGAGATGTGATAGCATTCTGGTATTTGGGACAACAAGAAAGGAGCATTACAAGGCTCCTACACAAGTGTGCCAATTACTTTCTGATGCAGGTCTCACTCTGAATGAAGCAATGTGCGAGTGGCACAAAACCGAACTTAAATTCTTTGGGCACGTTTTCTCTGAAGGGGGAATGATTCCTGACCCGGATAAGGTGCAAGCACTGTCCTCTACTTGCCCCCCACAAGACGTAACCATGTTACGATCCTTCTTAGGCATGGCCGGTTATTGCTCAAGGTACATTCGTTACTTTGCTACAGTGAGTGCCCCATTGAGAGACTTAACAAAGTGGAATATCCCATTCCAGTGGTCTCTTGAATGCGATCAAAGTTTCAAATAAATAAAACATGCGATTAAGAATGCAACTGAAATGGCCTATTATTACCCCAAGTTACATATTAAGATCACAGTAGATGCAAGCCCGGTGGGGCTGGGGGAAATCCTTGCTGAACACAATGACCATCCGAATACCCAGAGACACATTGTGGACTATGCCAGTAGAAGCCTGTTAGAAACAGAACGTGCCTATTCTCAGCCGGAGAAGGAGAGTCTGGCTGTAGTGTAGGCCTGCTAACATTTTCATGTGTTTTTATATGGCAAACATTTCACTATCATCACAGACCAGCAGCGTTGCTCACTATCTTTGGAAACCCGAAAGCTAACATGCCCCCTTGCATCGAGAGGTGGGGGTTGCGACTGCAAGAGTACAACTATGTGACTGTACACATGCCGGGGAAAGACCAAAACCCCACAGATTACTTTTCACGAGTGCCACTACATTGCTTCAGTTCTACATCCAAAGAGGCTGAAGAGTATTTTAACTTAATTGTGAGGTCCAGCACGCCAGCAGCTCTATCCATTGAACAGATTATTGCTGCTACTAACGCAGATGAAGAAATGCTCATCCTCAAAGACCTAATTACAACGCAATCTTGAAGAAAAGTATTCAACCCTTTGCTGATGATGTTGAATTAAAAAAATTAAGAAATTTGCCGGATGAGCTATCCGTCATCCGAGAGGGTATCATTGAGAGGCTTGAGAATCATCATACCTGAGAGACTGAGATAGCAAGTCATTGATCTAGCCCATTAAGGACATCGTGGCATTGTAGCCAACAAAAGAGCCCTAAGAGAGAGGCGTTGCCTTGACTGTCACTGCTTGGAGTGGCGTTGCCGGGAGTGGCGTTGGGTGGAGTGGTGCTGTGTAGAGTGGTGCTGCTTGGAGTGGGGTTGCATGGAGTGGCGCTGCGTAGAGTGGCACTGCATACAGTGGTGCTGCTTGGAGTGGGGGTTGTGTGTAGTGGCACTGTGTAGAGTGGCATTGCGTGGAGTGGCGTTGTCTGTGCAGTTGTGTGGTGTGCAGCGGCGTGCAGTTGTGTGGAGTGCAGCAGCGTGGAGCGGCGTGAAGCGGAGTGGCGTTGCATAGAGTAGCGTTGTGTGGAGTGGAGTGGCGTTGGTTGGAGCAGAGCGGCGCAGCATAGAGTGGCGTTGCCTTGAGTGTCACAGTTTGAAGTGGCATTGCGTGGAGTGGCACTGCGTAGAGTAAAGCTGTGCGGAGCAGAGTGGCGTTGTGTGGAGTAGAGTGGCGCAGCATAGAATGGCGTTACCTTGAGTGGCACTGTTGGAGTGGCACTGCTTAGAGTGGCGCTGCTTGGAGTGGTGTTGCCTTGAGTGTCACTGAGTGGAGTGTCGTTGCATGGAGTGGCATTGCGAGGAGCGGAGTGGTGCTGCATAGGGTTGTGTTGCCTTGAATGTCACTGCGTGGAGTGGTGATGCATGGAGCGGCGATGCATGGAGTGGCGCTGCGTGGAGTGGTGCTGCATGGAGTGGCGCCGCATAGACTGGCGCTGCATGGAGTGTTGCTGCTTGGAGTGGACTTGCGATGAGTGGTGCTGTGTAGAGTAGCGTTGCGTGGAGTTGGGTGCGGTGTGCAGTTGTGTGGAGTGCAGCAGTGTGGAGTGGCATTGTGAGGAGCGGAGTGGCGCTGCATAGAGTGGCGCTGCTTTGAGCAAAGTCACGTTGTGTGGAGTGGCGCTGCGTAAAATGGCGTTGCTGTGAGTGCCACTGTTTGGAGTGGCATTGCATGGAGTGGTAGAGTGGCGTTGCATGAAGTGGCGCGCGGGGTGCAGTTGTGTGGAGTGCAGCAGCGTGATGTTGCATGTGGTTGCATGGAGTGGCACTGCGTAGAGTACACTGGCGACGCATGGTGTGGCGTTGCGTGCAGCAGAGTAGCTTTGCATAGAGTGGCACTGCCTTGAGTGTTAATGCTTGGAGTGGAGCTGCATAGAGTGGAGCAGGTTGGGTAGAGTGAAGTGCAGTTGTATGGAGTACAGTTGCGTAGAGTGAATTCGGTTTGCTTGGAGTGGCGCTGCACAAAATGCAGTGGCGTTGTGTAGAGCGGGGTGGTGTGGCGTTCTCTGGAGTGACATTGTACTGAATGGCATTGCCTTGAGTGTCACTGCTTGGAGTGGCGTTGCGTAGAGTGGCACTGCATAGAGTGGCACTATGTAGAGTGGCGTTGCCTTGAGTGTCACTCCTTGGAGTGGCATTACATTGGGTGGCGCTACGTAGAGTGACGTTGCGTGGAGTGGGGTGCGGCGTGCAGTTGTGTGGAGTGCAGCAGCGTGGAGTGGTGTTGCATGGAGCAGAGTGGCGCTGTGTATAGTAGTGTTGTGTGGAGTAGAGTGGCGTGAAGTAGCATTGCGTGGAGCGGAGTGGCATTGCATGGAGTGGCACTGTGTAGAGAAGCGTTGTGTGGGGTGCTGTTGCGCTGCGTGGAGTGGTGTACAGTGGAGTGGCGTTGCATGGAGCAGAGTGGCGTTGCGTAGAGTAGTGTTGTGTGGAGTAGAGTGGCGGGAAGCAGCATTGCGTGGAGCGGAGTGGCATTGCATGGAGTGGCACTGCGTAGAGAAGCGTTGTGTGGGGTGCTGTTGCGTGGAGTGGTGTACAGTGGAGTGGCGTTGCATGGAGCAGAGTGGTGCTGCGTAGAGTGGGGTTATCTTAAGTGTCGCTGCTTGGATTGGCGCTGTGTAGAGTTACATTGTCTTGAGTGTCACTGCTTCCAATGGCATTGCGTAGAGCGGAGTGGTGCTGCATGGAGTGGAGTGGTATTGTGTGGAATGGCGCTGCGTGGAGTGGCGTGGGGTGTGCAGTTGTGTGGAGTGCAGCTGCGTGGTGTGGCGTCGCGTGTCATTGAGTGGAGTAGTGCTGCATAGAGTGGTGTTGCCTTGAGTGTTGCTGGTTGGAGTGGCGTTGCATGGAGTGGTGTTGCGTGGGGTGGAGTGGTGCTGAATAGAGTGGCGTTGCCTTGAGTGTCAATGTTTGGAGTGGCACTGCGTGGAGTGGTGTTGCGTGGAGTGGCACTGCATAGAGTAGCGTTGTGTGGAGTGGTGTTGTGTGGAGCAGAGTGGCCTTGTGTGGAGTTTCCCTGCATAGAGTGGAGTGGTGCTGCGTAGAGCTGCGTTACCTTGAGTGTCCCTGCTTGGAGTGGTGTTGCCTTGAGTGTCACTGCTTCTAGTGGCATTGCGTAGAGCAGAGTAGTGCTGCATGGAGTGGAGTGGAGTTGCAGTGCATGGAGTGGCGCTGCATGGAGTGGCGTGCGGTGTGCAGTTGTGTCGACTGCAGTGGAGTGGCATTGCGTGAAGTGGAGTGGCTCTGCATAGGGTGGCACTGCTTTGCATGGAGTGGTGTTGTGTGAAGCAGCGTTGCATGGAGCAGAGTGTGCTGTGTAGAGTGGCATTGCCCTGAGTGTCACCGCTTGGAGTGTCATTGCACAGAGTGGAGTATGTTGGGTAGAGTGAGGTGCAGTTGTAGGGAGTACAGTTGCATAGAGTGAATTTGCGTGGAGTGGAGTGGTGTTGCATGAAATGGAGCGGCGTTGCGTAGAGCAGGGTGGCGTGGCGGTGTATGGAGTGACATTGTACTGAGTGGCGTTGCCTTGAGTCTTATTGCTTGGAGTGGCGTTGTGTGGAGTGGAGCGGAGTGGTACTGCGTAGAGTGGTGTTGCGTGGATGGGGTGTGGCATGCAGTTGTGTGGAGTGTGGCGTGCAGTTGTGTGGAGTGCAGTGGCGAGGAGTGGTGTTACGTGGAGCGGTGTGGCATGGAGCAGAGTGGTGTTGTGTGGAGTGGCGCTGTGTAGAGTGGCGTTGTGTACAGTGGTGTTGCCTTGAGTGGCGCTGTGTAATGTGGCAGTGCCTGGAGTGGCATTGCTTTGAGTGGCGTTACGTAGAGCTGAGTGGTACTGTATGGTGTGGAGTTGCATGGAGTGGAGTGGTGCTGCATGGGTGGCGGTGTGTGGTGTGGCATTGTGTGGAGCAGAGTGGCGCTTTGTGGAGTGGCGATGCACGGAGCAGAGTGGTGCTGCCTAGAAAGACATTGCCTTGAGTGTCACTGCTTGGAGTGGCGTTGCATACGGTGGAGTGTGAGAGCCGTTTGGCTGGATTGGGAGGGGGAAAGAGGCTACAGGAGAGAGAGCAAGTGAAGAGACATCTATTGCAAACATTGGCCAGGGCATGCACCGAGGCTTCACAGACCTATTCATCAGCTGAACACAAGGACAAGGGAAACAGGGGGGAAAGAAAGAGTTAACCACCTGTACATGCCGCAGCCGCTGCTGAAGTAAACAGAGGCAGGCAGCGGGGGAGTGCTGGTGCTGGAGGTGGATTCGCAGTGCGAGGTTTCTCTGCAGTGAGAAACCCACAACTGTGTGTGTGCTTGTAGGGTGGGGGAGGGGAGGGCTCCGACCGAAGGAGGGAGAGGGAAAGCCACAAACAAAAAGGCAGACAGAAGGGAATATCAATGCATCCGTGAAGCCGTGCGGATGAGCAGATGGAAAGGAAAAATAGAGTGTGAAGGAACGAACATATAATAAAAACAGAGAACTGCTACAGTAACAGGGGCAGTCGCCTGGAAGTGTCCAAAATGCCAAAAGGCAGGACTAATTTACCATATCCACCAAACAAAAGCAGGCATTTAAGAAGGGCAGTACCAGAAGCCAATAGGAAAGATGGGAGGTTCTTCACCCACACATACCAGATACAGTATGCCTCGCAGAGTAGCGCATGATGCGATAGGCTCGACCTAAAAATATGCTGTGTGGCACATGCCCACTGGAGCATGTGTCCCTCTCGAGAGTGCCTAGGTGCCTAACTCTCATCTCAGCAACGACAAGAGGAAGCCAGGCACTCAGGGCAGCACTCGGCATGGGACGCAAAATTAAAAGTGGTTACTCTGTCCTGTTTTAACCCACTGCTGCTATTTCTCCAGGTCTGAGCATTTTTTTAAGTGTTTTTACCGATCGCCATAATTTTAAAGCATTTCTTATAATTGTGGAGCCACTGTTGTACTGTATTTGAATTTGAGGGGGCATTTCATTGCTGGTACACTCACTGGTGGGAGGAGGATTCGAACCCTGCTCATCCAATTTTACCGACGCCGCCATATTGCAGGACGGACACGGTCTAGTTGTTTTATGGGGAGTATAAAGCGGGCTGCTGCACGAGCGCGCAACGGACGCAAAATTAGAAGTGGTTACTCTGTCCTGTTTTAACCCACTGCTGCTATTTCTCCAGGTCTGAGCATTTTTTTAAGTGTTTTTACCGATCGCCATAATTTTAAAGCATTTCTTATAATTGTGGAGCCACTGTTGTACTGTATTTGAATTTGAGGGGGCATTTCATTGCTGGTACACTCACTGGTGGGAGGAGGATTCGAACCCTGCTCATCCAATTTTACCGCCGCCGCCATATTGCAGGACGGACACGGTCTAGTTGTTTTATGGGGAGTATAAAGCGGGCTGCTGCACGAGCGCGCAACGGACGCAAAATTAGAAGTGGTTACTCTGTCCTGTTTTAACCCACTGCTGCTATTTCTCCAGGTCTGAGCATTTTTTTAAGTGTTTTTACCAATCGCCATAATTTTAAAGCATTTCTTATAATTGTGGAGCCACTGTTGTACTGTATTTGAATTTGAGGGGGCATTTCATTGCTGGTACACTCACTGGTGGGAGGAGGATTCGAACCCTGCTCATCCAATTTTACCGACGCCGCCATATTGCAGGACGGACACGGTCTAGTTGTTTTATGGGGAGTATAAAGCGGGCTGCTGCACGAGCGCGCAACGGACGCAAAATTAGAAGTGGTTACTCTGTCCTGTTTTAACCCACTGCTGCTATTTCTCCAGGTCTGAGCATTTTTTAAGTGTTTTTACCGATCGCCATAATTTTAAAGCATTTCTTATAATTGTGGAGCCACTGTTGTACTGTATTTGAATTTGAGGGGGCATTTCATTGCTGGTACACTCACTGGTGGGAGGAGGATTCGAACCCTGCTCATCCAATTTTACCGACGCCGCCATATTGCAGGACGGACACGGTCTAGTTGTTTTATGGGGAGTATAAAGCGGGCTGCTGCACGAGCGCGCAACGGACGCAAAATTAGAAGTGGTTACTCTGTCCTGTTTTAACCCACTGCTGCTATTTCTCCAGGTCTGAGCATTTTTTTAAGTGTTTTTACCGATCGCCATAATTTTAAAGCATTTCTTATAATTGTGGAGCCACTGTTGTACTGTATTTGAATTTGAGGGGGCATTTCATTGCTGGTACACTCACTGGTGGGAGGAGGATTCGAACCCTGCTCATCCAATTTTACCGACGCCGCCATATTGCAGGACGGACACGGTCTAGTTGTTTTATGGGGAGTATAAAGCGGGCTGCTGCACGAGCGCGCAGCGGACGCGCGCAGCGGGCGCGCCGCTGGCGCGCCGAAGGCGCGCCTAAGGCAAGCCCGTCTGCACCCGTCCGCGACCATAACGCGGCCAGTGCCAGCCACCCTGTTCAAAAAGGATCTGGGGTAAGAATTTATTGGTCTAGAAAACAGCTCCTGGATTGTAATGTGGGGCAATGTTCCCATTCTACATACCCCAACCTTTGCCTGATAAATCAGGACCAGGGTTTTCAATGCAACAGCTGCTCCTTTGTTATGGGGGCACTGGAGGGGCCACAGGAGGTAGAGACAGGCGGTGTCAAGTCTCTGACTACCGAGACGGACGCCAATAAGCCCACTATAAGAGCATGTTTGGTTAATTGCAGATCTCTCCCTAAGCACTCAGAGGACATCTGGCTTTCCCTTGAGCTCAATCGCTGGGACCTCATGTTTCTGACAGAAACCTGGCTTACAGACACCTCTTATCCAGATATCGCTCTGGCACTTCCCACTGGTTTTAAAATCTCCAAGGTGAATCGAGCAGATAGCAGGCGTGGAGGAGGTCTTGCGATCATTTGTAATGATAAATGTGATATCTGGTGTAAAAAAATTGAGAACATTGGCACTATTGAGGCTATGTCCTTTTCTATTCAATCTTCTTTAGGACACACCTTTGCGGGCTTGCTGGTTTATCGACCCCCGAGTTCCGTAGTTGCCAACCTTTTAAAATTAGGGGACATTGTGGCGGATCTCTCACTAAGATATGCCAATTTTACGGTTTTGGGCGATTTTAATGTCCATATGGACAGACAGGATTGTGCTTTGGCGCTCCAAGTGACTGAGATGCTGGATGGACTAAACTTGATTCAGCAGGTTATGTCTGCCACACACTGTGCTGGTCATATGTTGGATCTTATTTTTTCTAACGACCCTACCATTAGAGTAGAGGTCCCTCTGCCTTTGACGTGGTCAGACCATTGGTTAGTCCCTTTTAGTTTGTCCAGGCACGGTGGGACATACCGGATGAGACCAGAGTGTGAAAAGAAGAGAAACTGGAGGAAAGTATCCATTGAGACCATGGGCCCGGTCTTGCATGACACCCCTCTTCAGCTTACAGGCAATCCCAGCCTAGATGCAACCTCATTTAATGAATGGGTTGCTTCTTCTCTGGACGCCATTGCTCCTATGAAAATGTCAAAATCGGCTAGAAAAAAACCTTCTGCTCCTTGGTTCTCGTCAGAGCTTCAGGCTGAAAAAGCATATGCAAAAAGATGGAGCGTATTTGGCGGAAGTCGTATAATTCGGATGCGAAAAACATCTATAAAGCTGCACAAAAAAATTCCATGCTCTTAAACGCTTGTCAATTAAGAATCATTTGGCCAAACAAATTAAAGATTCGGACAACTCTTCCAAGGAAATTTTTAAGATTGTTCAAGATTTTATGAGACCTGAGGCCACTTTGAGTAAGATTGTGCCTTCAGCTGTTTTATGTAGGGATTTATCCACTTTTTTCAAGGAAAAGATTCAATCTATATATTCCACATTTAAGGAACCAGGAGAAAGGCCAATTACTCTCTCAGCCCTTGTTTCTCCCCATCTTTGGACTGAATTTCAGCCTTTCTGCCCGTCTTTATCCTTGAAAGACCTTGTTAGAATTAAATCAGGCTCGCCCCTGGATCCCTGCCCAGCTAGATTTTTTAACTTACTCGCCCCTCTTTTAACCCTCAGTTAAATGCTATTTGGAATACCTCTCTAAGGTTGGGATGCTTCCCCTCAGTATGGAAAGAGGCCCTGGTCTTGCCAATTCTTAAAAAGGAAGATGCAGACCCTAGTATACTCAAGAATTTCAGGCCCATTTCGCTTTTGCCGGCCCCCGCTAAAATTTTGGAGAAGGAGGTCCAAAGACAACTCTCTAATCATCTGGAGTCTAACAATCTCCTTCACGACTCCCAATCAGGTTTTAGGAAGGGTTACAGTACAGAGACGGCCCTGCTGGAAGTGGCGGAAACCATCCGAGAATCATTAGACCACGGTAGCTGTGCCATGCTTGTGCTGTTAGATTTATCTGCAGCCTTTGATACGGTCTCTCACTCAATTCTTTTAGACCGCCTGACACAGCTGGGTATCTCGGGTACCATTCTAAATTGGTTCCAATCCTTTCTGGAGGGGCGATCTCAGCAGGTCTTCCTTCGCCCGTATGTCTCTTCCTCTTGCGCCATGGGCTGTGGAGTACCTCAGGGTTCTGCATTAAGCCCGACATTATTTAATATCTATCTGGCCCCCCTAGCTGCACTGGTTGAGCAGTGTGGCTTCGTACAATTTCATACGCTGATGATACGCAGTTGGTGTTTTCTTTTAAAGATTCCAAGATGGCCGCATTTGACAGCTTTAGGCTATGTCTAAATAAAATTGTTTCATGGATGACAGATAACTGTCTTAAATTGAATACCGAGAAAACTGAGGTGATGTTTTTAACCAACCATCACCTCCTCCGGCTGATTTATGGTGGCCAATACAGCTGAATCCCCTCCCACCCCAGTTCTAACTGTTAGAAACTTGGGTTTTAGATTTGACTCGGACCTGTCGGTGAAAGCCCAGATTGGCCGAGTTTCCAGAGCATGTTTCTGGAAGCTCAAATGCTTGCGTAGATTCCTGTATTTATTACCGATGAACTGTCGGGCCACCATAGTCCATGCTTTGGTTACATCCCAGCTGGACTATGCCAATAGCTTGTATCTAGGCCTCCCTGCCTATCTGATTAAAAAGCTCCAGACAGTTCAGAATGCTGCAGCTAGGTTTCTTAGAAACGTGCCTCTTCGGCATCACATCTCCCCCCACTTGCGCAGTCTTTTAGAGCTACCAGAGATAGTGGACCTGACTATCTGAGGCTCAGACTTCGGAAATACCACCAAAATAGGACTCTGCGCTCGAACTCTCAGTTTCTTCTCTGCTCCCCTTCCTACTGCAAAGCCAGGATGGGAGGGCGCGCCTTTGCAGTTAAAACTGCCGCTCTTTGGAATGCGATGCCGCTCTACTTGCGCAAAACTGAATCTGAAACCACTTTTAGGAGTGCTCTGAAAACCTGGCTTTTTGATCTCCCTTAGTCTGCCTTTCCACTCTTTATCTTCCCTTGTCTCTGTGTAGCGCCGGGACACCGCCGTTGGTGGTAGCCGTGCGCTTTATAAATGTCTTGGTATGGTATGGTATGGTATCTAATTAAAAAAACTATTACTTATGTGTATGATAATTGCTCTTGGCAATTACCATCCACATAACTAGCAAATCTAGGTGGGCAGTGCCCTGGCACCCTCTACTGGTAGTCACTGCTGTCTTGTTGGTCTGGGGACGATAAATGAGATATAGCCCGGAACAAGACTCAGTTACCTCCCCGGACTTGCAAGCTCGGACTGGTGTGCCAAAATAGAGGAACCACTGTACGCAGCGCAGGGCTGCCCACACAAACATCACAAGATATGGGGTATTTGGTGGGACTATTACGGGCTCGAAGGAATGACTTGAACATCCTTATGTTGATAAATGGCCAAGGAGTCGTGGCCGATTGCTTTGCTGCCTGTCATGTTTAATATGTTTGACCTTTGTTTGAACCCCCCCAAAAAAAGTATTTAAAAAAAGTTACATACTTGTAACTATAGTGTTTCAGTGTTTGTATCTTTCAGAGAATCACATACTAGACTTGTTACCTTTTTTTGAGCTAGGAGCCCTACAGTAACTTTTCAATAGCAATGCAATCCATAAATCTGTTTAAAAAATCAAGCAGTAGTGTGCATTTATCAACCGAATGATCCATAATCCAACCAATGAGGGGGATGCAAACTGAACTCCACTCCCACCAGATGCAACCATTGTTCTGACTCACAAACATAAAGGCAGATGAACATTGAGAGATTCTAAAAGGGGAGGAGGGCGCCTGCATGTAAATCTATGAAAGATAATGATGGTAGAGAACATTAGTACAAGGAAAGCTATTTCTTCTTCAGTGTTGGCACATGACTGAAGAAGAATACCAAGCAGTACATGAACATGCACTTACAACTTTAGAGAGGATGGAGGGGAAAACAGAAATAAAGGTTGGCCTTCCTGAAAAAGGTTGCAGAGAACCGCAGGTCCAGCACGAGACTCTTGGCAGCTTCTTTAGACAGTAGTGCTTTAGGAAAACATGAAAGCTCTTCCACGTAGATGTCCTGCAAATGTCCAACAGTGCTGCCGCAGCTTAGAGGACCCCTGTAGCAGCAAAGTCTTTGCTGAAGTCGACAGTCGTTTTGTATCATAATGGGCCATTAGCCTTCACATGGAAAAAGAAGGCAGCTGCTATCCATTTTGCAGCCCCTTGATTGGAGAAAGCACAAAAACTGCAAGGTGCTCCAAAAGAGATGCATTTTTTGAATGTCTCTATAGTGTTGTTGATATAATGCATATTAGGACCCTTGTGGTTCTGGGCAGACTAAACAGGAATTATGTAATCTGCTAGAAGGTGTTGAGGTGTGCTTATAAAAGCTATGATGCAGCACGTGCAGGACGTGATGGTATGTTGAAGAATAAATCTGTTACAGAGCTCCGTGTGTGGTGTGTTCATTTGCATGCTCCCTGGGCTGGGGAAGACGATACAACTGGCGACGAGTAGGGAAAACGTGCCACGAAGAAACAAAGCTGCTCTCCCTGAGAGTTTGCACAGGTGCAGCAAATTGTTTGTGCATGCCACATGCACCCCAAATTGATGCAAAGCAGTCTAAGGTTGGCATGTGTAGAGTCAAAGCCCCGCTTCAGCCCATACACAGCCGTCAAAGAAGTTGAAGGCCCTGCAGAGGAACGCATTCAAAAAGCACGCCAGTACCCACTGGTAAGGCTGAAAGAAGAGATACAACCAGGATACAACCAGGCCCCAGCAACAGGGGTGTTGCGTGGAGAGGTTGCTGGTCCTGGTTTGCACGAAGAACGCTGCCTGAACAGCACGTGCTCTCAATGGCGACTGATGGGAGCACAAAGTACGATGCGGCTACATCCCTGAAGATACCACCTCCATTTGACACAGTGAAGAAAGAGAGCATCAGTGCCAGGTGTACTGCATGGATCAAAACGTTCGATGACTTCATAGATGCACAAGAAGAAATAGACAATAAGAAAATTATTAAATATTGAAAACCCTTGCCGGTGATGGAGTGAAAGAAGTGCTAAAGAAAGTCTCACAAACTGTTACAATATCATACCAAAAGATAAAAGAAATGTTGGAAGCCAAGTTCAATCCGATGCCAAATGTCAACTATGAAAGTTGCATTTTCAACCAAGAACGACAACAGGCTGGTGTAATGATGGATGAGTTTGTTGAGGGACTTGATGCACTTATCAAACACTGTAAGTTCTGTGACTTTAATGATGAGGAGGCCATGTACCTCACAGTCATTAATGGCTGTCTTTCAGATTCCTTCAGGAGACGCCTGCTGAGAGAGACAGTCCGTTTAGAGAAAATGCTAATGGCTGCAAGGGCAGAAGAACAAGCAGATTGACAAGCTGCTGATATGGAAGCAGGAACAGCACGTAATTAATCAGCGTTGATCAGGAAAATCAAGCATAAGCACAAAATAGATGCACACAAGTCGACATCTCCGCAGAAGAAAAGGTTAGCTTCTGATGTGGGTTTTCATTTCTCTATGAAGGTAAATGTCCAGCCATAGGACAGATATGCAAAGGCTGCGAGAATGAAAAAAACGTCATAATGGTCTGCAAAGCGAAAAAGAAATGAAACGCGTCACAGCGAGAAGAAAAAATGGACACCAGAAGGTTCCAGAAGCCAGTCAGTCAAAATCACTTTATTCGGTTACTTAAAACCATAAAAGCATATTAAAATTATCCATTGAATAAAAACCAAATAATACATGATCATTAAGCGAAAATCGATCATAATTAATATACAGTCCAGGTTAAAAGTACACATAATTAGACAAGTTCACTAATAAGTTCAAATGATGTAATATAAATTACATTTGATAAGAGAGAAAGCCATTTCACATTAAACAAGCATTTGCAATGCAATCGGTCTCGCCTTTGGGACCTTATATGTTTTTGGCTTTGCAGCATATTATCCTGGGTGCTAAGAAACATAAGATAGCATGGGGGCGTGGCCGACCGGCAACCGAGATGGCCGCGTTCGAGTAGAGCTCCGCATCCCACCAGCCTAAACCCCTTAATATCCGCACATATATCCGTCCAAAGCCCCAACCTACAGGGTCCCTGTGCTCTCTGGGACTCCGGGCTGCCTCGAGCTGGAGACGGTGTGCCTGTGACCCACCGGAGCGAAGAGATAGTGAAGGAGCGGCGCCAGAGAGAGAAGGCCTGTCGCGCCGGGGACTCGCGTAATCCGATACTGAGACGGTCCCTCGAGGTGGAGCTGGGACTGGCTTTACTGGGAGACGGCTGAGGCGTCCTCCATGCGACCTCCCCCGGCAGCGATCGAACGAACTACTGAAGACCCGGGGGGCCTCGGGGGCAAGGGCAGCTACGGTACGGAGCGCAAGGAAAGCCGCATCTGCTACGGAACGGCCGTGGGGGCCTAGAAACCGGACCTCGGGTGCCATTCCCGCGGGGTCGACGACCGGAGCAGCCAGATCTGAGGTACTGCATCCTTTCGTTCCCCCCCCTCCGAGTCCGCCCCCTCGGGCCCACCGGAGAACGCTGGATAGTGTTCCTGCCAATACTGGTGGGAGTCTCCACTCCACTCCTGTCATTCAGAGTCAGAGCTGCGTAGTAAGCAGCGGCGATTTTGGGACAATCACTGCCGAGAGACTTGGAGAGTGTCTGACGGCCATGCAGGGTGAGACTACGACATATGCCACCACATAGTACGTAAAGTGCTGGAATGATCAGAGACCTTCCCTGCTTAGGTTCCTGCCTGCAGCCCTCCAGTCACATTGTCTGAATCCCGAGGTAGGATGGTGGTAGAGGGTGACATCGCCCGACCAGAGACACGGGGCTGTTACAACAATTGTTTCTCCCAAGTGCCAAAGTTGGATTGACTTGTCCCTCACGTCTCAATGCTAATATGGGGAGCTTGCATCCGGATAACAGTCTATTTCCATGCAGCCATTGTTGAAACTTGTGACATTTTCCCTCCTTCCTCCATCTTGCCGGTCCCCTTTGATCCCATAACTCGGGACAGAGCTTAGACCGGGCTTGACTAAGTGCGCCATACTGGCTCCCTGAGGCCTGTAGAGGTCACGCTGAGAGACTTGAGGGAGGTTCGGCGTGCAAAAGTGCTCAGTTGAGGTGCGTGCACATTCTGGTGGTGCTATATTTAGGAGACCAACGGGGCTCCATTGGACATTTGCCGCGCCACGTTCTTAAACAGGGCGGACGTCCTCCACACACGCAAGGTATAGTTGCAACGACCGTACTCACTGCAGCCTGGTGAGGGTCGATCCGGCGAGGGGAGGAGAAGAGAAGAGCCCGTCAAAACGACTGCGATATGGCGAAGGGGTCTAAGCAAACACACCAGACCAAGCTGGACAAGTTTGCACTCTCTAAAGCGGAGAGCATGGAGGAAAAAAATGAAACTCAGGGAGTGAAGAAACAGACGGATGAGGGTGCCCCTACCCTCCAAGATATTATGGAAGCCATTCATGGGGTCCGTACAGTTCTGGAACGAAAAATAGACTTGGTTACGTCGGAAGTGACTTTCATGCATGCAGATTTACGCACGTTGGGGGAGAGGATGAAAACTGCTGAACACTCTGGGCCCGATTCTGATGCGGGTTGGAAAAGCTTCCCGACCGAGGGCCTGATTCTGATGTGGTTAGGAAGGCCTCCTAACAGCATTTGCTCCTTCCAAATCGGATCGGGAACGTGTCTTCCCGACCGAGGGCCCAATTCTGATGCGGTTAGGAACAAATGTTCCCATTGAAGTCAATGGGAGTTCAACCAAATCGTATCTGGAAGCATCCGGATGCATCCTACTCCGCCGGTCGGACTTTCCCGATCTGCGTGGGTCGGACACCATTTCCCAACCGATTCGGTCGGGAAGCTTTACCAACCCGCATCAGAATCGGCCCCTCTGTCTCCAAGCTTCAATCCTCCACTAAAATACTAGAGCAGGAGGTGAAGAAACTCCAAGTTGTGACGAGGGAAATGGAGGCCAGGCTTGAAGACCATGAGGGCAGGGCGCGCAGGAATAACGTCCGCATTTTAGGAGTGCCGGAACGTGCGGAAGGTCCAGCGGCGGACCTCTTTGTGGAAGACCTAATACAAAATCACCTGCAGGCCCGCGCTCTCTCCCAATATTTCTCTTTGGAGCGGGCCCACAGGGTGCCAGGGGTCCCCCAAAGCCTGCGCACGTCCGCGTCCTATTCTAGCTAGAATATTTAACTACAGGGACAGGGACATAATTCTTCAAACTGCGCGCTCCTCCCCCCCCACCAAATTTGAGAACTCTACAATCACATTCTTTCCGGACTTTACAATCAAGGTCCAGAAAATGAGGAGATTCTTCTTGGAAGTAAAATGGGCGCTTTGTGACAAGAACATCAAGTATGCAATGATTTTTCCTGCAAAGCTGCGAGTAACGACGGATGGGAAAGTTTGGTTCTTTTCGTCTCCAGAGGATACGTGGGACTGGTTCGAAAGATGGCAAACCCATGGTCCCCAAAAGAATGACTCACAACGACGAGCACAGGGGCTGGACAGTCGTCGTGATGCCCTCGAACTCAGAGACGGCCCTCGGTAAGACACGTGCCGACTTAAATCACATGACTGTGATGAGGGTTCTTGGACGGCTGCTGCTCCCCGAAGTTGTAGCTGGGTGCTGTGAGAGACCACCTGGGACTCAGCGGAGAAGCTGTTCTTTGCCAAGTAAATTGGTTTTGGGGGAGGGGGGTATACTATTGATTGCTGGACTTGTGGGCCCTTTACTGTTACAGTGCTATTGTTTATCTTAGTCCACCACGGGAAATAGGCTGATTGTTGCCGGGGTTGTCACGGACATCGCTACATGGGCGTTCAAGACTTGAGCTGGGGTATTGTAAGATCTTGGGCTGACGGGGCTACGTTCCCCTTTACAAGGTTTGACGGGGTTGGGCACACAGGCGCTCTGCACAGTTAGGGGGTGGGCAGTTTGGAGTCCACGCTGCAGGGAGGCAGGGAGGGGGAGGGTATGGGTGGTTCCCCAGGGGTTTTTTGTTATGTTGTTCAATGTTTAACATGGTGTGCAATGATGTTAACTGACAGTGCAAGAGAGACACCTAACCTAACAGTAGACCGCCCAACATTAGGCCATGCAAGTTACTTGACCACACTGTTGATCTTTACACGCGTAATGAGGGACATGGCGACCTTGCACATGCGTTTGGTCCGGGGCCTCCTAGTATATTTCATAAATGGCCAGAAACCAGGAACAACTTTCGCGACTGGGCCGACTTAAACTGCTTTCTTGGAATGTCAATGGGCTAGGGGATAGAATAAAGAGGGGAATTGTCCTGTATTACTTAAAGAGGCAGGCCCCGGACGTGGTGTTACTGCAGGAAACACACATACAAGGCTCCTCATACTGTGCTCTGAATAGATGGGGGTACAAGTTGGTGGCGCATGCAGGATACACTAAAGGTTCTAGAAGGGTGGGGATTCTTCTACGTAACACCTCCCCCTTTTAGGTCCAATCCGTGACACGCGACCAGATGGGCAGATTCGTGACGCTGACTGGCACATGGGAGGGCAGAGTACTTAATATTACTTCACTGTACATCCCACCCCGACTCCACCTCCCTACCCTGACTGATTTGGGAGCTCATCTGCTCAACTTGCCTGAGGGGGAATCGCTACTTGGGGGTGACTGTAATGCGGCCCTGAATGGGGACGTTGACAGAAGACCATCAAAGCCGGAGGAGCCGGATGGGAGAGCTTTGGGAGACTTTTTAACAGCAATGGGTTTGTTGGATGTTTGGAGAGCATACAATCCGTCCTCCCGCCAATACACCTTTCATTCGGGTGTGCACAGGAGTTTATCTCGTATAGATTATATATTTTGTAAAGCGGATCAGCTCTCCCTGTTTAGAGAGGTGGGACACCTCCCTAGGGGCATCTCAGATCATTCTCCGGTTGTAGTTACATATGGAGATAGTCCCTCGGACAATAGACGTGAAATGGCGCTTAACCCCTGGAACTTGCGACTCCCTACGATTCGGAAAAGGCTAATTGAAATGACAGAAAATTATTTTAAAGAAAATGTGGGCTCAGTGGATTCTGCCTCCACGCTGTGGGAGGCGTATAAAACAGTGGTTAGGGGGCAGGGAGTATCCATGGTTGCTGGATATAAGAAAGAAAAGCAAAAACAGCTGCTTACCCTGGAAGAAGAAATAGCCCAATTGGAGGAAGAACAAGTGAATTCAGTATCCCCCGAACTCAAACATAAATTGCTCCTTAAGCAGAAGGAATATAGGGATATCACCGAAGAGGCGGCTAAGGATCACTACCGGGCCACGCAGTGCCGGGTTTATGAGAAAGGGGATAAAGCGAGTAAGCTCCTAGCAAGGCTGGACCGGCATGAGCTGGCCTCTAGGTGGGTATTTGAGATTGTGACGGAGGGTGGGGACCGACGTAAGGACAGAAACAGTATAGCGGGGGCCTTTGCAGACCACTTCAAAGTAATATACGAGCCTGCACGTGAATCTTCAGGGGATGAGGCAAGAGAGCTGTTATCTACCCTTAGACTCCCTGTGTTGGATGACGTGGAGGTGGAGGAGCTTGAGCTCGACTTGACCAAAGATGAGGTTGCCAAGGCAATTGGTGACTTACAACCGGGAAAGGCGATGGGACCATGTGGTCTCCCAATTGAACTATTTAAAATTAATGCGTCTACCATAGCCCCATATTTAATAGATATGTATGAAGAAAGTGTGGTTGAGGGTATCCTCCCTAAAACACAAAGATTGGCAAATGTGGTAGTGATCCACAAACAGGGCAAACCTCCGGAACGGTGTGGTTCATATCGGCCTATTTCGTTATTGAATCCAGAGGTGAAAATATTGGCAAAAATCTTGGCCACGCGATTGTCGCCCCTGCTCCATAAATTGGTCCATCCCGATCAGTCCGGCTTTATGCCGGGCAGGAATATGGCGCTCAATCTGCGAAGGCCTCATGGGGTCTTAGGCAGGGCTAGGACTATACAAGAAGATGCAGTAATCATGTCCCTAGATGCCAAAATGGCATTTGACTTGATAGAATGGCCCTACCTATTGGCGGCGTTAGAACGGTTTGGATTTGGCCCGAAGTTTATGTCATGGGTGCGGCTCCTGTACTCGGAGCCCCTGGCAAGAGTGACGGTGAACGGGGGCCGATCGGCAACCTTCGCCTTGAATAGAGGGACACGGCAGGGATGTCCACTCTCCCCGCTGATATTTGCTTTGGTCCTCGAACCGTTGGCAATCTGGATCAGGGGGGGACCCCCTTATCAGGGGCTTAAACTGGACGAAGGACTGGGAAGATAGAATCTCCCTCTACGCAGATGATATTTTACTGTATTTGGCCAGGCCCTATTTTTCCATCCACAGAATACTTCACATATTCACCCTGTTTCAGAAATATTCTGGTTATACAATAAACTGGGATAAGTCCCTTATATACATTCTTTCCGGGGGAGGATCTTAGGTTACCCGCACACTGTGGTGCTAGAATTGTCACGGAAGGCTTTCGCTACTTGGGGATCTATGTCACGACGGACCCAGTGGCCTTTTATGATAATAATTTGGCCCCGCCGCTGCGCCGCCTACAGACCGACGTACAACACTGGAAGTCATTGCCACTCACATTATTGGGTAGGGCAGCCTTATATAAAATGATGACTTTGCCTCGATTTGTTTACGCATTACAAAATACACCCTTCCCTGTCCCACCCAAATATTTTCAGGCTGTAGAGTCAGAGGTCAGGACCCTTCTTTGGAACAACGGAATTCCCCGTATCTCCTTGACTAAGCTCACGAAGAGCTGGTACGATGGTGGAATTGCTCTTCCGGCACTCAAGAGTTACTACTGGGCTTCTCAATTAGCGGTCACCAGCCACTGGGTACACTGGCCAGTAAATGAACCCGCTTATAGAATGGATAGGTACAATATGATAGCTGGCTCTTATCAACGGGCACTATAAGGAGGGCGGAAAAATGCCCCGGTATAAACAACGACCACGACCACGGTTACATTATGGCACGCGGCGACCTCCGCCTTGGGTTGGAAAAACAAGATTACCCTAGCCACCCCCCTCTTTGAGTCTGATCGATTGGGGCTCCTGGCACACAGTGTCACGATTCACTCCCTGTGCTCTCGTTCCCACCACCAGGGGGCCAAATTGTGGGGCTTTCCAGTATTATAATATGCTTCCAGACACTCCCCTGTATGCATATCCTGACTTCCAGGCATTTGGACATCATTTAGGAATTGACATCCATTCCCAATCCATGCCGGGTTTTGTGGAAGCCAGTCTGCTCATGCTGGAAACTCCATTACCTATAATCCCCTGCTCACTGCTTTGTCTCCACCCCTGCAGGCCAAGGATGGGTGGAGGAATTCAGTTCACCTGTGGCTGGCTGCTGCTAGCCTGCTCACACCTGATGCATGTGATTACTGTGAGCTCTTTTAAGCCCCAGCTCCCTTCAGCCCAGTGTTGGTCATTGTAGCTGTATACTGGTGAGGCTGATCCTTGGTTCCAGTGTTTCCTGAGCTTTTGATACCCTTGTCTCCAGTGTTTCCTGAGCTTTTGATATTCCTTGATTCCTTAGCTATAGTTAATCCTTGTTCCTTGATTCCTGAGCTATAGCTATTCCTTGTGCCTGAATTAGCACTGCCTGCAGTGCTACCTTGTTTCCTGGTTTCCTGAGCTATAGTTATTCTTTGTTCCTGTTCCTGGGCTTCAGCTATTTCTTGTTCCTGATTTGCACTGCTTGCAGTGCTCTCTTGACTCCTTGTTTCCTGAGCGGTAGCTATTTCCTGTTTCCTTGAACCAGTACTGCCTTCAGTGCTACCTTGACTCCTGAAGCTTTAGTAATTCCCTGTTCCTGAACTAGCACTGCCTGCAGTGCTACCTTGACTCCTGAAGCTTTAGTAATTCCCTGTTCCTGAACCAGCACTGCCTGCAGTGCTACCTTGACTCCTGAGCCTTAGCTCAATTCTTGTTCCTGCCCCAGCACTGCCTTCTATGCTACTTTGTTTTCTTGATTCCTGAACCTGCACTATTCTAGTATACCCTTGTAGCCTCCCCTTCTGTATATCCTTTTCTAGTCCCTGCCTTTCTTCCCATTTCCTTGGTTCCAGTTCTAGTTTGCTGTCTTTTAATTTCTGCTGTCTTGCTTCTGTTACCTTGTATGTTTGTTACCTGCTTTCTGCCAAGTGTGCCCTGTGATTTCCTTCCTTTCCTGTTAAGCACTCCTCCTTGCTAGCTCCTTGTCTATTGTACTTGTGTTTAGTTCTACCCCTTTGCTGTTACTGCCTTGCGTGTTCTTGTTTGATCGCCAGGATCCGTGGGCACAGCTGACTACCTAGGTGGTGTTTCTTGTTCACTGTGAATATTGTCTTTGAGTTACTGTTATAACATCACCATAGGTATAAGCTCCACAGACCCTGCCTTTGCGTGCATATCCTATATGTGGGTATTTTCAGTCAGTATCTGTAACAGCAATTGTGGGTGAGGAACTTACTGAGCTTCAGTCTTACCGTGTGGAGCTCCTGAGTGCTTTACCCCACATTCCCTTTATTGTTTATGTTGTATTATATATATGTCTTGCACGTCGTCCTGGGTGTAGTTAGTCTGAATGCTAAATTGCCTTGTGAGTGCCCTTCCTTTCTGAGTCTTAGGCATCTTGTACAGGCTTCCCCTTTGGATCCCTTTTTCTCCTCTGACTCCTTGTGTGATCCTGGGCAGCGCTGTACTACTCTTTCTGTGCACGGTACGTTTTCTACCCCGTTCCCAGTCCTTGCCCAAGTCCCTGACTGTGTTCCCGACATAGTCCCGGACAGTCCCTGACAGACAGTCTGGGATTTCGTAAGTGGAACCTCATTGGGCTTTCAACTGTAGGCGACTTATGGGCGAGAGGCAAAGTGGTCCCCTTTAGTGACCTTCAACGAGATTATGATCTAAATCCAAGGGAAACTTTTCGATACCTTCAGGTTCGCAATGCGTTGTATAAAGCTGTGTCCAAGGGCACGGATCTCCCAGCGGCTTCGCCATTGGAGGACAGACTCCTTGATGATTATCTGAAAGACAAAGTAATCTCCCTGACTTATAGAAAGATTTTAAATAATACCCCAGACGCCTTGGTGAAGATCCGTTCTAAGTGGGTGGAAGATGTGGGAGACTTAGATGATGAGGAGTGGCAGGAAGCGCTGGCCTCCCCTCGGGAGGTCGCAATGCGATCTAGATTTAAATTTATCCAGCTTAAGCTCCTCCATAGAGTTTATTATACTGGTGTCGCGTTGGCCAAGATGGGTATTTTAAGCTCCCCACAGTGTCCCAGGGGTTGTGGCCAAGTGGGCACGTATCTACATCAGTGGTGGGAATGCCCAACTATACAGTTATATTGGAAGAAAATAACCTCAAAAATGTGGGAAGTGTGTGGGGGAAAGTATGGAAGTCACCCCCCGACTCTGCCTCCTTAACATATGGGATGCAACTGACTTGATGGCTAAAGAAAGGATCTGGGTTTCCCTTGGAAATGTAGTTGCGAAACGTAAAATAGCCAGAGCTTGGAAGGGAGACACGGCACCCAAACTCCGGGAATGGGAAGCCGATATGGACTGGTGTATGCAGACGGAGAGGGTGATCTATGAAGGGAGAGGTTGCCCCGGAAAATGATCCCAGATCTGGGGGGAATGGAACAAAGCGAGGGGAATGTTAAGTGCACCGTTTACTGATCCCTCTATACAGGAATGTATGACTCCGTGAAATTACTGGTCACAATGTAAACTTGACGATATGTAATGTAATGGTACTGTTGGGATGTACTGGCAAATTGATGGTGGTTAAGGTACGAATGCACTGTGTCACTTTATTATACGCTGTCATATTTTTGTTTTTCTTATTCAATAAAAAGAATTTTATTTAAAAAAAGAAACGTAAGATAGACACATTTCTTTTTGAGCCAATGATGAAACTGTTAAAAGGCCAAACTACAAGGCCCACAATGCAGCGAGCACATGGTTGATTCCACCAATCTTTTGTGAGGGGGGGCCGGAGTATTTCAAGGGTGGTTTAAGGCAGTCTCCTTAGCATTTGGTCCGCAGAGGGCTCTCCTCCCATGCTGCCCTGAACTGTCAAAATCCCTGTGCAGTTTAGTCCTGAAATAAATCCAGGATGTTCGATTTAGATGTATAGAGTCTAACCAATCAGGGAATGTTTACATCAGTCCCTGCTTAGATGGCTTCTGGCATGAAATGATGATACGGTTCCTTACTTACTCAACATGGAACGAAAGCACATGTGTTACAAACGCATAAAGAATTAACATGTCTAAATCGTATGCCCCTTTTTATGCCCCTTTTTATTGCCAAGTCTTAGTGAAAAAGGAACTAAATTAGCAGGCAGCTTGAATTGGGGGTTAGTGGGTCCCACTGTTGCCAGTCCCAATGTTGATTGGAGACCTGTTCATCAGCACTGTCCCCATTATACAGTATGTTTTGCTAAAGTGACAGGAACATTAAAGGAACCCATTGAGTAGAGAGTGACATATATGGTTTTATTGTAGTGGATACACTGATTATGAATGTATTCCTCAAATAGGAACATTGGTAAGTGTGCATTTTCCTTTACAAAGAAAACAAGCATTGGCATAGCCAATAGGTCTCGCCTTTGGGACCTTATAAGTGGTTAGTTCCAAATAATAATGCCGTCATTGGAGCATGTTTGCTTCCGAAAGACAAAAGACACAACATTCTAAAAACCCGAGCTTAGGCAAACAAAGTAAACACTGTGTTTATACATTAAATGTATTAGTATACTCAGCATCTAAAATAGGGACATATCAAAACTAGCGACCTAACTAGGAAGTGCCGACCATGCTAAATGGTGCAGACTGCTCAGTGAACACAAGCAGCCGACAGAGACACACCGCATCATTTCAGCTGCAGGCAAACGTGATAAAAGGACCTCCCAGGGGTCAAAGATTAGTGCAGTAAAGCACTGACACTTCATTCCTCAATCACCAAGGCTTTCCCGCCCGCGCAGATTAATACGTTAGCACTAGCGCAGCGCCCAAAGAATTACGAGGCAAGCGCCCAGAACACACCATTATACACTTGTTAAAACAAACATTATTCCCCATCCCGAAATTGAAAAAGCATCTGAAAAGTAGCAGAACAGCAGCTCTCCTGGAAAGAGACTAAACATCATTAAAAGACCCTTAAAAGCAAATATGGAGCGGTCAGCCGGCCTGGGCGCGTTTAATATTTCATGGCAAGATATATCCGTATCAACAACAAATGTGAGAGCGAGGAGTAAGAGGGGTCACGTCCTTCTCCCCGAGATATAGCCAATAAACAATGTGGACGTACCCAGTACCTGAATAGATGACACTGGGGGCTCACAGTGCAGGAGAACCATCAGGTTCTTTTAAAAGACCCCTCACACACCAACCTAGTTGGTGTCATGCTTCATCATTGGGGCCCCAACCAGGCGGCCGAGTGCCACCCGGTTGTGCTACGACGCCTGATTACAGCGGAGCTGGTGTAATGTGATAGTGTGATGAAGTGTGGTGCTAAATTAAAAATACCTCCAGGAATCCTTGCCTAGATATCCAAAAATTATTTAATAGTGGCAGCCCGGGGTATGGATAAAAACAGGGGGGTAGACAACCATAGGAGTATAATAGTTCGCTGTTGTCAAGAAAGATGGTCTACATGTTTCAGCCCCAGAAATAAACATAGGGGGGGCTTTCTTCAGGACCAGAGGTGAAAACAGTGAATAAAAAGTGAGTGGCAAAAATCAGGCCACGTGTCAACAAATAATCACGGCCCACACGCTAAGGTGGGGAGGAATAAAACGATGGTCGCAATTTGCGGCTCATATGTAGGAACCTGTAAATGAGGAAAAAGAGACAGACAAAACATGTATGACAAAACACAAGCAATCATAAAATGCAATCTTTTTGTGTATATGTGCCTGTCAGAATCTGATTGGAAGGCACTGTAGTGAGTCCATATGGTGACCGCGTGTCTAAAAGTGCCTATGAAACAGACGCATATGGCAAATTACACAGTACTATGAAAGATGCAGGTACAGGGGAAGGTTAAAATGTAGCGTGCTCATACTGCATGCTGAGATTATTCAAGGAAGAGCCCATGGGGCCCCTCGTGTGTGCAAATAACAAAGATTCACCATTATACATAATGTATAGCTGGACAGGCTATAGGATTACGCCTGTGAAATGGAAAATACCAAGTGCTCAGAAAAATACCATGTGCAGCTATGCATGCATTTGTTTGAATGGAAGCATATTTACACTCGGTTTTTGAGAAGGCAGCTGATCGGGCCCGGGAGGGGGACCGGTAGTCCCAACACCTGGGAACAGGATGAGAAAAAGAACTGAGCAAGGCGGGGGTGCTGCATGAATGTGAAAGGATCCGGAACAATGGTGCCGGCGGGCTCGAGTGACGAGCGCTGGGGGCCACGAGGTACTGGACAGCGCGGCATGGTCTTACTTGTGGGAGGCGGTGTGCCCTCGATACACCTAAGTCAGGCTCCGTGGGTCCCGGCTGCTAGCGTGTGGGGCCGGTGCAAGGCGGATATGAATCCCGGACCTGAATGCATGCCGGGAAGACGCAAGACTAGAGCGTAGAACACGGCGTCCAGCGCGCATGCGCGGGTGCCATCTTGGGTGTGGAGAAAGTCCCCGTGTGGGAACCAGGTGTTATCTAGAGAGGCACATAATAATGCCTGAAAAGGTGGGTACATATATCCGTACCCATTAATCAATAAGCGAAACAAACCGGTGAAGACAAAAGCAAAAATGTTCAAAAGAAAAATACAAGCCATCACCAGGAAGCCTGTATCTGCTTTCGGCTAAGCAGAGATACCCAGCTCAGGAGAAGAAGCGAGAATGCCGCTGGAAAAACAAACCGAAGAAGCGAGCTGTCAGGGACAAGCTGGTGACACGTCCGGAAGAAACAACAGACCCCCACCTTTTGGCAGAGATAAAGCAAACCAGGAGGGGGCCACATGAAAACATCATAAGGTCCCCCGCACAAGGTCACTGCTGCGGAAGTACTTGGGGGGCCTCCTGATCTCGTTTGCAAGGTGGACCACGGCAGTCCTCGCCAAATGGGCTTCTTTAATTAGCATGACCTCTCGGGGCGTCCCGAGCCAACTGCCCCCCCCCACTCCCCCCCCCATAAAATACATTAACTGGGGATGAACTCTCACACTGTCGCCAGGTGTCGTTGGCGCAGCGGGGCCCCATATGCGTTAAATGAAACTGGTTAATAACGCTGAGGCTCCCAGGGCACAGGGCCTTGTCACGTGACACCGTGAAAAACCATTCGCTAAAAAGACAGGGACATCTGGCTCTTTGTCAAAGTCCAACATCCCTGTTTTTAGAAGCAGGAATAAAAGCACTATTTAGCCAGAAATGCATTTTTTATCTGGAACATCCATAACCTACTTGGCAGTGCGTTTTATTTAATCAGTAATCGCTCTAAGGGTCCAGTCAAAAGGGACTATTCGTCAAACTCGCAAATTATTATTTCTAGGGTGTAAAACTTCTTCCTAGAGACAAAATACGAGTCGATATTGTACAGAAGGTGGTTCTAGAAGACTGTGTATGCGTCACCAAACACGGCGCCTTCCAGTTTTCTTTTCTCACAGCTGCCTTGACCGTCATGTTTATACATACACTAACGTGGGGTTTGAAGATAGTTGTTGTTTAACTTTACTCCGCTAGGGGCGCCTGACCGTTGTCCTTCCTGGTCACTACAGCTGTAAATAGCAATGTGCTAAACCCGGAAACACGATCTCAGACAAGCTGGACGAGTGACTTACGGGACGTGCAACTCACGTTTATTACCACTGCTGCTTTACCAGTAATTAAAAATGTCAGGTACCATATTTTATTTAAATTAGTTTGAAGAACTTCAAGAAAGGGCTCTACATTTAAATGGTTTACGTGATCCACAATCAAATATAAACTACGTTAATTAATAAATGCATTCCTCATGAAAAGGGACATTTCACCATCAGTGTGTAAAATGTTTTTTATTCTGCCAAAGTTCTTCCACATCTTGGCAACTGTGCTATGTGCCGGCAGCAGGGGGAGGCGCGCGCGCGCCTCAGCAGGGGGGAGGAGGGGGGCTGCGCGATTCACTTGCGGGAGCGATAATTGCTACCATATGGTGGCGCTCGTTCCCGCAAGTGAATCGCCAAACGTGCACGCGTTGCCATTGAAGGCAATGGAACGCGTGCACGTTTTTGGCTGAAAAGCCATGGCGATAGCAAAAGGTCTTTTTGCCTATGCAGCGCATGCGCGCTGCGTAGGCGAGACCTAATAAGGGATAAACATTTAATTTGTCAGGTCATATGGACCCTCTTTTTTTCCTTTCTCTAACTGCTGCTACTAAGAAGCTATCAACATTAAAAGTTTCCCAGGGATTATTCAGCATCTGCAAATATATCAGGGCGGGCCTAGCCTGTAAAAAACCTTTGTTTTTTAAAATTGGAAAGATAAAACGTTTACTGAATGTGCAAATAATGCTCACAAAACAGGACAAGTGCAAAGTGTCTTGGCTCGAAAAATTATCACAATTGCAGGGTCCCAGATCCTCTATCTTTCTCCATCCCTGGGATTCGGCCAATAAAAAATGCAAATAATTAAACCCCAGAAGCATTCTCGCCATGCCCACAAGGCCAAAAGGCAACATCAGTTATGACAAGTAGAAACCAAGCACAGCCGATAACAGTCAAGTTCATCATATAAAGACTCTTCAAAATCATTATCAAACACTTGCTAAGAAGATGGATGTGCGTTGATGCTATGGGCTAAGGAACTACATTCACATGTAGGATTAGCTGCTTGCAAAGGAGATCAAAAGTCAAAGAAGAATCACCAAATAAAGCAACAAAATTCATTTTGACACTATTCAAAAATTACATTAAAATTGAAAGGTCACCCTATAACTTTCATTATAGACAGTGGTGCATCAATTAGCATCATGCCAGTAGAAACGTTCAACAGCCTATCTCCTGTGTCATACCTTACTCTGTCAAACATGAAGGTATACACATGGGCTGCTTCTAAACCATTTGAGAGTCAAGGGTCATTTACAGAAACCTTGTAACATCAAACACCTTTAGTGCAAGTGACAATTCATGTCCTTCAAGGAACTTCATCCAGTGCATGCCTACTTAGCTTTGCCACTTCTGCTGACAAGGGACTGATATCTATCAACTGCAACATCCATGCTCAGTCTGAAATTGGGAGTGAGTTCCCGTCGTTGTTTCATGGCTTAGGAAGGCTCAAGAAGATGAAAGTGTAACTTCGTATTAAAGAGGATATTCACCCTGTTGCTCAATGGCAGTTTCACTTACAAGAAGCTATTGAGAAAGAACTAGAAACAGTGTTGAAGCAGGACTTCACTGAACACTCCACCTGTTCTACGCGGTGGGTTTCGCCCATAGCTGTGGTACCAAAAAAGGACAGTGGAGGTGCAGTGCGCATTTGTGTTGATATGCGCCAAGCCAACAAAGCACTCGAGAGAGAAAGAAATCCTGGTCCCCAAATCGCGGACATGATCATGCAGCTGAACGGAGCCAAAGTTATCTCCCGTCTTGACCTGAACAAAGGATACCATCAACTCGAGCTGGAAGCGAACTGTAGGTACATTACAACTTTTTAGACTCATGTTGGTTTGTTCAGATACAAAAGATTGAGTTTTGGAGTATCTTCGGCTGCAGAGATATTTCAGAATGCTATTTGCTGAGTAATTCAACCTGTTACACATGCTTTTAATTATAGAGATGTGATAGCATTCTGGTATTTGGGACAACAAGAAAGGAGCATGACAAGGCTCCTACACAAGTGTGCCAATTACTTTCTGATGCAGGTCTCACTCTGAATGAAGCAATGTGCGAGTGGCACAAAACCGAACTTAAATTCTTTGGGCAAGTTTTCTCTGATGGGGGAATGATTCCTGACCCGGATAAGGTGCAAGCACTGTCCTCTACTTGCCCCCCACAAGACGTAACCATGTTACGATCCTTCTTAGGCATGGCCGGTTATTGCTCAAGGTACATTCGTGACTTTGCTACAGTGAGTGCCCGATTGAGAGACTTAACAAAGCGGAATATCCCATTCCAGTGGTCTCTTGAATGCGATCAAAGTTTCAAATAAATAAAACATGCGATTAAGAATGCAACTGAAATGGCCTAATATTATCCCAAGTTACATATTAAGATCACAGTAGATGCAAGCCCGGTGGGGCTGGGGGAAATCCTTGCTGAACACAATGACCATCCGAATACCCAGAGACACATTGTGGACTATGCCAGTAGAAGCCTGTGAGAAACAGAACGTGCCTATTCTCAGCCGGAGAAGGAGAGTCTGGCTGTAGTGTAGGCCTGCGAACATTTTCATGTGTTTTTATATGGCAAACATTTCACTATCTTCACAGACCAGCAGCGTTGCTCACTATCTTTGGAAACCCGAAAGCTAACATGCCCCCTTGCATCGAGAGGTGGGGGTTGCGACTGCAAGAGTACAACTATGTGACTGTACACAAGCCAGGGAAAGACCAAAACCCCACAGATTACTTTTCACGAGTGCCACTACATTGCTTCAGTTCTACATCCAAAGAGGCTGAAGAGTATTTTAACTTAATTGTGAGGTCCAGCACGCCAGCAGCACTATCCATTGAACAGATTATTGCTGCTACTAACGCAGATGAAGAAATGCTCATCCTCAAAGACCTAATTACAATGCAATCTTGAAGAAAAGTATTCAACCCTTTGCTGATGTTGTTGAATTCAAAAAATTAAAAAATTTGCCGGATGAGCTATCTGTCATCCGAGAGGGTATCATTGAGAGGCTCGATAATCATCATACCTGAGAGACTGAGATAGCAAGTCATTGATCTAGCCCATTAAGGACATCGTGGCATTGTAGCCAACAAAAGAGCCCTAAGAGACCAAGTGGGTGATTAGGATGTAGGGCGGATCGCCACCGCCCGTATGGCGGTGGCGATCCGCCTGCCATTTTCCACCGCCCGCCTCACATTTCCCCACCGCCATATTAGTATGGCGGTGGGGACCCAGGCGGACGGAATGACCGTCCGCCGGTTTTCCGCCGGTAGGCAATCCGCCCGATTGCCTACCGGGCGGAAAAGGCCTGCAATACGATGGCGGTGGCTTGCAGGCACCGCCATCCATATTAGGATGGTCGGCGGTGCAGGGCTTTCCATGGCGGTGACTCCGCCATGGAAAGTCAGGCGGAGAATGCCTTTGGGGGCCCGTTGCGGGCCCCCTGGGGGGTGGGGGGGTGGGGGGCTGCACTTGGGGGGTACCCATGGTACCCCTCCAACATTGGCATGCACAAGGTGGCAGGCACCGCGCGGTGCCTGCCACCTTGTGCAGGCCAATGCACACAGTGCATTCCCAGCATTGTGGCGGGTGGTGCTGTGTGCACCGCCCGCCACAATGCTGGGAATGGAGGATGCCACCGCCACGGTGGCATCCTAATCGCTGGTGCGGGACCGCCGCACCACTGGCGGCCGGTCCCAGCACCGATAGGGTGGCGGGCGGACGAAAGTCCGCCCGCCATCCTAATAGGCCCCCAAGAGTGGTTCCCTCGCCTAGACGAACAAGTTGAGAAAGAGCTGAAAACGTGCCACCTTTATAACTGTTTATCCCCCAAGGTGACGCAGCACCCATTGACAATGACAGACCTTCCTGCGCATGCCAGGGAGAGAGTTCCAGTTGATTCCCTTGGGCCTCTAGAAAATGGACCCCCCAACATTGGCATGCACAAGTTGGCAGGCACCGCGCGGTGCCTGCCACCTTGTGCAGGCCAATGCACACAGTGCATTCCCAGCATTGTGGCGGGTGGTGCTGTGTGCACTGCCCGCCACAATGCTGGGAATGGAGGATGCCACCGCCACGGTGGCATCCTAATCGCTGGTGCGGGACCGCCGCACAACTGGCACCCGGTCCCAGCACCGCTAGGGTGGCGGGCGGACGAAAGTCCGCCCGCCATCCTAATAGGCCCCCAAGTGTGGTTCCCTCGCCTAGACGAACAAAATTGAGAAAGAGCTGAAAACGTGCCACCTTTGTAACTGTTTATCCCCCAAGGTGACGCAGCACCCATTGACAATGACAGACCTTCCTGCGCATGCCAGGGAGAGAGTTCCAGTTGATTCCCTTGGGCCTTTAGAAAATGGACATCAGCTCATGGTAGTCATTGATGACTACTCATGTTTTCATTTGGTGGAAGACTTATCATTGACAACCCAGGACAAAGTCATCGAGTGGTTTGATGACATCTTTGCAGCGTGGGGCATCCTGGCTATTCTCAGATCTGATAATAGCCTGCTTTTCAATAGCAAAGAATTCACGGAGTTTCTTGTGCGATTCAATGTCAAGCATCAAAAGAGTACCCCTCTCTGGCCCCAAGCCAATAGTGATGTTAAATGATATATGGGCACCCTCAGGAGCATAATTTAGCGAGCATCAATAAGAGGGAATTGATTTAAACCAAGTCATGTGTCAAGCCCTTCGTGCCTATCCATTAACTCCTCACTCCATAACTGGTGAGAGTCCTGCCACCTTGCTATTTGGGAGAGTCATCGGAACTAAACTACCACAATGGACATTGGACCGATCAATGAATGCCAATAAGGTTCGTGTCACAGACACTTCTCAAAAGTGCAAAATAAAAACATATGCTGATCAGTGCCAATGCACCCAAAAAAGTCTTTGATAAAGGGGACTGGATACTGGTCAAACATAAACGGAAGTGAAAAACAGACACTCCGTTTGCTGTTGACACTTTGAGGGTTGTAACGTGCATAGGACACATGGTGACAGTGCATCGTCCCGGAAAGTCCATCACACAGGACTCGTCACACTTTAAAGACCTACCTCAATGTTCGTCAGATTATGCGATCACGAGCGAGGCGACACAACCTGAATGTCCAGATCACACATCTGAGCATATGTTATCAGTGCATGATCAAGGTGCATCTCAACTACCTCATACCACCCGATCTGGCAGACCAGTGCGAGCGACTCGGTGACTCATTGAGTAAATATGATGCCAATGTTGTTTGCACTTTTTATTTTCTAAAGGGGAGTTGTAGTGTCTTTGATATTATGTGCGCTAGGACCCTCGCGGTTCCGGGGGGACTCTAAACAGGAAATACGCAATCTACTGGGAGGTGTTAAGGTGCGGTTATGAAAGTTATGACGCAATGCGTGCAGAGCGTGATCGTATCATGAAGAATAACGACATCTGTTACAGAGCTCCATGTGTGGCGTGTTCATTTGCATGCTCCCGTGCTGGGGAAGACGCTACAGTCTCTTCTTTGTGGATGTTTTTGGATTAGTCTGCATTCTCACTTTGTCTTTGTAAAATTTCAGGAACTGTCCCTTAAAAGTGAAGGTCAGCAGCTCACTAACCCTTCTAGAGGAAGTAAGGGCAAGCATCATATCAAGTTTCCAAGAGACATACTTCAGTTCTGCTAGGTTTAAGGGCTTAAATGTGTTTTTCATCAACTACGGCACAACAGTTTTCAGTTCCCTTCTGACGTGTGGCTGGCATACTGGTGGGTAAACTCTGAACAGTCCATTTGGAAAATAATTCTGCATGAGAAC
Organism: Calotriton arnoldi; assembly: GCA_963921515.1. Lineage (NCBI taxonomy): Eukaryota > Metazoa > Chordata > Amphibia > Caudata > Salamandridae > Calotriton > Calotriton arnoldi. Next base: position 3,139,830 of record CAWUFW010000509.1, read on the forward strand.
ATCATTGGTTCCCCCAGAGAGAGAGTCAAATCAAGAAATCACCACCTATTGGAAATCTGAGGTGTTAATCAACCCTTTCTTAGTCAGCTGCAGGAGAGAAGATACAAAAGTGGAGGCTGGGATGAGACTATTTAGAGGCCCTGCAAGTAGTACCAGACATTGTTTGGTATGTCTTTGTGGAGCTGCAACATTCTACTGGGATATTCAGGTGAGAGCATTCAAAGTGTTCAGGAGATTGACTGTAATGTTTAATGGCTGTGGGTCATGATGTAGGATCTGGCCGTTGTATTTGGATAATAGGTCCTGTTTTGATATGCACAGAGCTTTTGACTGGTACAATTGGTCTGTGAATCTGATCTGTTTTTACTATGCCTGGGAGACTAGCATGATGGGACAGGCGTCTGGCTAAATTTTGCTGAGAACTTGAGGGATAAAGGGCATTGAGGCAAAAGCATAGACAAACGTCCTGCCCCATGAGATCAAAAAGGCCCCCTAGCCCCCCTTGATCATGCTATCAAAGAACCAGCATTTAATTGTTGTCTTTCATGGCAAATAAATCCAGCAGTAACCGTAATGGCAAAGTACTGCATCTAGCTTCCCTTGGTGCAGCTTCCATTTGTGACACTCTCCCATAGATGTGCTCAGGGAGCCTGCTCAGTTCTTCACCACAACCAGCAAGTTCTTTGCTTTGATGGAGGTCATCCTTGTTCACAAAGAACCATCGAGGTTGTGGTATCTATCCTGATGAGTACAGGTACCCCCTGAATCTGCAATAGGAACACTTGTAAACCTCTCCTAATGGCCCTCACCTTTACCACACTGATTAGGAGTTGTGGTTCCTACATCCCCCAGAGACCTTTGATGGACAGTTAATGCAGGTGGGCACCCCAACCTTCCATTGACTCAACATTATTAAATTGGCCCTCGGGTCTGGCGATTTGTTGCACCTCTGCCCACGAGTCTAGTATCTACCTGATTCATGGAGTGATCTGAATCTTGTCCTCGAAGGTGTCCAATGTATGTTCCCATTGCTTGTCCAATTGTTACTGGAATTAATGCATTTGTAATTGATACTGAGGGATGAGTAGTATGCTTGATGATATCATTCACAGCATAACTTTGCACTGACAGAATAAGCACACCATTCCTGTTCTGAAACACTTAACAGTTGTCAACAGATTGCAGATCCGATGTTGTGACACCAACAACTTAGTGTTTTCTGTGCCTAGGACCACTCACAAAACCTGGTTTACAGTGAAAGCTCACAGGGAAGAATTGGCCTAATACAGGGTGAAACTCAACCTGTGGAAAAGGTGATAAGCAGCTCTGGATATTTATGTGGTTCTCTGGCTTCTTCTTTAGGCCAACCAGTCACAGAACTATAGAGGAACCTGGAAATTCTGTCACCACAGGAATACATCCAGTGGTTCAGGCATTCGGTGAAAATCCTAGGTGCTAATTGTAGGCCTGAAGACAAAACCTTGAATTGGAAATGGTAGCCAGCAACCACTTCAGAGCAGGAACCAATGGTGTTTGGGGTTATTGGGAATATGAACGCAGGCATCCTGCAAATCCTCGGTGCCCTTGTGATCTGCGGATGGGCTGTATCGCTCTCGTCCACAACAGAAGTTGGCTCTCCCTCTGTAGAAAATGAAGGCACCGAAATGCCTCAGAGACTGGGGGTTTAATAGGGCTCCTTTGCAAAAAAATGCTGGTGTGACTACGTAGGACTCGATTGATGACCCACCAGTTGGAATTGATGTAATGCCATTCGTCTAGGTAGCTGGAGATCATTCTTCTACAAAGTCATGGGAAAGGGGGATGATGCCGGCTCTTGAAACAAGTCAGTGTCTTTTGTCCTGTGAGTGGATCTGCCTGGAATCCTGTTTCTTGGTTGTCTGCCTGGTATAGGCGGTGTCAGGATTCTGCCACGTCAGTTTCCTGGTGCACCTTGTCTGGCACCTGTTTACTGTTTTCTATTGTTTTTACCAATGCTTGTTGTGACTTTGCCATTTGTCTGTGCCAATGCTTGTTGCAGACTATGATGTTATCAAGTGCAAAACAACAGTTGATGGACAGAATGCAGAACAATGTCATACATTCACCCCAGTACAGAGATCTGGGCCTAAATCCATCGTTTTTTGCTCACCATGCCATTCCAGTTTGAACCCAGCCATATGCAAATCAGTCTTGACCCTGTGCCTCATGGGAACAGTCCAGCCCGAACTGCCAAGCCAGGTCCTCCCTGGACTGGAAACAAGCATCCTAGGACCGGTTTCGGGGTTTCACCCCTCTTCAGCCAGGATAGCTTGATTCCAGTGGCATGGAGAGCACGGGACCCACGTCTGGGCATACCCGTCCCACTCGGGGTGACAAATGCAAAACAACAGTTGATGGACAGAATGCAGAACAATGTCATACATTCACCCTAGTACAGAGATCTGGGCCTAAATCCATCGTTTTTTGCTCACCATGCCATTCCAGTTTGAACCCAGCCATATGCAAATCAGTCTTGACCCTGTGCCTCATGGGAACAGTCCAGCCCGAACTGCCAAGCCAGGTCCTCCCTGGACTGGAAACAAGCATCCTAGGACCGGTTTCGGGGTTTCACCCCTCTTCAGCCAGGATAGCTTGATTCCAGTGGCATGGAGAGCACGGGACCCACGTCTGGGCATACCCGTCCCACTCGGGTGACAAATGCAAAACAACAGTTGATGGACAGAATGCAGAACAATGTCATACATTCACCCCAGTACAGAGATCTGGGCCTAAATCCATCGTTTTTTGCTCACCATGCCATTCCAGTTTGAACCCAGCCATATGCAAATCAGTCTTGACCCTGTGCCTCATGGGAACAGTCCAGCCCGAACTGCCAAGCCAGGTCCTCCCTGGACTGGAAACAAGCATCCTAGGACCGGTTTCGGGTTTCACCCCTCTTCAGCCAGGATAGCTTGATTCCAGTGGCATGGAGAGCACGGGACCCACGTCTGGGCATACCCGTCCCACTCGGGGTGACAAATGCAAAACAACAGTTGATGGACAGAATGCAGAACAATGTCATACATTCACCCCAGTACAGAGATCTGGGCCTAAATCCATCGTTTTTGCTCACCATGCCATTCCAGTTTGAACCCAGCCATATGCAAATCAGTCTTGACCCTGTGCCTCATGGGAACAGTCCAGCCCGAACTGCCAAGCCAGGTCCTCCCTGGACTGGAAACAAGCATCCTAGGACCGGTTTCGGGGTTTCACCCCTCTTCAGCCAGGATAGCTTGATTCCAGTGGCATGGAGAGCACGGGACCCACGTCTGGGCATACCCGTTCCACTCGGGGTGACAAATGCAAAACAACAGTTGATGGACAGAATGCAGAACAATGTCATACATTCACCCCAGTACAGAGATCTGGGCCTAAATCCATCGTTTTTTTGCTCACCATGCCATTCCAGTTTGAACCCAGCCATATGCAAATCAGTCTTGACCCTGTGCCTCATGGGAACAGTCCAGCCCGAACTGCCAAGCCAGGTCCTCCCTGGACTGGAAACAAGCATCCTAGGACCGGTTTCGGGGTTTCAACATTCCGTCCATCATCTTGTGTGTTTTGCATTTCGCCCTAAGTGGGAGGGGTATGCCCAGACGTGGGTCCCGGGCTCACTACGCCACTGGAGTCAAGCTATCCTGGCTGATGAGGGCTGAAAGCCCGAAACCGGTCCTAGGATGCTTGATTCCGGTCCAGGGAAGACATGGCTTGGCAGTTCGGTCTGGACTGTTCCCATGAGGCACAGGGTCAAGACTGATTTGCATATGGCTATGTCTGACCTGGGGTGGCGTGGTGAAGCAAAATAACGATGGATTAAACCCAGATCTGTGACTGGGGTGAATGTTTGCCAATGTGCAACATTCCGTCCATCATCTTGTGTGTTTTGCATTTCGCCCTAAGTGGGAGGGGTATGCCCAGACGTGGGTCCCGTGCTCACTACGCCACTGGAGTCAAGCTATCCTGGCTGATGAGGGCTGAAAGCCCAAACCGGTCCTAGGATGCTTGATTCCGGTCCAGGGAAGACATGGCTTGGCAGTTCGGTCTGGACTGTTCCCATGAGGCACAGGGTCAAGACTGATTTGCATATGGCTATGTCTGAACTGGGGTGGCGTGGTGAAGCAAAATAACGATGGATTAAACCCAGATCTGTGACTGGGGGTGAATGTTTGCCAATGTGCAACATTCCGTCCATCATCTTGTGTGTTTGCATTTCGCCCTAAGTGGGAGGGGTATGCCCAGACGTGGGTCCCGTGCTCACTACGCCACTGGAGTCAAGCTATCCTGGCTGATGAGGGCTGAAAGCCCAAAACCGGTCCTAGGATGCTTGATTCCGGTCCAGGGAAGACATGGCTTGGCAGTTCGGTCTGGACTGTTCCCATGAGGCACAGGGTCAAGACTGATTTGCATATGGCTATGTCTGAACTGGGGTGGCGTGGTGAAGCAAAATAACGATGGATTAAACCCAGATCTGTGACTGGGGGTGAATGTTTGCCAATGTGCAACATTCCGTCCATCATCTTGTGTGTTTTGCATTTCGCCCTAAGTGGGAGGGGTATGCCCAGACGTGGGTCCCGTGCTCACTACGCCACTGGAGTCAAGCTATCCTGGCTGATGAGGGCTGAAAGCCCGAAACCGGTCCTAGGATGCTTGATTCCGGTCCAGGGAAGACATGGCTTGGCAGTTCGGTCTGGACTGTTCCCATGAGGCACAGGGTCAAGACTGATTTGCATATGGCTATGTCTGAACTGGGGTGGCGTGGTGAAGCAAAATAACGATGGATTAAACCCAGATCTGTGACTGGGGGTGAATGTTTGCCAATGTGCAACATTCCGTCCATCATCTTGTGTGTTTTGCATTTCGCCCTAAGTGGGAGGGGTATGCCCAGACGTGGGTCCCGTGCTCACTACGCCACTGGAGTCAAGCTATCCTGGCTGATGAGGGCTGAAAGCCCGAAACCGGTCCTAGGATGCTTGATTCCGGTCCAGGGAAGACATGGCTTGGCAGTTCGGTCTGGACTGTTCCCATGAGGCACAGGGTCAAGACTGATTTGCATATGGCTATGTCTGAACTGGGGTGGCGTGGTGAAGCAAAATAACGATGGATTAAACCCAGATCTGTGACTGGGGGTGAATGTTTGCCAATGTGCAATATTCCGTCCATCATCTTGTGTGTTTTGCATTTCGCCCTAAGTGGGAGGGGTATGCCCAGACGTGGGTCCCGTGCTCACTACGCCACTGGAGTCAAGCTATCCTGGCTGATGAGGGCTGAAAGCCCGAAACCGGTCCTAGGATGCTTGATTCCGGTCCAGGGAAGACATGGCTTGGCAGTTCGGTCTGGACTGTTCCCATGAGGCACAGGGTCAAGACTGATTTGCATATGGCTATGTCTGAACTGGGGTGGCATGGTGAAGCAAAATAACGATGGATTAAACCCAGATCTGTGACTGGGGGTGAATGTTTGCCAATGTGCAATATTCCGTCCATCATCTTGTGTGTTTTGTATGATGTTATCAAGGCCTATTGTCCCTTCTCAGCTCCAGTAGTTTACCTGTGAGCTTGAATCTGGAAGCTTCTTCCTGAGCCTTTTAAATAGGGGCCACACCCTGTTCTCATTGCAGGTTATTGAGAACCCTGAGCTTGAGCAGCAGCTGTTCCTGTTCTCCGGTTGCTGAAAGAAGATTGCGGTTGCAGCAAGGAGACTTCTGTTTTCTTTTCCCAGGTTGTAGATCCTCTCTCAGCTACAATCAGGTAGGATCGTTCCTTTCTTTAACAAACAGCATCGTGAAAGGAACTACGTGCTGTTTTGTTATTTCCTGTTTTTGTTATTTTGCATTTTGAAAGAAAGTTGCATATCGCGCTGAAGCGCTCTTTGAACATTTACATGTTTGGTAATTTTGGCACTTTGTACATCGCGCTTAAGCGCTCTTTGGTCATTTACATGTTTGGGAATTTTGACACTGTTGTACATCGCGCTGAAGCGCTCTTTGGTCATTTACATGTTTGGTGATTTTGGCATTTTGGTATATCGGGCTGAAGTGCTCTTTGGTCATTTTCATGTTTGGTGATTTTGGCAACTTAGCACATCCAGCTGAAGCGCTCTTTGGGCATTTACATATTGATGACTCTGGCATTTTGGGCACATCGCGCTGAAGCGCTCTTGGGGGATTTGCATACCTGATGACTTTGGCATTGTGTCACATCGCGCTGAAGCGCTCTTTGAACATTTGCATATTTGGACTCAGTGCATCGCGCTGATGCGCTTCCTGGACATTTACATATTTGAACTCTGATACATAGCGCTGAAGCGCTCCCTTGGGCATTTGAATATTAATCTGCCTCATTAGCATATGTAATGTGTTCTGTATTGCAAAAAGGTTGTTGGAAGTACCACTGTGATATTTAACAGTGGTTAAAGCACATCATTACGGAAACATTGTGTCTAAAGACAAGTGGCTCTTAATATGAATGTGTGCTTCGTTTTGAAACATGATTGTTTAGCCATAACATTGTATCCTTGAGAATTATAGGAACAGAAATTGCCAGTGAAGCCTGAGAAGATGTACACAACGACTGTTCTATGCATAACCTGCTTTTCTTTTACAGGTATGTTGTCATTGTTTAACCCATGGTAAATATAGTCAAAGAGTTTACTAAGCATGAAAGGAAAGCTAATCAAGGACAATGTCTCGTTCCAGGTCTCCCTCCCCACAGTACCCTCCCTAATTCCCTTCCCCCCGTCTAGCCACTTTGATACTCAGTGCAGTTAAGCTTGAGTCAAGGCTGCTGGAAGGTGGGCTTCTTGAGGGTACTGCTCCTGAGGAACCCAACGGAATTTTACCAGCTCTGACAGAATAACCAGCCCACGAAATTGGTTCCTCCTGAGCAGTATCTTCAAGATGGCCACCTTGGAAGATTTGTGTTCTATGTTGGGAAACATGCAGAAAGAACTGTCAGCTGCTAGACAGGAAACTGCGGAGTTAGCTAATAGGGTCACTCAATTACAGACACAACTAGCGCCGTCTCGTCCTCCTGAAGTAGCTGCTGCCAGTAGCTCAAATCCATCTACAGTATCGGTAACGGTTCCAATGACTGTTCCTTTGGCAGCTCCGGAAAGGTTTGCAGGTGAACCCCACAAATTTCAAACCTTTTTAACTCAGGTGCAGTTACACTTTATGGTTAAACCCACATCCTTCCCCGATGCTCAATCGCGAATCGCCTTCTTGATCTCTTATTTGAGTGGAGATGCTGCCATGTGGGCAGTCCCTCTGGTGCAATCGGATGACCCATTGCTGTATAGTTGGTCTCGCTTCAAAACGGAATTTGAAAAGGTCTTCGACCGAAGAACAATAACAGGATCAGCTGATCGAGAGTTATTAGAACTCAAACGGGGAAATAAAGACCTGGTCCATTATCTAACCCAATTCAATCGCTTAATAGCAGAAACAAATTGGCCAGAGGACAAAAGGGCGGCCTTATATTATCAAGGCCTAAGAGACGAATTAAAAGATTTGATAGCTCCGATAGACCCTCAACCGAGAACATGTGAAGACCTAATAGCTTTAAGTCTTCGGTTAGACCACAGAGTTTTGGATCGTAAAGGAGACAAGAAACGGTTGGAGTTCAGACCTTCCATTCGACCTAAAGAAAAACCACACTTTGTATCACAGGATACTCGTGAACCAATGGAGATCGGAGGTATACGAAAACCCTTAACCTCGGAAGAAAAGGAGTCTCGTCGGAAAAAAGGTCTATGTCTATATTGCGGCAAAAAAGGACATTTTGTCAAAGATTGCTTAGCAAAGCCAAATACAACTGCGACCAAAGTGGGAAACTAGGATACTCGGGGAACAGCCAGGAGACTTCCTCGAGTACTAAATCTTTGCCTCCTGATCAATCTGTTGCCAACACATTGCAAATCTCTGTTCCCCATCTAGTATTAAACGTACAATTTACCATTTCTCAGCAAGAGCCTAAAACTGTGGTGGTCATGGTGGATTCTGGAGCCACCGGCAACTTTATCGATGCCGCTTTCGCAACAAAATTAGAAATACCTACCTTGGTAAAAACATAACCAGAAATGGTTCATGCAGTAGATGGCAAACAATTAACATCTGGACTGATTACTCATTCTACTATTATAGTAACCATGACATGTTTTACTCAGGATCAAACGCACGTGGATACCATTGATGCTCCCCAATTTGGTGTCATCCTCGGGATGCCTTGGTTGACCGACCACAATCCCACAATAGACTGGTCTAAGAGAAGTGTTACTTTTCAGTCAGAGTGGTGTCAACAGGAATGTTTACACCCACAAGAAAATATGTCCAAACTCTTAGTTCAAGATCATACCAAGTCTACTGCTCATTATATCGCTACAGCTGCGGAGCAGGACATAGAATTACCTGCAGTGTATGAAGAGTTCCGAGATGTATTCTGTGAGAAAAGTGCTGAGATCCTTCCCCCTCACAGAACATACGACTGTGAAATAGACCTTGTACCTGGTGCCAAGATTCCCTGTAGCAGGATCTATGCACTTACTGAACAAGAGAACCAACATCTTAGAGACTACCTAGACAAATTTTTGAAGAATGGTTTCATTCACCCTTCCAAGTCTCCGGCCGCGTCCCCTCTGTTTTTTGTGCCCAAAAGTAATGGGGAATAATGCACATGCATAGGCTATCGCGCTTTAAACAACATCACGATTAAAAAACGATATCCTTTGCCACTTATCCCTGTTCTCTTGGACCAGGTAAGATCAGCAACTATTTACACCAAGTTGGATCTGAGAGGGGCATACCATCTCGTACGTGTCCGAGCCGGAGACAAGTGGAAGACCGCTTTTCGAACTCGTTTTGGCTTGTTCGAATACTGCGTAATGCCCTTTGGCTTATGCAACACCCCTGCGGCTTTTCAATTTTTCATAAATGATGTCTTACGAGATTTTCTTGACAGGTTCATCATCGCTTACATCGATGATTTGTTGATCTATTCACAGTCTGTCTCGGAACATGAGAAACATGTAAAACTGGTATTAAACACCCTGTGCCAACATGGCCTGTTCTGTAAACTGTCTAAGTGCGAATTCCACACCTACAAGGTGGAATTCTTAGGTTTCATATTGTCACCTCAAGGAATCACAATGGCACCCAGAAAACTTCAGGCAATATTAGACTGGCCAGAACCAACCTCAGTGAAAGATATCCAGCGATTTCTAGGATTCACAAATTTTTATCGTCGCTTCATCAAGCAGTTTTCCAGCAAAGCAAGTCCTTTAACGAAATTGCTAAGGAAACATGTTCCGTTCCAATGGACGCCAGAAACCAAATCTGCCTTTCAAACCCTTAAAACTGCATTTACAACAGCCCCTGTTTTAAATCATCCAGACATCGATCAGCCTTTCATAATTGAAGCGGATGCTTCAGATACTGCAATTGGGGCAATTCTATCTCAAAAGGATGAACGAACTAACCAATTACATCCCATTGTATTCCTATTCCAAAAATTTTTACCGGCTGAGATGAACTCTACAGTGGCAGAAAAAGAACTGTTGGCTATTCGTCTCGCCTTTAAAGAATGGCGCCATTATCTTCAAGGTGCAAAACATACGGTGACTGTCTATACGGACCATCGTAACCTCCAATTTTAACGATGTGCTCGAGCTTTGACACCTCGACAGTTACGGTGGACCTTATTCTTTGCAGAATTTAATTTTGTAATTACGTTCAGACCTGGCAAAATAAATAACAAAGCAGATGCTTTATCTCGATGCGAAACAGCAGAAGAAAAAACAAAAAAGGCATTTACACCTCCATCCATAATTCCGAAAGAACAAATTATTGGAGTTACCATGTCTGAACAATTTTTTCAAGACATAAGAAAAAGTTTGCCGTTAAAACAGATCTTAATTTGGCAACAAAAAGACAAAGATAGAACTATTATTCAAGGATTACCGTTTCAAAAAACACTCCTATACATTCCATCAAAATCATTACAAAAACAAGTCTTACAATGGTGTCACACAAAACCATTAGCTGGACATCCAGGAATAGCAAAAACCCAAGAGCTTGTCCAAAGACATTTCTGGTGGCCTACCTGGAGACAAGATGTTATCCAATATATAACTCAATGTGACATTTGTGCTCAAGCTAAAGGAGATCATAGCGCCAAAAAAGGATTATTGCAGCACCTTCCTACTCCAACGCGGCTCTGGGAAGATATATCCATGGACTTTACTACAGACTTACCCAAGGATCAAGGGAAAACCACCATTTTAGTGGTGGTCGACAGACTGTCAAAGATGGCTCACTTTATTGCTTGTGAGAAAATGCCAACAGCAACTCAGTTAGTAACCTTACTGGTTCAAAACATAGTAAGATTACAAGGCTTGCCTCGCACTATTACTTCCGATCGAGGGGCACAATTTACGTCAAAAGTATGTAAAGCTTGGTGCGACACTTTACAGATAAAAAGAAACTTGTCCACAAGTTTCCATCCAGAATCGGATGGCCAAACAGAGCGAGTGAACCAGGTATTAAAACAATATCTACGATGCTATTTATTTAAACAACAAGGCTCATGGGTGAATCTCCTCTGGGAAGCTGAATTCGCCTACAATAATTTAAAGCATGCTTCCACGAAAATGTCACCATTCTTCGCGAATCATGGCTGTCATCCACATAACGCTCCATTGCTGTTAGCACAACCTCAAACTAATATACCATCTTTGGACTCTAGATTACAAGGAATAACTGCTATTATAAAACATTTGCAAAGAAACGTATAGAAAGCAAACACAAACTATAAAAGATTTGCTGATAGAAAAAGAAAAATAGGACCAAAGTACAAGACTGGTGACTTCGTCTGGCTCTCTACAAGAAATTTTCAGTTAAAAAAGAAATATAAATTCCATCCACGATTTATTGGACCGTTTGAGACCGAAAAATGTGTAAATCCAGTAGCATTTAAATTAAAATTACCAAGCTCCATGAAAATCTATCCTGTTTCACACTTCGTTGTTAAAACCAGCAAAGACCAAACAACAAGCTGGTCCACTACCTCTCCTCGTTGGAGATCATGAAGAATATGAAGTACACAGTATAAAGGGTAGTAAACGCATACAAGGACAATTGTGGTATTTGGTTTCATGGAAAGGCCATGGTCCAGACGAAGACTCAAGGGAATCAAGTGATGCTATTCATGCACCACGTTTGATACGTAAATTTCACAGACAGCATCCAGAGGCTCCCACATGACTGGCAGTGTGAGCCCTTTTGATGGGGTGGACTGTCATGATTCTGCCATGTCAGTTTCCTGGTGCACCTTGTCTGGCACCTGTTTACTGTTTTCTATTGTTTTTACCAATGCTTGTTGTGACTTTGCCATTTGTCTGTGCCAATGCTTGTTGCGGACTATGATGTTATCAAGGCCTATTGTCCCTTCTCAGCTCCAGTAGTTTACCTGTGAGCTCGAATCTGGAAGCTTCTTCCTGAGCCCTTTAAATAGGGGCCACACCCTGTTCTCATTGCTGGTTATTGAGAACCCTGAGCTTGAGCAGCAGCTGTTCCTGTTCTACGGTTGCTGAAAGAAGATTGCGGTTGCAGCAAGGAGACTTCTGTTTTCTTTTCCCAGGTTGTAGATCCTCTCTCAGCTACAATCAGGTAGGATCGTTCCTTTCTTTAACCAACAGCATCGTGAAAGGAACTACGTGCTGTTTTGTTATTTCCTGTTTTTGTTATTTTGCATTTTGAAAGAAAGTTGCATATTGCGCTGAAGCGCTCTTTGAGCATTTACATGTTTGGTAATTTTGGCACTTTGTACATCGCGCTTAAGCGCTCTTTGGTCATTTACATGTTTGGTGATTTTGGCACTTTGTACATCGCGCTGAAGCGCTCTTTGGTCATTTACATGTTTGGTGATTTTGACACTGTTGTACATCGCGCTGAAGCGCTCTTTGGTCATTTACATGTTTGGTGATTTAGGCATTTTGGTATATCGGGCTGAAGTGCTCTTTGGTCATTTTCATGTTTGGTGATTTTGGCAACTTGGCACATCGCGCAGAAGCGCTCTTTGGGCATTTACATATTGATGACTCTGGCATTTTGGGCACATCGCGCTGAAGCGCTCTTGGGGGGATTTGCATACCTGATGACTTTGGCATTGTGTCACATCGCGCTGAAGCGCTCTTTGAAAATTTGCATATTTGGACTCAGTGCATCGCGCTGATGCGCTTCCTGGACATTTGCATATTTGAACTCTGATACAAAGCGCTGAAGCGCTCCCTTGGGCATTTGAATATAAATCTGCCTCATTAGCATATGTAATGTGTTCTGTATTGCAAAAAGGTTGTTGGAAGTACCACTGTGATATTTAACAGTGGTTAAAGTACATCATTACGGAAACATTGTGTCTAAAGACAAGTGGCTCTTTATATGAATGTGTGCTTCGTTTTGAAACATGATTGTTTAGCCATAGCATTGTATGCTTGAGAATTATAGGAACAGAAATTGCCAGTGAAGCCTGAGAAGACGTACACAACGACTGTTCTATGCATAACCTGCTTTTCTTTTACAGGTATGTTGTCATTGTTTAACCCATGGTAAATATAGTCAAAGAGTTTACTAAGCACGAAAGGAAAGCTAATCAAGGACAACGTCTCGTTCCAGGTCTCCCTCCCCGCAGTACCCTCCCTAATTCCCTTCCCCCCGTCTAGCCACTTTGATACTCAGTGCAGTTAAGCTTGAGTCAAGGCTGCTGGAAGGTGGGCTTCTTGAGGGTACTGCTCCTGAGGAACCCAACGGAATTTTACGAGTTCTGACAGAATAACCAGCCCACGAAATTGGTTCCTCCTGAGCAGTATCTTCGGGATGACCACCTTGGAAGATTTGTGTTCTATGTTGGGAAACATGCAGAAAGAACTGTCAGCTGCTAGACAGCAAACTGCGGAGTTAGCTAATAGGGTCACTCAATTACAGACACAACTAGCGCCGTCTCGTCCTCCTGAGGTAGCTGCTGCCAGTAGCTCAAATCCATCTACAGTATCGGTAACGGTTCCAATGACTGTTCCTTTGGCACCTCTGGAAAGGTTTGCAGGTGAACCCCACAAATTTCAAACCTTTTTAACTCAGGTGCAGTTACACTTTATGGTTAAACCCACATCCTTCCCCGATGCTCAATAGCGAATCGCCTTCTTGATCTCTTATTTGAGTGGAGATGCTGCCATGTGGGCAGTCCCTCTGGTGCAATCGGATGACCCATTGCTTTATAGTTGGTCTTGCTTCAAAACGGAATTTGAAAAGGTCTTCGACCGAAGAACAATAACAGGATCAGCTGATCGAGAGTTATTAGAACTCAAACGGGGAAATAAAGACCTGGTCCATTATCTAACCCAATTCAATCACTTAATAGCAGAAACAAATTGGCCAGAGGACAAAAGGGCGGCCTTATATTATCAAGGCCTAAGAGACGAATTAAAAGATTTGATAGCTTTGATAGACCCTCAACCGAGAACATGTGAAGACCTAATAGCTTTAAGTCTTCGGTTAGACCACAGAGTTTTGGATCGTAAAGGAGACAAGAAACGGTTGGAGTTCAGACCTTCCATTCGACCTAAAGAAAAACCACACTTTGTATCACAGGATACTAGTGAACCAATGGAGATCGGAGGTATACGAAAACCCTTAACCTCTGAAGAAAAGGAGTCTCGTCGGAAAAAAGGTCTATGTCTATATTGCGGCAAAAAAGGACATTTTTGTCAAAGAATGCTTAGCAAAGCCAAATACAACTGCGACCAAAGTGGGAAACTAGGATACTCAGGGAACAGCCAGGAGACTTCCTCGAGTACTAAATCTTTGCCTCCTGGTCAATCTGTTGCCAACACATTGCAAATCTCTGTTCCCCATCTAGTATTAAACGTACAATTCACCATTTCTCAGCAAGAGCCTAAAACTGCGGTGGTCATGGTGGATTCTGGAGCCACCGGCAACTTTATCGATGCCGCTTTCGCAACAAAATTAGAAATACCTACCTTGGTAAAAACAAAACCAGAAATGGTTCATGCGGTAGATGGCAAACAATTAACATCTGGACTGATTACTCATTCTACTATTAAAGTAACCATGACATGTTTTACTCAGGATCAAACGCACGTGGATACCATTGATGCTCCCCAATTTGGTGTCATCCTCGGGATGCCTTGGTTGACCGACCACAATCCCACAATAGACTGGTCTAAGAGAAGTGTTACTTTTCAGTCAGAGTGGTGTCAACAGCAATGTTTACACCCACAAGAAAATATGTCCAAACTCTTAGTTCAAGATCATACCAAGTCTACTGCTCATTATATCGCTACAGCTGCGGAGCAGGACATAGAATTACCTGCGGTGTATTAAGAGTTCCGAGATGTATCCTGTGAGAAAAGTGCTGAGATCCTTCCCCCTCACAGAACATACAACTGTGAAATAGACCTTGTACCTGGTGCCAAGATTCCCTGTAGCAGGATCTATGCACTTACTGAACAAGAGAACCAACATCTTAGAGACTACCTAGACAAATTTTTGAAGAATGGTTTCATTCACCCTTCCAAGTCTCCGGCCGCGTCCCCTCTGTTTTTTGTGCCCAAAAGTAATGGGGAATTATGCACATGCATAGACTATCGCGCTTTAAACAACATCACGATTAAAAACCGATAACCTTTGCCACTTATCCCTGTTCTCTTGGACCAGGTAAGATCAGCAACTATTTACACCAAGTTGGATCTGAGAGGGGCATACCATCTCGTACGTGTCCGAGCCGGAGACAAGTGGAAGACCGCTTTTCGAACTCGTTTTGGCTTGTTCGAATACTGCGTAATGCCCTTTGGCTTATGCAACACCCCTGCGGCTTTTCAATTTTTCATAAATGATGTCTTACGAGATTTTCTTGACACGTTCGTCATCGCTTACATCGATCATTTGTTGATCTATTCACAGTCTGTCTCGGAACATGAGAAACATGTAAAACTGGTATTAAACACCCTGTGCCAACATGGCCTGTTCTGTAAACTATCTAAGTGCGAATTCCACACCTACAAGGTGGAATTCTTAGGTTTCATATTGTCACCTCAACGAATCACAATGGCACCCAGAAAAGTTCAGGCAATATTAGTCTGGCCAGAACCAACCTCAGTGAAAGATATCCAGCGATTTCTAGGATTCGCGAATTTTTATCGTCGCTTCATCAAGCAGTTTTCCAGCAAAGCAAGTCCTTTAACGAAATTGCTAAGGAAACATGTTCCGTTCCAATGGACGCCAGAAACCAAATCTGCCTTTCAAACCCTTAAAACTGCATTTACAACAGCCCCTGTTTTAAATCATCCAGACATCGATCAGCCTTTCATACTTGAAGCGGATGCTTCAGATATTGCAATTGGGGCAATTCTATCTCAAAAGGATGAACGAACTAACCAATTACATCCCATTGCATTCCTATCCCAAAAATTTTTACCGGCTGAGATGAACTCTACAGTGGCAGAAAAAGAACTGTTGGCTATTCGTCTCGCCTTTAAAGAATGGCGCCATTATCTTCAAGGTGCAAAACATACGGTGACTGTCTATACGGACCATCGTAACCTCCAATTTTAACGATGTGCTCGAGCTTTGACACCTCGACAGTTACGTTGGACCTTATTCTTTGCAGAATTTAATTTTGCAATTACGTTCAGACCTGGCAAAATAAATAACAAAGCAGATGCTTTATCTCGATGCGAAACAGCAGAAGAAAAACAAAAAAGGCATTTAACCTCCATCCATAATTCCGAAAGAACAAATTATCGGAGTTACCATGCCTGAACAATTTTTTCAAGACATAAGAAAAAGTATGCCGTTAAAACAGATCTTAATTTGGCAACAAAAAGACAAAGATAGAACTATTATTCAAGGATTACCGTTTCAAAAAACACTCCTATACATTCCATCAAAATCATTACAAAAACAAGTCTTACAATGGTGTCACACAAAACCATTAGCTGGACATCCAGGAATAGCAAAAACCCAAGAGCTTGTCCAAAGACATTTCTGGTGGCCTACCTGGAGACAAGATGTTATCCATTATATAACTCAATATGACATTTGTGCTCAAGCTAAAGGAGATCATAGCGCCAAAAAAGGATTATTGCAGCACCTTCCTACTCCAATGCGGCTCTGGGAAGATATATCCATGGACTTTACTACGGACTTACCCAAGGATCAAGGGAAAACCACCATTTTAGTGGTGGTCGACAGACTGTCAAAGATGGCTCACTTTATTGCTTGTGAGAAAATGCCAACAGCAACTCAGTTAGTAACCTTACTGGTTCAAAACATAGTAAGATTACAAGGCTTGCCTCGCACTATTACTTCCGATCGAAGGGCACAATTTACGTCAAAAGTATGGAAAGCTTGGTGTGACACTTTACAGATAAAAAGAAACTTGTCCACAAGTTTCCATCCAGAATCGGACGGCCAAACAGAGCGAGTGAACCAGGTATTAAAACAATATCTACGATGCTATTTATTTAAACAACAAGGCTCATGGGTGAATCTCCTCTGGGAAGCTGAATTCGCTTACAATAATTTAAAGCATGCTTCCACGAACATGTCACCATTCTTCGCGAATCATGGCTGTCATACACATTACGCTCCATTGCTGTTAGCACAACCTCAAACTAATATACTATCTTTGGACTCTAGATTACAAGGAATGACTGCTATTATAAAACATTTGCAAAGAAACGTATAGAAAGCAAAAACAAACTATAAAAGATTTGCTGATAGAAAAAGAAAAATAGGACCAAAGTACAAGACTGGTGACTTCTTCTGGCTCTCTACAAGAAATTTTCAGTTCAAAAAGAAATATAAATTCCATCCACGATTTATTGGACCGTTTGAGATCGAAAAATGTGTAAATCCAGTAGCATTTAAATTAAAATTACCAAGCTCCATGAAAATCTATCCTGTGTTTCACACTTCGTTGTTAAAACCAGCAAAGACCAAACAACAAGCTGGTCCACCACCTCTCCTCGTTGGAGATCATGAAAAATATGAAGTACACAGTATAAAGGGTAGTAAACGCATACAAGGACAATTGTGGTATTTGGTTTCATGGAAAGGCTATGGTCCAGACGAAGACTCAAGGGAACCAAGTGATGCTATTCATGCACCACGTTTGATACGTAAAGTTCACAGACAGCATCCAGAGGCTCCCACATGACTGGCAGTGTGAGCACTTTTGATGGGGTGGACTGTCATGATTCTGCCATGTCAGTTTCCTGGTGCACCTGTTTACTGTTTTCTATTGTTTTTACCAATGCTTGTTGTGACTTTGCCATTTGTCTGTGCCAATGCTTGTTGCAGACTATGATGTTATCAAGGCCTATTGTCCCTTCTCAGCTCCAGTAGTTTACCTGTGAGCTGGAATCTGGAAGCTTCTTCCTGAGCCCTTTAAATAGGGGCCACACCCTGTTCTCATTGCTGGTTATTGAGAACCCGGAGCTTGAGCAGCAGCTGTTCCTGTTCTCCGGTTGCTGAAAGAAGATTGCGGTTGCAGCAAGGAGACTTCTGTTTTCTTTTCCCAGGTTGTAGATCCTCTCTCAGCTACAATCAGGTAGGATCGTTCCTTTCTTTAACCAACAGCATCGTGAAAGGAACTACGTGCTGTTTTGTTATTTCCTGTTTTTGTTATTTTGCATTTTGAAAGAAAGTTGCATATCGCGCTGAAGCGCTCTTTGAGCATTTACATGTTTGGTAATTTTGGCACTTTGTACATCGCGCTTAAGCGCTCTTTGGTCATTTACATGTTTGGTGATTTTGGCACTTTGTACATCGCGCTGAAGCGCTCTTTGGTCATTTACATATTTGGTGATTTTGACACTGTTGTACATCGCGCTGAAGCGCTCTTTGGTCATTTTCATGTTTGGTGATTTTGGCAACTTGGCACATCGCGCTGAAGCGCTCTTTGGGCATTTACATATTGATGACTCTGGCATTTTGGGCACATCGCGCTGAAGCGCTCTTGGGGGGATTTGCATACCTGATGACTTTGGCATTGTGTCACATCGCGCTGAAGCGCTCTTTGAACATTTGCATATTTGGACTCAGTGCATCGCGCTGATGCGCTTCCTGGACATTTACATATTTGAACTCTGATACATAGCGCTGAAGCGCTCCCTTGGGCATTTGAATATTAATCTGCCTCATTAGCATATGTAATGTGTTCTGTATTGCAAAAAGGTTGTTGGAAGTACCACTGTGATATTTAACAGTGGTTAAAGCACATCATTACGGAAACATTGTGTCTAAAGACAAGTGGCTCTTTATATGAATGTGTGCTTCGTTTTGAAACATGGTTGTTTAGCCATAACATTGTATCCTTAAGAATTATAGGAACAGAAATTGCCAGTGAAGCCTGAGAAGACGTACACAACGACTGTTCTATGCATAACCTGCTTTTCTTTTACAGGTATGTTGTCATTGTTTAACCCATGGTAAATATAGTCAAAGAGTTTACTAAGCACGAAAGGAAAGGTAATCAAGGACAACGTCTCGTTCCAGGTCTCCCTCCCCGCAGTACCCTCCCTAATTCCCTTCCCCTCGTCTAGCCACTTTGATACTCAGTGCAGTTAAGCTTGAGTCAAGGCTGCTGGAAGGTGGGCTTCTTGAGTGTACTGCTCCTGAGGAACCCAACGGAATTTTACCAGTTCTGACAGGCGGATCCTTTAGATGTTGTAGATTGTGATTGTTAGAAGTCATGCGGTGAATAAGTGTGGGAAATCTTTTAGGAGTCCCTACCTAGTTAGGTGTTACTGGGCACAGACTATATCCCTCAGAGCCATTCACCACTGGTTTACTGAGGGTAAGCCTTACCCTTGGACCCAAAAATGAGAACGAAATACACTCCTTTCAAATGGCTACCTCAAAGCTCAAGACGCACTATCAGTCTGGCCCTCATTGCCAGCCAACTGGACTATAGCAACGCTCTCTATGCAGGGCACACAGCCCACCTCCTCAGACGACTATAGACCATACAGAACGCCACGGCCAGACTCTTACCAGATCTCCCTAGATAGACCCACATCACCCCCTACCTTGGGGAGCTCCAATGGCTCCCTGTAGAGAAAAGATGCTAGTTCCCGCTCCTGACCCATGCATACAAGGTCCTACACAACTGCGAACTCACCTACTTGAACCACCACCTGAACTTCCATGAGCCCACCAGACAGCTCCGCTATGCATCCCTTTCGCTAACCCTCACCACGCGTCCGACATAGCAGAGGCCACTCCTTTTACCTAGCAGAAAAGACATGGAACGAGCTACACTTTCATCTACAGACCTCATCATCTCTTTTAGCGTTCCAAAAGTCCCTGAAGACCTTGCTATTTGGCTAATCAACTGGACCCTGCCAGCACCTGGATACCCTAATGGGTGACAAGAAGTGCTCAGCAAATATATTGATTTCTTGATTGATTGAGTCCTTTAGCACTTGACTATCAGGACAGTGAAGTGGAGCAATTCAAGATTTACTCAAGGATCTGGTATGGGATTAGAAACTCAGGGCCCTATTCACAAAGAGCCTACAGAGTCATGGCGGAGGCTCCGCACTCATGGCAGAATCTCCGCAATGAGAATTCTCACTGTGGAGATTCTGCCACAAGTGTGGAGACTCTGGACAACTGTGGAGCCTCCGCCACCTATGCTGAGGCTCTTTGTAAATTGGGCCTTCAGAATTCAGCAAGACAACTAGTACAAGTCAATAAATGAATGTAGAGCCAATGGTTTTTCTTTAGAAAAGAAAAAGTATTTGCTAGACCTGTCAGCCTTAGGGTGGTCTTCCCCTAAACCTTTTGCCTTCCTCCTCCATTTTCTCGGACCTCATTTTTGCTGGCCTTAGGACTCTACGCACTTTACCACTGCTAACCAATGCTGAAGTGCTTGTGCTCGCTCCTCAAACCATAGTAATATTGGCTTATCCCCAACTGGCACATTTAATTTACTTATAAGTCACTAGTAAAGTGGGACTACATGTACTCAGGGCCTGTTAATTAAATGCTAACAGTGGGCCTGCAGCACTGATTGTGCCACCCACTTAAGTAGCCCTTAAAACATGTCTCAGGCCTGCAGTTGCAGAGTCTGTGTGTGCAGTTTTAAACTGCCATTTCGACTTGGAAAAGTCAACCTTTTGCTAGGTCCAAACCTTCCATTTTAATACATACAAGTCCTCCCTAGGGTAGGCTCTGGCCAGCCCAGATGGCAGGGCGCAATGTATTTAAAAAGTAGGACATGTACTTTTAAGTTTTACATGTCCAGGTTGTGAAAAATACTTAAATACGTGTTTCACTACTGCTAGGCCAATCTCTCCCATAGGGTAACATTGGAATTACCTTATTACATTTTAAAAGTGCAATTTCCAAATGGGAAGAGGTGACCAGAACCTTTAGCCCTTGAGCAAATGTTCAAAGTATGATTAAAATGTGCAAAAAACGGGTGTGCATTCTCCCCCTTGAATGTGTTTAATGTAGTTTTCTGTCCAACCTGTGAGTCTGCACCCCTTTAAAAATGACAAGTTGTTATGGGCTGAATAGCTGACGTTCATGTTATCTCAAGCGCAATCTTTTAGCTACACAGTACCTCTTTGAAGTCACTGATCAGATAATACTGAGTTATATGTGTTTAAAGATGATTATGGATGATTTTGCTTTATTTGTTGGAATGAGGAAATACTTATTGTTTTTAATTTTTGTTTTACTTCATTACTAATTTTGTGTTAGGTCACATCAGTGCACTTCGGGGCAGTTTATTTTCAAGTTTATTTTTGGATGGGAAGTCACAACATGAAGGGCAGAGTGCGATGTTACATGGCAGTAATTCATCTCAGGTGCATAAAGTTAAAGCGGCAAACGGGGAGAAGAACGATAAGGCCACAGGATGGTGGAGTGTTTTGAGAAGCATGGCTTTAGAGTGTGCTAATGAGGAAAGTGTTTTCCCCTTTGATGCGGAATGGACATATCGATCGTTTTTTAAAGAAGCAGTTGTTTGTCTGCAAGAACTGTGTAAGTTTTGTGCCTGTTTGAGCAATGTGTTATACTGCATGGTTTAGTTTGCGTTGCAGTGATGTTTTTTTAAACACAGTGTAGTAGGGAACGGTTTGCGGTTTCAATTTGAATTTTGTTCTTTGGGTAATAGCGGAGGGTGTTTATTGAATTTGTGTGTCATATTGAAATGATTAATATTTTTCTCATTTCGGGGGGTTGGGTTGATGTAATATTTGTTGCACTGAATTGCGTTAGAGGGCTAGTAATTAGAGGGAGAAATGCTGTTTTAGAGTGACTATTATAATGGTATTTGTAAACTTTCATGTTACAGTGACCCCTGAAGAAGAGAGTAATTCTCGAAATGCATTGGGTCTCATATAAATAAAGATGTAAAGATGCATTGTGTCACCAATATACAACACCAAGGAATTATGTGTTATGGATCATCATGGTTGGAAACAGCATATTGTCAATAAAGACTTTGAAACGTGAATGTCAGCGAACTCAGCTTATTTGAACTAGAAAAATGGGACAAGATTTTTGAATGAACTGTGTAGTGATGAAGTTGCAAGCAGGGTGAAGATAAGTAGATTTATTCAGTAGCTACATGGTTGTGGAGGCCACAAAAAAGGGACGCCACCAGGCTCAGTGCAGCTCAGCTCCAACTGTGAGCTTGTTCATTCACATTCTATAACCTTAGCAACAGGCAGCATTGCAACAGTGAATGCTGCTGACATAAAGAACAGCCTATAACTATAATTGACAAAGTACATTACTACATACCTTCCCTTCGTCCCACAAACAGAAAAAAGGAAAGAAAGAAAGAAAGAATGAAGGAAAGAAAGAACACAATGATCTAAAACTACCTAAATATAACAGGTTTAGCACGCGACCTGACACTCCTAAAGTTCAACTTATGCGGAGCCATGTGAGCTTCAGTACAACCTTGATCATTGGAACCAGGGACATTGAGATTCTGAACTTTAGTGACTTAAGACAAATTCCACCAATGCCCTCCTTCAACTTCTACAGCGTGCCCCACTAATTTCACAACTTTGACAGGCTTACCATATTTGCTTTCACCTTTTTTCACATGCACAGAGGACTTTATTTTGACCATACCTCCAATATTTAGAAACAACATCTTAACTTCTTTCTTCGCATCACCATTCCTTCTGTTTGTTTTGGGTAACACACATGTTCTCTTTTACAATAGACATCAACTTCAATCACCTTGACATCCAACCAGGCCTGAAAGTGGTGTTTGCCTTTCTGTCCCTCATGAGTTTGAATGGTGATATTTTAGTAGAAGAATGTAGTGTGGTCCTGTAGAACCAAATCATGCTGCTGAGGGCTTGACTGACATCAAGATTACTAGCTCTGGCCCACTTGACACACCTCCCCTACTACACGATTCATCCTCTCGACAAGGCCATTGGTTTGAGGATGATAAAGAGAACTCCTCAAATGTTTGACTCCAGAAAGGACTCAAAATCACTGCTCACAAATTGTTTGCCATTGTCGGAGACAACAACTTCCGGAACCCCTTCCCTCATGAACACCTCTTTGATGAACTCAATGATGACTTTGGTTTTGGCATCCTTGACAAGTTTGATTTCAGGCCACTTGGAAGCATAATCCAGGAGAACCAAAATATATTTAGAGTACTCTGACAAAGTATCATACGGTCCATGACATCAATTCCCACCTTTAACCATGGACCATCAGGGCATTCAATGGGGAGCAAAGGAGGAGTGAACACCTTGAGACTCTTTTCCGAAGCTCCACACACACAACACTCACTGACCATCTTGTCAACTTCCGTGTCCATTCCGGGCCACCAAAAGGTATCACTGATGCGGCGTTTTAGTAAGAGTGGCCCCTAGGTGTCCCTTATCAGCCTTCCTTATTTTATCTACTCTGAACACATGTGGTGGAATGAGCTTGACCCCTCTCAAGAGTAAACCATCCTCCAAAGAGATTTCACTCTCCACCTTGCAAAATGGTTGCAAGAGAGGAGATAAAACCTTCTCCCTTGGCCAGCCCTTCTTCATTAAGGCACACACATCCTGTAACACAGAATCATCAAGAAACGCGGACCTCCATTCTTCTTCAGAGCACATCCTAAACACTGGAATTTCTAATGTAGCGACAAGGCAATCTTAACAGACTTCATCAACCAGATCCTTAAATTTGATTTCATCATGTTCGTTGTCTCCCACAGGGAAGCAGGAAAGAAAATCCGCTCTGCAGTTTCTTCCCCTCAATATATTCGTAACATCAAATTGATACTGTAAAAATTTGGGAACCATCCTTAATATTCTCGGTGTACAGCATTTGCTCATGTTCTCCCCCAAAATGTTTACTAGAGGTTTATGGTCAGTTTGCAAAAGGAAACGCCTACCTCACATATAGGGGCAAAACTTTTCATTTGCCCAACAGCAAGCCAGAAGTTCCTTCTCGATAACAGAGTATTGGAGTTCTGCAGCTCTCAACACTCTGGAGGCAAACCCAATGGTCTACTCAACACCTCCCACCGTTTGTGTCAACATAGCTCCCAGACCCACCTGACTGGCATCAACTGTGACACAACAAGTATGACTAGGGTCAAACGGTTTGAGGGCCTTGCAATGTTTTAGAAGGGTTTTCATAAAGTCAAACGCATGTACACAATAACTTCACTAGTGAAACGTCACCCCTTTTTGAGAAGTCCACTAATGGTGCGAACAATAGTGGCAAAATCAGGAATGAATCTGGAGTAATAATCACACAACCCCAACAGAGACTTCACATCACTTTTATCAGAAGGATCCGGGGCATTGACAATAGCCTCCAGTAATTCAGGTTTGGGGCTGACACCTTCGTGAGAAACAACATGCCCTAAGTACTCCACTTTCTCACAAAAGAACTCACACTTTTCAGACTTCAGAACAACGCCATGTTCCTTAGCAAAAACCAACACGTCATCTTGGAAAACAAGGACGCCATCTATCTCTTTAAGAATGTTATTCATAACCCTCTGAAAGACAGAGGCTGCCGACGCCAAACCAAACGGCATGCGGCGATATTGGAAAGTCCCCAGCGGAGACACAAAAGCCATAAGATGTCTGGACTCAGGATGGAGTTCGACTTGGTGATAGGCACTGGCTAAGTCGAGTTTGGAGCAGAATTTCGCTCCTCTGGTAGAAGCAAAGAGGTCACTGATCTTGGGCAAGGGATGCGAATCTACCCATATCTCTTTGTTTAAAGATCTCAAATCAACACAGACTCTGAGTTGACCACTCTTCTTGCAGGCTACTACCAATGGAGAAAGCCACAACGAGGATTCCGTAGGTTTGATAATTCCTTTCGTACACAAATCCTTCAGTTCCTTTTCTAAATCAGTCCTTACACTATATGGTACACTCCTGAGTTTGTGTTTAATAGGTGTGGCACCATCTTTGACTACAATTTTGTGTTTGAAGCCTTTAATCTTCCCAAGGGTGTCACCGAACACATATGGAAACTTGGCTTTCCATACTTGTTCCACATTATCACTGCACCCCACCACCAGTACTTGTTCTAGTGCACCAGGTCTCAAAATCATTCAAAACAGTCCTTGGTGAAACCAACCAAGTATATTCAATCCTTTAACTGCCACATAGAATTTCCCTTTAATTCTCCTCCCTTTAAACATCATGTCCTCTTCGAAAAACCCAAGCAAATCGATCTTACGTCCCTCATAGGTCACCAGAGAACGATCAGGAGGAGACAACTGCACAGAGCCTGCCCCAGGTCTCTTCAAATAATTTCTTTGTTATCATAGTAATACGAGCACAAGAGTCGACAAGCTACTTAAGTACTTTGTCCCCCACAACAATGTCTACAATGGGGTCTACATAGGTTGAAGGATCACCTTCAATGGGTTGCTTGATAAAACCAACATCCGCAGTTTCCTCACTCACAGCACATTCATGTTCCTCCCGAACAACGGAGATAACTTTAGAATCACTCTCACCATCAGATTCTATGGCACACACCACAGGCTTTTTGTATTCCCTTTTTTTAAGCAAACTTTAGCAAAATGGCCCACCTTTCTGCAGTAATTGCAAGTTACGTGAATAGCAGGGCATCTGCTATTTTTGAAATGAGAGGCATTCCCACATCTAAGACACATGTTTGAAGTACTTGCAGTCTGACCTTCAGATTTAACAAATTTGAAACAACATTAGAGCTAAGGTTCCTTGACTTAACATGTGACTTCCCTGTACTTACAATATTAACACACTCAGTCAGTACTCTTACCGTTTAACTCCTTTAAGGAGAACATAGAGATTTCAATGCTCTTAGCAATCTTAATGGGTTCGTCCAAAGACGGGTCACCCAAACTCAACAGTTTTTGTCTTATGTGTTTGTCCTTACATTGGCAAACAAATCGGTCTCTTATAAGTTGATCAGTGAAATTTTCAAATTTGCAGACAGCAGCCAACCTCCGCAATACTGATATGTATGAGTCCACATCCTCTTCTTCACTCTGTCTCCTTTTAAAGAATTTGTGTCTGAGTACCATGAGGCTGGGCTGTTTATCAAACCTATTCTTAAGTTTCAGCACTGTTTCACGATATTCATCTATACCACCACTGTCTTTAGAGGGCAAATTGGGCAAGTGCTTAAAGATGGATCTACCTTCAAATCCAAGTGAATGAAGTAACAAACATTTTTTCCTGTCCGCACTAAATCTGATGCCCCTATTGCCCCTAAGTATGTTTCGAAGGCGTCATACCATATTTCCCATCTAACAGATGGTTCGCCTGGGGTGTCAAAGAACGCTGGTGGAGGGTTTACCGCTTGCATGGTACACATTTCAACTGAAATAAGTGTAAAAGGTTAAAATACAGGCATAAGCAAAATTTAAGTAGTAGGAAAAGTTGGATGAAGAACAGGGAGGTGTGTGTATCACCGTGTGACACACAAAGAAACACTATACAATGTCAAAGTGTGTGTGTTACTGACAAGATTGATTGAAGAAAACAAGGGGTCACAGGATGATGCAGTCCATGGTAGCACTGTGAGGGTTTGTTACAAAAATGAGCACAGGAGGGATGGGTGTGTGTGTCACCGAGAAACACACAAGTTAAAATAAGGAAAAGGTACCTCAGTTGTACATCATATAATTCTAGGTTGATGCGAGATGTGACAAGATTGAAAAAGCACGCACCAGCTTATAGTGCCAGAATTAGACGTGCGTGTCGTCGTAGAAGAACTTGGAGACGCAGTGCAGGTTATGCCAACCTGTTAAAATTGCTGCCGTAACATGAAAATGTTACGCGATACCAGAAGATCTGAAGAATTAAATGCACACACCAACTTACAGACGTGCGTGTCGTCGTAGAACAACTTGAAGAGAGGGGAATGCGGTGAAGGTTATCCCAACCTGTTAAAATGGCCGCTGTAACGTGAGGACGTTACGTGAAACGTGAAGATCCGTCGAGCAAGGAACGAAGATGTGCACCAGCTCCTCTTGCTAAGACATCGTCACAGGGAGCGATCACGGACCTTCGCGCGAGCTGCACAATGTGAATGGAGGTGAGCTTGTGTAGAGATAGCACGAGATGGCCATTGTATAATTTGAAAGAAAAGCGGTGTGTGGGTGCAAGTGCGAGAGGCACAATAGGTATAAAGCGCTTTTCGTCTGAGAACGAATATAACAAAGTCATGCACCATACCGTATTGGTAGTGTCTGACTTTGGCCAAAAGCGGGATGTAGAGGTGTTCCCTTATGGTAGAGAAAAACTGTAGAAGTTGTAGTGCACGCAGGGTATCACCATGTAGCTAAAATCGTTTCCAAAATTCTGTAGTGATGACGCTGCAAGCAGAGTGAAGATAAGTAGATTTATTCAGTGCCTACAGGGTTGTGGAGGCCACCCGGATCAGTGCAGTTCAGCTCCAACTGTGAGCTTGTTCATTCACATTTTATAACCTTAGCAACAGGCAGCATTCCAACAGTGAATGCTGCTGACATAAAGAACAGCCTATAACTATAATTGACAAAGTACATTACTACAAACTGGAAAAAGAATTATATAAAAGAAATGATGACGTGGATCAAACTTTGGATTACATGGGCCAATGGGCCCTCTTTCACAGGCTGTGCACCTCGGACTGTGGAACAAAGTGGGTCACAGATGTGTTTCAATGACTCCCACGTGCATGGGCAGAGCACGTACTGAGGTTTGCACGCCAGAACCTTTAGCCCTTGAGCAAATGTTTAAAGTATGATTAAAATGTGTAAAAACAGGTGTGCATTCTCCCCCTTGAATGTGTTTACTTTTAGAAAGTTGGCATTTTCTTGCCTTACCCATTTAGTGACTATAGCCTGTCTCTGGTCACGATTGGCTATAGCTGACATTTGTGCTTTGTGTATTCCTCCAGGCAGCCACACACAACAGAGAGCTTAGGTGTGCCTGGATGGGCCATCACTGGCAGGATGGGGGAGGAGCTGAGCACAGCCCCACTTAGACCTAAATGGGCTCTATCCTGCTTCCACACAAAGGGCTGCATATCCCCTGCAGTTAGTCTGGAGCCATGTCTGAGAAGGAAGGATGCCTGGGTACTTCAAAGGGAAACCTCTAGAAGCTTCTCCCCCACTTCAAAGGCCCAACTGGGTATAAATACTGGACCTCAGACACCAACTCTTCAGTATACTTCTGGACCAGTCAATAGTCTGCCAAGAAGAAGGGCTGCTGTGCTGCTGTAGGTCTACCTCTGTGCTGGACTGCACACTGCTGGACTCCTGCTTTGCTGTGCGGACCTGCTGCCTACTTGCCTGGCTGAAAAGGACTGGACCTGCATCTCCTGAATCCAGAACCCAGAGTCACTCCAAGGGCTAGTTGGCTAGCCTCCTGATCTGATGCCTCAGGTACATAACAGGCTTCCAACAACCTTGCATCTGCACCTGGACTCAGCCACCTGTGAGTCTACCCTGCTAAGTGGTGCCGCTCCAGTTCTGGACCCTTGGAAGTAGGCTTAAGGTGCTTTGCCAGCCTCTGTAGATCCAGTGGAACCGACGCATCTCCTCTGCTGCATGGTGCAACCCCGAGCAGAACTGCTGCGTGGACTGGACCAGTCGCAAAGCCTCGCTTCGCAGACCGCATCACCTTTGGAACCGTCGCTGCTCGATGCATCCTTGGCGCAGGCCCTTGCATCTCACATCGATGGCAGCCTCGACGACAATGACAGACTCCGCAACGCAGATCCTCGGACCAGAAGCATCACCTTGACTGCACAATGCACCCCTGTCTCCAGTGCATCACAAGCCCTCGTTGAAGGGATTCTAGACGTCGACGCAACAGGACCTGACACCGCAGCCTTGCGGCATCTCGGAACCCACACATCACTTTGGCTGCGCAACGCGTTTATGATGTGGATCGATGCAATGCTCTGCGAACTAGGATTTAAGGTACTCTGTTCAGCAGGCCTAACTGGGTCCCTGTAGCTGGCCCATGCTCCATCACAGCCAGCCTGAACTTTTGACTTTGTCCCGGTCCGGCGTGACCAGATATCTACAGTGGTGCTTTACTGCTTTTGGCGCTAATTTCTCAAAAAAGTTTTAAATTCAATATCTCTGGTTCTACTAATTAGATTTTTGTCATTTTGGCCTTGTATTATTTATTAAAATTCACTTTATTTGTCTAATACTGTTGTGGGTTCCTTTTGTGGTGTGTTTTTACTGTGTTACTGAAAACATGCTGCTTCTGCATGTTGCCCGAAGGCCGTGGAGGGCAATTCATAGCTACGATGATTAGGGATATTGAACTGCTTTTCCCTTTATGTGGAAACACCTTGTTTTCTTCCTTCTTATGATATCTATATTATGTGTGATGTTTGCCACATTTGATGATCAAAGCATACTAGTAC
Organism: Calotriton arnoldi; assembly: GCA_963921515.1. Lineage (NCBI taxonomy): Eukaryota > Metazoa > Chordata > Amphibia > Caudata > Salamandridae > Calotriton > Calotriton arnoldi. The sequence continues at coordinate 3,168,808 of CAWUFW010000509.1, forward strand.
TCCCAGCGAGTTGGCTGCCCAGATATTTGGTATATAGAAAATGCCAAAAGTGTCCATCCTGTGGTCCTCACAGTCAAGGAGAGCTGCGTATGATGATATTGGGCTTCATGCCCAACGCTTTGGTGCTACGGCCACCACTTAATCAGCCCTTGGGGGTGTGATGTGGCAAGCAGGAGCATAGTTGATCTTTTAAGTCATGGTAATATGTGTCATCGTATACAATGGACATTTTGATGATCACCCTACTGGTGAAGGTTCTCATAATTCTCATCCTCTTTCCAGTGTTTTTATATGCAGCTGGCCATGGCTATGAGCCGGTCCTAATAGGCATTCATAATCCGCCTCTTCAGTGCCAAGAATATTTATGGGGAGACCTTGCTAGGCGAGGTATGAGTTGGGAGCCAAGGCAGGTCCAGGAATGGTGGTGGACCTAGCTGCCTCCTCCATGACTGCAAGCCCTTCTCCTACATTGTTGACATGAATGCTACCAAAAATTACATTGTGGACAGCGTGGATGGAGGCAACGATAGCACTGACAGTGTTGTCAGGGACAGTGGCAATGCCGATGGTAATTGTGTAGATGATAGTTGTGCTAATGGTGGTTTAATTAACAGTGCTGGTATAGATGGTGATGTAGTGTTGAAAGTGGAGCTAAAGATGGTGTTTGCCTATAAGTCATTATTGGGAAGAGCCATTGTTACAGTGGCAGGGACAAATAGGCCATTGATAAGGAAGGCATGAGTGAGGGTGAGTGAGTACTTTGGTGGGAACTTGAGGTATTTTATTTCCCTTCAGCAGATTTTACATGTTCTCAAATTTATTCAGAGCCTTTTTGGGTGGTTCAATATCTGACGACAAGATATCTTCCACAGAAGTCACATTTGAAGGCACAGCAGAATTGGATATGTCCAGATGACCCCTTTCATGAACCTTTTTTGAGGGTACAGTGAGAGCACTCCTCATCCAGTCTCCTCCAGAGGAAACTGCTTGGAGGGATTCTTGTTTAGGGATACCAAAAGATCACCTTCCCTTGTCCGTCAGGATTTTTGCAGAGAAAGTATGACAACTTTTGCAGTCACTGTACTTGCACTTGGGGTGTAAGCAAGAGATATATTCCTCATATGGACTGGCAACTTGACGTTGTTTTTCTTGGCGGACCTGTGTGCTATGAAGAGAGTCTTGTTTAAAGAGGAAGATTTTCCAAAGGATTCTGGCTTGGGGAAAAGAACTGTCCTATCCCTGTCTCATAGACCCAAACACAATTTGTAGATTAGCATGGCCCCCTACAGGGTTTGAAGATAGACATGAAAGAGAGAAACACGTTTTCACAACCATTTGTGTGTTGCGAGGGCACTTCAGGGTTACTGGGTTACTACCTTTTGTAAACCCTTTTACCACTAATATGCCTGGGCCTGAACTACTCCATTTATTGAAAACTGAGCAAAAAGTATGCCCTTTCAACACTTGACTCTCGTGGTAGTGATTTGATCCTTTTGAGGGAGCTACAGTGTGGGGGTGAAGCCTCAGAATTCAACAATCAGAACTTAATAATGATTGTCTCACCTAGTGCTATAGCGTTATGAAAAAAGAAAAGTATAAACACAAGTATACTTTGAATTGGAATACAGGGTTCTAATAAGGTGCTACAGGTACGGCAATGAAAATGTATTTTGGCAAATTACAGGAGCAAGCTCACAGTGGGAGGTGTGAGCAGGATACTGTGACTATGACCCGCAGATCAGTGTCTTAAAGGTATGCAATTTCTTCACAGTTACTAATTAGACCCCGATTTCAGTTCGAAGCTCCAGGTGTCTCTGGGGCAGTGTGTGGTTAGTGTTTACCTTCTCCAGTGCAGCAGGTTCCTGACACAAGGCTGCTTGCGTGTTGCACCACAATGTCTCTTGGCACTGCTGGAGACAGTGAAGCCACGGTCATTCATTGGGGTTGCTACAATCTCTAGTGGTGAAATTCAAGCCCAAAGACAACCCTCCTGACCCAAACTGCGATAACAACCCACCTAGTGGCCATTGATGAGTTCTTCTGGGTCCTGGGTGGGTCAACTGACACGGGATGTGCCAGCATGCAGTACAGTTCTACCAGGCTTCGGGCTTTGGTATATGCTCATTCAGGATAGGGTAGCCAGGTGTACGACTGAGTTGTCAGTCAGGGTCTGTGGTGGTTTGTTTAGTTCATGTGCTTTCTACCCTGAAGTAAGCCTGCCACATCTTTCTCCAAATTAGGCCACGGTGCCACACTGTGTAATAGGGGAAGCAAGTCATCAAATGATGAGTGTTTTTGCACCAGGGAGTAAACCTTCACATGCAGCAGTCTCCGGCCACTGGACAGGAAGATTACCAACCTTCAAATATGGTCTCATGTCACCACAGAAAAAGGATCAACCGCCTTGGTCTATTTGTTTAAGTAACATTTTTGAGACAGAAGAGGCAGCAAGAGGTAGTTGAAACATTGCACTGCTACTATCTTTATGGTTTTGCCATTTTGCCACCCCAGAGGGTTAGTTTTAAGTGTGACTATCAAATGTAAATCTTACTGATCCTAGATATTAAGGGAACCCAGACTGCCTTAGCCCACATGTTTAACGCCCCTATTGAAAAGGACACATAGGTACCAGAGTCTGAAATGATTTTACTGGGAAGGAAAACCCTCAACTGGCACTATGGTGGGGGATACAGGCATCAGCAAAGTTTCCCTCTTGCGCTAGTTAACTTTATAGCCCGTAAAGAAGGAGAAGCACACGATCAATGAGGACAGTGAGAGTATTGAAGAGCCTAAACCTGTGGCTGTAAGTAGTAGGTCATCAACTTAAAGCAATATCTTGGCATCTCCACCTTGAGTATGTATACACATGATTTCCTCTCTATTGCATATGGCCTTTGCCAAAGGTTCAGGTGACAGAAGGAATAAAAAGAATTGGCTGTTTCCTTTCTGAGGAGGTACAGTGGGCAAAAAGCATAATGGCCTGGATTACAGCCCAGACAGGACTAAAAAAATCCACTCGCCCCTCGCAAATGCGAGTGAGATTTTATCAGGTCCAGCTATTTTTAGAATTGAAAGTGAATGAGCAATAAAGAGGCCTTTAAATCTTGTTTTCTCTGGACACATTTGCAGTCTGTTCAAGGACAGAGGTCAACTGTCAGTTTATTTTATTAATTGTTGCTTATCTGTTCTTGAAAAATGGTGTTTAACTTTCTTTCTCTTGTTATAGGTAGTGCTTTTTGTCAAGTAAGTTATCTGACAATAATTGTGGAAAAAAGGCTGCAAAACGTCAGGGTTTTTTTCTAACAACATTTAAACAGCTTGTAAATGAATAGTATAGGTATATATCAGGAATTATTAAATAACTTTTATTGTAATTCAGAAGTGTGATGCAAACAAAGATTTACATAGGAGCATAACAAATTAGCACACTTTACTTGGTGATGTGCAAATGACTAATATTTGCAGAAACTCGATTTCCAGACATTGTACACTATATAGTTTTAAAACAACATGTCAGTGGGAAATTCTGTGGCCATTTGAATGAAAAATCTGCTGATTGCAAATGACAGTGTGCTGCTACTTTATGCTTTAGTTATGTATTTAATAAAAGAGACAGTTTTTAAACATTATTTGAGAAACATTACTGCTCCGCGCTGACATTGCAGTTAATGAACTGAGGCAAGTCAGCGGTCATGTGAATCCTATATGTGGCTAGATTTTGTATAATATATGAATCAAACGTTTACTCTATTAATTCAAACAAAAGAGTTTTCTGTACAGCAGACATGCTGAACTCGCGTATTTGATGGTGCTCTCGTGTGATCAAGAAGAAAATGGCATCTCAGTGAATTGAAATACTTGCCCAGGATCACTTAATTTTAAACCATTTTATGGGTCAAGAGCATTATAATTAGGTCGAGTAGATTATTTAAGTCACTAGAGATGCAGGTCTAGTAACATTTTTAGGATTTTTTGAGGCCTGCCAGAGTAATTACCAAAGGCTAGGATTTACTGACGCAATCCACCTATCACTTTTTGTTGTCTCTTTTCTTGTCTCCAACTACAGCAGAGGAGAGATTGGACATCCCTGACACACGACATGTGGGTTGAGTGCCAATGTCTAACCAGCATATTTAAAAATTAACACATTTCCTTTCCCCACCCTCTCCAAAGTCTGGCACAGGTATCCCCATTTGAACCTATCCAAAGCCTTCTTTGTAGCCAATGACAGAAAATACAGGTCTTCAAGAGTTTTTTGTGAGCTATAAAACATGAGAGAGTGACTGACGATGATTAGATGACATTTCCCCAGGAATAAACTCACCAAGGTGGGTGAATGAGGTGAATGATCAATTTCATGTGTCTGTTCTCCCAAATCTTCACCAGAATGTTTATGTCAACACTGATTAACAATACGGGTCCATATTGGTGCAGTATAGGGAACCTTTTGCAGGTTTTGGGAGTACCTTGATCAGTGTTTTGTTAGGTACTGAGGCCAGGTTACCAGAAAGTTCAGCTTCCTTGAAAGCATCATGCACAATGTCTCCCAACAGTCACAACAAATTGACCAGCAGTGAAAAACAATGGATAGTTTATTTTATGTACTAAGTGAGGTTGTCAAAGAAAGTTCCCTCGATCTCTCAGTCGGTCTCTTCTTTTATTTTTTTATTTTATTTATCATGTTTTCCAAACATAGAAACAAACCATAGCATCATCAATAATCGGACATTGCCCGGTACATGAAGCTATCAAAATGAAGTTACATGCATTGAGATCTCGTGCTTGAATCTGCCTTGTACATTATCAACTATACGGCTCAGTGGATCATCTCCCACCTCCTCCATAGCTCTTGGCTCGCCCACGGTGCCCAAGTACCCCTCTTACATAGATGTCTAGTGACTTGTGCAACCAAGGTGTTATCCAAATATATACAATGCTCTCTGTAGGTAAGTTACATACATCAAGTTGCTATAGTATACTTCAAAGATACCCCCTGCCCGACCAGCGGGGGAGGCACACAGTTTCACTCACTATGTTCCCGTAGGTATGATACCAGTGGTTCCCAAATGTCTCTGGGGCGGGACGTAGCCGGCAGCAGTTCTGCATAGGTCGTGAGCTGGTCTTTACCATAGATAAAGTCGTTGAGCCAGTCTTTGAATTTGGGGGCTCTCCCCCTACCCCATCTGCAGGCCACCTTACGTTTGGCCAGCAGCAAGGCCATGGCAGTGAATTTTCCGTGCGTTTTAGGAATGTCTGCTGTATACCCCAGCAGTGCAAGGAGGGGGGAACATGGGAGGGGGGTTGCGATCATCTCAGATAGTGCATCTAGTACCTCCCGCCAGTAACCCTGGACCTTGTTGCAGTTCCATGCCAGGTGTAAGAAGTCAGCACCCTCCTGGTGGCATCTCATGCAACGGTCGTCTTCTTGCAGCTTATATTTGCGCAGCAATGTGGATGTATAATAGGTTCTGTGTAGAAACTTAAAGTGTATTATTCGCAGTATGCTGCTAGCCGTGATGTCTGCAGTCTGCGCACAGCAATAATTCCACTGCTCGTCCGTCAGGTGAGATTCCAGGTCCTGATCCCATGCAATTCTGGCACCTGGTGGTGTGTGTGGTCTTTCTAACAGCGCAGCCCGGTATATACGAGACACAGCGTGTGAAGGACCAGTCATTTTTAGCGTGATGTGTAAAACCTCCAGTGGGGTTGGTTCCTGCGGGAAACTCGGTGTGTTGGCCCGAATTTCATGCTTTAGCCTTATATAAAGGAACATCGCCAGGGGGGTAATGCCTTCCCCGGCCAGTAGCTCCTTTTGATCTTTGAACCTTCCCCCATGATGTAGATCACCCCACGTGTGCAGATTCCTTTTGCGTAACATTTCCCGACATACTGCTTCCTGTGTGACGGGGCGTACGAAAGGTGCGGTAGTGCCACAAGAGGGGAGTAGAGTAAGGTCTTACCCATTTCTTTAGCCAGGCGCTTCCATGCATTGTTAGTACAGGAAACTGTATGATGTGACACCCTCTCACCTGGGACTCGAGCCCCCAGCAGGGAGTTTAGGGGTGTGGGTGACATATAGCCTTGTTCAATGGCTAGGGGTGGCATGAAGGGTGGCGGGTGAAGCCAGTATAATGTGTAGTGGGCCTGAGCACTAAGGTAGTATAATTCCATGTCCAGTGCTTCAAAACCCCCCTGGAGAATGGCTATGTCATAAGTTTCCAACCTATCCGGGGTTTCCTCCCGCTCCAGGCTAGTTTGATAAGTAAGGAACGGAGAGTGTTAAAAAAAAGTGCGTCCTGGGTAGTAAGGTATATTAATAAATAGGTAGAGGAGCTTGGGCAGGATATTCATCTTCATCAGGGCCACTCTGCCAGCTAATGAAAGCGGAAGGGTAATCCAGCGGTCTATCCAAGTGCTGATTGTTTCGATCGCAGCCCCATAGTTTGATCTAAGTGTCTCCTCAGGATTACTATTGATGGTTACCCCCAGATATTTTATTTCGCCATCACACCAGTTCAGCGGGTACTCAGGGACAAACCTAGGGGTGTTAGGGGTGAGCGGGAAGATCTGCGATTTGCTCCAATTCAACTTTATCCCAGATAAATGGCCAAATCTAATGAATTCCCTCAGGATGGGGTTTGTCTCTTTTATGATTACAAAAAACCTCTTCACACACATTTCATGGAATGCTACATCATAGAATGATTTATCTCATCCTACAAAAATATTGCTGGAGCAGGCTAAACCAAGATATGGGAGGTATTGATATCAATTCACAAAGAGATGGACAGGGAGCAAAAAAAGGGAAGGTCCAGTACCTGTGCTCCCAAGAACACATATGAAACACACAGAAGGGTGACTGTTCCTGTGGAAGGAAGCCGGCCCATTAGGCTACGGATTGCATTGGAAGAGAGATAGAAGAGTGGAAATGACTCATTTAAGACCGATAGGTCTCAGGGTGGATATTGTATTTGTTAGGGGGAAATTCCTCAAATTTGAAGAGTTGCCCTCACACACCTGTTAAGGTGGCATGCTTCATCATAGGGCGTTTTTGCTCCTCGTGGGGTTGGCGTTGCAGTCCCCCACGGGCCGCGCAAGAGGGCTCTTTAGCGGAGATCTTTTTTAAAAAATAGAACGCCTTAGTGGTGAGTACGGGTGTGTGGTGTAAGTGCAAGGGTGGGTTAAAAATACTGTGATGGTACCACAAAAAGGTGATTATTTCGTGGGTCCTTCCGGTATGGTTAAAAACAATAAAAAACAAACTTTGACTTTCCACCAATGAGGAAGTGTAGTCTGGTTTAAGAAAGTGAGTAGTGATAAATGTCATAGGGTCGACATGTTTCACGCCCTGGTGGTCCAGACAGGATCCTTGGCTTTCTTTAGGACTGAATAGAGTTTCAAATATAGTGAATGTTTGTCAAAAATAGAAACAGACAGGGGTAGTAGAATTGATATATACCCTGTGAAACAAGCCTTAATTAGACTTGTTGTGGTGTTGTCGAGAAATAGTGTTCCACAAACACCTTTAATTTATTATCCAACCTAGAAGAGACAATAGAAAGAAAGAATGCATGTTTAAGTAAAATGTGGGCGCGTGTGAGGGCAACTCTTCAAATTTGAGGAATTTCCCCACAACAAACACAATATCCACCCTGAGACCTATCTATCTTAAATGAGCCATCTCCACTCTTCTATCTCTCCTCCAATGCAATTCGTAGCCTAATGGGCCGGCTTCCTTCCATAGGAACAGTCACCCTTCAGTGTGTTTCAGCTATTGATATCACACACTATGATCGTATCTACTCTTGCACTTACACAGTTAAAATTGTCTAGTATCTACCCCAGAAACTAATTTATTTGGGGTGACCATGACAAGATTAAAATTCAATAGCAGATGTTCTGGGATTTGTTATTTTCTTAACATCCATATATTTGTTATTTTTAGTGTCAACATGTTTTTGACATATATCACAGCCATTCAGCATCTATGGCTTTCATCAGGACACAAAGAGGAAATGGATAGTGATCCCTAGCCAAAGGGCCCTACCTAAATTCTAACTTAGATAGGGGACGTAAACTAATTAGCATATGTAATAATATTCTTGCCTTTTGTGGTATACCTCATATGGTCTATGCCTATATAGAGTAAAGGGAACTTCAATAAGATCACTACATTATTAGAACCATTAAATGCATATAGACAGAAGTCTTCAATTCAGTAATGGGTACAACAGCATGCATGCATATAGGCCCATGTGGTAGCGCTGCACAAATACAGTAAGACAAACCCAATCAACACATAGTGGAGCAAAAATGAGATAGTAATGGGAGCGTAGGCTGGCTCACCATGTCATAATTGGCAATCAGCATCCTGAGAGTCAGGAGGAGGCCATTCCCTGTAGTCACGCACTGTTGGGAAGAGTTAAGTTCCAAGACTCAGCATTGAATTGCACACATACAGTCATAGCCCACCAACACTTACTTCATTAAGGGTTCAGACCTGCATTATACCTAACCGTTACCACCAGTCACCCACAGCAATGCTCCATAGTTTGTAATTGTGCTACTTACACTCCTCAGAGTCAGTCGAATTTTCTGATTGTGTCACATTACATATCATGCACTTATCGGCGCTTGTAGAATGCCAGACTTGTTCTGACAATCACCAATATCAATGAAGAGAGAGCTCGTATGAGTTAATCTCCCTCATTTTAATCTGTATGGGGAGGGGGATATCTAGTTGGTTTTTATAAGAGGACCCTCACCCACCTGCGCCACTATTGGCATGCTTCATCCTTGGGTCCGCACCCAAAACACCTAATGTGTTTGGGTGGGATCTAAGCTGCTGACTAGCAGAGCTCTTTTTTGAAGATATGGCGGGATCTCAAATTAAAATTGTCTGCAGGTTCCTCCTGACGTGATGCTGAGTCTTGGGCTGCGTGATGGATTGTTATGCTGTGTGGGAGGCTTCTGGATACAAGATGTTGATTTTGGGTTCAACTGGTGGCTTGATTACTGTGATTTTGAGGTACTATTCTTATTTGTGATTTGTGTCGAAAAGGTTCTGGTTTCTATTATTGTTGGTTTGGTTACCAGATTCGTTGAAATCCAAGATCTCTAAATATTATTGCTGTTTAATTTCTCTGTACAAAGAAAGTGCATTTTATGAGGTGCCACATACACAAAGATAGGCTTTTCTGAAGTAAAGAGTTTCTCTTCTAGGAGTTGGGTGTCTAATCTTGGTTGGTGTCTTTTCCCCTCGGTGCAGAGAAGTATATACACTAGTCAAAAGTGGATTGCTGCTGGATGGGAGTCTGCTTTAGTGTGAATTTGGATTGACAAGTGCCATGAAAGAGCTAGTCTCGTTTCTGTCATTTGGGAGATTTATTTTATTCTTTTTTTTTTACTTTTTATTAGCGTTTTAGCCAAAACAAGTGCCATGTCTGGCACAAAACATACAAAATAGTACAAACAAATCATTGTCATAACACCAAAACTCCACTCTGAGTATTGTGCATATAAACCAGAAACACAGTGAGCCATATCACCGTTAACCATGGTAGTTTAGAAGCCATTAAGCCATGAAGGCAGTAAGCCCCTCCTTTAAGTCTCAACGTGGTATGGCCTCGAAGGAGCACAACTCATTGTCTATGGACCAGGGACGAGATGGGGAAGATTCAATATATCTCCCTCCGTGGTCCGCCCAGTCCTTCCAAACTTTTAAATACTTACGGGGCAGCCCCTAGCTTGATATACTGGGCGCTCTAGGCCCATACAGAAATCCATGCCCTTTGCCCACCCCTTCCAGGACGGGCCTCCGCATTCTTCCACTTCTTTGCAATGTCTCACATGGCTATGACCAGTCCCAACCAGATCAGCACCCTCTGACATCAATTACCCTCCAAATTGTCCGTAATGTGTAGTAATACCAGTTTGGGGTCTCTGGGGACCCTCCAACCCAGTACCATCCCTAGAGTCCCCAGCACCCCCTCCCAGAAATGTGATAGGACAAGAAGATGTGTAATAAATCCCCATTTGCATCACTGCCGCGCAGACAACACCCAGTGCCTATCAGTCCAATTTTGAATAGCCGTGTCCTTGTAAGATATGTGCGGTGCAGTATTTTGAGTTAGATAAGATGGAACTGAGTGGCCACCACTGCCTCCCTTGGGGCCGCCACTGCCTTCCTCCGGTCCTCATCTTCAAGCTGGCTCAGGTCCCCGGGCCATACCTATCTCACCGTCGCCATAGGATCTGGTTGTTGGAGTAACAGTGTTTGGAAGAGAACAGACAGTTTATGTGTTTTAATATCAGGGAGTAAAATCCTTGCCTTGAGAGGCGAATAAGCCGTATTTCGGCGTCTACTGGCAAATAAGGGAGGTGGGCATGTCTAAGCTAGAGATAATAAATAAACGGGGTGTTGCAGCTTGGAGAAAGTCTTGAGGGACCCGTTCGTGAGTATGTATCCAAGCGTCGGGATGGCTATGGTATCCCACCTGGTAAAGCTGCAAAGTGCTAACATCTGGGTAAGTCTGGTCTCTCTCAATATCGAGGTCTACAGTGTCAGTCGGTCAGTCCATCCCGCGGGTTTTGTGGCCTCTTCCCATATGGTCAGTATCACCTGTGCAGAAGTGAGCATGTTATGTAGCAAATCACCTGCCATATAGCAAATGTGGAGGGCAGTCGCAACATACGACCCAACCTTCCACCGCATATGCCAGGTTCCCAAACTCCTCAAACCGCCAGTTATAAAGCACCCGGAGAGGTTCTGCTCGATAGTATAGCTGCAGATATGGGGTGGCTATACCCCCCTCAAAGGGGGGCCTGCAGCATTTTGCAAGGAGCTCACGTGCTAGAGCACACTGACCCTAGAAAAGAAGGTTCTCTGCACTGAAAAGGGGAAGTTCTGGAGTTGATAAAAGAGTCTCGGTAATGAGACCATCTTGAAGGTGGCTGAGCAGCCAAGCAAAGATAACGGGAGGGAGTTCCAGTCAGTCTCTCCAGTTGAGAATGGAAGTTGTAATCATACGCCAAGGCCCTGTCCTCTGTGATATACACCCCAAGGTATTTGAACCACTGCGTAAGCACTTGCAAATCCAGGGTCCACGACATAACCGCCGGGCAATGAGCGATGGGGTACATGGATGGTTTAGCTTTGTTAATTCACAGGCATGAGTAGGTCCCGAATATGTTCAGTATTTGCAGGGCTTGCAGTCCAGAGCTGGAAGGCTCATCAAATAAGAGCAAAACATTGTCTGCAGATTGTGAGATTCTGTCGCTCACCATCAGAGACAACTGGAAGCCTCGGAGCAGTGTGTCAAACCTCACCCATGCTGCCAGGTGCTATCGCTAGGGCGAAGAGCAGGGGAGAGAGCTGGCACCCCTTATGAGTGCCCCTCCCTTTGGGGGACATGGGGGAGACAGCATTGCCAGTCCGTACTCTGGCCTGGAGGCGGGTGTAGAGCAACTTAATGTATCTCAGCGCACCAACCAACAATTATCCTTTTAATTATCTTTCCCGCAGTTGCTGGGTTGGGTTACGAAAGTCTCCATCTTGCAGGCACCAGCAACTCAGGCACCATCCCGCCGCAGGCGTGAAGGCCCCTAGACGAGATCCATCTGTACGGGCGAGTGATCTGATATGCCTCATGTTATGATTCATGCATCGAGTACCCTATGGCCCTCTGTTTTAGGGAGCGAAAAGTAGTTGAGGCAGGAGAAAGTCTGTTGTGTATTAGAAAAGAAGGTATAGTATTGCTCCATTGGGTGGTGCGCCCGCCACTCGTCTAGGAGAGACATATTGTGCAGAAATGTGGCCAGAGCAGTCGGTTACACAGTCACTGTGGCTACTGCGGGAGAACATTCCAGGTCGGGGTCATGGACCCCATTGGGGTCTCTACCCAAAACCCATGGGGTCGCCAGAAGCTCCAACTGGAGGCGGCTCAACGTTGTGGTAATCTCCGACGCCAAGGGAGGGGGAGCGTAAACACAAACCAGGAACAGCGGGAACCCCTGCAGTGTCCCAGTCACCACCACATAACGTCAAAGATGATCATACCACTCCTTGGCTACCACTAAAGGGACGTGCCTCCGTATCAGTGTGGCGACTCGCATAGAGCCACGATTAAACCCTGCGTGAAACACCCTTGAGAACCCTCTACATGCCAGGAAGAGAATATTATTACCCATTAGGTGTGTTTCTTGTAGGAGAAGTAAGTCCAGGTTGTACTTATGTGCCACCCTCAAAACTACCCCTCTCTTTATCCTGTCCAGGAGACCACTGACGTTCCATGAGAGAACTGCGACCCTTCCAGCGAAGGAGGGTCAGTGTGTCAGTTATTGGACCAGGGGGGTGGTTGCACTTGTGGCAGTGTCTTAGAGACGAGTGTGCATGTATCGTGTGACGACAAGCTAAATGTTGATAAGTGTAATAGAACTAAGTATAAACCAAGAAAAAAAAAAAAGAAGAAAGGAACCCTCCCCTGCCCCAACCAATGCACCCCCTATACTTCACCTTCAAGAAGTACCTGTCTAGTTGAGACTAGGGATAGTAGCCAACTGGGCTAACCTGAGTTGTCTGCCTTCCCTAATGTTGGAATAGACATCGTTTATGCTCACTCATGCTCCATGTAAGTTAGCATTCGCTGCGACATATTCTTCTTTGGGCACCATTTTAGGCTGTTCGAAACTGATTTAGTTTAATTCCGAGAAACGCTCCTCTTTGAGTTTCGTTTCTTTACTTTGGTTTTGTTTCAGTAATGAGCACGCTGTTCATGTCAGCACATAGCTTTCTCACCAGAGAGAGGCCCTCTCCCCCTTGTCTGGAGGCGGGCTCCAGATGGAATGACCTTGGACCATGTAACTTTGTGTAAGATAGGAGCGCTGAACCATTTTTTCTGTATTTCACTGTTTTACTGCACTTGCTTGGAGAATTCCACTGTGGGCGTGTTCTCGCCCGGTTACGAAACGTACATAATGTATCTCTATGCTTGTTGATTTCAGTTCCCTCTGCAGCACTCCTAGCGACTGGGCAGATGGGGCTCCGCTCTGAGTGTATATAATAAACAGTTATTGGTTTGTATTCTCTACTGTCTGACCGACTCTTCATTTAGTACGGAAGGCTGAGAGGTGGTCATTAGTGACCCGGGTGGCCCTAAACGGGTCACTTCCTTCAGTTGGCGCCTGAACAGGGACTCCTTCGGGGGATCGATCCATCCCCTTTCCGCAGACGGGGGAGGCCGAGGACATCGTCGGGTCGGACTGACGGCTCAGGGATCCCTGCACGAAGAGTTTCTGCTACTCGCAGCTGCCCCTTCTGTCCTGCCGGACGGTGCCTCACCCAGTGGTCATCCCGACTGAAGTCCTGAACGGCAAAGCCCTTGGATCTGACCGTTTGGTCTGAAGAGTCGGCAGTGGAGAACCGGTTTGTTGTAGCACTGGTATCAGGTGAGTTTGTTTTGGTTCTTTGTGGATATGGTACCGTTTGAGTTTGAGTTTGGTACGGTCTAAGGACTGTCGTGATAAAAAGCATTTGCAAATATTTTGCTAGGTAAAAATTAACGATTTCGTTTTCCTTTAAAAAAATGCCTGGTTTCAGCAAGTTTTGGAATTTGTGTTGTCGCTGTTGTTCTGCAGATGCTCGATTGGAAGAGGCTCAACCTGCGCCTCCTGAAGGCAGCCCTAATTTTGATAT